>CM053273.1:53237060-53972017 GCA_028583415.1 Protea cynaroides | reverse complement strand
CAATTATGGCAGTGTGACCATTCCAATTATAGTAGTGTATGCATACGAGCATCCGAACATAGCATGTGAACAAATATAGCATCAAATATGGCATGTGAGAAACAACCAAAGCATATGAGAATCAATCAAAACATGATGGAACACGCAGCAAGATGACAGCTTTGTCAGGCTGGACCAAAATGGGCACATAGGGCACTGTACTTACTCAAAAAATTATTAAAAGATATCCTCGTTAAGAGGACTCAGAGGCCAACATTTTGTCTCAAGAAAGCTAATCCTGAAAGAGACCATAGGCTGGTCGAAAATATTCCCCAAGTACAGGCAAATACACTGGTCAGATCTGTACTAGATTCTGGCCAGTGGTACTATAAAATCAATATAAAATCATATAGCTCATGAAAATAAAATCCAAATACATTGTCAGAAAGAGGTCTCAGAGGCCAACATTTTGTCCCAAGGAAGCTAATCCTGAAAGAGAACATAGGCAGGTCGAAAACATTCCCCAAGTACAGGAAAATACACTGGTCAGGTATGTTTTAGATTTTGGCTAGTGGTACTTTAAAATCAATATAAAATCATCTAGCTCCTGAAAATAAAATCCAAACACATGTTCAGAAAGAGGACTCAAAGGCCAACATTTTGTCTCAACGAACCTAATCCTAAAAGAGATCATAGGCAGGTCAAAAACATTCCCCAAAGTCCGGAAATACACGGTCAGGCTGTTCCAGATTCTGGCCAGTGGTACTATAAAATCAATATAAAATCATATTGCTCATGAAAATAAAATCCAAATACATGGTCAGAAAGAAGACTCAGAGGCCAACATTTTGTCTCAAGGAACCTAATGCAAACAGAGGCATCTTCCTAATGCTAGACACCAATCTCGGACATGCATTTGCGGTATGCTTTGACTTTGAAAAAGTAAACCGACAAAAGCGATGGGTGATTCTTACCTCGGGCTTCTTCTCTCTCCTTCTCTCCTTTGCATCTTCCCATCATCCTCTTTTCTGCCTCTCTGATCCTTCTCTCTTTTTCCTCTAGATCTTCTCTTCTTAACACCTCTCTCTCTCTCTCTCTCTCTCTCTCTCTCTCTCTCCCCTTCTCTCTTTCTCTATTTTCTTCTTCTTCTCTTTTCTTCTGATTTTTTTTTTTTCCCTCTCTCACTCACGTTTTTCTCTTTCTCTGGAAAAAGGTCCTCCCTTTGCCTATTTTTAATTTTTCTCTTTTTTTTTTTTTTTTCTTCTTTTTTTTTTTTTTTTCCTTCCTTTTTTTTCTTTCTTTCTTTCTCCTCTCTCTCTTTCACGTTTTCTTTCTAGAAAACGTGAAGGGGAATCTTTTTCCCCTTTTTTCTTTTCTTTTTTTTTCTTTTATTCCTCTCTCTTTCCTTTTTTCTTCTCAAGATCTTTTGGATTATCTCAAAACCCTAAATCCCCTTCTCTTTCACGTTTTCTCTCTCCCCTCTTTCCTTTTTCTTCTCAAAATCTTTTTGGATTATCTCAAAACCCTAAATCCCCTCTCTTCCACGTTTTCTCTCACCCTTTCCTTTTTTCCTCAAAATCTTTTGGATTATCTCAAAACCCAAACCCTTCTCTTTCAGTTTTTCTCTCTCCCCTCTTCCCTTTTTCTTCTCAAAATCTTTTGGATTATCTCCAAAACCCAAAATCCCCCTTCACTTTCACGTTTTTTCTCTCCCCTCTTTTCCTTTTTCTTCTCAAAATCTTTTGGATTATCTCAAAACCCTAAATCCCTTTCTCTTCCACGTTTTTTTCTCTCCCCTCTTTCCTTTTTTTTCCTCAAAAATCTTTTGGATTATCTCCAAAACCAAAATCCCCCTTCACTTTCACGTTTCTCTCTCCCCTCTTTCCTTTTTCTTCTCAAAATCTTTTGGATTATCATTTATATATAATAATATATATTATATACATATATACACATATATTTAATAACATACATACATATATATACATACATTATATACATATATATATATATATATATATATATATATATATATATATATATATATATATATATATATATATATATATAAATATTGTGCACATAGATGAACCGATTCGAAATGGGTTGAGACGACTTGGTGAAATATGGGTTGAGCTAGGTTGGACCAAAACCGGTTTGAACCGAGTTGACCGGACCGATTGGAATTAACCGGGTTTTTTCTCCTTGTCATTTCACGGGTCATTCCACGGTTATCCCGCATGGAATTTTTCGATGGCCTCTATTCCAAATTTTTTGCGTTCATTTTGTAGAACATTAAAAATGAGGAATATAGGAACTTGAATCACCTCATTTGGAAGTAAAATGGTCAACTTATGAATTTTTGAAGTTTAAGCGGACCAATTATCGATAATTTGGCTGACCATTTCGCATGAGATCCTTTGGAGGCTTCTACCGGAAATATTTTACGTCCACTTTGTAGAGCACAAAAATGGAACATAATGAGACGGAATCACTGAAGTAGACGGAAAGAGATATGCGCTTTGAAGCGATAATTTTGCATGCAAGCTTGCATGGGACCCACTAGTGACTTCTACCGGATTTTTTTACGTCCACTTTGTAGAACATCATGAATGAAGAATAATGGTCTTGGAATCATCATCCACGATCCGATGTAGAACGGGAAAGATATGAAGCTTTGAAGTTCTAACGATCATTTTGCATGCAAGTTTGCATGGGACCCACTGGTGACTTCTACCCGGGATTTTTTACGTCCACTTTGTAGAACATCATGAATGAAGAATAATGGTCTTGGAATCATCTCGAATCCGATGTCGATGATCAAGATATGATGATTTGAAATTCAAACGATCCGACTTAGGATAATTTGCATGGAGGCCCTTGGGATTATTATTTATAATAATTTAGAAACCTCCCTTATATGTATCATCCGACTAAAATGGTCATATCTTCCTCATTTGATATCGAAATTGAGCAATTCTGGTCTCGTTTCGAAGATAATTCTATGACCTATGCATCTATGCAGAATAGCCCATGACCTTGCTGTGGGGATTAGTGGAGAATCACAAATCTTTGGGTTAAAGGTCAGAAACCTACCATATTGGTTTACTTATGCCGAGGGTGGCAAAAATGGGGTGCTTACAGTTACCTATTCGGCGGTTTTTCAAAAGTGTTGTTTGCTCGGCCCACGGTAGGCCTAGAACACTTAAGTAATTAAAGTAGCTGGGGCTATTAGCTCGTAGTAGAGTTTGAGAACGAACGATGTCGAATCCGGCCACGGGCATTCCTTAGAAAAATGGAATTAACTTTGTTGTCTGGACCGCCTCTTACCCCGGAAGTGTTTTCAGCTTAGCGCTTTGGCTGGCCGAGAGCACTTAGGTGTATCCGAGCAGCTCGATGTTTGAGATACGAGTATGGTTTGCCCTAGCCGGGCTACTGATGCCCGATCGCATATTTTGATAGATGCTATTTGCTGTCGGAGTCTGCGTGTGGGCCGTGGTAGCCAGATACGAGTATGGTCTGCATGCTACCATGGCCTACTTGTGGACCATGGTAGGAAGGTACGAGTATGATCTTCATGCTACCTTGGTCTGCTTGTGGGCCGTGGTAGGAAGATACGGGCATGACCTTCATGCTACCATGGTCTGCTTGTGGACCATGGTAGGAAGGTACGGGTATGACCTTCATGCTACCATGGTCTGCTTGTGGACCATGGTAGGAAGGTACGAGTATGATCTTCATGCTACCATGGCCAGCTTGTGGACCATGGTAGGAAGGTACGGGTATGGTCTTCATGCTACCGAGGTCTGCTTGTGGACCACAGTAGGAAGATACGAGTATGGTATTCATGCTACCGAGGCATGATTGTGGACCGCGGTAGGAAGATACGAGTATGGTCTTCATGCTACCGAGGTCTGCTTGTGGACCGCGGTAGAAAGATACGAGTATGGTCTTCATGCTACCGAGGCCTGCTTGTGGACCGCGGTAGGAAGATACGAGTATGGTCTTCATGCTACCGAGGTCTGCTTGTGAACCGCGATAGGAAGATATGAGTATGGTCTTCATGGTACCGAGGCCTGCTTGTGGACCACGGTAGGAAGATACGAGTATGGTTTTCATGCTACCGAGGTCTGCTTGTGGACCGCGGTAGGAATATATGGGTGTGACCTTCATGCTACCATGGTCTGCTTGTGGACCATGGTAGGAAGGTACGAGTATGGTATGCGTGCTACCGAGGTTTGCTTGTGGACGGCGGTAGGCAGATACGTGTGTGGTCTTCATGCTACCTTGGTCTGCTTGTAGACCGTGGTAGGAAGATATGAGTATGGTCTTCATGCAACCGTGGTCTGCTTGTGGACCGCGGTAGGAAGATACGCCGAGGGCGATGTTCGTCCTCCGCTTGGGTGAGATCGGCTGGGCCGGAAGGACCGGCTATGAAAGACTTGCTGAGTTGACTGAACTGTATGTGCTGTTCTGTATTAAAAGAAACTAAGCGGATGGCCCTCAGGGGGTCCGGTATACAACTGAGACATGCTGGAAAAAATAATTGAAAATTTCTGTAATGAACTGAGAATAAAAAGTTGCTAATTATTGATAATATTTTCGAACTTTGGTGGCATGCCATGTCCTCAGAATTTCCTCCCGCCGAGGGTTGTTAGCTTATACGAGCCCGGTCTGTAATGTCCGGGGTATGCGGTAGGATCCTTCCCTTTGTTCCTCGGGCAGCAGGTAGCCGACCGGGAAGGTATTCTCTGGCTGATCGCCCACGATCGGAGTTTGCAAGTGTTCCTCCGTGGGATTTCCTGTACGTGGAGAGGCGTTTCCGATCGCTGGTCCTATGATGGTGAGGACTACTTTGCCCTCTGCTAGGGGTCCCTTAGTGATGGCATAGACTCCATTGTCACCAGGGATGCGCATGCCCACTGCTGTGTGAGGTCGGTCCTTGGGCTGCGGATTGCCTACGAACCTCCGCTCGGCCTTTCTTCTCTTTGTAGCCGGATGGGACTTCCTTCTTCTTCTTCCTCGGCTTTCCCAGAGGACGGCTTCTGGTTCTGACCAGGATGGGATGGACCCGGACTGGGTGTGTTGTCGGCCTCCAAGTCTTTCTTTTACCAACAACCTCTCTTTTCTGGCTCCAGATGATCTTTCTATCGACCCAAACTGGATGGCGTCGACCCACTGTCTGGGGGGAGCCGGCCCTCCATCAGGGTCTTTGTCGTCCCTTCGAGCGGCATTTTGATTATCGCCAGCTTCCGCTCGGTAGTCGTTGGGTTGAGGGTTCCTCGGAGGTGGAGGTGGTAATCCCTGCTCCCTCCGAGCAGAAGCCAGCACTCGATCAGCATTCCAAACAAAATTTCCGTAGTATCCTCGACGGATGAGGTCCTCAATCTCTCCTTTGAGGTACTTGCACCCCTCCGTTTTGTGGTCGTAGTCGCGATGGAAGCGACAGTATCAGGAGCGATATTATTCCTAGCGTCGTCGAGGGATTTTGGCAGTGATCGGAGGTTTTGATCGTTTTTTATCACTTCGAGAATCTCCGTCACCGAAGTGTTGAGTGGAGTATAATACATGAAGCTCTTGTACGGATGTCGGTAGGTTGGATCCTTACTGGACTTTTGCTTCTTGGGGTCGATTGTGTTCGGCACCTGGTCGGCCAACTTTGACCTCTTCTTGTCTTCAGGCTTTGGATTGGCCTTCAGATTGTTTGTCGTGTTATTCTTTTGAGCCTTTGTCGTCTCGTCGGCTGCGGCGTATTTCTCACACCTGGCCAGCAGGTCATCCAGATTCTTGGGCGGCTTTTTGGCAAGGGACCAACAGAGCTGCCCATCGGTGACTCCGGCCTGTAGACTGGGCAGTGCACTGCAAGCTCAACATCCTTGATTTCCAGCACTTCAGCATTGAAGCGCTTGATAAAGTCCCTCAAGGACTCGTCTTTTTGCTGCTTGACCGTCGACAGATGGTACGACATCTTCTTGCGCACTCGGCTTGCCTGGAAGTGCGTCAGAAATTTGTTCGATAATTGCTCGAACGAAGTGATACTCTTCGGAGGCAGGTTATTAAACCATGTACGAGCGGTGCCTCGCAGCGTTGAAGGAAACGCTCTGCAGATAAGGCCGTCGCTCAGAGGGTAGAATAGCGTCGTAGAGACGAACGCATCCAGATGCTGCTCGGGGTCGGTACTCCCATTGTACGAGTCCAAGACCGGCATCTTGAAGTTGTCAGGAGGGGGTACCCTCATGATCTCGTCCAAGAGCACCGTAATTGCAGTATAGGCTGTTCTCGGCGGGGCTACCCTGTTCTGCTCCACCTGCTGAATCCGAGTGGTTAGCTCCAATAGACGTAGCTCGACCTCGAACTGGGGCGTGTCCAGAGGTTGAGCACCCGTTCCTGGTGTTTCTCCATTGACTCTTTCCTGGCGGAGGGCGTCGAGGAAGGGCCCCGCGCCTCTCATCGGGGGCAGCGCAACTGGCGCCTGATGTTGATGTGGTGGGGGATGCCGAGCGACGGGCCCAGCCATGCTCCGTCCAGGAGCTTGATCTCCTGCTGGAAGATTATTTGGCAAGGCGTTTGCAGGATCCGCCCTCGCCCTTGGCGGATGGGCCGCTTGCGGAGCTTCCGGTGGCGGATTCGGTGTCGGGTGGGGATTCTCTCCTCCTGCTACCGAACTACTTGCTCGGGCGCCTCTCAAGACTCTCGCTAGCTGTTCGATTTGCTGTCTCAATTCATCGAACTGCTGGCGAGTAACATACTGTGGAGGCGGTGGTGGCGGTGTCACCGTCGGCGTGTGGCTCGTAGCCGGCGCCGGTGCTGGCGGTTGTATTGGTGCGGGTACCGGTACTGGTGTGGGTGCAGGCTCACGGTCTGCCCTCGTCATGCTTTCGCTACTACCCACACGCACTGATGACTCAGAATGGGCGTGCAACACCCGTGCTCGGGTTCTTCTGTGAGCCATCGAAATTAGAATTCTCACGTGCTAATCTTCAAACTCAGTCAAAAGAGGCCCCACGATGGGTGCCAAACTGTTACGATTGGAAATCACCCGTCGATCCGCGCTCTGAATGACCTGCAATCACAGAGAAGAGACAAAGGAGTTGGGCGCCTAAGCCCCGGGTACACTCCGATGCCTAAGTTAGATTCCCAAGGTAAACAGTCAAGAGATATCAGAAAGCTATCTCCAGTTTAGAAAGTGGGACGTTGAGAGAGTTTGAGTGATAATAGCTTGTAACTTAGGGTTTACCTTGAGGGATGGCCTCTACTTATAGATTGTAAAGAAGCATGGAGGTACCAGGACTCAGGGGAGTAGACTGCCAATAAGATTGCCACGTGTCGCTCTATGGGACACTCATGTGGTATACTCCGAGTAGGTCGGGGACCTTAGCCAAGGAAGCTAGGTCGGTCAGCTCTGGGACTGACACGTGTCAACGTGTGAGTAATGGCCGACCGGAATAGTCGGTGTCATATTAGACCGAGAGAAGGACTCCCCGGAGGTAGCATAATCACAATGGGACTCTGGCTTCCGACTGAGAACCGTAGCCGAGTAGGACTATAACTCCGAGCGCTACCCGAGAAGCCGGGCGCACGAGAGGCCGTATGCATGATAGGCCGAATACACGATACCGAGCGCGAGATACTCCGAGGGCTCAAGCTCCGAAGGCGCAACTTGAAACGTGTAAGATTTAAATGGAGGGGATTTTTCCCTCCTAACACTTACCTTGGAATCCCTTTGGGTACGGCCAGCCTGTCAAGCAGAGATTGTGATCCCATAATCCAAAAGATAAGGAACAAAATAGAGGGATGGAAATTCAGATTTCTTTCTTTTGCAGGGAGTATTCAACTTATCTCTTCGGTTCTGCAAGGGTGTTATTTCTATTGGGCTGTAGTATTTGGGATCCCGAAGAAGACAAGTATTGCTATTTAGTCCCTCTTCGCAAATTTTCTATGGTCAGGTCCGGATATGAAGAGGAAGATCCATCACATTAGCTGGGCTAAAATTTGGCTCCCAAAAGAAGAAGGGGGATTGGGCATTAGAAGAGTCTAAGACATGTGCAAAGCAGGAGCAATGAAATAGCTTTGGAATATTATAACAAATAAAGCATCCTTATGGGTTCAATGGGCAAGGAAAGCTTTTCTAAAGAAAGACTCAACATGGACAGTTAAGAATTCAAAGAATCTATCTTGGATTTGGAGAAGTCTTCTTCGGCATAGAGACGTGTTAAAATCAAAGGTGGAGTATCATATGGGATCAGGAGAGTCGGTCTACTTCTGGCTAGATCCATGGATGAATGGAGAAGCCCTTTGGAATAGAATTCCAGATGCCTCTAATATTATAAATGGAGAGAATAGAATGGCCATGGTTAGGGACTACTGGGAGGGGCCGAACTGGAAACCATGCCCTCTTAATGATGTTCCCAGTCTTAGAAGTATATGGAATGGTATAGATAATCTTCTATGGCAGCCATCTAATACTAGGGATCGAGTTCATTTGGTGAAAGAAAATGGGAATCAAGCTGAATTCTCCATCAAGGAGGGATGGAAGGCTGTGAGGGTGCATGGTCTTACAATGCCTTGGCAAAGGGCAATATGGTACCCCTCCAACATTCCGAAACATTCCTTTGTCTCTTGGCGGGCGTGTCTGGATGCCCTTCCCACTGCAGACAGCTTCAAATTCGGAACATCACAATCCCTAACTCATGTTGCTTATGTGAGAATGGTAGTGATTGTATAAGGCATCTATTTTTTGAATGTGACTACTCCAAATTTATATGGATAAACTGCATTTCAAAGTGTAGGCCGAGATGTTTGCGCCCTTCTTCATGTATCATTTAAGCTGGAAAGCTGGCCGCCATCAAATCAAAGAGTAACAGTATATCGATCATCCCCAAGATTGTTTTCAACTGTATGATCTATCACTTATGGAAGGAACGAAATACAAGAATCTTTTCAAGAAGCACAAGATCAAAGGAAGTGGTGACTAAGGTGATTATTAGGGAGGTTGAGGATAAAATCCTATCCTCAACCTTCTCAAAGCCGTCAAATCAGGAAGAGGGATTCATTGCTTCAAGCTGGAATATAGATGTACATTAGGAGGTCCAAGGTCCGACACGATCGGATTCCAATTTGTACTCTATTGTTCTTGGTTCAATTTAGTAGGTCGAACTAGGTATCTATTCATGTAGTAGGCAGTGTTTTGTGGTTGTTGTCCGGGCCTGTTTGGCTGGTTGTTGTATTCTTCCCTTTGGGTTCTTTTAATAAAATTAACTACTTATCCAAAAAAAAGAAAAGTATGATCATTAAGAAGAACAGAAGAAGAAAGAAGCTCTGCCGGTGACAGGTAAGTTTTTTCCCTGGGTGACATTTAGCAACTCCCGACCTCTCCCTGTCCTTGCCCTCCCCTTCCCCTTGAACCTTCTTCTCGGCACCGGTTCCCATTTTCCGGCGGTCGGTCTGTTATTATGGCCATTTCTGACTCCCAAATCCCTAAAGACAACCTTGATTTCGAGGAAAACCCCATTAAACCTGCTGGAAATTATTTTGACGAACCTCCATGCAACCAACCCTATCCAAATCTCCTGTTGAATTCTGACCAGTTTCCAACCCTCCAACATCAACCAAAAACCTCTTTTAAGTCTTATGTGCCTGAAACAACCACTGAAACTGAACCTAATGTATGGACGACCTCTCGACCTGCAACTCCCAAAACAAAAAAAAAGTTTCATCTCCGTTTCATCTCTCGTTCTGGGACTCAAGCAGATCCCTTTATGGGTATCCCTACCAGGACTCCCTCTTCACTTATGGGGGGAGGAATGCCTTAGCATTGTGTGCTTTGTGCTTGATAAGCCATTGTTTACAGATCGAGTTACTGCCCTCAAGAGTCGCTGGGCCTTTGCTCCTACATGTGTGGAGTTTTCTGGAGAGAAACCGCTGCTTGATGTGGTTACGATCGAAGATGATGAGGGCAATGTCTTCCTGCAGCCAGTGAAGTATGAATGATGCCCTCCACACTGCATATCATGTGGAGTTTTTGAACATGCCAATGGGGCCTGTAAGTTGAAATCTGGTTCTGATATGGCGGTAGGAGGTGATGAAAATTCCTCAAATGATGAGCCATCGAAGGAGAAGCCGAGTATGGAGAATGGTAAGTCTTTTTCATCTTTGTTGCAGAGCCATTCTTTGACTAACTTAAAAGGCTAGAACCCAGTTGGGTGAGGAAGAAGAGTCCCCTGACCCAACCCACATCAATCACAACCTATAGACCCACCAACCCCCTCTGACTCTTGTCTGGCCTTTGGACACGTGTCGAGTCCTCACAAATCATTTGATGCCTCTGGTCCTCCTAGAGTTGACCGTTTCCTTTTTAATGCTGCAAATTCAAATGGGAACTCTCTGACAAACAGTCTAATTTTTGTTCCCCAAACCCTTTTGGGATCCTCCAATCCCTCGAGCCTGATTCTTTACCAATCCCAATAGAACCGGACTTGGATCGTCTCCATCTAATCGTTCAGTCATGGACTGAGCGGACTGGATTAAAAGGACACGCATACCAATTACCAATATATGGGGAGACGTGTCCTTTAAATCCAGTCCGTCCATCCACAACTGGATAATTGGATGGACTGGAGATGATCTTTTTCCGAACCAGACTTGCTGCTGACCTAACTTCTGGCTCCGGCCCCCTCAAGTCTTCAATCGGACACACTCCTCACCCCAGAAAATTTGCTGACTTTTCTAGATCCAAGGCTTCAAACCTTTCTGATTCTGGCCGTCCTTTTCCTATGGCCAGCTCAGCTGCATTGAGATGCATGGCAATAAACCCAATCTCAAAAAACAGGTGTCCTTGTGCCCCAGAACCCCCACCCCCCTTCTCCTCTTTGTCGTGCTGCCAAGAGATCCTCTTCTCTGGACAGTGTGTCTTCTGGAGGGGTTAACTCCGTCAGTCATGACCTTTTTCCCTCTCCTCTATCGATCCCTTCGGGTGGTGGGGACTCTTACAAGAGTGCATGGGATGATGACGATAGAGGAACGGATAAGATTCCCCCCGATTTAAGATGGAAAAATTGGCTAACTAATGAAGTGGATCAGAACTCAATTGGTGATCTGGACATGATGGGTTTCCCTATTTCTAAGAGTCAAGTGGTGTTTTCTAACTGGGAGGAGAGGCTGGATGAAGATGCTGCCTCATTGACCCAAAGTTTGCCTCTGGAAAAGTCAAAGAGCAAATAGGAAAATTGTTTCATAAATGGGATTGTCTGATAGTCATCTGTTGGGTCCCAGAAAAATCGAGAAAATTAGTGGTGATATGCAGGTTTTCCATTGCGATATAACTATGATTGCCTCTGATAAAAAGTGTTCAGTGGTGTATAGAGATAACAATCCAGTAAACAGAATTAGATTGTGGCGAAACCTAGAGACTTTTGAAGCCACTGTGGATGGTCCATGAGTGGTAGCTGGGGATTTTAATGTCGTGCGCAGTGGAGGAGAAAAGCTGGGAGGCAACCCTGTTAACCATCTCCGTAGTACTGAATTTAATGAATGTCTATTTAACTGTGGATTATCAGATCTCAAATGGAAAGGACAGATCTTCACTTGGTCGAATAACCAGTGTGGGGTGAATAGGATATGCTGTAAACTGGATCACATTCTTGTGAACCAGCTTTGGATGTCTTCTTTCCAGAATTCGGACGCAAATTTCTTGCTCCCTGGAATCTCTGATCATTGCCCCATGCTACTGCATTTAGATGACTTGGCAAACTTTGGCCCCAAACCTTTCAGATTCTTTAACGTTTAGGTCAAAAACTCAGAATTTTTTGGAATTGTTGATGATGCCTGGAGAGCTCCTATTAGATCCAACCTCGCCCCTTTATCTGCTCTTGCGACAAGGCTAAACAATGTTAAAAACCAGCTTAGATGCTGGAATAAAAATTGTTTCGGAGATGTGCACTTAGCTGTCCAATTGGCCGAGGAAAGTTTGGAAAACTTGCAAATTTGTCTTGATGATAGGCCCCTTGATGAAAATATTGCTAAGGAGGAGAAGGTGGCTAGGGCAAACTTGTCGAAAGCACTTGACATTGAAGAGAAATTGTTGAGGCAAAAAGCAAGAATCCAATGGCTCCTTCTGGGTGACAAGAATAATAAATTCTTCCATCAAAGCATTAAATGCAGACAACACTCCAATTATTTCTCTTCTTTTATCGCAAATGGGGAGAGAACTGATGATCCAGCCACCATTAAATGGGGAGAGAACTGATGATCCAGCCACCATTAAAGAGGAAGCTGTTCAAAAACCTGTACTCTATGAATGCAGGAACCAGTGATGATATATTTTCAAGGATTGCCAGCATGGTTTTGAAGAAATACTTGACTATTCATCAGCAAGAGTGCCTTATTGCTCCTATCTCTGAGGATGAGATTAAGAGAACCATTTTCTCCCTTGATGGTAACAAAGCTCCTGGCCAGACGGTTTCAATTTTTCTTTAAAGCCTGCTGGAGCATTGTAAGAAAAGTGGTTTCTGAAGCCATTATATCCTTTTTCAACAACCCTTTCATGCCTAGAGATATCAATGCAACTTTCTTATGCTTAATTCCTAAAGTTGGTAGCCCTTCCTCTTTCAGTGATTTCAGACCGATTGCTCTATGTAATGTGGTGTACAAGGTCATTGCCAAGATTATTGCCAATAGAATGCAAAGAGTTATGGAATCTTTGGTTGCTTTCAACCAATCAGCTTTTATCAAGGGCTGATCTATAGTAGACAATATATTGGTATGCCATGAAATTGTTCAAGGTCTTGAACGAAGGTCCTGCTCTCCTATTGCTATTCTCAAAATTGACCTCCACAAAACCTATGACTCTTTGAACCGAAGGTATTTGATTACTATTTTGAGGAAGATGGGGTTTCCGGAGATGATGATTAAGTGGATAAGTGCTTGCATCCACACCCCTATGTTTTCTATTTTGGACAATGGGAGCACTGCTGGATTCTTTAAAGGAGATAGAGGGATTAGGCAAGGTGACCCGATCTCCCCATATCTTTTCTCTTGCAATGGAGCCTCTATCGGTTATGTTAGACAATGCTATCCAAAGGAAGATTATGGGACTGCCCCACTGATGTAAGTCCCTGAAGTTATCCCATCTTATGTTTGCTGATGATTTGATGGTGTTTGCAAAAGGAACCAAATATGACGTGGAGGGAGCCTTAAATACTCTAAACTCCTTCGGTCAGATTTCAGGCCTTAAAGTCAATAGCAATAAGTCTTCTATTTTGATTGGAGGGGTAATGAGACAATAACTGGTGATCTGATTGCTTGTAGCCAATTCTCTCTTGTTGCATGCCTTTAAAATACCTTGGGATCCCCCTCGTTGCTGCAAGGATTCATCGTGTTGATTGTTGTGGCATCATTGATAAAATTAGGAACAAGATAGATAGTGGGAAATGCAGATTTTTATCTTTTGCAGGGCGCATCCAACTCATCTCTTCGGTTCTCCAGGGAGCTTATTTCTATTGGGCAAGTATTCTTGGTCTCCCTATAAAGGCCATGAATAGTATTGAAGCTATATTTGCAAAATTTCTTTGGGCAGAGACTTCGCTTAACAAAAAGATTCACTACATCAGCTGGGCAAGAGTATGTCTCCCTAAAGATGAAGGTGGCCTAGGAATCAGAAAAATCAAAGATGTGGTTGCTGCAGGTACCATAAAGCAATTGTGGAGTATCATCACCAACAAAAATTCGTTATGAGTGACATGGGTCAAGAAAAAAGTATTTGAAGAATGAGTCTTTTTGGACGGTGAAAGCTTCAAAAAATTTCTCTTGGATTTGGAGAAACATCTTAAATCATAGAGAGCTGGTTTTGAATAAAGTTAACTATTCAATAGGCATAGGGGACAACACTTTGTTTTGGCTGGACCCATGGTTGAATGGAACCACTTTGTGGAGCAGAGTACAAGAGGAAAACATTTCATTTTCAAGAAGGGACAAGCTGGCTAAGGTTAGTGATTTCATTGATGGAAATTCTTGGATTCCATGCCCAACTCTAGCGAATCAGTGGCTTACGGAAATCTGGTCTGAAATCCAGCTACATTATCAAAATATTGAAGTGGGGAGTGATCAGGTCCGGTAGAAGAAAAATAATAATCTTGTGACAGCGTTGACTTTCAAAGATGGAATCTGGTGAGGGAAAACAGCCCAAAAGTCCACTGGAGCAAAGGAGTATGGTCCTCTTTCACAACCCCTAGGCACACTGCTACGGCTTGGAGAGCACGCCTAAATGCTTTGGCAACTGCTGATCAGCTTGTCATTAGAAATTTCTTCATATCTCCAATGTGCAGATTTTGCAAATTTCTTTGATTGTTGGTTTTCTCAATGCATTAGAGAGAGATGCCTAGAAAAATGCCACCCCCGACAGTCAGTCTTTCATCCTTACAAAATGACTTGAAGTGGATTTCCAAGATGAGAAGAACCCATAAATTGGTATATAGAATCTCTTCCTCGGTTTTGAATGTCTACCATATTTGGCAAGAGAGAAATTTCAGAACTTTTAATGGAGTATCAAGGCCTAAGGAGAAGATTATTTTGCACATCATCAAGGAAACCCAGTTAAAAATCTCAAACTCGAAGATTAAAGGCCTAACATGCTCCTTTGAGGCTTTCCTAAGAGAAAATTGGCAGTTTGATGTTCACTAATTGTATGTAGAGGGTTGGGTCCCCCTTGTCGGATTCCAATTTGTATGTTTGTTCCCCTTGTATCGTGTCCTTTTGTTGTTGTTGGGCATCTTATCCTTGTCGGTTACTTCACTAAGTGAAGTCAGCTTGTAGTGTGCTCCCTCCCTTTTGGGTCCTCTAATAAAATTATCTACTTACCCAAAAAAAAAAAGTATGGTCATTATGATGATAAACCTGTAAAGGTTCCATTATCAGTTGATTCTCATTTACAAAGGTATGAGGGTAAACCAATATCTCAAAAGTTTTATTCACAAATTATTGGTTCAGTTTCTTATTTAATGAATTGTATTGGACCTAATATAGTCCTAACTGTAGGGAAGTTAAGTCAGTTTACAAGAAATCTAGGTCAAGAACATTTGGATGCTTTGATACATTTGTTAAGGTATTTAAAGAAAATCAGGAACTATGGTTTACACTACAGTGGAAATTCGACAGTTCTTGAAGGGTTTTTTTGATGCAAATTGGATTTCAGATTGAAAAGAAACTCTTGCTACCAATGGCTATGTAAATACTTTGGGTGGAGGTGTAATTTCTTGAAAATCTATTAAACAATCCTGTGGAGCAAGTTCCACCATGGAAGCAGAGTTTGTGGCTTTAGAAAAAGCCGGATTTGACGCCGAATGGCCTAGAAATCTAGTAGCGGATATACCGTTATGGCCAACGCCTGTGCCACCTGTTCATATCCATTGTAATAGTCAAGCGGCACTAGCCAAGGCTAAGAGAAAAGTATATAATGGTAAGAAAAGACATATACACCTTAGACATAATCTAGTACGATAATATATAAAAGATGGTACCAGCGCAATTAACTTTGTTAAGTTGGAGGCAAATGTAGCAGATATGCTAACAAAATCATGGTCCACCAAGATTATTTTTGATACATCTAGTGGAATAGGCCTAACGTCCGTGGATCATGAGTCAAGGTAATGGACACCCAATCTATGTGAAAGGAGATCCCTGGAATTAGGTTCAAAGGGTAAAAATGAAATCACTGGATAACTTGTCTAGTACTATCATATATTGCCTATTCTGATTTAGATAAAAAGATAGTACTCATCGCGATGACAGGATGATGAGTTTTAAAACTCATAATCAAGCCAAAAATCTCACAGATTTGTGGGGGTATGTTAACTGTGGTGCATACTATGGGCTAACCTAAGTAAATGTAGGAAGTGTGGCCGCTTTCGATGAGAATTTCTATGGATGAATTCTCTAAATATTCATGACCTGAGAAAGGGACAGGGCCAAAATGTCCATGAATAGAAAGGTTATACTGAGGGGTCGAATAGTAGGACATGACTGGTAGGACAGTCGGCTACACTAGTGAGGAAAGGTTAAATGAGCCTGACTCAACCCATACTCTGTAGCGTAGCTTGCCAGACCTAATGAAATTAAGTCCAAAAGACATCTACGATGATGTGTCTTATTGTTTTAAGGTACTAAGGCTATCATTTGTTTTATCAATTTTTTTTATTTTGAAACTTATAGGGGAATTATTGTATTTTTATTTAATTTAATTATTATTTTAAGTAAAATAAAGTTTCAAAATGAAAAGATATTTTTGGTTTTGCTTTTTGTGGTATATGGTTTGAAAGGGTATTGAGGTGGAGCTAGTAAGGTTGGATCCCAAGACCTCAAGATGACACAAATATGTTTGGTTTCTTTCTTTAGTCCCACATGGGAAGTGAAAGAGGTTATAGGGTACCTTATATATAGTTTTGGGAACTATAAAGGATAGGGTGATTTAGAGGGAAGTCTCCCTCCTCCCTTGTGTCTGGATCAGTTCCAGGTTGCTTTTCATACACGTGTGGGCACCCGCCGAGCCAGCCGGTCATGTCATGGAGGTGCAGTGCGGTGTGGGTCAACTCAAGATGTATTTTTTAAGAGTCAGTTTATTTTTTATTTATGTTCGGTTGGATATGGTTCACCCCGTGACCTAAACCAATCTGGAATCATTGGTGAATAGATGTAACTATTTAAAGGGACACACTCTTACCAAAGGGGTTCGATCTGAACGCTTGGATTGGGATCAATCAATCCAAGCCATTAAGATCGTAAGGGCACATCCATTCAATGGATGAGAACCTTTGGGAAAAGGTGCGATCTCAAAATTTGGATTAGAATATGACAATCCAAGCCGTTAGATCGTAGAGGTGCATCTATCAATAGAACAGATTCCTTGGTAAGGGGTGTGATCTGAACCCTCAAATCAGGATCTGTTGATCTGAACCATTGGAATGAATGGACACACCTACATCTAAGGGTTCCTAGAAAGGGCTCGTCTTACTCTATAAATAGGGAAGGGTTGAACCTTTAATTGGGTTTGAAATTAAGATTAATCAAATGCTCTCTCTCTCTCTCTCTCTCTCTCTCTCTCTCTCTCTCTCTCTCTCTCTCTCTCCCTCTCTAATAACCTGTATCTTATGCTATCCCCTTATTGGCTTTATTTTAAATTTATACATTAAATTCATTTTCCATTATTAACATTCTGCATTTGCCTTAGCACCACTCCGAAGTACTCGAACGGGCGCATTAGACTAGTGCAGGCTTAACGTAGGAAGCCGAAGCTGCTTTTATCTTGGAGCCAGATTTATGATACAACCTGGTTGCACCATTAGGGGAAAATTCTATCTTTAGGACAATATCGATTTTGATACAACCCAGCTTTAACTCTTTGTCTTGAAGATCATTTGCAGCCTTCATCATCAGATTGGAGATTTCTCAAATAAGGTAAATATAAATTACAATAACAGTCTCTAACATAGATCGTCGAACAGTCTGTATTTTTCGATGCGGGAAGAGAGTTATCCCCGACAAGAAAACAACCAAGAGAAAAAATGTTAATTGTTAGTCAAGTAAAAATAGGAGGGCAATTGGGTCATTTAATAATTTTTGTTAGTCAAATTAACAATGTGGGATGCGGATGAAATTAATCGCGAACTTGGAGGTTGGGTGGCTTTAAGGCAAAGTACAAGGGAGGTGCATGAATTTTTCCCTATAAACTATACCAAAGAGAGCTTAATCTCTTTGGTTTGGATTCCACTTTCTCTTAAGATAAAATAAACGGAGGTGTGTACTTTTGACAATCCCTATAGGAGTCGCCACTGCAGGTGCCACTAGTCATCGCCTGGGGAAATGTGTGAGACAATCCCTCGCATGAGCTCGAGAATGATGTGCTAATGGTCATGGATTCTGTTCTCCCTTGGTACCTCTTTGTGTCAGAGAACATCTATCTGTCAGTATTTCAAAATTGGAACAGGGATTCACCACAAGTGTATGGGCCCAGGTCTCTGTATACGTGCCACATGAAAAAAAGCATAGTCAATTCAGTTTTCGACATGTGTGCTTTTCACTTACTCCAGTACGATGCATCTACCCAGGCAAGGTTTGAGGACTTGGCTTGGATCAGTTGATTAAGACCGAGTTGGATTGGAATTGATCGACTCAACCAGAATAAATGAAAGGATTCTTTTTGGAGCTAAAGTTGGTTAAAAACATGTTGAAACTAAGGTCCAAGGCATTGGTATCAAACATTTTCGATACCGATATGGATCAATGGTCCAGCCAATAGGGTAATTGTTAACAATATGTTTCCACAAGCCTATCACCATTCGAGACATGTAAACTCATCAATCCTAATAAGAGGGAGACATGTGTTATGTCAAGCGGCAATCCCGCTGTAGCGCCAATCAAGAGTGATATCATCCACGTAGGATGAAGCCCACGGTTCATCAAAGGTAGGTGTCAAGGGCCTCTATCAAGGGTGGATCCATTAATCATGTCCACGGATCAGATCACCACTAACACATCAAAGACACGTATGACAACAAGTGAAGGATTAAGCGGTGGTTCTGCAACACTGTAGGATCTTAATCCTACGGTCAAACATGAAAGTTCGGATTTCCCCAATGAATCATAGGAGGGAAATCTGCAAACATTCATAAGTCAAAGATCCAATCAAGGACGGACGACATAGCTATAAATACCTTCGACGATCACAAGGTAAGACATCTTGAATTCCAACCATCCTCACTACTCTAAGAATACTTAGGGACCCCACATTCCTTAAAGAAGCTTGTTTCTCTTACTGTAAGCTCCATATTGTTTGCTCTGTTTACTAACTTAATTGTCGGAGGAAACTCCAAACACCCTGTCCGGCTTCGATAACCACTTTGCTCTGCCTTGCAGGAGGCGGGATACATCAGCAGAACCGATTTCAGCAGCAATAGTTTGGCACCCACCGTGGGGCCCTGACTATTTCAGTTCCACTGAATAGAGATGGTGACCACAAGAAACAATGCCAGTAGGGTGGACAAAAACCTCCACCTGGTTAATGAAGCAGAAGAAGTCTAGAGCAAAAACCATAACGGGGGAGTAGATCCGCCAGCTGCAAGACAGTACGTAACTCAAGAACAATTCAATGCTCTTACAGAGCGGATCGTGATACTTACTAGAAACCTAATTCCACCACCAGCTCCTCCTCGCCATAACCCTACTTGCTTGGGTAGGGGACAAAGAGGAGGATCAAGGGGGATGACCCATTCGAGCCGATCGCTTCACTCGGCATCTCATGGAGGTCGATCACACCACTCAGTGTCGCGTGGAGGTACCAACTACATGGAGGAAGGAGATACCGACTATATGGAGGAAGATGAGATATCCACCTGACACTCTGAGAGCCTTTCGGTGCAGAACCATCAAGGGTCTCAAATCAGTAATCTCATAGAAGAAACGCAATGGCGAGTTGATGCTGCGCGGGCTATCCGAAGGGCCGCTGATGCTCAAGCAGCAGCCAATAGGCTTGTAGCTGAGTGGGCCCACGTTACTCTAACAGCTATTCTAGGAACTCTCAAGCACTAACTGCAAACCATGCAGGCTAGACTTAATGAGATGGAAAAGCAAAAAGCTAATAGAATGAATATTCATAGAAAAAGGGAATACCATGCCGACATGGCATTCTCAATTGAAATCATGGATGCACCACGACCAGACAACTTCAGAATGCCTAAAATCGCACCCTATGATGGGGCAACCAATGCACTTGGATAACTACTTTGCCGTGATGCTGCTTTATAAATACAATGACGTGATGCTCTGTAGAGCATTTCCCTCCACACTTAGAGGACCGGGGCTTCTTTGGTTAAACATCCTCCCACACAATTCAATTTGAAACTTTGACGAGCTGAGTGATCGATTTTTTGATCATTTTCAAACCCAGGCATCCCCTACGAAAGACGCTAAATACCTGATAAGGATCAAGCAGAAACCAGGCGAATCCTTAGGAAGTTCTTGACTAGATTCAACAATGAAGCTCTACAAATCAAAGATTTGAACCCCGATGTGAGAATGATAGCTCTCTTTGATGGGGTAACAGATCCAGACCTGATGAAGTCCCTAGCAAAGAGGCCTCCAGTAGATCATAATAATCTAAGAGCTCGGTGAGATAAGTACGAGGCCAACGATGCTTTGCTATTAAAACAAAGCTTCTAGAAAGCGGTAGGAGAAAAAGGACTAAGACACAATCTATCGCAGAAGCATCCGTCCAACCATCCAAGAAATAGAAATCAAGAAAGGACGGATTCCCAAGCAAGCAAGCAAACAAAGTAGAGTTCGATTGGGATGCCTTCGCCCCATTAATAAAACCAATGGGCGACATCATGTACAAGCTCCAGGGTACAGCCCATGAGTTATAGGAACCACCAAAGATGAAGGTGGATCCAAAGAAGAGATCAATGAAAAGATACTACAAGTATCACAGGGATTACGACCATGACACCGAGAAATACCGATCTTTATGGTATGTCATGAAGGATCTCATCAAGTGTGGCCATGGCAAACAATACATAGGTGAGCCTAAAAAAGGAGACCCAAAAGGGAAACAACCAACAAACTGCCTAGAGGACATAGATCCCAAGCATAGTTGAAAGGACAAAATGATGATTCCGAAGATGAGCCAGACTCTCCTCCATTAAAGATGATCGACGATACCAGAGTTGGATGAATAGGGATGATCCTCAAGTCTAGTAGAAAAAATTCAATAGAATAGAACTAGGGCCGAGGGCATACTTTAACTCGACAGAAGAAGATGGTTTTCAACGACCATCAAATAAATGAAGCCTTGGCCGATCTCGCCAGGCGATTTTCAATTCGCGACTTAGGACAAAAGTCACATCTTCCAGAAGAAGTCGACTATGAGCCAAAATATGTGCTATTAGACCTCATCAAAAGCTTTAAAAATCTCAGCCTAGAAGAAGCACCAAGGAGGGAAAGAAGCCTGAGTCTCCCACGCTGGTGCATTGGCACTCCAGAAAGGGAGCATCAAATGCCCATAGAGAATGCGTAGGATCCCTATGGTACAAGGATGGTAATCCCAGAACACTATGTGAACGCAACTGTGGGAGGACTAGCCGTAGGGAACACCTCAAAGAACGCAAGGGCAGAATATGCCAAGGAAGTTTATAAAGCATCCTCCTCTGCACCTTATAAGACTGAAGATGTCATCACATTCTCCGATGAAGATCTCATCAACATCAAGGTACCGCATGAAGATATAGTCATCATATCCATGGTCGTGGATAAGGTAAATGAAGTAGAGCGTGTCTTGGTCGACACTGGTAGCTCTACTGACATACTGTACTACCACACCTTTAAGGCCATGAAGCTCGATGAAAAACGTCTTCAGCCCATTGTGTATTCTCTGATCAGTTTCTTTAGAGATGTCGTCCATGTGAAAGAAGGAATCACACTCGAGACACGAGTTAGAACAAAACCCCAAAGGAGAACCTACGTGTCCTCGTACTTGGTGGTGGACGTCCCCTCTAGCCATAATGGAATCTTGGGATGTCCGGGACTCAATCAATTAAGAGCCTGCATATCAACATACTATCTCATCATGAAATTCACGGTGTGGGATACTGCAGGGTAAATCAAGACGTATCTCGTCACTGTTACAAAAATGATCTCGACCTCAGCGACAAGAAGTAGTCGACATCTACAATCAAAATTGAAGATTTACGAGATGACCTGACGCAAGAACAAGGTGCTCCCTTTAAAGAACTAGATCTAGTATCGATCTCAGAAAAAGAGATGGATAAATACTTCCAAATTGGATCATCTTTGAAAGGGGAACAGAGGGAGAATCTGGTAAAATTTCTAAAGGAAAATCTTGACATCTTCGCATGGACTGCATCTGACATGCCTGGAATACCCAAGGAGTTGATGGAGCACCAGTTGACGATTGACCCGAGTGTCAAGCCATACACTAGAAGAAAAGAAATTTCAGACCAGAGCGGGAGGCAACAATAAAAGTGGAAGTGGAAAAGTTACTCGCCGCTAGATTTGTTAAGGAGGTGAAATATCCTCAATGGGTGTCAAATGTAGTCATGGTGAAAAAAGCAAATGGCAAGTGGCAAATTTGTATCGATTATTCCGATCTCAATAAAGCATGCCCTAAGGACTACTATCCTCTCCCGGAAATAGATATGCTAATAGATGCAATTGCCTGACATCAAATGCTATCCTTCATGGACACGTACTCTGGATACAACCAAATAAGGATGTATGAGCTAGACGAGATCAACATTGCATTCACTACGAGCACGGGGCTCTAATGCTACAAAGCAATGCCTTTCAGGTTAAAGAATGCAGGAGCAACTTACCAAAGATTGGTAAACAAGGTCTTTGAAAAGCAGATCGACAGGAATATGGAAGTTTATATCGACGATTTTCTAGTCAAAAGCATAGAATCAGAAAAGCACCTCCAAGATTTAAAAAAGCATTTGAGGTCCTCTGTCGGAACCAAATGAGATTAAACCTAAACAAATGTGCGTTTAGAGTGGGATCCAATTAATTCTTGGATTTTATGGTCTCAAGTAGAGGAATTGAGGCAAAGCCAACCAAGATTGAAGCGATCATGGCAGTGCCGGCCCCAACAAAACCAAAGCAGGTTCAAGAGAACAGGTAAGATAGCCGTCCTGGGTCGGTTCATGTCAAGATCGGTAGATAGATGCCAACCATTCTTCAAAACACTAAAGGGAAACAAACATTTTGAATGGGTGGAGGAATGCCAAAAAGCCTTTGATGAGCTTAAAATTTTCTTAACATCTCCACCGTTGCACGCTTACCCCGAAGCATGAGAAAAATTGTAACTCTACCTCGCTATTTCAAAAACAGTGGTAAGCTCGGTACTCATTAAAGAGGTGGAAAAGGTTGAGAGACTAGTTTTGTCACACCCCAATTTCACACTATTTAGAATGGTGTGATGAACTGCTAATAAACCAACGGTTCAATCAGGATCTCGAATAGGCTGTGTCCGTTTGCTTAAACCATACACATCCACAACCATAATCAGAGTAAATAAACAATAACGGAAGTCTTATATATTAAATGAACTGAGAGTCTAACTGTGATAAAGTAAATAAATTATCCAATTATATCTAAAAGGACTAAGACATTAATTTAAATAATTAAATCAATTACATTGTCTGTATAACTTAAACAAAATCTAATAAAAAAATACAGGAGTTGCACTCGCATGATGAATCATGCGACTCCATCATCACTTCTGCCTCCATTGCCGCCATATTCCCGTATGTTGGAGAATTCATATAATCTTCCACCGTCGTACCTGCATCATCAACTAAAATATTCGAATTCGAAAAGGGTGAACACACATCACGGCTCAGTGAGCAAACAAAATAATGCAACAAACATATGCATGCATTCAATTCATATCTTTGGTCTGGATCATAAGTTTGCAATGTGCTATAGAAAGGATAGGTGGCCGCCGCACCTCTATACACGAATGTGTGGAACCGTCCAATGGATCAAACACCATTGCCGCCCCCACATGCACCCACCATGGAATAGAGATAGAGCTAAAGTGCTTAGGATCTCACCGCATCACACTTCCCCTGATGCTCTACCCATACCAAAACGTAAGCCCCTGTTGGTGAGGGCTTGCAAACTGGGCTCGCAACTAACCGATCCTAATGTCAAATAGTGTATCCAAGGCCTCACCCCATCATCCCTCAATACGTCCATAGAGATAGAACTAAGGCCCCCCGACAAAGTCAGATACTACACGGTCCGAGACCACCTCCCCTAATGCCCTACGACGTAATAGTTCTGCTAAGGTAATGGCGATATGACGATGCTAATGGACAAGACTTGAGTAG
Organism: Protea cynaroides; assembly: GCA_028583415.1. Classification (NCBI taxonomy): domain Eukaryota; kingdom Viridiplantae; phylum Streptophyta; class Magnoliopsida; order Proteales; family Proteaceae; genus Protea; species Protea cynaroides. The sequence continues at coordinate 53,948,147 of CM053273.1, read as the reverse complement.
AGATAGAGCTAAAGTGTAAGACCCGTATCGAACTAACCGATCTTACCACCTTGTATCAGGTCTACCTATCATGGTCAAGCCAAATGGACGAAGTGCGTGAAGGAAATAGAAAAACCAGGTACTAAACTGACCCAAAAACAGTAAATTAGAGGGCAGGGTCGCATACCTAGATAGGCAGGGTCGACCCCACCTCACTAAGAAGTCAGACCCCTGATATTTAACTGGGGGTTGGACAACTTAGAAACTGAGGGTCAACGGGATCTCTGACCCCCTCATCGACCCCCTATTTGCCGACAGAAACCGCAAATAGGAAACTTTCTAAATTTTAATGGGATTCCTTCCTAATCTCAATGGGAAGCCAAAAAAGATTTTTTTTGAATAAAAAAGTCTCAACGTCCTCGTTATGCCCCTTGGACATTCGAGATTCCCATGAATCTCGAGGTACGAGGGCTACCAACCAGCTCTGATTCACTACCGGTAGGGCTTTTTAGGGGAAGAGTTTATAGCAAAGCAAGCTAAGCCGTAAGGGGGGATCGAGTGATCAACACCTCAGGGGCGCCAGCGGGGGTGCTTCTCCGCTTCTCCTGCTGCGACTACCTCTCCTCTATTTGAAAGGTAGACTTATTTTGGGAGATTCTACTCTATAAATAGGACGTCCCTAAGCCTCTTTCACTCCTTTGGAAACCCTAATTGAAAGTGAGAGAAAGAAAAGAGAATAAGAAGAGAAGAAAAGTTGGAGAAGAAGACCTAAGTGAAGAATTCAGAGAAATCTTTGAATCTCAGCATACCTAAGGTATGGTTTACGTTTCCATTGATGATCTCAGACCTTAGAATAGTTCATGAAGAGGGTATGGTCTAGGAGTAATCCAAATCATACATTCATGGAAAGGTTTCAATAAAATCCATGGAGAAATCATGGTAGGTAAAGTAAGGAAGAAATCTAAAGTTCTAAGCCATAGAACAAGCCTATAATGGATTGTGGAAGTAAGCAATAGGACCCAAACATGAAAGAATGGGCTGTAGAATGAAATTCTCGGCTCAACCCACGAGGGGTCACACGTGGGGTCGATTGGGAATCGACCATACCAGACCACAGGATCGACCCCCAGTATTCGGGAAGTCCAGGAAAGGGGTGGTCGCACCCAGGGTCGATGGAACATCCGACCCTGGCATCGGCCCTACCCTGGGGGTCGCAGTAAACTGCTACCCTACCTGCGACCCACCCTGCAGCCCGTGCTTAAAAGCAAGCCTAAAAGTGCCGGAATGACTTCTAACCAAAACCTATCGACTTGTTAGATTTTTTTATTGATATAAAAGTGGGTTTTAAAGCTTGAAAGAGGATCAACACTCAAGCAAAGGTGAAAGAACAAGATCTGAACTAATTGGCTAATAATAAATTGTTTTTATTTCTTGAGTCCAATGCCATGACTGATTCTATGCGTGTATGCTTGTAATGTGCATTCAACATGTCATCCAATATTCCTGCTATTAATGTTCATGCATATTTAATTTTATTTTGTTTATAACATGATGATGATGATGATGATGATGCTAGGAATCGACATATGAATGTATGTGTGTGGTTAGTGTGCTTGATGCGAGTGAAGTATCAGGGGGGTAATGTGACATTGTGGTTCATTAGTTAATCCGAAAGACATAACCAAAAATTCGTAATGTCCATATCTGGTCCTGAATGCTGTCTTCGGAATATCACCTTCTTTAATCTTCAATTGATGATAGCCCGATCGAAGATCGATCTTAGAAAATACTTTTGCTCTTTGTAACTGATCGAACAAGTCATCGATCCTGGGTAGTGGATATCATTCTTGATTGTCTGCTTGTTCAACTCCCGATAGTCGATACATAATCGAACGCTACCATCCTTCTTTTCCACGAACAGTAGCGGTGCCCCCCATGGAGATTACTGGGTCGAATATAACCCTTGTCTAGTAGTTCTTGTAGTTGTACTTTTAATTCCTTCAGTTCAGTAGGAGCCATTCTATAAGGTGCTTTTGATACGGGTGCGGCTCCAGGTATCAGGTCTTTTACAAACTCTGTGGCACGGTCGGGTGGTAATCCGGGTAGTTCCTCCGAAAATACATCAGGATAGTCACGCACGACATCAATATCTTCCATTCGTGGTGCTTCCTTGGTTAGGTCGACCACGGATACTAGATACCCGACTGCTCCCTTTTCAAGGCACTTCTTAGCCTTTAATGATGAAAGTATGAGCTTGCGTCTCCGGGGAAGTTTGGTTCCCGAGAAACTGAACTCTGCCCCTTCCTTGTCTTGGAATGTTAGCTTCTTCTCGGCGCATAACAGATTTGCAGAATTCCGAGCTAACCAATCCATTCCTAAGATGACATCGAAGTCTGCCATCTCAAGTCGTATCAATGTTGCATCTAAAATCTGTTCCCCAATGAGAACTGGACATGGTCCATAACCTTTATCTAGTTCCACTTCTAACCCTATCGGTGACCGAACAAGTAATTTGTAGTCTAATGTCTTGATGGGTAAGTTTATCTTCTTTCCAAATGACACAGATATAAATGAATGAGTAGCTCCAGAATCGAAGAGTACTCTGGCAGGTACGCCATTTATAGGTACAATACCTGTGACTTATCTTTACATAGTCTACATGCTCATTCGATGTAATTTTAACTTTAAAAGTTTCAGTCATACCTGTGACCACATCGGGTGATGCGGCCACATCCTCGGATGTAGCAGCATATACCCGTCCCTGATGTAACTGCTTCTTGGGCTTTGGGCACTTCCTTGCCATATGTCCGGGTTGGTTGCAGTTAAAACACTTCAGAACTTCAGAATTTGACTTTGACTGAGGTTGCACTACCGAAGTGGTCTTGGGTGCAGTAGTAAAGTTCTGAGGACGGAAAGACTTATACATCCTGTTATTGTCTCCGTTGTAGGAGTTTCCGGCTGGCCTTTTGATGCCTTTGTTCTGAGTAAAATAACTCTCCTTCTGGCTTGATTCTATAACTCGAGCAATCTGGACAGCTTCATTATAAATTCTCTTTTCTAAGCCCAGAACGTGTTCTCTGATGCTTCCTTTTAGTCCCGTGACAAACCTACGGGTTTTAGTTTCTTCTTCTTGCATACTCAGTGGTGCAAAGAAAAATAGCTCTTCATAACGCTGTTGGTACGCATCCACTGACATCTGTCCCTGATAAAGACTCAGGAACTCCTTCTCCATCGAATCTCTGAAGCTCCGTGGAAAATATTTCTCAAAGAAGGCTTCTTTATATATAGCCCATGTCAGTAGGGCGTGCTTGGTCAGTAGATAGGTCTTTGTGGATTTCCACCAATGGTGTGCGTCGCCCTTGAGCATGAAGGTGGCGCATAGTACTTTCTCTTCCTCTATAATAGTCATCATGAGGAAGTTTCTCTCCATTTCGTCTATCCAGTGTGCTGGCCACAATGGATCAGATGGCTTGCCGTTGAATTCTCTGGGTTTCATCTTCAAAAATCTCTCCACTAGTCGGGAGTGGTCCAGCTGATTCTGGGGGTTTGCGCCAAACATATGGGGTGGATACTGGTAATTCCCTTGAGCTGCTTCCGGAACCCGCACGGAATCGTGCAGCCGAATGCGAGGTGTCGAGGAGCTGGGTGGTTACCCACCGGTGCTGCACTGGCTTGTCCTGTGCGCATGGGTGCAGCCTGAGTGGCTTGAAACATTATTCCCATGGCAACCTGCATCTGAACCTACGGGTGTTGCATCTGCTGCAGCTACTGTGCCAGATTCATCACCACTGTTGCTAGCTCGGGTGGTGGAGGTTGCAAATTTGTAGGGTTTACCGGTTCTGGATTTTCCGGTGCATGGTTATTCTCTTGACTAGTCTCCTCCACTGGTGGTGGTGGTGGGACTGTGTTTCAGGTTTGTCGGGTCACTCTACGTCCGGACATAATTCTTTTCTGTGGTTGGTGGTGCCTGAAAATCAAAATAGGTGTGAAGTCATTTATATTTCATGTAGGCACGCTAACCAATAATCAATTCCAATTCTAGCTCATTTTATAAAAAAAATACTGTCTTTTCTATGCAGGGTCGATGGTGAGGGTCGATGGTGTGTCCGACCCTTGGTATCCGACCCTGGGAATGACTTGTTCTTCCCGAGAGCTGAGGGTCGATGCGAGGGTCGATGGGTATCCGACCCTCAGTCCGACCCTCGATTTTCTGTCAGATTCCCGAGAGCTGAGGGTCGATGGGAGGGTCGATCCGATGGTCGATGGTGTCAGTCGAATTGTCCGACCCTCGGACCAAAAATCAGATTTTTAAGATCCGATTCTGGGTCATTTCTCACTATTCCTCCTCCGTTTCGACTCGTCTCTACTCTCTGAGTTGCTACAGTGCTACTCCACTGTTTTTGGTCGGTTTAACTCCGGGTTTCGACGTCCACGTCATCCCTATAGGTATATCCTCTCATCTTTACCTGCTTTTAGGTTTTCTTTTCTAGGTTTTTACCCATTTAACTCATATTTTCCAAATTAAACTTTTTCCAACCATAAAAAATCAATTTTTATTGGGGGCTTTTGTTATTGGTGTCTCGAGGAACGAAAGCCCTCAAAAAGTTTTGAATTTCATCGGTTGGTTATTGAGAAACTTAAAATTTTCTCTTTTTGCCCTAATTTGTCGAAATTTTTGATTTTTCTTGAATTTCTTCGAATTGAGCTTCGTCAGTTAAAATTTCCTACTGTATATGGGTTGTAGGACATGTTTTAACCTACGTAAGTTCTAATACCCACTTTTATGGTGAGAAATGGGGTTTTATGGTCGACCCACGTCGTTATTAAATCAAATTTTTGGATTTTTATCCTGCTAACTTCTTGTTTCCTTTTTCTTTCTTATTTTGTAGATACTATGGCCCGTATCAAAGTACCCAGAGTGCGCGATCCACTTCGCTTCCGTTCGAATGAAGCTGAGGCACAGTATGCTGACTATGCCCGTAAGAAGGTTGAAAGGGGTCACATGGTGAATTTGGCTAAGCTAGCCTTGTTCAATGTAGAGGGAGCGTTTGGTGATATGGGGTGGCTCCTTGTCATCACATACGACACGTGCACATGTCCAGACTTGGTACGCCAGTTCTATTGTAATCTCCAGGTGGTGGGGAATAACAATGACGTTGAGCATGGTCAGGAGTTGCGCATCACCAGTTACGTCAAGGGGGTGCACATCTCTTTTGATTATCGGCAACTGGCCGACTTGTTGGGCATTCCCTATGATGGCCCCATAGTGTACTGTGCGTCGGGAGAGTCACAGTTTGTTGAGATGGAGATGAGAGCAAAGATCGACAACCAGTTGCTCCATCCTGATAGTTGGCAGATGAGAGCTTGCTACTTGTGTCCAGCTCCACGGGTCTTCTGCAAGATTATCCAGCATAATCTGATCCCGCAGAGTGGGCACTATGAGAGGGTATCTCAACTGACCCAGTTCTTGATCTACAACATCTACACTCGTCAGCCAGTCTGCCTACCATACATCATCATGCAGACAATGATTAGTGCTACATTGTCCGGTCATAGGGGTAATCTACCCTATGGATGTATGATTACAGTGCTACTGACCCGTCTGGGGGTGGATCTGGTAGATGAAAAGATTCAGGAGAAGACCTTCTCGTCGCCTCTAGATTGGGAGGCTATCTGCAAGATGGGGCTGCGAGATGCTAAGGTTATTAATGAGGAGAGGAACGCGATGGTGTGCGCTTACACTCGGGTCGAGATGGTTGATGCTGAGGCTGCTGAGGCTGCTGCTGATGCTGCTAGAGCTCGTGTGGATCCGATCGACGATGACGATCGCATGTATATGGACGTTGACTCGATACCACCGCCATCACCTACACATGTGGCTGGAGTTGGTACTTCTTCTGCGGCGGCTCCTGCACCTGAGGCTGATCCTTCCCATTCGGTTGATCCTTCACTTCCACCTTCAGCCATGATGGAGATGATGCAGGAGATCAGGGATGCTCAACGTAGATCTGATCTGAGGATGTATGAGCTGTTGGCTGCTCCGCACGCATCAGACGCGCGGATGGGAGAGCTCCTAGTGGTGCAGCGTGCGACTGATCAGAGGATAGCCGGTCTCACAGCTAGTCTACAGACGACCCAGACTCAGATAGCCTGGTTGACTAGAGTCTATGCTGAGGACTATGACCGAGATCGTGAGGCCCCGCCTCCTCCTTCGCCTCCAGCTTCTTGATTGTACTTTTATTTTTCCCTTGTACTACAGAGTAACAGTCTGGGTTGTGGACTGTACTCTGCTTTAGTTACGTATATACATTTTGTTTCTCTCACTCATTGTATGTAACTTGTTTTCCCTTTAATAGATGGATTATTCTCTTTTTAAATTTGGTCTCAATCATCACTGGTGCTTACAATGTGTTTGTATTAAAGCTTTTAATTTATCCTATCTCAGTTCACAACGGTCTTGAATGGGTGTCAGTTTGGCAGGCAAGGCCTGAGAAGCTCTGATACCAAGTTGTCACACCCCAATTCCGCACTATTCAGAATGGTGTGATGAACCGCTAAATAACCAACGGTTCAACCAGGATCTCAAATAGGCTATCCCTGCGTTATCCAAACTTACATGCATCCACAATCATAATCAGAGTAAATACACAATAGCAGAAATTTTATAAGTAATGAACTGAGAACTAAGATGATATCAATAATTTAATAGCAAATTATTCTGTTTCCAACAGAGACATAAATATTTAAATATCAAATACAAGTCTTTATTAAATGAAATAAAAGAAACCTATAAAATATCTAATCAAATACACACGAGTTGCACTCGCAAGAGGAGTCGTGTGTATCATCTTCAGCTCCAGCTTCCATAGCTGCCACGTTTCCATACGCAGATGCATTCATATAGGCTTCAACGGTATAACCTGCATCATCAGTAAAAAATATTCGACGTCGAGGGGTGAGCACACATCATGGCTCAGTGAGTAGCCAAAACAATGCAACAATACATATGCATGCAAAAAATCAATTTATATCTTTGGTCCAGTTTAAAGTTTGCAGTATGCAATAGAAAGGTTTAGGTAGCCAAAGGTCGCGTTTATTTACTCCGCCTCTATACACGAGTGTGTGACGTTACCCGAAGATTACGTTTATCGTCAACTCACATGCACCCTACCATGAACATTATATAACGAAGGTTACGTTTATTGCTATATAGTGCCATACCAACACGTAAGCCCCTGTTGGCGAGGGCTACAAACTGGGCTCGCAACTAACCAATCCTAATGCCAAACAGTGTATCCAAGGCCTCACCCCAGTATCCCTCAGAATGTCCATAGAGATAGAGCTAAGGTCCCCCGGTAGAGTCAGAGACTATAAGGACCGAGACCACCTCCCCTGATACTCTACGACATAATAGTTCTGCTAAAGTAATGGCAATACGACGATGTCAATGCACAAAACTTGAGTTAGAGATAGAGCTAAAGTGCTGAGACCCGCCAAAGGTTAACGTTTATTGACGTCCTCATCACACCTCCCTTGATACTCGCTCGCATCAAGCACATCAACCACACACATACAAGCACATGCCTATTCCTATCATCATCATCATCATGTTATAAACAATAAAATAAATATGCATGAACAAGTAATAGAAATATTGGATGGCATGCTGTATGCACATTACAAACATATTCGCACAGAATCAAGCATGGCATAGGACTCAAGAAATAGAAAACAGTTTATTATTAACCAATTTAGTTCGGGGTTAAGGTTCCTCACCTTAGCTTGCTAATAGATACTTTTCCAAGCATTAGAATCACCGTTATAATGTTATTATATTGCTAGCAAACCTAACAATGTCGATAGAATTAATTAGAATAAATTCTGAATTTAAAAAACCATTCAGTTAACTGAGGTTCGATGCTAGGGTCGATGCTAGGGTCGATGGGTCTATCGACCCTCCCCTCTTTCTGGACTTCCCGAATGCTGAGGGTCGATGGTCAGAAACACCTAGGGTCGGATGGTCATCGACCCTCGGTGCGACCCTTGGTGCACTTTGGTCCAATTTCCACTTTTTAATCCATTCTTCGTGTTTGGGGTCCTATGGCTTGTTCTTACATTCCATCTACATCCATTCCATGGTCTGAAACCATGTATAATCCATCTAAATAGTTTTCATGCATCCACCTATGGTTTTCCATGAAAACCTAACCATGGATGGATGGTTTGGGTTTTTCCGAGATCACTCTCTCTCCAATAACTATCCTAAGGTCTGTAGAAACTCATGGAATTAGTATCCATACCTGAGAAGATTAATCTTTCTCTGCAACTCTTCTCCTTTTTGCTAGGTTCTCTTCCTTGCCTCTCTTCTTCCTCTTTTCCTTCTCCTCTCTTTCTCTCAATTCAATTAGGGTTGTGAAATGAGTGAAAGTGGCTTAGGGACGTCCTTTAAATAGACTAGGAACATCCTAAATAAGTCCCATTAAGATTTGGAAGGAATCCCAATTGAAAAATATAGAAATTTCCTAATTTCTATATTCGGCAGGAACCGAGGGTCGATGGGAGGGTCGATGATCCCGTCGACCCTAGGGTCTGAAGCTGTCCGTCCCTCCCTCCAAAACTGAGGGTCTGACTTTCTGTTTTGGGAGGTCCGACCCTGCTTAGCTGGGTGTGCGACCCTTCCCCTATTTTAAGTGTTTTTGGGTCGATTTGATACCTGGGATCTCGATCTCCTTCACGCCCTTGTTCCACTTAACTCGACCATGATAGGTGAACCTGGTTCAAGGTGGTAAGACCGGGTTAGATTGACACGGGTCTTACACAAACAATCATACAACATAGCATGTGCACATAGTAATAAAGTTCTACTCCAGTAGAGATCCTCGATGCCACTCCAATGGATCACCGTGCCCTTATTAAAGTATAGGGTGCCAAAATTATCCATGTATTGTGCTCTAACATGCCACATGCCCATCATACATGATCATAAGTTGGGCTGCACCCTAACAGAGATCCCTAACTCCCAACTCCCATGGTTTGCCATGCCTCTACTAAGGTACTAGCCAATTCTAACATGATTTTTCATACCCTGTTCCCAACGTCTCGGTACTATATAATGCAACGAGATCTCTCCATCCTATTAAGGCACAAGAAATCCCCTTCCAGGATTGCATGTCATTGTGCTCCACTAATCAACCCCTAAATTACACTTACAAGAATTATCACAGTAACATTAACATCTGAGATTAAACCATTTATCAAAATCAAGAGAGTAATATGTAGCAAAAGTCTTATAATTAAAAACCACTTATTAAACTAACATCTAAAAGGTTCAAATTTAAATACCAAATTATCCAAGTTCCAAAATAATAATCCACCATTATTCAAATCCAAAGCTATTAAAAACATTGTTTAAAGATTATTCTTCAAATATGAATCCCAAATAAATAAAATCCTAAATCCAAAGAAATAAAATCATAGGCACATCTTAAGCCCATGAGAAAACTATATGAATCATCATCCCAAGGATCATGAATGTCCTCTTCAGACTCGCTATCCTCATCTTCCACACTGGATGGCAAGCTACCTGAAGCAATGAACGAAGGACTTGCAAGATCTAAAAAATAGTTGTACGCACAAGGGTAAGCTCAACCATTGAGCTTAGCAAGAAAACTAAACATGCAACAAACTAATGTATGCAACTATGAACTATGGTCAGGTATGATAACTGTAAGTGCCAGCTTAAGACAACCCATGTACGGAGTTTCCAGGTTGTAAGGGTCTTCTCTCCAGAATGATGTCAACTCACTCGGCGTACAGTATCATCCCCATGTATGGGTCCGTCGTTTTGGTCCTCTTGACTGCAACTCATCCTAAGTCCACCATGTGGCACTTGAGGAGATAATAATCCCATTAGTCAACTTGCCCACCCACCCATACTATGTCGGGTATGTGGAGCATCGTAGCTATGTTTATATCACCTTTTTATTGAACCCATGCTATTATATAACCTCCTCATGGCTAGACGTACAATTATACGGGTGATTAGTGTTCAACTAGCCATGTCCACCAAATTAGGCATATTACTGGACTGAAACATCACCAAGCTTCTGAACTCGTTCAGTCCTCACTTAAGACACTGTGACTTGACTAAGTTACATATGATCAATGTAAAGCAGTGCCAGTAAGAAGTGGTACAAGCATCCAATTCCACCCACCTTCTTCCTTACTAACTTAACAAGGCATCATGAATCAAATATGGGTCAGTCGCATTCATGGGGTCACGAGCATCCCATTCCACTCATTTCCACTACTATATGGCATTGCTGACCCCAAATGAATGGATGCAGATGCATGATCACACATAATAGTGTATTAAATGGCATGTTATTACACAAGAGCATGTTATCAATCTTACACCATCACACAACAAAATAAAATAGAGAAAACATACACATCTAAAGGTTTGAGATAGAAGAGTATACTATAGTAATCCCGATCAAGTAGCTTCCGACTAAAGTCTTCGTATCTCTATCAAAGTCAATTACATTTTATGCATCAATTCATTATGTCACACTCCTTTCTCGAAGTATCAGTACTAGGGAATGGACGCGATCTCCACATCCTAATTAAGGGCATTGAGAATCCCCTTCCAGGATCATAGAATGTAGAACACCAACTAATAAAACCACACTATCACAAGAATTAATAATGATTCCATACCACCAGATTAAAGGAATTTTAAACTAAGAGTATAGCGAAAAGCTTAAATAAATTACAATAGCTGAAATATTTAAATCATAATTTATAGTATTCCCAAACCATGGTAAGATAATAATAGAGTAAATAAATTATTAAACCAATTATTCTCATGGGCAACACGCCCCCAAATCCAAATAAAATAACCAAATCCAAATGAGTTTATAAATTATTCATGGTGTCTATTCATAGACACAGTCATCACACTCGCATGTTTTGTCATGGACGTCATCATCACTAGCATCTACGACGTCAAATTCCATCTCCATTAAACCTACATTTAAAAGAGTTTGTGTACACGAGGGTAAGCTCAATTACCGAGCTTAGTAAGGAAATTAAATGTGCAATACACAATATGCATGAATTAACAACTATGGTTTGATACATGACTGTAAGTGTTAGATGAAGAAAATCCACACATGGAGTCTCTGGCTGCATGGGTCTTCTCCCATCAAAGTGAATACCGCCTTACTTGGCATACAATAACATCCCCAAGTTGGGGTCCATCGTTTTGGAACAAGCCCGTATTATGACGGCCAGAAGGAGTTTCTATTGGAGTTCTTGTCCAATCTTTTATTCTAGTGGAGCAGAGACTCCTTTCCTTCCTCTTTTCTTTTTCCCCTTCTCCCTTTCTTCTTCCTTTTTTCTCTAGAATGTGGCAGAGCTCCCTTTTTTTTCTCTCTCTCTCTCACATTTTTGTCAAAATATTGACTAAGGAGATGGAATATGGATTATTCCATACTCAATCCATGTTTGGAGTCGATTTGGTTTCTAATCATGGTAAGTTAGAGGATTTGCTCTTTTTTTACCAATTTCAAAAGAGAGAGTGAATCTGGACACCTTTCTCAAGGAGTCCAATTTCAGACCAGGCCTAACCATTGGTCCAATTGAGTTGGCTTTCTAAACTGGACTTGGTTAAGCATAGCAATGGGTGTTCATAGTGTTACTTATTTGTCTGAAAAGTCATGCCTATTATCTACTATCAATTATCATAGCATAGCATCAAGGTCATTATTAATTCCTTTCAAACGTAACTTGTGGAGTTGATGGTGAACCAACAGACCATCATTTTAGAGATAGGCAAAGTGAAGTGCACAAAGACCACCATGTCTAATAGGTGGGATGGCTTGGAAACCTTGGTAGGGTATATCTAGGATGTCATGATCACTGCAGGTCACCTTCACCATTACATCTGGCATCGACTATGGTAGGTCAATAGAGTGGGCCTTCACATCCCCTTACGGCTGATCCCTAGAGATCATACATTTATCTTTCTTGTTTCCTTTATACATGTAACTATGGTTCAATATTTTTGTAATAGGGAGATAAAAATTTGATCTTGTTGGTCGTATCTCATACTATTAGTGACATTTTTGTAAGTGGCATTGGTAGGGTAACTGTTCGGGTTGTGGACTATACCCAAATTTTGTAATTATCATCAGAGTCTATTTATATATATACATAGTTCTTATTTATTTTTGTGTATTATTCTCTTATTTTAGCATGGTTTAAACTAGGCTATTATTTTTCTATTTACTATTGTTGGTTCATACATGTCTTTTAAGTTTAATCCTAAGCATCTATCATTAACATGTGGCAAAACCTATGTCGGGGAAATCTATGTGTAGAATTAGAGTAGTTGTGCTCCGATACCAAGTGTTGTCACAGTCCATTCTAGGGAATCGGGTGTGATATCTGGGTCAACCTTTACGGCACCTGAATACATCCAAGATTACTATCATAATGATTACAAAATAAATCCCATAGTCTACACATGCAATATCCAAATAAATCAAAAAGCAATAATAATATAGCGAAAGCATTTAATTTCTGACAGATGCACCTAATGATAACATATCCCATACTATGTACCATATTATCCATTACAAACCATTGTTCCTCTACAAAATACTACTCTATCAATATACACATACCCAAATCAAAATAGAGTAAATCTGTTACATTGTTCTTGATAGACCTCTTCGTCTACCAATAAAAAGAATCAAATCATAATAATCCAGAGTATATCATGGAAGGGAGAAATTAAGCGGAGGGCTACATCATCCATAGACGCAGTCGTTGTAGGTGCAGCCCTCATCATGCTCTCCACCAACATCATCAGTACCAGCCACCATGTTAGTTAAACGAGACTCTTTAAAATTATCAATGGAGAAGTCACATACAGAAGGATCTAAAAAATAGTGTTGACACGAGGGTAAGCTCACATCCTAGCTCAATGAGAAATCTAGTATCACATGCTATGCACATACAACATCCAATGATATGAAATGTAATTTATTTTATATTAGGTCTCAAGTTTGTGTTTCTACATCCTAGGCGAAGATATAAGCTGAATAAATGACCCCAAGCCGCTAAATGAGTTCTATAGGTAAACTCCCCCTCGGGGACACCCATCCTTATAGGGTTCATCACCTCCTATTATAGACCCCACATACGCCAGCTATAGTACACCCATACGTCACTAACTCTCCCTATGGTCACCCAACCTTTGAGAGTGCAAAGCTATGATAGTATCTTTACCCTTACTAGAGAGGCATAGGAAATAGGGAATGACACTACTTATGTTTATTATATTCATTCATTTGACTTTGATTTCTTGCCAACAGAAGTCCCTGGATCACCACTCCCATGGATCACCGTGCCCCCATTAGCATGTTGACATAACAATCATGCTATCTACCAGCAGAGAACACTGACTCTAGTCCCATGGATCACCGTGTCTATTACTAATGTGTTTACAGTCCAACATAATCCATGTACCCGTACTCCCATGCATCACATGAACCACCATACATGGTTGCAATCCAACATGACTCATGCACCTGCACTCTTATGTGTCACATAAGCCATCATACATGGTTGCATAAATTTATAAATAAAAACTGTACACTAACGGTGAACCTTAGCTCTACTTCCATAGATCATGGTGCTCCCGCTAAAGCCTAGCATCAATAATGTGATCCGTGTATTGTACTCTATACTCCATATGTTTACCATTCCCAAACAATCATACAAACATTCATAGTTGTTATATGCAAATGCATGCTCATACATAGCAATCATGAAAGGCATCCATTAAATAACAACCTAAGCATGTTACTAGGAAAGTAGACATGTTCTAAAAATGTCCTATGTCAAAGGACTAGACCCCTCACCTGATTGCACAAAGAGTGCAGTGATAATCTGAAGCTTTAAAGAAAGATCCCACAATCACCCGTGTCAATTACCTATTTAAACACGTAAAGCTTCATTAGATTAGTTGCGTAGTTTTAATTAACCTGAACATGCCTTATATGTCCATACACAGGTCCCACGAAAGGTGAGGAACCAAAAGGATGGTCTTCCTAATCATTCCTAGGCTTTGTAGGGTAGTACAGACTAAACTAGCAGATAGAACCGGTAAAGGGTTCCACCGATACTTTTAATCGATAAACAATTAGAGTATTTTCTAAGTTGGTGACACCAAAAGGATGAGCGGATGCTTGACCATCCGATTGATCTTCCTATTTGTATATTGATGTAAACCCTGGGATTTCAGTAGTATTTTTAGAAGCTAGGTTGGGTGATCGAGCGGATGCTTAACATTAAGCCTAAACTGAGAATCTAAACCAAGCAGATCCATTGAGAACTAATCAAACAGCTGGGGCCAATGCGGAGGATCGTGCCTCCAGTATGAGACTCTGATTAATTCATTAATTAATTAGCCATGGCATTTTCCTTGGTGGAACAACGGTTTAGGCTAAGTGGTCGAACGATCATGACCGTGGATCTTGTACGTGACACTGGTTTAAACCTAGAAACTAGGTCACGAATCGAGTTTGGTATCCAAGCTTGGGAGACTTATTCTCCACTACTAAACTTCCATTTTAGTTGGTGTGAAACTCATTCCCACCATTATTAGGCACAATAGGAGCCATTTATGGCTCCAATAGCTCCCTTAATGGGGTTGGGTGGAACAAAGCCTAAATCTAGGTCATAAATGAGATCTCCATTAATGAAGCTTCAACAATCGGGCATCTATGCATTTATTCCTCAAAGGAAAAAAGGAAGGAAGGAGAACCTACCTTCAATAACTCCATAAAGGAATGGGAAAAACCAAACCTAGGGTTTCTAGGTTATTAATGGTGGTCACCATTAATGGTGCTCAATCACCATGGTTGCTAACCATCAACACAGGGAAGAAGGAGGAAGCTCATGGTTCTTACCTCCAAGGAAAGGCTAGGGCTTGAGTTCCTTGAGCTCCAAGCTTTTTCCCTTTTCCTTTCCTTTTCACTCTCTCACTCTCAACATTCCGGTTCCAGGGGAAATGGAAAAAGGACTTGGTCCCCTTTTTATAGGGAATCGGGGAGAGATAAAGAGTCTGGCTCGAGTTTAACCAGCTAAACTCAATTGGATGACATTACAGTGGTACAATCCATTGGTTGGACTAAAATACAGCTTATGGACCATCTCTTTGGTCCTTATGCTTTGGGATGCATATCCCCTTCAGCCAAGGTTTACTAGAACACCTTAAGATAACCACTAAACATAGGGAAGACTTACCTAAGGTTCAGATACCATCATAGGGTCCACATCAGGTGCTTCATCAGTAGATGTGTGGAGACTTGGCATAGGAGAAATCCGGGTTAGTAAGGGATTTCGTCTCACAGGAGAAGACAAAGATTCAAAATGGTGGTTCTCAAGATTAGTTAATGACCAACCAGTTTCATGCATAGAGGTGTGGCGGCACAGCCTGTGTGTCACACCTCAATTTTGGAATAACTAGTAGTGTGATGAACCGTCATAAAACAAACGGTTTAACCAAAATCTTATATAGGCCATACCCACCATATTAAACTAAACACATTCCACAGTAATAATCAGAGATAATAAATAAAATAGTAAAAGTTTTTATAAATAATGAACTGAGGTCTAACAGTGATAAAATAAATATTTAATCCAGTTATCACAAATAAGTTAATACATAGATTAATTTAATCCATTACATGTTCTAATATTCAAATATAGCTAAATTAATAAAAAACATTGGTTGCAGTCACATGACGGCTCGTGCGCATCCTGCAAAACTTTCACGTCCATAGCCGCCATGTGTCCATACGATGGCCCATTCACATAGAATTTTACAGTAGGACCTTCATCATTAGCTAAAAATATTCGACGTCGAAAGGGTGAGCACACATTATGGCTCAGTAAACAAACAAAACAATGCATAAACATATGCATGCATTCAATTCATATCTTTGGTCTGGTTTTAAGTTTCCAACTGTACTATAGAAAGGATTGGCGGCCATCGCACCTCTATACACAAGTGTGTGAATCCGTCTAATGGATTAAACATCATTGTCGTCCCACATGCACCTACCATGGAATAGAGATAGAGCTAAAGTATCCAGATCATGCATCGCGAATACTTCTCTTGATACCCTACCCATACCAACTGTTAGGTGGGAAAAATCCCATCCATTTAAAATCTTACACGTGTCAAGCTTCACCTTCGGAGCCGACCGCTCGGAGTGTCTTACGCTCGGCTTATGAGGGATTTGGTATCTTGCCATCGGCCTCTCATGCGCCCGGCATGCCGCACTCGCCCTATGCTGTCTGGTTATCATTATCTACGGTAGCGCTCGGAGTCATAGTCCTACCCGGCTACGTTTCCCAGTCGGTGGTCAGAGTCCTAATGTGATTATGCTACATCCGAGGAGTCCTTCTCTCAGTCTGATACGACACCAACTATCGCGGTCTGTGATTACTCACACACTGACATGTGTCAGTCCCAGAGCTGACTGACCTAGCTACCTTGGCTAAGGTCTCCTACTACTACTCAGAGTCTACCACACGGGTGTCCCATAGAGTGACACATGGTAATCGTATTGGCATTCTACTGCCCTGAGTCCTGGTCCTCAAGGTAATGACTTACACACAAGTTACTAGTTCACAATATCTCTCTCTCTCTCTCTCTCATTCTCGCACGCTCAAACTCTTTCATCGTCCCACATTCTGTAAACTGGAGATAGCATTCTGCTATCTCTTGACTGTACCCATGGCTTAGGCGCCCAACTCCTTTGTTTCATCTCTTTGATTGCAGGTAATTCAGAGCGTGGATCGGCGGGTGATTTCCAACCGTAACAGTTTGGCACCCACCGTGGGGCCTCTTTTGACTGAGTTTAAAGATTAACGCGTGAGCACTCTGATTTCAATGGCTCACAGAAGAACTCGAGCACGGACATCTCATGCCCCTTCAGAGCCGTTTGTACAGGTTCAGGTAGGAAGCAGTGGAAGTACGACGAGGATGAACCGTGAGCCCATGCCTGCACCAGCACCAATACCCCCACCGGTACAAGCGTCGGTTCCAAGTCATACGCCAACGGCGACACCACCACCACCCCCTCAGTATGTTACTCGTCAGTAGTTTGATGAGCTGAGGCGACAAATCGAACATCTAGTGAGAGTGTTGAGGGGCGCCCGAGCAAGGGGTTCGGCAGTAGGAGGAGAAAATCCCCATCCGGTACCGAATCCACTCCCTGAAGTTTCTCCAGCGGCCCATCCGTAGCCAGCAAGGACGGCTTCTACCAGCACCTTGCCGAATAATCCCCCCATGGGAGATCAAGTGCCTGGATGGAGTGTGGCCGGGTCAGCCGCTCGACATCCCCCAGTAAATCAACACCCGACGGCAGCAGCGCCACCTCCGGTGAGAGGTGCGAGGTCCTTCCTCGACGCCCTCCGCTAGGAGAGGGTTAATGTAGAGACACCAGGAACGGTTGCGCCACCTCCGGATATGCCTCAATTCGAGGTCGAACGACGTTTACTGGAGCTTACCACTCGGCTTCAGCAGGTGGAGCAGAACCGGGTAGCTCCGCCGAAGACGGCCTATACTGCAATTACGGCGCTCTCGGACGAGATCATGAGGGTACCCCCTCCTGACAACTTCAAGATTCCGGTCCTGGACTCATACCATGGGAGTACTGACCCTGAGCAGCATCTGGATATGTTTGTCTCTACGATGCTATTCTATCAACTAAGCGGCAGCCTTATCTGTAGGGCGTTTCCTACAACTCTAAGGGGCGCCACTGGTACTTGGTTCAATAATCTCCCACCGAAGAGTATTACATCGTTCGAACAGCTGTCGAACAAATTTTTGACGCACTTCTAAGCCAACCGAGTGCACAAGAAGACTTCATACCATCTGTCAATGGTCAAGCAGCAGAAGGATGAATCCCTGCGGGACTTCATCAAGCGCTTCAATACCGAAGTGCTCGAGATCAAGGACGTCGAGCCCGCAGTGCACATGTCCAGCCTACGGGCCGGGGTGACTGACAGAGAGCTTTGTTGGTCCCTTGCCAAAAAGCCACGGAAAAACTTGGACGACCTGCTCCCCAGGTGTGAGAAGTACGCCTCTACAGACGAGACGACGAAGGCCCAGAAATATAACACGGTAAACAATCTGAAGGCCGATCCTAAGCCTGAAGACAAGAAGAGGACTGAGTCGGCCGATTGGGCGCCGAACTCAGTCGACCCCAAGAAGCAGAAGTCCGGTAAGGATCAAACCTACCGGAATCCATACAAGACATTCGAGTACTGTACTCCACTCAACACTTCGATGACGAAGATTCTCGAAGTAATCAAGAACGATCGAAACCTCCGACCACCCCCAAAACCCCTCGGCGATGGGAGGAATAATGATAGCTCCTGATACTGTCTCTTCCATCGCGACTACGGCCACGAAGCGGAGGAGTGCAAGTACCTCAAAGGAGAGATTGAGGACCTCATCCGATGAGGATACTACGGAAATTTTGTTAAGAACGCTGACCGAGCACTGGCTCCCGCTCGGAGAGACCGGGGATTACCACCTCCACCTCCGAGGAACCCTCAACCCAATAACTGCCGAGCGGACGCTGGCGATAATCAAAACGCCGCTCGGAGGGACGACAGAGACCCTGATGGAGGACCGGTTGCCCCCAGACAGTGGGTCGGCGCCATTCAGTTTGGGTCGATAGAAAGCTCATCTAGAGCTGGAAAAGAAAGGGTGTCGGTAAAAAAAATACTACGAGGCCAACAGCACATCCAGTCCGGGTCCATCCCGTCTTGGTCTGAATCGGAAAGCCGAGGAAGAAGAAGAAAGAAGTCTCATCCGGCTTCAAAGAGAAGGAAAGCCGAGCGGAGGTTCGTGGGCAATCCGCAGCCCAAGGACCGACCGTGCACGGCAATGGGCTTGCGCATCCCTGGTGAAAATGGTGTCTATACCATCACTAAGGGACCCTAGCCGAGGGCAACTCAATCCTCACCATCATAGGAGGACCAGTGGCCGAAAACACCTCCAACAGGTCGGCCAAAGCCTACTCACGTCTGGTAGCCAAGGCAGAGTGGCCATCAAAAAGAGCTCGAACCGGAGAGGTCATCACCTTTAGCGATGAGGATCTCGTCAACGTCGCTGTCCCCCATGAGGATGCCATCGTCTTCACGGCCAGGATCATACACTGCGACATCGCAAAGTGTTTGGTAGACACCAGGAGCTCGGTAGACATCATATTTTATCATGTCTACCAAAGGATGCAGCTGACAGACGACCAGCTCCAATCCGTCACTTTTGACCTCATCAGCTTCTCTGGAGACCCGGTCACGTTGAAGGGGGGCATCCAATTGCCTGTCATCCTCGGCCAGAAGCCCAAACAGCGGACGGTGATGGTCGAATTCATGGTGGTCGATTGGCCATCCTCTCACAATGTCATCATCGGCCGCCCTTCACTGAACAAGTCGAAGGCATGCATGTCCACCTACTACCTGGTGATGAAATTCCCAACACAGGACAGAGTCGGAGAGTTCCGAATAGATCAGGGCACATTGCAAAGATGGTACGCCACCGAGCTGAAGAATAGTCAACGAGCCTTGAAAACTGCACAGGTAAACATGGTAGATGTTCAAAAAAACACATCTCCGCGTACAGGAGAGCCCACGGAGGAACTCCTACAAATTCCGATCGTAGATGATCAGCCCGAGAAGACATTGCCGGTCAGCTCCTTGCTGCCCTAGGAACAAAGGGAAGGACCCTACCGCGTACTCCAGACATGACAGACCGGGCTCGTACAAGCAAACCACCCTCGGCGGTGAGGAAATTCTGAGGGCATGGCATGCCACCAACATTCAGAAATATTATCAAATTTTTATTCTCAGTTCATTACAGAAATTTTCAATTATTTTTTCCAGCAAGTCTCAGTTGTATACCGGACCCCCTGAGGGCATCCGCTTAGTTTCTTTTAATACAAAGCAGCACATATATAGTTCAGTCAACAGCTAACAGCAAGTCTTTCATAGCCGTTCCTTCCGGCTCAGTCGATCTCAACCAGGCATAGGTCAAACATCGCCCTCGGCGTATCTTCCTACCACGGTCCACAAGGAGACCAAGGTAGCATGAAGATCATACCCATATCTCCCTACCGCAGTCCAAAAGCAGACCTCGGTACCACGCAGACCATCCTCGTATCTTCCTACCACGGTCCACAAGAAGACCATGGTACCATGAAGATCATACCCGTATCTACCTACCGCGGTCCACAAGCAGACCTCGGTAGCACGCAGACCATACTCGTATCTGTCTACCGCGGTCCACAAGCAGACCTCAGTAGCATCCAGACAATACTCGTACCAGCCTACCACGGTCCACAAGCAGTCCAAGGTAGCATGAAGATCATACCCGTATCTGCCTACCGTGGTCCACAAGCAGACCTCGGTAGCACGCAGACCATACTCGTATCTGCCTACCGCGGTCCACAAGCAGACCTCGATAGCATGCAGACCATACTCGTACCGGCCTACCACGGTCCACAAGCAGACCAAGGTAGCATAAAGATCATACCCGTATCTGCCTACCACGGTCCACAAGCAGACCATGGTAGCACGCAGACCATACTCGTACCTGCCTACCGTGGTCCACAAGCAGACCTCTGTAGTCCGACTACGTCAGACCCAATACTTGTCATATTCTCAAGAATCTAGCTGCTCGAAGATACTCAAGTGTTCTCGCCCTATCAGAGCGCCAAGCCGACAATGCTTCCAGGGTAGGGGTAGTCAATAATGATAGACATTTTTTTACTTAAGTGTTCTCGGCTTATCAGAGCGTAGAGCCGGCAACACTTCTGGGGTAACTGCAGAATGGGTAACAACATCCGTGAAGAAAGAAAGAAAGCTGAAAAGGATGAAAAGAATGCAAAGTATGTTTTATTAACAAAGGCCCAAGAAGGGCAGTCGTACAGTTACAATGAAATAAAAAAAATTGTACATATTTACAAGGACGACTCGGAAGTCCTCAAGACCGACCCTCTTCAGCGGTCGGGTCTACGGGACCCTCGGAAGGCAGCGGAAGGTCTGGGAGCTCCATGATCGGCGTTTGGGGCATCTCGTATGGAGGAAGGTCATCCTCCTGCATACGGTCAGCCTCCGTAGGGGTCGTCTGCTCCACCTGATCGTCCTCGGCCGCGACTGGGGTCTCAGTCACCGCTGGCTCCACCCCAAGCACCTCGGCCGTGATCAGGATCTCTGACCAGTTGAAATCAACGCCATTCTCCACGAGCTGTTCCTTCAGGTATTTGACACCCCTCATGAAAAACCTGTAGGCGGCCTCCTCGACGTCCTCCCCATACTGAGGAGACGATCGGTACTTGGCCACAACTCAATCCAGGGCCTCCCGGTGTGCCTCTTTAGCCTTGGCCAGAGCCTCCTTGGCAGATCTGGCCTCATCCTCAGACTTTCGGAGCTATCCTCCAGGACCAGCTTTTCCTTCTCCGCAGCTTGCAGGTCTTCCTCGGCTTTCTGACGCTTGTCCTAGACCGATCATAGCTTTTCCTCCGCCTGGTGCACTCTCTTGTGCTCCTCGTCAAGAGTGGCCTCGGCTTTGTCCAGGGAGGCCCAGAGGGTGACGTTCTCTGTAGCAAGGCCCTCGGCATCCGAGGATTTATTGTAGAGGTTTTTCTCGGTTGCCTTCAGAGCCTCACGCAGTGAGATCTCCAGGACTTCCTTCTCGTCAATGTCAAAGAAGGCACGGGCGGCCCGTTCGCTGACCTTGGCCAGAAGATTGCTCGTCTGCACAAAAGTAGATGATAGTGTCAATACGACAAACATAGCAACACAAAAGAGAAGTGAAGAAATTGCGAACTTCAAACTTTACCTCAGAACACGCGACGAACGCTCTCCTGAAGACCTCTTCGTTCGCCAAGCCGGCAGTGAAGGCCATGTCGTCCGGGAGGCCTCCCTCTGTGACAATGATCCTCGCAACCCTCGCTCTCTAGAAGACCGAGTCCGTCGACTTCAGTCCCAGTGCAGGAGAGAAGGACGTCGTCGCCGCCTTCAGCTTGTCGCTCTTCTGTTGGGGAGCGGGCTCGGCCTCTCCCTTAGAGGTGCCGGTGGCCTCGGTCATATCGACCACCTTCGGACCTTGAGTGGTCTTCTTCGCCGACGGCGCCGCCGTGCCCTGGCGGGCTGGAACCAGTTTTGTCGCGGCCGCCTCGCGGGGCTGGGCTTCCTTCACAGCCCCTTGACGAGGCTGGACTTCCTTCGTCGCAACCTCTGCCCTTGTTTCGTCTTGACGGCCCAGTCTGGGCGCCGGCCTCGTCTTGTAGATGTCGGCCGGGAGTTCCGCGGCCGACTTGATCTTCTTCTTGGGCGGACCCTCTGGCATGCCCCTTGCCCTTTGCCTCGGCCGTCGCCCTCTGCTCCTTGCGAGGAAGCGCGCTCACTGGCTCGCCCGCAGGCTGGACCCCCTTTGCAGCATCGGCCGTCCGCTTGCGCAGGATCCGAGCAACAATATGATCGTCGCCAAAGTTCAATGTAATGAGACAAGAGATGATGGTCAGTAATAAAATTAAAATAACAGCAGTGTACAATCTGTCCTACAATTGATAAACTCACCAAGGAGGCCGTGCTCGACCAATTGCACGGGATCCGCGAGGTCGGCATAGCCCACCGTCTTCCCGGTCATCATTTTGCGTTGAACCTGTCTCTCCTCCGTCGTCAGAAAGGGGACTTTGTTGAACCCCGTGGCGTCGACCACCAGCCAAACGTTCGACCGAGGGAGAGCAGGGCCGCCCTCGGGAGGGCCCACGGAGAAAAATTTATCCTTCCACCCGTGGATGGAAGAAGGCCTTTGGGAGATGGCCGGGAGCTTCATTGCGCTCCTTTGACTAAAGAATTACCACCCGATCATAGAGCGGGACTCGGTCAGACTGGCCAACTGGAAGAGTGACCAAAACAAGTTCACGGTCGGAGTCTCTCCCAGTCGGCGGATAAACATGATAAAGTCATATATGCATCGCCACCCATTCGGAGCTAGTTGGGAGGGGGTGATGCGGTAAACTTGGAGAATTTCTACTACTAGGGGGTGAAGGGGAAATCGGAGCCCGGACTTTAAGGCGTTCTCGTACACGTTGATCTCTGACTTATTCACAGTACAAGCTTGTTCGTTGGGGGAAGGGAGCCGAACCCGGATGTCCGTCATTTGCTCTACGAGCTAATATGCTCGGCAGATCAATGATAAAGCCGGTTCGGTCCTAATCTTACTCGGCACCCTCCATGTAGGGAGTGCGTCGATAGAAGGGACAGATGGTCAGCCACCTCTCTGGCAAGACGCCCCACGAGCTGAGGTGCCAGCAAGACGACCACGCTCATCGACCTCAGAGGAACTCTCCTCGATTTCCTCCTCTGGAGTCGGATCGGAAGCCACAAGGACAGCTTGTGGAGATTTTTGGACGATGGCCTCTACTCCGTTACGTGCCGACTCTGAGGTCTTGGACTCGAAATCCCGGTTAACGGAATCTCCAATCCATCCCGAAGGTTCAGGGGCAGTGGAGAATCCCTCCATTGAGAAGGACGACCTTTCGGAAGAAGAGGTCCGGGAGTGGGCCATTCTCTCACTCACATTCACTCTACCAGAAGGTGTAAAACTATTGGACGAGTGGGAACTACTAAGCATGAAATGGCAATAAAAAGGAAGGAAAAGAGGAAGAAGACCTACTGTTGGAAGAAATAGCATTCCGAATGCACGAAGGAAGCTTGAAGACTCGATGAACCAGGAAGATCCGACTGCTCTGAGGAAACACCGACCACGACTCAACCAAATGGTCAAATGAATGAATCGAAGGAGTATTTATAGGCATTGCGACCGTGAACCGTCTCTTCGGGTTCCGACTACGTGGCTTAACGCCATTGGTCACCGTCTGCTGCGCCGGACGCGACGTGACAGTCTAACGTCACACGCAATGATGGCGCCCCTTCTCGAGACCACCAGATCGATTACAGCCGTCCGGTGCATTCGATCGTTCGAAGACGAACGACTATTGATACCGCTCCTTCTCGAGGTGCACCGCCTCCTGGTGGCCGTCGAATCAAGGTGTCGATCTGTGTCACTTCAAAGATCAACGGAGCGCAGTTACGGAACTCGAGTTTAATGCCTCGAGCCCCGTGCCTCATCAATCATGCAGATGGTTGGTGACAACCCTCTCCCACTCAGACATGAAGTCCGATCATAAGAGGAGACACTCGGAAGCAGCTTATACGGCCATCGATTTTGCAATCGGCCTCATACGGCGCAGGTTCTCGACACTGTTTAGTCTTGTTGCACTATCAAATTCGTTGTATCTGACAGCGCAAGGGGCATCTGTTAGGTGGGAAAAATCCCATTCATTTAAAATCTTACACGTGTCAAGCTTTACCTTCGAAGCCGACCGCTCGGAGTATCTTACGCTCGGCTTATGAGGCATTCCGTATCTTGACATCGGCCTCTCATGCGCCCGGCATGCCGCACTCACCCTATGCCGTCTGGTTATCATTATCTATGGTAGCACTCAGAGTCATAGTACTACCCAACTACGTTTCCCAGTCGGTGGTCAGAGTCCTAATGTGATTATGCTACATCCGAGGAGTCCTTCTCCCAGTCTGATAAGATGTCGACTATCGCGGTCCATGATTACTCACACACTGACATGTGTCAGTCCCAGAGCTGACCGACCTAGCTTCCTTGGCTAAGGTCTCCTACTCCTACTCGGAGTCTACCACACGAGTGTCCCATAGAGTGACACATGGCAATCCTATTGGCAGTCTACTCCCCTGAGTCCTGGTACCTCCATGCTTCTTCCCAATCTATAAGTAGAGGGCAATCCCTCAAGGTAATGACTTACACACAAGTTACTAGTTCACAATATTTCTTTCTCTCTCATTCTCGCACGCTCAAACTCTTTCATCGTCCCACATTCTTTAAACTGGAGATAGCATTCTGCTATCTCTTGACTGTTTACTTTGGGAATCTGACTTAGGCATCGGAGTGTACCCAGGGCTTAGGCGCCCAACTCTTTTGTCTCATCTATGTGATTGTAGGTAATTTAGAGCGCGGATCAGTGGGCGATTTCCAACCGTAACACCAACATGTAAGCCCCTATTGGCGAGGGCTTGCAAACTAAGCTCGCAACTAACCAATCCTAATGCCATCCAAATTTATCCAAGGCCTCACCCCAGCATCCCTCAATACATCCATAGAGATAGAACTAAGGCCCCCCAATAGAGTCAAAGACCATACGGTCTGAAACCACCTCCCCTGATGTCCTATGACGTAATAGTTCTGCTAAGGTAATGGCGATATGACGATGTCAATGCGTAGCATGGTCAAGGGATCAAACACCCCTCCCCACATAATACACTAACCACACTCACAAACACATGCCTATTCCTATCATCATACGCAGTAAGATAGAAAGCCATTAAATAAATATGCATGAATAGGAATAGCAGTAATATTGGATGACATGTGAGATACACATTACAAGCAAACAAGCATGTAATCATTCATGGCATTGGACCCAATAAAATAAAGGTAGGTTGTTATTAACCAATTAGTTTAGGTCTTGCTCCCTCACCTATTAACGATATTTGATCTCCTTCTAAGCCTTGTAAATCTCTTTAAATCAATTTAGCAACCTAAGAATTATATGAACTTAAGTTAGGGTTCATGTGTGACAAGTTACAGTAGTTAAAAGTCGAAACAGACCACTTATAGGTGTCCGAATGATCCTGTGGTGCATATCTATGTCGACCATATTATGTACGGTCGATCCCCTTTGGTAGCACTATATGCGACCACACCTGCGACCATATGTTTCCTGTATTCTTCCCGAATGGTTGTGGTCGACTCTATCATCACCTTATGATCGACCATAGCTGTGACCATACGAGTTTGGTCTGATTTTTAGTCCTCCTATGAGTTCCTCCTCTTGGCTAATCAATGGGATTCTCCCTAGTGATCATTCTTTGGCTACAATCTTAGTTTTTATTATGGTAAGTTCCCTAACCCATTCTCCATGATCCCCTTCGAGATTTACTTAGAAAATCCCAAAGTTGAATCCTCACATAAGGTTTCTATCACAATTTGCATTAGAAACTCCTACTCGATGTATTCTATGGCTATAGGGACAAGGTTTATACTTACTTGTTTCATAGAGTCTGCAGAACTCCTTCTCTTAGTCTTATTCTCCAAATCTCCTTCTCCTTCTCTTCTTCTTCCTTTTTCCCTTAAGTTTTAGGGTTTGATAATGTTTCAAAAGAGTGAAAAATAGTTTAGGGACATCCTTTATATGGAGAGAAACTCTCCATATGGAGCTCTCCAACAATAGGAAAGAGATCCCCCCTTTGATTTGGAAAGTTTTTAAATTCTGGAGTCTGATTTGGGTGTGTGTGGTTTGATGTATGGTTTCAAAATCCATCGGCCACACGTTTCAGAAGTATCAACCACACGTCCCATTTTGAGTGGTCTTAATGTTTCATCATATGGTTAACCATAACTACTTAGGTAGTTGACCGTACACTTAATTTTAAGTGTTTTTGAGTCGATTCTCTTGCCTGGTCTTGTGGTTTTCTTCACACGATTGGTCCACTCGATCCAGCTATGATGGGAAGACCTAGCACGACACGATTAGATCAGATTAGTAGTGTGCGTGTCTTACACTTCGCCTGGTGCTCGACTGCATTACCTCTGTTTCTAGCCAGACCTCTTTTTTGGTCGGCTAGCTTAGGTGAGTGTGTAGTAGGCACATGGTGGTCATATAGGCTGGGTCCTAAACTTCTCAACATACACTTTCTTGCACGCTGATGACAAGAGAGGTTCAAATTAGTGGTTTTGTGTTACCTCATAGGTATGTCATCGTCTTCGATCACGTCATTTCGATCCGTTCGAACAAGGGAAGACCCGACACATGCCCAAAATGGTTAAACCATAAGGGGGTTTGGGTAGTGGTCTCACGTGATTCATGAAGTCACCCATTACATAAACCACCATACATGGGTGGCACCCCAATAGAGATCCTTGGATCCCCATTCTAATGGATCACCATGTTACTACTAAGGTGCTAGTTGACCAACATGGTATGTATGCCTGTGCTCCAACATGTCATATGTACCATTATACATGATCATGCATATATAATGATATGAAAGAACACACCAACAACATGGCCCGTGTATTGTGCTCCAATATGCTACACGTTCATCGTTTAACATCCAAACGTACATAGTTATTGTTATATTCAAATGCATGAATATATATATAGGTTATTGGAAGACATGTTGTAGCAAGAAAAATGCGCACCCAAAACAACCCATGCTCAAACTCTACGGACCCAACCCATTACCATAGACACCAAAGGTGTTGTTGAACCTTAAAATCGGTAGAAGGCTTCGCCCATTACCCACGTTGTTTTACCTAATTAGTTTGATAAGTTTCGTTAGATTAGTGAACAACTTTTAAACCAGCATAGACAAGTCCTAGTGTCCATGTATGGGTCCCATGATAGGCTAGGACCCAACGGTTAGTCTTATAATCCAAACTAGGCTTATAATTCAAAACAAGTCATAATCATAGGGTATAACCGGGTGGTGTTCCCTCTGAAATTACCATCCGATAACACACTTATACAATTCTCATTTCAGCTTAATTGTAGGATAAAATTGGATGGTACATCCTCTGGTAAACCATCCGGTTCGTTACCATTGTCATAACAGTAAGGTTCTAGAAGGTTATCCGGAGGCTTAATCAGGTGGTGTACCATCTGGCAATGCCTCTGCTTGTTATTAAGCCTATTCAGAGGCTAGGGTCAATCGGAGCCATCAATCACCAGAGGGACTCACCAGGAGGATTGTGCCCCCAGTGGGTGGCTCCAGTTGGGGTCCTTCGGTTATTACATGGTCTAGCATACCAAGGCATTTTCCTTGGAAGAGGATTGGTCTTAGTCACCTGGAGGCAGGGTTAAAGCCAAGCCTCCAGTTATTGTCTTCGGTTCAGGCCCATAAACCAGGCACGAACCAAAAAAGGTTTCCTTCTTAGGGGGATGGTGTCCTCACTTAGTTTCCTTCATTCTATGTATTGGGAAACACTCCCCCACCATTGCTACACATAATGGGAGTCATTTAAACCCCATGAACACCACCACGCACGAAGGGGAGAAAAACCTAAGTTTTCTAGGTTAGAATCGGTTTCCATTAAGGGAGACCATTAATGGCGAAGCTTCACCATAGGCTTGCATACATTCTAGAAAGAAAGGAAGAGGGAGAGATGGAGCTTACCTCTAATGGTGGAAAATAAGGCTTTGAGCTTGAAGCTTGAAGATCCACATTTCCCCCTCTCAAGCACTGATACTTACTCTCAAGGCAACAAGAGAGAAATAAGGAGGATGACCTCCTTATTTATAGAATCCTGTGAGAGAGTGTTCCACTCAGACTCAAATTGGATGCTGTCAACTAGGTGATGCATCACCCTACAGAGCTCCGATTGGGCTTAAAAATGATCTTTGACTTGGTTTGGTGAGCCCGAGCCATGAGGATGCCTTCTAGGTTACTTGAATCTTCTTCCCCATACTCTACCATCACTAGGTGATCCTAGGATTTGACCCGACATCGTTTTGAGGGTCAAGATGTCAGGGTGTCAAATGTTGGCACAGTAAGACCTGGCATAGAGGGATCTGAACTGGTAAGGATTTCAGGTATGAGTCTTACATATAAAGCTACTTTACTATGTTTAAGCTTAGCCACTAACACTTCTACAACCATACCTAACACCATGCCAGCTTTGATCATTCACCTGATGTCACACCCCAATTCTGCCCCATTTAGAACGGTGTGATGAACGCTAATAAACCAATGGTTAACCAGGATCTTTAATAGGCTATGTCCATTAAAAATAAAACCATACACATCCACAACCATAATCAGAGTAAATACACAATCGCGGAAGTTTTATAATAGATGAAATGTGAAATCAAATTGTGATAATCATAGATAATGTATCAATTTATGTTGTATCAACCGAGGCATAAGTAAATAAAATATCAATTACATTCCCTTAATAAATTCAAATGAAAACCTAATCGAATACGCATGAGTTGCACTCACATGAGGGGTCATGCATATCCTCAAAGTCTTCAGCTTCCATCGTAGCAACACGCCCGTACACTAGAGCATTCATATAATCTTCAACAGTGGTACCTGCATCATCAACTAAAAATATTCAACGTCGAGAGGGTGAGCACACATCATGGCTCAGTGAGCAAACAAAACAATGCAACAATCATATGCATGCATTCAATTCATATCTTTGGTCTGGTAAATAAGTTTGCAATGCGCTATAGAAAGGTTCGGTGGCCGCCTCGCCTCTATGCACAGGGTGTGGAAGCCTGCCCAAAGGTAACATTTATTGTCATCCCCATCCACCCTACCATGTAATAGAGATAGAGCTAAAGTGCTGAGGCCTGGCCTATAACACATCCCCTGATACTCTACCCATACCAACACGTAAGCCCCTGCTAGCGAGGGCTTGCAAACTGGGCTCGCAACTAACCAATCCTAATGCCAAATAGTGTATCCAAGGCCTCACCCCAGCATCCCTCAATACGTCCATAGAGATAGGGCTAAGGCCCCCCGGCAGAGTCAGAGACTATACGGTCCGAGACCACCTCCCCTCATACACTACGATGTAATAGTTCTGCTAAGGTAATGGCGATACGACGATGTCAGTGGACAAGACTTGAGTTAGAGATAGAGCTAGAGTGCCGAGGCCCGGGCTATGACACCCCCCCGATACTCGCTCGCATCAAGCACACCAACCACACACATACATTCACATGCCTATTCCTATCATCATCATCATCATCATGTTATAAACAATAATTTAAATGTGCATGAACAGTAATAATAAAAATATAGGATGACATGTTGAATGCACATAACAAACATACACGCAAAGAAACAATCATGGCATTGGACTCAAGAATAAAAGAGTTTATTATTAACCAATTAGTTTAGGTCTTGTTCCCACACCTTTGCTTGACTGTAGATCCTCTCTCAAGCTTTAAGAATCAAGTAAATATCAATATTACATCACTAGAAGACCTAATCAAGTCGATAGAATTTAATTAGAATTAATTTTGATTTTAAAAGGCCTACTGTTAACTGGGGGTCGATGCCAGGGTCGGAGGTTCCATCGACCCTGGGTGCTACCACCCAAATTTTGGACTTCCCGAACACTGGGGGTTGATTGTTAGGGTCTAGAAGGGTCGATTGTCCATCGACCCTCCGTACGAACCCCCGTGGGTTTAGTCAAAATTCTCATCCTACAGTCCATGCTTCGTGTTTGGGTCCAATGGCTTGCTTCTACAATCCATTCCATACATCTTCTATGGTCTAGAATCATAGTTCATTCACCTATATGGTTTTAATGATCTCCTCCTTGGTTTTCCATTAAAACCTAACCATGGATGGATGATTTAGGTTTCTCCTAGATCATATCCTCTTCACTATCTATTCTAAGGTCTGTAGAATTACATGGAGATAGTATCCATACCTGAGAATTAGGCTTGTTTCTCTGAAACCTTCTCTTTGATCTTCTCCTCCACTTTTCTTTTCTTCTCTTTTTCTTCTACTTCTCTTCTCTTTCTCTCAATCCAATTAGGGTTCTAAAAAGAGTGAAAGAGGCTTAAGGACGTCCTATTTATAGAGTAAAAATTCCCAAAATAAGTCCCATTGAGATTAGGAAAGAATCCCATTGAAATTTGGAAAGTTCCCAATTCATGGTTTCTGTCGACAGACTGGGGGTCGATGCCAGGGTCGGAGGTTCCATCGACCCTGGGTGCTACCACCCAGATTCTGGACTTCCCAAACACTGGGGGTCGATTGTTAGGGTCTGGTATGGTCGATTGTCCATCGATCCTCCGTCCAACCCCCCGTGGGTTTAGTCGAAATTCTCATCCTACAGTCCATTCTTCGTGTTTGGGTCCTATGGCTTGCTTCTACAATCCATTCCACACATGTTCTATGGTCTAGAACCATAGTTCATTCACCTATATGGTTTTAATGATCTCCTCCATGATTTTCCATTGAAACCTAACCATGGATGGATGATTTAGGTTTCTCCTAGATCATATCCTCTTCACTATCTATTCTAAAGTCTGTAGAATTACATGGAGATATTATCCATACCTGAGAATTAGGCTTGTTTTCCTGAACCCTTCCCTTTAATCTTCTTCTCCACTTTCCTTCTCTTCTGTTATCTTTCTCTTCTCCTTCTCTTCTCTTTCTCTCAATCTAATTAGGGTTCTAAAATGAGTGAAAGAGGCTTAGGGATGTCCTATTTATAGAGTAGAAACTCCCAAAAGAAGTCCCATTGAGATTAGGAAAGAATCCCATTGAAATTTGGAAAGTTCCCAATTCATGGTTTGTCCCGATAGACTGGGGTTCGATGAGGGGGTCGGAGATCCCGTCGACCCCTGGTTCTAAATTGTTCGACCCCCGATTAGAAACTCAGGGTCTAACTTTCTATCTTGGGGGGTCCGACCCTGCCTTGCAGGGTATGCGACCCTCCCCCTTATTTAAATGTTTTTGGGTCAGTTTAATACCTGGGATCGTGATCTCCTTCACGCACTTGATCCATTTGGCTCGACTATGATGGGTAGACCTGGTTCAAGGTGGTAAGACCGGGTTAGTTTGATACGGGTCTTACAACTCCCCCTTACTTATAAAAATTTTGTCCCTGAAATTGTACATACCTTCCGAGTCAAATAAATGAAGATATTACTTTCGCATAGCATTCTCTTCTTCCCATGTAATTTCTTCATTATCTCTACTTCTCCAGGTGACCTTAACATAATAGATATCACCGTTGCATAGTCGTTGAACCCTCCGACTAGTGATTTCAATTGGTGTTACATCAAATGTCAAATCTTCAATCAAATCAGGTAAATTTATTGTCGAAATGTCCGTCGGATCCTTGACATACTTCTTTATAAGGAAATGTAAAATACGTCATGCACACTTGACATAGATGGTGGTAGTGCTAACTGGTAAGCCACTTTCCCACGCTTAACTAGAATCTCATATGGCCCGACATACCTCGGACTGAATTTCCCTTTCTGTCTAAACCGTTTCAATCCTCGCATAGGCGATACTTTCAAGAATACATTATCACCCACGACGAATTCAAGGTCTTGGCGTCGAGTATCTACATATTGCTTCTGACGATTCTGAGCTGTTCTTACTCTTTCTCTTATAATGTTGACCACTCGACAAGTCTCTTCAACAAATTTTGGTCCAACAATACTACGTTCCCCAACTTCATTCCAAAACAAAGGAGTTCGACACTTTCTGCCATAAAGTGCTTCATAGGGTGACATCTGTATAGTAGCCTGATAGCTATTATTGTAAGCGAACTCAATCAATGGTAACTTTTCATCCCATGATCCCTTAAAATCAATTACACATGCTCGAATTATCTTCTAGAATCTGAATTGTACGCTCTGACTGTCCATTTGTCTATAGATGGAATGCAGTACTAAACTTCAATGTTGTATCCATAGCCTTTTGCAATCCATCCCAAAACTTTGAAGTAAATCGTGGATCTCTATCGGACACAATACTTTCAGGTACACCGTGTCATCGCACAATGTTATCCACATATAGCTTAGCTAACCTCTCCAGTGTGTACTGAGGTTGTATAGGTATAAAGCGAGCTGTTTTAGTCAGGTGGTCTACAATCACCCAAACTGCGTCAACTACACGAGGAGTCAATGGTAATCCTTTGATGAAGTCCATAGTGATGCAGTCCCATTTCAATGCTGGCTTCGGTAACGGCTCTAACAGTCCTGTCGGTCTTTGTCGTTCAGCCTTTACTTTCTGACAATTTAGGCATTGAGACATGAACTTAGCTACATCTGCTTTCATTCCTCTCCACCAATATAATTTCTTTAGGTTATGATACATTTTTGTACTTCCAGGATGTATCGAATAGATGGTGGTATGGGCTTCCTTCATCAATCAGTGTCTAATGCCCAAACTTTCGATTTCAGGTACACATATTATTCCTTTGTATTTCAGTACCTTATCTTCGTCCAAGGTGAACTCAGGATTAG
Source organism: Protea cynaroides (assembly GCA_028583415.1). Lineage (NCBI taxonomy): Eukaryota > Viridiplantae > Streptophyta > Magnoliopsida > Proteales > Proteaceae > Protea > Protea cynaroides. Next base: position 53,914,968 of record CM053273.1, on the reverse strand, counting down.
TCCTACCTTTTTCGATGTCCTCTTGTACAGTTCTTAGGTAAGGGTCTGATTTGATAGTTGTCTTTACTTCATCCACTATATCCGGTATAATCTTCAATAAGGTGAACATATTTGAAAACTGATGAATAAACCCTTGGTTGGCTGATCCATCTGGTGCATCTATCACAAACTGCTCATTACCGTACTTGATTACCATTCCGGTAGTACACATTGCGGCGGTTGTGCTAACCTCTCCCTAAGATTTTATCATTGCCTTTCTACTCAAAGCATCGGCTACTACATTAGCTTTCCCTGGATGATACTGGATATCACAATCATAGTCTTTCAATAGTTCGAGCCATCTTCTTTGCCTCATATTCAGCTCCTACTGATTAAACAGATAAGTAAGACTTTTATGGTCTGATTTAATCTAAAACTTTTCCCCGTACAGATAATGTCACCATATTTTGACAGCATGTACAACTGTCGCTAGTTCCAAATCATGAGTGGGATAGTTCTTTTCATGTGTCTTCAGTTGTCTTGCGGCATAAGCAACTACTTATTCTCCTTGCATAAGTACGCATCCCAATCCCAGTCCGGACGCATCAATGTACAAGATAAATGGTTGTCCTAATCCCTCACCTTTGCTTGATCCTAGATCTTCTTTCATGCTTTAAGAATCAACTAAATATCAATATTATATCACTAGAAGACCTAATCAAGTTGATAGAATTTAATTGGAATTAATTCTGATTTAAAAAAGCATGCTGTTCACTGGGGGTCGATGCCAGGGTCAGAGGTTCCATCGACCCTGGGTGCTACCACCCAGATTCTGGACTTCCCGAACACTGGGGGTCGATGGTTGGGGTCTGGTAGGGTCGATTGGCCATCGACCCCCCGTGCGACCCCCCATGGGTTTAGTCGAATTTTCATCTTACAGTCCATTCCTTCTTGTTTGGGTCCTATGGCTTGCTTCTACAATCCATTACATACATGTCCTTTGGCTTAGAACCATAGTTTATGCACCTATATGGTTTTTATGATCTCTCCCATGGTTTTCCATGAAAACCTAACCATGGATGGATGATTTAGGTTTCTCCTAGATCATATCCTCTTCACTATATATTCTAAGGTTCGTAGAATTACATGGAGTAGTATCCATACCTGAGAATTAGGCTTGTTTCTCTGAAGCCTTCTCTTTGATCTTTTTCTCCACTTTCCTTCTCTTCTCTTTCTTTTCTCCTTCTCTTCTCTTTCTCTCAATCCAATTAGGGTTCTAAAAGGAGTGAAAGAGGCTTAGGAACATCTTATTTATAGAGTAAAAACTCCCAAAATAAGTCCCATTGAGATTAGGAAAGAATCCCATTAAAATTTGGAATGTTCCTAATTCACGGTTTCTATCGACAGACTGGGGATCGATGAGGGGGTCGGAGATCCCGTCGACCCCTAGTTTTAAAATGTTCGACCCCCGGTTAAAAACTCAGGTTCTGACTTTTATACTGGGGGGGTCCGACCCTGCCTTGTTGGTATGCAGCCCTCCCCCTTATTTTAATGTTTTTGGGTCAGTTTAATACCTGGGATCGTGATCTCCCTCGTGCACTTGATAGATCATGATCCATTTGGCTCGACCATGATGGGTAGACTTGGTTCAAGGTTGTAAGACCAGGTTAGTTCGATACGGGTCTTACAACTCCCACCTACTTATAAAAATTTCATCCTCGAAATTGTACATACCTTCCGAGTCAAATAAATGAGGATATTGCTTTCGCATACCATTCTCTTATTCCCATGTGATTTCTTCCTTATCTCTACTTCTCGAGGTGACCTTAACATAATAGATATCACGGTTGTGTAGTCATTGAACCTTTCGGCTGGTGATTTCAGTTGGTATTACTTCAAATGTCAAATCATCAATCAAATCAGGTAGATCTACTGTCAGAACGTGCGTTGGATCCTTGACATACTTCTTCAATAAGGAAATATGAATTACGTCATGCATACTTGACATAGATGGTGGTACTTCTAACTGGTAAGCCACTTTTCCATTTTTGGTTAGAATCTCATGTGGCCCGACATATATTGGACTTAGTTTCCCTTTCTGTCCAAACCGTTTCAATCCTCGCATAGGCGATACTTTTAAGAACACTTTATCACCCATGACAAACTCAAGGTCTCGGCGTTGGGTATCGGCATATTGCTTCTGACGATTCTGAGTTGTTCTCAATCTTTCTTTGATAATGTCGATCACTCGACAAGTCTCTCTTCAACAAATTCTGATCGAACAATACTGTGTTCCCCAACTTCATTCCAAAACAAACGAGTTTGACACTTTTTTCCATACAGTGCTTCATAGGGTGACATCTGTATAGTAGCCTGATAGCTATTATTATAAGGGAACTCAATCAGTGGTAACTTTTCATCCCATGATCCTTTAAAATCAATTACACATGCTCGAAGCATATCTTCTAGAATCTGAATTGTATGCTCTGACTGTCCATCTGTTTGTGGATAAAATGTAGTACTAAACTTCAATGTTGTACCCATAGCCTTTTGCAATCCTTCCCAAAAATTTTAAGTAAATCGTGGATCTCTATCGGACACAATGCTTTCAGGTACAGTAATCGCACAATGTATCCACATATAGCTTAGCTAACCTCTCTAGTGTATACTGAGGTCATATAGGTACAAAGCGAGCTATTTTAGTCAGGCGGTCTACATCACCCAAACTGCGTCAACTACTCGAGGAGTCAATGGTAATCCTGTGACGAAGTCCATAGTGATGCAGTCCCATTTCCATGCTGGTTTCGGTAACGACTGTAACAGTTCTGCCGGTCTTTGTTGTTCAGCCTTTACTTTTTGACAATTTAGGCATTGAGACACGAACTTAGCTACATCTGCTTTCATTCCTCTCCACTAATATAATTTCTTTAGATCATGATAAATTTTTGTACTTCCAGGATGTATCGAATAGATGGTGGTATGGGATTCTTTCATCAATCGGTGTCTAAAGTCCAAGCTTTCTGTTTCGGGTACACATATTCTTCCTTTGTACTTCAGTACCTTTTCTTCGTCCAAGGTGAACTCAGGGTTAGTCCTACCTTTTTCGATGTCCTCTTGTACCGTTCTTAGATAAGGGTCTGATTTGATAGCTGTCTTTACTTCTTCAACTATATCCGGTATAATCTTCAATGCGACGAACATATTTGAAAATCGATGAATAAACCCTTGGTTGGCTGATCCATCTGGTGCATCTATCATAAACTGCTCATTACCATGCTTGAACACCTTTCCGGTAGTACACATTGTGACGGTTGTGCTAACCTCTCCCTGAGATTTTATCATTGCCTTTCTATTCAACGCATCGGCTACTACATTAGTTTCCCCGGATGATACTGGATATCATAATCATAGTCTTTCAAAAGTTCCAGCCATTTTCTTTGTATCATATTCAGCTCCTTCTAATAGATAAGTAAGACTTTTATGGTCTGATTTAATCTGAAACTTCTCCCCGTACAGATAATGTCTCCATATTTTGACAGCATGTACTACTGCCGCTAGTTCCAAATCATGAGTGGGATAGTTCTTCTCATGTGTCTTTAGTTGTCTTGAGGCATAAGAAATTACTTGTTATCCTTGCATAAGTACACATCCTAATCCCAGTCCTGACGCATCGATGTACAAGTTAAATGGTTGTCCTGGAATCGAGATGGTCAAGATTGGAACTGATATCAATCTAGCCTTCATGGTTTGGAAACTCTTCTCGCATTTATCCGTCCAAACAAACTTTTCACCATTCTTAGTCAAACTGGTAAGAGGTACAGAAATTTAGGAATAGTCTTCCCCAAATCGTCGATAATATCCAGCTAGACCCAGAAAACTTTTAATTTCTGTAACGCTCTTCGGTTCTTCCCACTTTACAATAGCCTCGATCTTGTTGGGATGCACTTTAATTCCTTCAGCGGATACTACATGGCCTAGAAATACGACTTCCTTTAGCCAAAACTCACACTTTGTAAATTTGGCGTAGTGCATTTCCTTCCGTAGTCGCTGCAGAGCGGCGTTTAAATTCTTAACATGAGTTTCCTCATCTTTTGAGTAGACTAATATATCATCAATGAATAAAATAACTAACGTATCCAACATGTCGTGGAAAACCCGATTCATAAGTTCCATAAAGGTTACTGGTGCGTTCGTCAATCCAAAAGACATGACCAAAAATTCATATTGTCCATATCTCGTCCTGAATGCTGTCTTGGGAATATCACCATCCTTAATCTTCAACTTATGGTAGCCTGACCAAAGATCGATCTTGGAGAACACTTTGGCACCTTGCAACTAATCGAATAGGTCATCGACGGGAGGCAATGGATACCGATTCTTGATTGTCAGTTTATTCAGTTCTCGGTAGTCTATACATAGTCGAACACTACCGTCCTTCTTCTTTACGAATAAGACTGGCGCTCCCCATGGTGATATTCTAGGGCGAATGTTACCCTTGTCCAGCAGTTCTTGTAGTTGTACTTTCAATTCCTTTAGTTCAGTAGGAGCCATTCGATAAGGTGCTTTCGATACTAGTGCGGCTCCAGGTATAAGATCTATAACAAACTCTGTAGCTCGGTCGGGTGGTAATCCTGGTAATTCTTCAGAAAAAACCTCTGGATAGTTACGCACGACATCAATATCTTCCATTCGTGGTGCTTCCTTGGTAAGGTCAACCACAGATACTAAATACCTGACTGCTCCTTTCTCAAGGAACTTCTTAGCCTTTAGCGTTGAGAGTATGAGCTTTCGTTTACGGGGAAATTTGGTTCACGAAAAACTGAACTATGCTCCTTCTTTGCCTTTAAATGTCAGCTTCTTTTCGGCACACAATAGGTTTGCAGAATACCGAACTAACCAGTCCATTCCCAAGATGACGTCCAAGTTTTCCATCTCAATTTGGATCAAGGTTGCATCCAAGATCTTTTCATCAATAAGAACTAGACATGGTCCATAACCTTTTTCTAACTCCACTTGTAATCCCATAGGTGATCGTACAAGTAGTTTGTATTCTAAGGATTTAAGGGGTAGATTTAACTTCTTTCCAAATGTCACAGATATAAAGGAATGAGTAGCTCCTGAATCAAAGAGTACTCTGGCGGAAATGTCATTAATAGGTACGATACCTGTGATTTGTTTTGGTTTTGTCTACATGCTCATATAATGTAATACAACTAACTAAAAAAAATTTAAGTCATACCTGTGACCATATCAGGCGATGCAGCAGCATCCTCAGATGTAACCGCATAAACTCATCCTTGATGTTGCTGTTTCTTGGGCTTAGGAAATTCCCTTTCTATATGTCCCACTTGGTTGTAGTTAAAACATTTTATCCCTTCAGTAATTGGATTTTGTTGTTGTTGAGCTACGGGAGTAGTCTTGGTTGCTGCGGTAAAACCTTGAGCATGGAAGGGTTTGAATGTCTTGTTATTTCCCCCATTATAAGAATTTCTAATTGGCCTTTCTATACCTCTGTTTTGCATGAAATAACTCTCCTTTTGGCTCGATTCTATAGTTCGAGCAATTTGTGCCGCTTCATTATAGATTTTCCTTTTCATGTCCCAGAACGTGCTCGTGGATGCTTCCCCTAAGTCCCATGACGAAGCTTCGGGTCTTTGTGTTTTCCTCTTGCATACTGGTGGGTGCAAAGAAGAACAACTCTTCATAACGTTGTTGATATGCATCCACGATCATCTGCCCCTGATATAAACTCAGGAGCTCTCTTTCCATAGAATCTCTGAAACTTCTCGGAAAGTACTTCTCAAAGAATGCCTCCTTATAAATATCCCAAGTCAGTTGGGCATGCTTTATTAATAAATATGTATTGGTAGACCTCTACCAATGGTGTGCATCTCCTTTCAGCATAAAGGTGGCACACAACACTTTTTCTTCTTCATTTAATGTCATCATCATAAAATTTCTTTCCATTTCGTCAACCTAGTGTGCCGGCCATAAAGGATCTACTGGCTTGCCATTAAATTCTTTGGGCTTCAGTTTCAGAAAATGCTCCACCAGTCTGGAGTGGTCTAGTTGCTGCGGGACAAATGCTCCATACATAGGTGGATGGTATTGATATCCACCTTGAGCTATCTCAGGATTTTGTACTTGAGCCTGCGTGATAGGAGTCTGAGGTGTATGGGGTACTGTGTTACTCCCCCCTGGTGCTGTGCTTGCCTGCCCTGCTGGTATTGGAGGTGTCTATGCAGCTGGGTGAGTTATGCCTATGGCAGCTTGTATAGTAGCTTGTTCCTGTTGCATTTTCTATAGCTGTTGGGCCAAGTTCATTACGACTGTGGCCAAGTCTGTAGGTGGAGTGGGTAGATTTGTAGGATTTTTCTGCCCATTTATGATGGATGGTGCCGTGTTCATGTTCCCCTGTCTTTCCTGGTGTGTCTGGTTATCTTCCCCCACAGGTGGTGGTGGTGGAATAGAGTTACGACTCTATCTGGTTACTCTGTGTCCAGCCATTAGCTAATCTGATAGTGGGATTGCCTGAAAGTCACTGAACACGAGAGACAATCATTAAATACTTCATTCTCATATTTTAAAACCACTAGCAAATGCAAATTTCAAAATTTTCAGATTATTCTGTCGAAAATGCTGTGTTCTCACTGCAGGGTCGATGGCGGGGGTCGATGGGTGTCCGACCCTCAGTATGCGACCCTGGGAAATCACCCATTCTTCCCGAGAGCTTGGGGTCGATGGGGGGGTCGGAGGATGTCCGACCCAGGGTGTGACCCCTGGTTCTCTATCAGATTCCCTAGAGCCGAGGGTCGATGTGGGGGTCGATGGGTTGGTCGATTGTTATAATCGAATTTTCCGACCCCCGGACCAAAAATCAGATTTTTAAGTTCCGATTCAAAGTCCATTTCCCATTCTTTCTTCTCCGCTTCGAATCGTCTCGTACCTTTGAGTTGCTATAGTGACAACTCCGATCCGTTGGTGGTTTGCACTCTTGGTTTCATCGTCTACACCTCCGCTACAGGTATGTCTTCTACATTTTCATGTTTTTAGGTTTCTTTACCTAAGTTTTTGCTCGTACATCTAGTATTTTTCAAATTAATCTTTTTCCAACCATAAAAATTCGATTTTTATTGGGGCCTTTTGTTGTTGGTGACTCGAGGAACGAAAGCCCTTAAAAATATTTGAGTTTCATCGGTTGGTTATCGAGAAACTCAAAATTTACTCTTTTTGCCTTAATTTTGTCGAGATTTTAAATTTCTTGAAATTTCATCCAATTCAATTTCATTAGTTGAAATTTTCGACTGTATGTGTCTCACAGGATAGTTTAGGATCTATGTAAGTCCTCGTGCCCATGTGTATGGGTGAGAAGTGAGGCTTTGGACCAATTTACGTCGTTATAATGTCAAAATTTTTGGATTTTTCATCTTTACTAACCCAATATCTGTTTCTCTTTGTTATTGGAAGATACTATGGCTCGTACCAAGGTACCTAGTGTTTGCGACCATCTTCGCTTCCGTTCCACTGAAGCCGAGACACAGTATGCCGGCTACGCTCGCAAGAAGGTAGAGGGAGGCCGCAAAGTGGAGTTGGCTAGCTTGGCCTTGTTCAATGTGGAGGGGGCCTTTGGCGATATGGGATGGCTCCCTGTCATCACCTATGACGCTTGTACCTATCCTAACTTGGTACGCCAGTTCTATTGTAATCTCCAAGTGGTGGGGGATTACAACGATGTTGAGAGAGGTGGTGAGCTTCGGATCACTAGCAATGCAAAGGGGGTTGATGTTTCTTTCGACTATCGTCAGCTAGCAGACTTGCTGGGTATATCTTATGGCAGCTCCTTCGTATTCTGTGCCCCTGGAAAGCCCCAGTTCTTTTCATTATAGATGAGGGCTGAGATAGACCGTCAGCTCATCAGACCTGATCGCTGGGAGATGAAAGCGAGTTATTTGCGTTCAGATCCACGGGTATACTGCAAGATCATTCACCATAACCTGATACCGCAGAGTGGACATTACGAGAGGGTCTCCCAGTTGACCTAGTATCTGCTGTACTACATATGCAATAGGCAGCCCATCTGCCATCCCTATATCATCATGCGGATGATGATTAGTGCCACGTTGCCCAGTCATACCGGTAACCTTCCTTGTGGATGCATGATCACTACCTTGCTTACCCGCCTGGGGGTTGATTTGTTGGATGAGAAGAATCAAGAGAAATCCTTCTCATCACCTCTAGATTGGAAGGCTATTTGCAAGATGGGCATGCGGGATGCCCAGGTCAGCGTTGAGGAGAGGAACGCATTGGTGCGCCCTCGCACTCGAGTGGAGATGGCTGACGCTGAGGCAGCAGCAGTAGCCGCTGGAGCAGGGGTTCATGGGGATGATGATGATCGGAATTACATGGATGTAGATGCCATACCTCTTCCATCACCTACTCATACTACAGGAGCTGGTTCGTCTTCTTCAGCTGGTCCTTCACATGCAGCTGGTCCTTCATGTGCTCCTTCTGGTGACATGATGGGGATCTTGCACGAGATATGGGAGGCTCAACGCATGCCTGACAAGACGATGGGAGAGCTTCTAGAGGCTCAACACTTGTTCGATCAGCAGGTGGGAGAGCTTCTGGTTGCTCAGCAAGTGTCGGACCAGCAGGTGGGAGAGCTTCTAACTGCTCAGCACATGTCGGATCAACGGGTGGGAGAGCTTAGAGATGCTCAGCGTGTGACTGACCAGCGGGTGGCTGATCTCATAGCTAGTCTCCAGACGACCCAGACTCAGATAGCTTGGTTAACTAGAGTTTACGTTGAGGACTATGATAGAGACCGTGAGGCACCGCCTCCCCCATCACCTCCAGCTTCTTTATGTATTTCTTTTATCTTTCTTTTTGTACTTCAGAGTAACTGTTCGGACTGTGGACTGTACTCTGCTTTAATCATATATATATAAACATTTGTTCTTCCTTTTAGTTGTATATAAATTTATTTCTCATTTAATAGATGCATTATTCTCGATCATTTTTGTAAGACCCGTGTCAATCTAATCCGGTCATACCACCTTGAACCAGGTTTACCCGTCATGGTCGAGTCAAATGGACCAAGGGCGTGAAGGAGATCAAGATCCCAGGTATCAAATTGACCCAAAAATACTTAAATTAGGGGAAGGGTCGCATACCCAGCTGAGCAGGGTCGGACCTCCCAAAACAGAAAGTCAGACACTTGGTTTTGGAGGGAGGGTCGGACAGCTTAAGACCCTAGGGTCGACGGGATCATCGACCCTCCCATCGACCCTTGGTTTCTGCCGAATATAGAAATTAGGAAATTTCTATATTTTTCGGTTGAGATTCTTTCCAAATCTCAGAGGGGATTATTTAGGATGTTCCTACTCTATTTAAAGGACGTCCCTAAGCCACTTTCACTCCTTTCACAACCCCAATCGAATTAAGAGAAAGAGAGGAGAAGGAAAAGAGGAAGAAGAAAGGGAAGGAAGAGAACTTAGCACAAAGGAAAAGAATTTCATAGAAAAGTTATCTTCTCAGGTATGGATACTAATTCCATGAATTTCTACAGACCTTAGGTTAGTAATTGTTGAGAGTGTGATCTCGGAGAAACCCAAACCATCAACCTATGGTTAGGTTTCCATGGAAAACCATAGAAGAATGCGTGAAAGCTATCTAGGTGGGTTATACATGGTTTCAGACCATGGAATGAATGTAGAATGGAATGTAGGAGCAAGCCATAGGATCCCAAACACGAGGAATGGATTAAAAGAGGAAATTGGACCAAAGTGCACCAAGGGTCGCACCGAGGGTCGATGACCATCCGACCCTAGGTGTCCTTGACCATCAACCCTCAATATTCGGGAAGTCCAGAAAGAGGGAAGGGTCGATAAACCCATCGACCCTAGCATCGACCCTACCTCCGACCCTCAGTTAACAGAGTAGTTTTAAATCTGGAATTAATTCTAATTAAATTCTATCGACTTTGTTAGGTCTTCTAGCAATATAATAATATTGTAAAGGTGCGAATATGTTTGTAATGTGCATACAGCATGCCATCCAATATTTCTATTACTTGTTCATGCGTATTTACTTTATTGTTTATAACATGATGATGATGATGATGATAGGAATAGGCATGTGCTTGTATGTGTGTGGTTGATGTGCTTGATGCGAGCGAGTATCAGGGGAGGTGTGATGAGAACGTCAATAAACGTTAACCTTTGGCGGGTCTCAGCACTTTATCTCTATCTCTAACTCAAGTCTTGTGCATCGTCGTATCGCCATTACTTTAGCAGAACTATTATGTCGTAGAGTATCAGGGGAGGTGGTCTCGGTCCTTGTAGTCTCTGACTCTACCGGGGGGCCTTAGCTCTATCTCTATGGACATTCTGAGGGATGCTGGGGTGAGGCCTTGGATACACTATTTGGCATTAGGATTGGTTAGTTGCAAGCCCGATTTGCAGCCCTCGCCAGCAGGGGCTTACGTGTTGGAATGGCACTATGAAGCAATTAACGTAACCTTTGTTATATAATGTTAATGGTTGGGTGCATGTGAGTTGACGATAAACGTGATCTTCGGGTAACGTCATGCACTCGTGTATAGAGGCGAAGTCAATAAACGCGACTTTTGGCTACCTAAACCTTTCTATTGCATACTGCAAACTTATAACCGGACCAAAGATATAAATTGACTTTTTGCATGCATATGTATTGTTGCATTGTTTTGGCTACTCACTGAGCCATGATGTGTGCTCACCCCTCGACGTCGAATATTTTTAGTTGATAATGGAGGTTATACCGTTGAAGACTATATGAATGCGTCTGCGTACGTGAACGTGGCAGCGATGGAAGTTGAAGCTGAAGTGGATACGCCCGACTCCTCTTGCGAGTGCAACTCGTGTGTATTTGATTAGATATTTTATAGGTTTCTTTATTTGGATTTATTAAAGATTTGTATTGATATTTATTTATGTCTCGGTGGATGCAGAATAAATTGTTATTTAAATTCTAATATCACGTAGATTCTCAGTTCATTTATTTACAAGATTTCCGCTATCGTGTATTTACTCTGATTATGATTACGGATGTGCGTAAGTTTGGATAACGCGGGGATAGCCTATCTAAGATCTTGGTTGAACCGTTGGATTGTTAGCGGTTCATCACATCATTCTGGTTAGTTCAGAATTGGGGTGTGACAACTTGGTATCAGAGCATCTCAGGCCTTGCCCGCCGACTAACATACATTCGAGACAATTGTGAACTGAGATAGGATAAAAGTAAAACAGTAATATTAACACATTGTAAGCATAAGTGATGGTTGAGGCAAAATTTAAAAGAGAATAATGTACATATAAAAGGTGGAACCATATATATATACTCACACAGAAAGAGAAGATAAAAAATTATTCTAATAAACAAGCAATATAAGGTATTATCTATAAGTTGGATAGTTATCCAAGTATACAGGGATATAGTACAGTAGCAAGAAGGGAACTTCTGTAAAGCAGAAAAATTGGAATACCGAGTTGGTACTCACAAGATGTGAAACTCGATGTAGGACAGAGGAAAAAGGAAAATGGCTAGTAATGCCCAAAACCCCTGTAGAAAAAGGTCTCGGGCTAAATCCGAAAGACATGACCAAGTACGGTACCAATTGGTAGCATCACTGTACCCCAACACATGTTAGCTATAACACAGTGCCTACCTTACAACAAGTTTCAGTAATGCACACCCCAGTGTAGAAGTTCGGTGCGCAACAAGCAGTGTATCAAGGTGGTTAAACTTATCAGCCACCAACGTATGGGACAGTTGTAATGATCCAACCAAAGATTGAAGAATATTTTCGGACGACGAAGCCTTAAATGTTTTCAGTAGAGTATCAAATCTAATTGTGGCCATATAACGGGATATGTTTATATAGGATGCGGTGCATTATTGATTTACTCTTATGATTATAGAGGATGCACATACTTAATTTTAATTCTCGTGTCTTGACAGGATACCTTCTTGATTCAACCTATCAAGTGAAGTTATAGATATTGTTTCTTTAGTATTAGTCCTGATTATGCCAATCTGAACCACTCTCATGATCAACCACATGAACAGAGATATAAACTAAACAAATTAAATGTTTAATCATGTTGAGCGTACATCTTCAGATTTATATCGGATTTACTGATGTATGAAAGCCTTTCCAGATTTACTCTTGTAGTGCCTTGACCAATGGCATTATATTTACGATAGAACCGTAACCATGAGGTTAAGAACTGTAATGCCTCTATTTCCATGTATTTGGACCACCGTGCAATGTAATGATCTTTGGATGCCGATTGGATTACCACAGATTTACTCCTGATCCTTTAAACCTAGGTTTACTAGATAAAGAAAGTATTGCCATTATGCTAAATTGAAGGAAGGAAATGAATTGTTTTGGAGGAACATTCTGATTTATACACTCCCTGACCTTTGATGGTAAAGATGATTAGTGGTAATAGAATTATTGGAAGAAAGATGATTGGATTCAGATTAAATGCTATGACCAATGAACCTCAGATGAAGTAATGGAGGATCTATTTTGCGATTGCTAAATGGATGGATATGAGTCATGTCTATAAAAGAGTGCATGAGCAAAAATGAGAACTATCAAGAGTAGCCAGTAAGGAAATAGTTAGCACTCAAGTAGAGTTAAAGAGGGTTATATCGCTATGAATTTTGACAAGGAAGAAGATTCCTAAAGGAAAATTTAAGGATGGATACACGGATAAGTCATGGCATTAATAGTACTTAGTTTAATACAAGGATACTTGAGTTATGCTCAATGTTGAGTGATATGATTAAGAAAAGACCAAAAGAATTTGGATAGTGATATCTCAAAGGTAGTTTTAGAATCAGGATAGGCCAATTATGAGTTTTCAATTATGATTACGATCTTTCGGATTAACTAATGCACCGGCAACGTTCATGGAACTTATGAACCGAGTTTTCCACGATATGTTTGATACGTCGGTTATAGTATTTATTGATGACATATTGGTATATTCCAAGGACAAGGAAACTCATATCAAGAACCTAAACGCAGCCCTACAGCGTTTAAGGAAAGAGAAGCTATACGCCAAATTTTCAAAGTGCGAGTTTTGGCTAAGTAAAGTCGCCTTCCTAGGCCATGTAGTATCCGCTGAAGGAATCAAAGTGGATCCCAGCAAGATCGAGGCTATTGTAAAGTGGGAAGCACCAAAGAGCGTTTCGGAAATCAAAAGTTTTCTGGGTCTAGCTGGTTATTATCGGAGATTCATAGAAGACTATTCTCGGATTGTCGTACCTCTCACCAGTTTGACTAAGAAAGGTGAAAAGTTTGTGTGGACCGATAAATGTGAGAAGAGTTTCCAAACACTGAAGATCAGATTGATCTCCGCTCCAATTTTGACTATTCCGATTCCAGTACAGACGTTTACCTTATACACTGATGCGTCGAGACTGGGACTACGATGTGTGCTTATGCAAGGAGAGCAAGTGATTGCTTATGCTTCAAGACAGTTGAAGGTACATGAAAAAAATTATCCCACTCATGATCTGTAGCTAGCGGCAGTAGTACATGCGGTCAAGATATGGAGACATTACCTATACGGGGAGAAATTTCAGATTAAGTCGGACCATAAAAGTCTTACTTATCTATTTAATTAGAAGGAGTAGAATATGAGACAAAGAAGATGGCTGGAACTATTGAAAGACTATGATTGTGATATCCAGTATCATCCGGGAAAAGCGAACGTAGTAGCGGATGCATTAAGCAGAAAATAAATGATAAAATCTGAAGGAGAAGTTAGCACGACTGCAGCAATGTGTACCAACGGAATGGTATTCAATCAAGGCAATGAGCAGTATGTGATAGATACAACGGATGAATCAGCCAACCAAGGGTTTATTCATCGGTTTTCGAATATGTTCGCGGCATTGAAGATTATACCAGATATAGGGGATGAAGTGAAGACAGCTATCAAAACAGATCCTTATCTGAGAACAGTACAAGAAGATATTGAGAAAGGTAGGACTAACCCTGAGTTCACCTTGGATGATGAGAAAGTACTGAGATACAAAGGAAGAATATATGTACCTGAAACAGAAAGTATGGACATTAGACACCGACTGATGAAAGAAGCCCATACCACCATCTATTCGATACATCCTGGAAGTACAAAAATATATCATGATCTGAAGAAACTATATTGGTGGAGGGGAATGAAATCAGATGTAGCTAAGTTCGTGTCTCAATGCCTAAATTGTCAGAAAGTAAAGGCTGAACGACAAAGACCCGCAGGACTGTTACAGCCATTACCGGAACCAGCATAGAAATGGGACTGCATCACTATGGACTTCGTCACGGGACTACCATTGACTCCTCGAGTAGTTGACGCAGTTTGGGTGATTGTGGACCGTCTGACCAAAACAGCTCGCTTCATACCTATACGACCTCAGTATACACTGGAAAGGTTAGCGAAGCTGTATGTGGATAATATTGTTTGATTACATGGTGTTCCAGAAAGTATTGTGTCTGATAGAGATCCATGATTTACTTTCAAGTTTTGGAAAGGATTGCAAAAGGCTATGGGTACAACGTTGAAGTTCAGTACTGCATTCCACCCACAGACAGATGGACAGTCAGAACGTACAATTCAGAATCTAGAAGATATGCTACGAGCATGTGTAATTGATTTCAAGGGATCATGGGATAAAAGATTACCATTGATCGAGTTGTCTTATAATAACAGCTATCAGGCTACTATACATATGTCACCTTATGAAGCACTGTATGGCAGAAAGTGTCGAACTCCCTTGTTTTGGAATGAAGTTGGAGAACGTAGTATTGTTGAACCGGAATTTGTTGAAGAGAATTGTCGAGTGGTCGACATCATCAAGGAAAGAGTGAGAACAACTCAGAAACGCCCGAAGCAATATGCGGATACTCGATGAAGAGAGCTGGAGTTCGCCGTAGGTGATAAAGTATTTTTGAAAGTATCGCCTATGCGAGGATTGAAGAGGTTCGGACAGAAAGGGAAGCTAAGTCCAAGATATGTCGGGCCGTATGAAATTTTAGCTAAGCGTGGAAAGGTGCCTTATCAGTTAGCACTACCACCATCTATGTCAAGCGTACATGACGTATTTCACATTTCCTTATTAAAGAAGTATGTCAAGGATCCAACGCATGTTTTGATAGTGGATTTTTCGGAATTAACTGATGATTTGACATTTGAAGTAACACCAACAGAAATCACTAGTCGAAAGGTTCAATGTCTACGCAACAGAGATATCTACTATGTTAAGGTCATATGGAAAAGTAGAGACATGGAAGAAATTACGTGGGAAGAAGAGAACGCTATGCGAAAGCAATACCCTCACTTATTTGATTCAGAAGGTACGCACAATTTCGAGGACAAAATTTTTATAAGTGGGGGGGAGTTGTAAGACCGGTGTCAATCTAACCCAGTCTTACCACCTTGAACCAGGTTTACCCATCATGGTCGAGTCAAATGGACCAAGGGCGTGAAGGAGATCGAGATCCCAGGTATCAAATCGACCCAAAAATACTTAAATTAGGGAAAGGGTCGCATACCCAGCTAAGCAGGGTCGGACCTCCCAAAGCAGAAAGTCAGACCCTCAGTTTTGGAGGGAGGGTCGGACAGCTTAAGACCCTAGGGTCGACGGGATCATCGACCCTCCCATCAACCCTTGGTTTCTGCCGAATATAGAAATTAGGAAATTTCTATATTTTTTTATTGGGATTCTTTCCAAATCTCAGAGGGACTTATTTAGGATGTTCCTACTCTATTTAAAGGACGTCCCTAAGCCACTTTCACTCCTTTCATAACCCCAATCGAATTGAGAGAAAGAGAGGAGAAGGAAAAGAGGAAGAAGAAAGGGAAGGAAGAGAACTTAGCACAAAGGAAAAGAATTTTAGATAAAAGTTATCTTCTGAGGTATGGATACTAATTCCATGAATTTCTACAGACCTTAGGTTAGTAATTGTTGAGAGTGTGATCTCGGAGAAACCCAAACCATCAACCTATGGTTAGGTTTCCATGGAAAGCCATAGAAGAATGCGTGAAAGCTATCTTGGTGGGTTATTCATGGTTTCAGACCATGGAATAAATGTAGAATGGAATGTAGGAGCAAGCCATAGGATC
Organism: Protea cynaroides; assembly: GCA_028583415.1. NCBI lineage: Eukaryota > Viridiplantae > Streptophyta > Magnoliopsida > Proteales > Proteaceae > Protea > Protea cynaroides. The sequence continues at coordinate 53,898,811 of CM053273.1, read as the reverse complement.
CCAAACACGATGAATGGATTAAAAGAGGGAATTGGACCAAAGTGCACCAAGGGTCGCACCGAGGGTAGATGACCATCCGACCCTAGGTGTCCCTGACCATCGACCCTCAATATTCGGGAAGTCCAGAAAGAGGGAAGGGTCGATAGACCCATCGACCCTAGCATCGACCCTACCTCCGACCCTCAGTTAACAGAGTAGTTTTAAATCTGGAATTAATTCTAATTAAATTCTATCGACTTTGTTAGGTCTTCTAGCAATATAATAATATTGTAAAGGTGATTTTAAAGCTTGGAAATTATCTTATAGCAAGCTATGGTGAGGAACCTTAACCCCAAACTAAATTGGTTAATAATAAACTGTTTTCTATTTCTTGAGTCCTATGCTATGTTTGATTCTATGCGAATATGTTTGTAATGTGCATATAGCATGCCATCCAATATTTCTATTACGTGTTCATGCATATTTACTTTATTGTTTATAACATGATGATGATGATGATGATAGGAATAGGCATGTGCTTGTATGTGTGTGGTTGATGTGCTTAATGCGAGTGAGTATCAGGGGAGGTGTGATGAGAACATCAATAAATGTTAACCTTTGGCGGGTCTCAGCACTTTAGCTCTATCTCTAACTCAAGTCTTGTGCATTAGTATCGTCGTATCGCCATTACTTTAGCAGAGCTATTATGTCGTAGAGTATCAGGGGAGGTGGTCTCGGTCCTTGTAGTCTCTGACTCTACCGGGGGGCCTTAGCTCTATCTCTATGGACATTCTGAGGGATGCTGGGGTGAGGCCTTGGATACACTGTTTGGCATTAGGATTGGTTAGTTGCGAGCCCAGTTTGCAGCCCTTGCCAGCAGGGGCTTACGTGTTGGTATGGCACTATATAGCAATAAACATAACCTTTGTTATATAATGTTCATGGTTGGGTGCATGTGAGTTGACGATAAACGTGATCTTCGGGTAACGTCACACACTCGTGTATAGAGGTGGAGTCAATAAACGCGACCTTTGGCTACCTAAAACTTTCTATTGCATACTGCAAACTTATAAACCGGACCAAAGATATAAATTGACTTTTTGCATGCATATGTATTGTTGCATTGTTTTGGCTACTCACTGAGCCGTGATGTGTGCTCACCCCTCGATGTCGAATATTTTTAGTTGATAATGTAGGTTATACCGTTGAAGACTATATGAATGCGTGTGCGTAAGGGAACGTGGCAGCGATGGAAGTAGAAGCTGAAGTGGATACACACGACTCCTCTTGCGAGTGCAACTCGTGTGTATTTGATTAGACATTTTATAGGTTTCTTTATTTGGATTTATTAAAGATTTGTATTGATATTTATTTTTGTCTCAGTGGATACAGAATAAATTGTTATTTAAATTCTAATATCACATAGATTCTCAGTTCATTTATTTACAAGATTTCCGCTATCGTCTATTTACTCTGATTATGATTACGGATGTGCGTAAGTTTGGATAACGCGGGGATAGCCTATTTGAGATCCTGGTTGAACCGTTGGTTTGTTAGTGGTTCATCACATCATTCTGGTTAGTCCAGAATTGTGGTGTGACAATTTTAGTCTCAAACTACACAGATGCTTACGATGTGTTATTATTATATCTTTTAATTTTTATCCTATCTCAGTTTATGACCTTTTGTAGAAGTATACGGGTTTCAGAGATAGGGCCTGAGATGCTCTGATACCAAGTTGTCACACCCCAATTCTACACCATTCAGAACGGTGTGATGAACTGCTAATAAACCAATGGTTCAACCAGGATCTCTAATAGGCTGAGTCTATTTAAAATAAAACCATACACATCCACAATCATAATCAGAATAAATACACAATAGCGGAAGTCTTATAGTAATTAAACTGAGAACTCTGACTGTAATAATCATAATTAAAATATCAAGTTATTGTTGTATCAACTGAGACATAAATAAAAAGAATATCAATTTCATCCATTTATAAATTCAAATAAATTCTAATCGAATACGCATGAGTTGCACTCGCATGAGGAGTCATGCTTATCCACTAAGTCTTCGGATTCCATTACAGCAACACGTGCGTACACCGGAGCACTCATATAATCTTCGACCGTAGTACTTGCATCATCAACTAAAAATATTCGACGTCGAGAGGGTGAGCACACATCATGACTCAGTGAGGAAACAAAAAATGCAACAAACATATCCATGCATTTAATTCATATCTTTGGTTTGGTAAATAAGTTTACAATGTGCTATAGGAAGGATAGGTGGCCAAAGGTTACGTTTATTGACGCCGCACCTCTATACATGAGTGTGTGAAGCCGTCCAAAGGTAACGTTTATTGTCGTCCCACATGCACCCACCATGGGCAATGTACATGCAAAGGTTACATTTATTGTTGTACCAGTTGCCCATACCAACACGTAAGCCCCTGTTGGCGAGGGCTTGCAAACTGGGCTTGCAACTAACTAATCCTAATGCCAATCAGTGTATCCAAGGCCTCACCCCAGCATCCCTCAATACGTCCATAGAGATAGGGCTAAGGCCCCCCGACAGAGTCAGAGACTACACGGTCCGAGACCACCTACCCTCATACCCTACGACGTAATATTTCTGCTAAGGTAATGGCGATACGACGATGTCAATGGACAAGACTTGAGTTAAAGATAGAGCTAGAGTACTAAGTCCCGGCCTATGACACCCCCCATGATACTCGCTCGCATCAAGCACACCAACCACACACATACATCCACAAGCCTATTCCTATCATACACGCATAGAATCAATCATGGCATTGGACTCAAACCAAAACAGTTTATTATTAACCGATTAGTTTAGGTCTTGTTCCCTCACCTTTGCTTGATCGTAGATCCTCTTTCAAGCTTTAAGAATCAACTAAATATCAATATTATATCACTAGAAGACCTAATCAAGTTGATAGAATTTAATTAGAATTAATTTGGAATTAAAAAAGCATGCTGTTCACTGGGGGTCGATGCCAGGGTCGGAGGTTCCATCGACCCTGGGTGCTACCACCTAGATTCTGTACTTCCCGAACACTGGGGGTTGATGGTTAGGGTCTGGTAGGGTAGATTGGCCATCGAACCCCCGTGCGACCCCCCATGGGTTTAGTCAAATTTTCATCCTACAGTCCATTCCTTCGTGTTTGGATCCGATGGCTAGCTTCTACAATCCATTACATACATGTTCTATGGCCTAGAACCATAGTTTATTTACCTACATAGTTTTTATGATCACCCCCATGGTTTTCCATGAAAATTTAACCATGGATGGATGATTTAGGTTTCTCCTAGATCATATCCTCTTCCCTATCTATTTTAAGGTCCGTAGAATTACATGGAGATAGTATCCATACCTGAGAATTAGGCTTGTTTCTCTGAAGCCTTCTCTTTGATCTTTTTCTTCACTTTTCTTCTCTTTTCTTTCTCTTCTCCTTCTCTTCCCTTTCTCTCAATCCAATTAGGGTTTTAAAAGGAGTGAAAGAGGCTTAGGGTCATCCTATTTATAGAGTAGAAACTCTCAAAATAAGTCCCATTGAGATTAGGAAAGAATCCCATTGAAATTTGAAAAGTTCCTAATTCATGGTTTCTATCGGCATACAGGGGGTCGATGAGGGGGTCGGAGATCCCGTCGACCCCTGGTTCTAAAATGTCCAACCAAAGATATGAATTGAATGCATGCATATGATTATTGCATTGTTTTGTTTGCTCACTAAGCCATGATGTGTGCTCACCCTCTCGACGTCGAATATTTTTTGTTGATGATGCAGGTACCACTGTCGAAGCTTATATGAATGCTCAAGTATACGGGCATGTTGCTGCGATGGAAGCTGAAGAGTTAGAGGATACGCATGATCCTTCATGTGAGTGCAACTCATGCGTATTCGATTAGGTTTTCATTTGAATTTATTAAGGGAATGTAATTGATATTTTATTTAGTTATGTCTCAGTTGATACAATATAAATTGATACTTGATCTATGATTATCACAATTAGATTTCTCAGTTCATTTACTATAAGACTTCCGCTATTGTGTATTTACTCTGATTATGGTTGTGGATGTGTATGGTTTTATTTTTAATGGACATAGCCTATTAGAGATCCTGGTTGAACCGTTGGTTTATTAGCGGTTCATCACACCATTTTGAATGGTGCAGAATTGGGGTGTGATAACTTGGTATCAGAGCATCTAGGGCCTTGTCTGTGAAACCAGTATATTTCCATAAAAATCTAAGAACAGAGATAGGATAAAAATTTAAAAGATGTAATAATATCACACCATAAGCATCTATGTTGTTTGAGACAAAATTGAAAGAGTATAATGCATCTATTAAATGAGAAACAAATTTATATACACCCAAAGAAGAACAAACATATATATATATATGACTAAAGCAGAGTACAGTCCACAATCCGGACAGTTACTCTAAAGTACAAAAGAGAGATAAAAGAAATACATCAAGAAGCTGGAGGTGATGGAGGAGGGGGTGTAAGACCCGTATCGAAATAACCCGGTCTTGCCACCTTGAACCAGGTCTACCCTTCATGGTCGAACAAAACGGATCAAGTGCGTGAAGGAGATCACGATCCCAGGTATTAAACTGACCCAAAAACACCAAAAATAGGGGGAGGGTCGCATACCCAACAAGGGAGGGTCAGAACCCCCCAGTATAAAAGTCAGACCACCATTTTTATACCGGGGTCGGACATTTTATAAACCAGGGGTCGACGGGATCTCCGACCACCCCATAGACCCCCGATAATCGATAAAAACAGCACGAACCAAAAATTAGGAAACTTTCCTATTTCAATGGGATTCCTTCCTAATCTCAATGGGATTTATTTTGGGAGTTTCTACTCTATAAATAGGACGTCCCTAAGCCTCTTTCACTCCTTTAGAACCCAAATTTGATTGAGAGAAAGAGAAGAGAAGGAGAAGAGAAAGAGAAGAGAAGGAACATGGAGAAGAAGATTAAGGAGAAGGCTTCAGAGAAACAAGCCTAATTCTCAGGTATGGATACTATCCCCATGAAATTCTACAGACCTTAGGATAGATAGAGAAGAGGGAATGATCTAGGTGGAACCCAAATCATCCACCCATGGTTAGGTTTTCATGGACAACCATGAGAAAAATCATGAAAGCCATCTAGGTGAATGAACCACGGTTCTAGGCCATAAAACATGTGTGGAATGGATTGTAGAAGCAAGCCATATGACCCCAAACACAAGGAATGGACTGTAGGATGAAAAATTGACTAAACCCACAGGGGGTCCCCAGGGGGGGGGGGGCCGATGCGACCCTACCGGACCGATCATACCCCTAGTGGTTGGAGTCCGCATAGGGGTGGTCGCACCGGCGATGAAACCTCCGACCCTAGCACGACCCCGCCAATAGCATGCTTTTAAAGCGAATTAATTCAATAAATTCACGACTTGGTTATGTTTTCTAGTGATATAATATCGAAATAGTTGATTCTTAAAGCTTGAAAGAGGACACGATCAAGTAAAGGTGAGGGAACAAGACCTAAACTAATTAGTTAATAATAAACATTTTTATTCTTGAGTCCAATGCCATGAATGATTTATGCGTGTATGATTGTTATGTGCATATAACATGTCACCAATATTTCTATTATTACTATTCATGCATATTTATTTATTGTTTATGAAAGATGATGATGATATGATAGGAAAGGCATGTGGAGTATGTGTGTGGTTGGTGTGCTTGATGCGGCGAGTACGGGGGGGTGTCATGGCGGGGCCTCGGACTCTAGCTCTATCTCTAACTCAAGTCTTGTCCACCGACATCGTTGTATCGCCATTACCAGCAAAACTTTACGTCATAGGGTTGGGGGAGGTGGTCTCGGTCCTTGTAGTCTCTGACTCTATCGGGGGGCCTTAGCCATATCTCTATGGACGTATTGAGGGATGCTGGGGTGAGACCCTGGATACACTGATTGGCATTAGGTTGGGGGGGGGCCAGAGCCCTCGCCAGTAGGGGCTTACGTATTGGTATGGGCAATGGGTACAGCAATAAACGTGACCTTTGTGTGTACATTGTCCATGGTTGGGAGCATGTGAGTCAACAATAAATGTTACCTTTTGGCGGCTTCAAACACTTGGGTATAGAGGTGCGACGTCAATAAACGTGATCTTTGGCCACCTATCCTTTCTATAGCACATTGCAAACTTATTTACCTGACCAAAGTTATGAATTAAATGCATGCATATGTTTGTTGCATTGTTTTGTTTGCTCACTGAGCCATGATATGTGCTCATCCTCTTGACGTCAAATATTTTTAGTTGTTGATGCAGGTACCACAGTTACAGATTATATAAATGATTCGGTGTATGCGCGTGTTTCTACAAGCTATTGACTTAGAGGATATGAATGACCCCTCATGCGAGTGCAACTCATGCGTGTTCTATTAGGATTTTATTTGGATTTATAAAAGATGTAATTGATATTTTATTTATTTATGTCATAATTGATACAACAATAATTTGATATTTTTAATTATGATTATTACATTTAGAATGCTCAGTTCATTTACTATAAGACTTTCGTTATCGTGTATTTATTCTGATTATGGTTATGGATGCCCATGGTTTTATTTTTAATGGATACCGCCTATTAGAGATCCTGGTTGAACTGTTGGTTTATAATGGTTCATCACACCATTCTGAATGGTGCAGAATTGGGGTGTGACAACTTGGTATCAGAGCATCTCAGGCTTTATCTGTGAAACCATATACTTCCACAAAAAGTGTGTGAACTGAGATAGGATAAAAATATAAAAGACATAATAATAACACACCATAAGCATCTGTGTTGTTTGAGACTAAACTGAAAGAGAATAATGCATCTATTAAATGAGAAACAAATATATATACAATTAAAAAGGAAGAACAAAGGTTTATATATATAATTAAAGCAGAGTACAGTCCACAGTCCGGACAGTTACTCTGAAGTGCAAAAAAAAAATAAAAGGAGTACATCATGAAGCTAGAAAGTGATGGGGGAGGTGGTGCCTCACGGTCTCTATCATAGTCCTCAACGTAGACCCTGGTCAACCAAGCTAGCTGAGTCTGGCACGTCTGGAGACTAGCTGTGAGATCAGCCACCCGCTGGTCAGTCATACGCTGAGCCTCTCTATGCTCTCCCATCCTCAGGTTAGACATACGCTGAGCCTATCATATCTCGTGTAATATCCTCATCATGTCATCAGATGGAGTATACGAAGGACCAGCTGCATACGAAGGACCAGCTGCATGCAAAGGACCAGCTGAAGAAGACGGATCAGCTCCAGTAGCTTGGGTAGGTGATGGAGGAGGTATGACATCTACATCCATGTACAGCCGATCGTCATCATCCCTAGGAACCCCTGCTCCAGCGGCTGCTGTTGGGGCCTCAGCATCAGCCATCTCCACTCGAGTGTAAGGGCGCACCATTGCGTTCCTAACCTCATCACTGATCTGGGCATCCCACATGCCCATCTTGTAAATAGCCTCCCAATCTAGAGGCGATGATAAGGATTTCTCCTGAATCTTCTTATCCACTAAGTCAACCCCCAGGCGGGTGAGAAAGGTAGTGATCATGCGTCCGTAAGGAAGGTTGCCAGTGTGACTGGGCAATGTTGCACTGATCATGGTATGCATGATGATGTATGGATGGCAGACGGGCTGCCTAGTGCATATACAGTATAATAGATACTTGGTCAACTGGGAGATCCTCTCTTAATGACAACTCTACGGTATCAGGTTATGCTGAATGGTCTTGTAATATACCTGTGGATCTGAGCGCTAACAACTCGCTTTCATCTGCCAGCGATAAGGTCGGATGAGCTGGCTATCGATCTCAGCCCTCATCTATAGAGAAAAGAACTGGGGCTCTCCAGGAGCATAGAATACCATGGGGCCAGTATAGGAAATGCCCAACAAGTCGGCCAGCTATTGATAATCAAATGAAACGTCAACCCCCTTGACGTAGTTCGTGATGCGAAGCTCCTCAACCCTCTCCACATCATTGTAATCTCCCACTACATGGAAATTACAGTAGAACTGGCGTACCAAGTCAGGACGGGTACACACGTCATAAGTGATGATAGGGAGCCATCCCATATCACCAAAGGCTCTCTCCACATTGAACAAGGCTAAGTCAGCCAAGTCCACTTTGCGGCCTCCCTCTACCTTCTTGCGAGGGTAGTGGGCATACTGTGCCTCGGTTTCGTTGGTACGAAAGTGAAGACGGTCGTGAACTCTGGGTACCTTGGTACGAGCCATAGTATCTGCAAATAAGAAAGAAAAAAATAATGGGTTAGTAGAGCGGAAAAACCCGAGATTTCGATGTAATAATGAGGTAAATGGGCCAAAAACCTCACTTTTCACCCATATACGTGGGCAAGAGGACTTACATTGATCCTAAATATCTTATGAGACTCAAACAGTCAGAAATTTCTACTAATTGGATTGAATTGCAAGAAATTTCAAGAAATTCAAAATTTTGACAAAATTAGGGCAAAAAGTGAAAATTTTGAGTTTCTCGATAACCAACCGATGAAACTCATATATTTTTTAGGGCTTTCATTCCTTGAGTTACCAACAACAAAAGGCCCCAATAAAAATCAAATTTTTACGATTGGAAAAAGTTTAATTTGAAAAATACAAGATAAACGAGGAAAAACCTAGGTTAAGAAACCTAAAAACATGAAAAGGTAGAAGAAATACCTATAGCGGAGGTGTAGACGACAAAACGAGAAGTGCAAACCACCAACGGATCAGAATGGGCACTGTAGCAACTCAGAGGGACGAGCTGAGTCGTTGCGAAGATGAAAGAATTAGAAATGGACTTTGAATCAGACTTAAAAATCAGATTTTTTATCTGGGGTCGGAAAATTCGATCAAAACAATCGACCCCCGCATCGACCCTCAGCTCTCGGGAACCTGACAGAGAACCAGGGGTCGCACCCTGGGTCGGACATACTCCGACCCCCCCATCGACCCCCGGCTCTCGGGAAGAATGGGTGATTTCCTAGTGTCGAATACTGAGGGTCGGATACCCATCGACTCCTACCATCGACCCTACAGTGAAAACATAACATTTTTGACAGAATGATCTGAAAAATTTGAAATTTGCATTTATTAGTAGATTTAGATTATGAGAATGAAGTATTTAATGATTGTCTCTCTTGTTCAATGATTTCAGGCAATCCTATTAGCAGATTAATTAATGGCGGGATGCAGAGCAACCTGACAGAGCCATAACTCTATCCCACCACCACCACCTGTGGGGGAAGATAACCAGACACACCCGGAACCATAGGGGGACAGGAACACTGCACCATCCGTCATAAATGGGCAGGCAAATCCTACCAATCTGCCAGCTCCACCTACAGACTTGGCCACAGTCGTAATGAACTTGGCCCAACATGTAAGACCCGTATCAAACTAACCCGGTCTTACCACCTTGAATAAGGTTTACCCATCATGGTCGAGCCAAATGGACCAAGGGCGTGAAGTAGATCGTGATCCCTGGTATCAAATCGACCCAAAAACACTTAAATTAAGGGGAGGGTCGCATACCCAGCAAGGGAGGGTCGGACCCCCCAAGATAGAAAGTCAGACCCCCTGTTTTACAAAGGGGGTCGGACACTTTAGGATTTAGGGGTCGACGGGATCATCGACCCCCTCATCGACCCTCAGTTGTCGCCGAAAACAGAATTAAGAAATTTCCATAATTTTGGTTGGGGCTCTTTCCTAATCTCAAAGGGACTTATTTTAGGATGTTTTTACTCTATTTAAAGGACATCCCTAGGCCTCTTTCACTCCTTTTAGAACCCTAATTGAATTGAGAGAAAGAAAAGAGAAGGAAGAGAGGAAGAAGAGAAGGAAAGGAGAGAAGAAGAAAAAGGAGAAGAGTTGCAGAGAAGGAGTGTTCTTCTCATGTAAGAATACTAATCCTATGAATTTTGTGAGACTTAGAATAGTTGAAGGAAGATGTAGGAGAAACCCAATCCATCCATCCATGGTTAGGTCTCAATGGAAACCATGGAGGATATCAATTAGACTATATATTGGGTGAAGAGAAGTTCTAGTCCATAGAAAGTATGTGGAATGGACTATGGAAGAAGCCATGGGAGTTAAACAAGGAAGAATGGATCAAAACATGAGAATATCGACCAACACCAGAGGTGGTCGCACATAGGGTCGATAGACCCATCCTGCGACCCTATAGATAATAGCAAGTTAGAAAATTGGAATTAAATCTAATTAAATTCTATCGACTTTGTTAGGTCTTCTAGCAATATAATATCAATATAAAGGTGATTGTTAAAGCTTGAAAGAGGATCTACTCGCAAGCTAAGGTGAGGAAACAAAACCTACATTAACTGATTAATAATAAATTATTTTTATTTTTTTGAGCCCGGTGCCATACTTGATTCTATGCGAATATGCTTGTAATGTGCATATAACATGTCATCCAATATTTCTATTATTGTTTCATGCATATTTACTTTATTGTTGATAACATGATGATGATGATGATGATAGGAATAGGCATGTGAATGTTTGTGTGTGGTTAGTGTGCTTGATGCGAGTCGGGCACCAGGGGAAGTGTTAGGCGCTGTTTGATCCGGGCAGTTTAGCTCTATCTCTAACTCAATTCTTGGGCATTAGCATCGTCGTATCGCCATTACCTTAGCAGAACTATTGCGACATAGGGCATCAAGGAGGGTCTCGGTCTTTGAGTTCTATACTCTACCAGGGGGCCTTAGCTCTATCTCTATGGGTGCTCTGAGGGATGCTGGGGTGAGGCCTTGGATACACTATTTGACATTAGGATTGGTTAGTTGCGAGTCCCGTTTGCCACCCTAGCCATCAGGGGTTTATTTGTTGGTTTGAAGTTGTGCAACGAAAAACATGACCTTCGTGTACAATGTTCATTGTGGGTGCTATGGGCGACGGTGAGAAGTTCACTGGGCGTATCCACACTCTCGTGCATAGAGGTGCGGCGGCCTCCTATCCTTTCTATAGCACAGTGCAAACGTAAAACCAGACCAAAGATATGAATTGAATCGCATGTGTCACACCCCAATTCCGCACTGTTCAGAATGCTGTGATGAACCGCTAGCAAACCAACGGTTCAACCAGGATCTCAAGTAGGCTATCCCCGCATTATCTAAACTCCCACACATCCGTAATCATAATCAGAGTAAATACACAATAGCAGAAATCTTATAATAAAATGAATTGAGAATCTACTGTGATATAAATATTAAATAGCAAATTATTCTGTATCAACTGGGACATAAATAATTATCAAATACATGTCCTTATTAAATTCAAATAAGGAAACCTAAGAAAATATCTAATCGAATACACATGAGTTGCACTCGTAAGAGGAGTCATGTGTATCAACTTCAACTTCAGCTTCCATCACCGCCGCGTTCCCGTATGCTGGAGCTTTCATGTATTCTTCAACTGTATAACCTGCATCATCAACTAAAAATATTCGACGTCGAGGGGTGAGCACACATCATGGCTCAGTGAGTAGACAAAACAATGCAATAATACATATGCATGCAATCAATTCATATCTTTGGTCTAGTTTAATGTTCGCAATGCGCAATAGAAAGGTTGGGTGGTCAAAGGTTAACTTTTATTGACCCTGCCTCTATACACAGGGTGTGGAAGTCCACCCGAAGGTTAACGTTTATCGTCGTCCCCATCCACCCTAATCATGACATTATATAATAGAGGTTAACATTTATTGCTATATAATACCATACTAACACGTAAGCCCCTGTTAGCGAGGGCTTACAAACTGGGCTCGCAACTAACCAATCCTAATGCCAAACAGTGTATCCAAGGCCTCACCCCAGCATCCCTTAGAATGTCCATAGAGGTAGAGCTAAGGCCCCCTGGTAGAGTCAGAGACTGCAAGGACCGAGACCACTTCCCCTGATACTCTACGACATAATAGTTCTGCTAAAGTAATGGCGATACGAGGATGCCAATGCACAAGACTTGAGTTAGAAATAGAGCTAAAGTGCTGAGACCCGCCAATGGTTAACGTTTATTGACATTCTCATCACACCTCCCCTGATACTCGCTCGCATCAAGTACACCAACCACACACATACAATCACATGCCTATTCCTATCATCATCATCATCATCATGTTATAAACAATAAAATAAATATGCATGAACAAGTAATAGAAATATTGGATGGCATGTTGTATGCACATTACAAACATATTCGCATAGAATCAAGCATGGCATTGGATACAAGAAAAGAGAAAACAGTTTGTTATTAACCAATTAGTTTAGAGTTCTGTTTCCTCACATTAGCTTGCTAATAAATACTTTTCCAAGCTTCAGAATCACCTTTATAATGTTATTATATTGCTAGAAGACCTAACAAAGTCGATAGAATTTAATTAGAATAAATTTTAAATTTAAAAACCATTCTGTCAACTGAGGGTCGGAGGTAGGGTCGGAGTTCTGATCGACCCTGGGTGCGACCCTCCCCAAATTCTGAACTTCTCGAACACTGAGGGTCGATGGTCAGGATCACCTAGGGTCGGATTGTCATCGACCCTCGGTGCGACCCTCGGTGCACTTTGGTCCAGTTCCATCTTTTAGTCCATTCTTCGTGCTTAGGATCCTATGGCTTGCTCCTACATTCCATTCTGCATTCATTCCATGGTCTGGAACCATGTATAATCCATCTAAAATAGTTTTCATACATTTTCTATGGTTTCCATGAAAACCTAACCATGATTAGTGGTTTGGGTTTCTCCGAGATCACATTCTCATCAATATCTAACCTAAGGTCTGTAGAAATGCATGGAACTAGTATCCATACCTGAGAAAAATACTCCTTCTCTGCAACTCTTCTCTTTTGGCTAAATTCTCTTCTCTTTCTCTTCTTCCTCTTTTCCTCTCTTCTCTTTCTCTCAATTCAATTAGGGTTGTGAAAGGAGTGAAAGAGGCTTAGGGACGTCCTTTAAATAGAGTAGGAACATCCTAAAATAAGTCCCTTTGAGATTAGCAAAGAATCCCAATCGAAAATTAGGAAATTTCCTAATTTCAGTTTCGGCAGAAACTGAGGGTCGATGGGAGGGTCGATGATCCCGTCGACCCTAGGATTCAAGATGTCCGACCCTCCCTTCAAATTTGAGGATCTGACTTTCTGTTCTTGGGGGGTCCGACCCTCCTTGGCTTGGTATGCGACCCTCCCCTAAAATTAAGTGTTTTTGGGTCGATTTGATACATGGGGTCTCGATCTCCTTCACGCCTTTGGTCCATTTGACTCGACCATGATAGGTAAACCTGGTTCAAGGTGGTAAGACCGGGTTAAATTGACACGGGTCTCACAACTCCCCCCTATTTATAAAAATTTCGTCCTCGAAACTGTACGTACCTTGTGAATCAAATAAGTGAGGGTATTGCTTTCGCATAGCATTTTCTTCTTCCCAAGTAATTTCTTCCATGTCTCTACTTTTCCATGTGACCTTAACATAATAGATATCTCGGTTACGTAGTCGTTGAACCTTTCAATTGGTGATTTTAGTTGGCGTTACTTCAAAGGTCAAATCATCAGTCAATTTTGGCAAATCTATTGTCAAAACGTGCGTTGGATCCTTGACATACTTCTTCAATAGGGAAATGTGAAATACATCATGCACACTCGACATAGATGGTGGTAGTGCCAACTGATAAGCCACTTTACCAAGCTTAGCTAGAATCTCATATGGCCCGACATATCTTGGACTTAGTTTCCCTTTCTGTCCGAACCTTTTCAATCCTTGCATAGGCGATACCTTAAAAAATACTTTATCACCTACAGCGAACTCCAGATCTCTGCGTTGAGTATCTTCATATTGCTTCTGATGGTTCTGAGCCGTTCTCACTCTTTCCTTGATAATGTTGACCACTCGTCAAGTCTCTTCAACAAATTTTGGCCCAACAATACTACGTTCTCCAACTTCATTCCAAAACAAAGGAGTTCGACACTTCCGGCCATACAGTGCTTCATAAGGTGACATCTTTATAGTAGCCTGATAGCTATTGTTGTAAGCGAACTCAATCAATGGTAACTTTTCATCCCATGATCCTTTGAAATCAATTACACATGCTCGTAGCATATCTTCTAGAATCTGAATTGTACGCTCTGACTGTCCGTCTGTCTGTGGGTGGAATGTAGTACTGAACTTCAACGTTGTACCCATAGCCTTTTGCAATCCCTCCCAAAACTTGGAAGTAAATCATGGATCTCTATCAGACACAATACTTTCTGGAACACCATGTAATCGGACAATATTATCCACATAAAGCTTTGCTAACCTTTCCAGTGTATACTGAGGTCGTATCGGTATGAAGCGAGCTGTTTTAGTTAGACGGTCCACAATCACCCAAACTGCGTCAACTACTCGAGGAGTCATTGGTAGTCCCGTGATGAAGTCCATAGTGATGCAGTCCCATTTCCATGCTGGTTCCAGTAATGGCTGTAACAGTCCTGCGGGTCTTTGTCGTTCAGCTTTTACTTTCTAACAATTTAGGCATTGAGACACGAACTTGGCTACATCTGCTTTCATTCCCCTCCACCAATATAGTTTCTTTAGATCATGATACATTTTTGTACTTCCAGGATGTATCTAATAGATGGTGGTATGGGCTTCTTTCATCAGTCGGTGTCTAATGTCCATACTTTCTGTTTCCGGTACACATATTCTTCCTTTGTATTTTAGTACTTTCTCTTCGTCCAAGGTGAACTCAGGATTAGTCCTACCTTTCTCGATATCTTCTTGTACTGTTCTTAGATAAGGATCTGATTTGATAGCTGTCTTCACTTCATCCATTATGTCCAGTATAATCTTCAATGCAGCGAACATATTTGAAAACCGATGAATGAACCCTTGGTTGGCTGACTCATCCGTTGCGTCTATCACATATTTCTCATTGCCGTGATTGAATACCATTCCGGTAGTACACATTGCTGCAATTGTGCTAACCTCTCCTTGCGATTTTATCATTGCTTTTTGGCTTAACGCATCCGCTACTACGTTCGCTTTTCCTGGATGATACTGAATATCACAATCACAGTCTTTCAGTAGTTCCAACCAACTTCTTTGTCTCATATTCAATTCCTTCTGATTAAATAGATAAGTAAAACTTTTATGGTCTGACTTAATCTGGAATTTCTCTCCGTATAGGTAATGTCTCCATATCTTGACAGCATGCGCTACTGCTGCTAGCTCCAGATCATGAGTGGGATAATTTTTCTCATGTACCTTTAACTGTCTTGAAGCATAAGCAATCACTTGCTCTCCTTGCAAAAGCACGCATCCCAATCCCAGTCCCGACGCATTAGTGTATAGAGTAAATGTCTGCCCTGGAACGGGAATAGTCAAAATCAGAGCGGATATGAATCTGGTCTTCAGCGTTTGGAAACTCTTTTCACATTTATAGGTCCACATAAAATTCTCACCTTTCTTAGTCAAACTGGTGAGAGGTACGGCAATCCGGGAATAGTCTTCTACGAACCTCCGATAATAACCAGCGAGACCCAGAAAACTTCTAATTTCTGAAACGCTCTTTGGTGCTTCCCACTTTACAATAGCCTCGATCTTCCTGGGGTCTACTTTGATTCCTTCAGCGGATACTACATGGCCTAAGAAGGCGACTTCACTTAGCCAAAACGCACACTTTGAAAATTTGGCATATAGCTTCTCTTTCCTTAAACGCTGTAGGGCAGCATTTAGGTTTTTGATATGAGTTTCTTCGTCCTTGGAGTATACCAATATATCATCAATAAATACTATAACTGACGTATCCAACATGTCGTGGAAAACCCAGTTCATTAGTTCCATAAAAGTTGCTGGTGTGTTCGTTAATCCAAAAGACATGACCAAGAATTCATAATGTCTGTATCTGGTCTGGAAAGCTGTTTTAGGAATATCACCCTCTTTAATCTTCAATTGATGATAGCCCGATCGAAGATCGATCTTAGAAAATACCTTTGCTCATTGCAACTGATCGAACAAGTCATCGATCCTTGGTAGTGGGTATCGATTTTTGATTGTCAGTTTATTCAACTCCCAATAGTCGATGCATAATCGAACACTACCGTCCTTCTTCTTCATGATAACACCGGCACTCCCCATGGTGATATACTGGGTCCAATATAACCCTTGTCTAGTAGTTCTTGTAGTTGCACCTTCAGTTCCTTCAGTTCCGTAGGAGCCATTCTATAAGGTGCTTTTGATACGGGTGCGGCTCCAGGTACAAGGTCTATCACAAACCCTATGGCTCGGTCGGGTGGTAAACCTGGTAGTTCCTCCAGAAATAAATCGGGATAGTCCTGCACGACTTCAATATCTCCCATTTGTGGTGCTTCCTTGGTAAGGTCGACCACTGATACTAGATACCCGACTGCCCCTTTCTCCAGGCATCTCTTAGCCTTTAGTGCTGAGAGTATGAGCTTACATCTACGGGGAAGTTTGGTTCCCGTAAAACTGAATTCTACTCCTGCTTGGTCTTTAAATGTTAGCTTCTTTTCGGCGCATAGTAGGTTCGCAGAATGCCGAGCTAACCAGTCCATTCCCAAGATGACGTCAAAGTCTTCCATCTCAAGTTGTATCAAGGTTGCATCTAAGGTTTTCTCACCAATGCGGACTGGACATGGTCCATATCCTTTTTCTAATTCCACTTCTAACCCCATCGGTGACCGTACAAGTAGTTTGTAGTCTAATGTTTTGATGGGTAAGTTTATCTTCTTTCCGAATGACACAGATATAAATGAATGAGTAGCTCCTGAATCAAAGAGTACTCTGGCGGGTGCGCAATTTATAGGTACGATACCTGTGATTTATTTTAACGTAGTCTACATGCTCACACAATGTAATTACAACTTCAAAAGTTTCAGTCATACCTGTGACCACATCGGGTGATGCGGCCGCATCCTCGGACGTAACAGCATATACCCGTCCCTGATGGAATTGCTTCTTGGGCTTAGGGAACTCTCTTGCCATATGTCCTGGTTGATTGCAGTTATAACACTTCGAACTTTCAAAATTCGGCTTTGGCTGAGGTTGAGTCCCTGGAGTAGTCTTAGTTGCAGCATTAAAATTCTGAGGGTGAAAAGGCTTATATGTCTTGTTATTGCCTCCGTTATAAGAATTTCCAGCTAGCCTTTTGATACCCCGGTTCTGTGTGAAATAGGTCTCCTTCTGGCTCGATTCAATGACTCGAGCTATTTGGACAGCTTCATTATAAATCTTCTTTTCTAAGCCCAGAACATGCTCTCTGATGCTTCCTCTCAGTCCCGTGATGAACCTACGGGTTTTGGTTTCTTCTTCCTATATACTCAGTGGTGCGAAGAAAAACAGCTCTTCATAACGCTGTTGGTATGCATCCACTGACATTTGTCCCTGATATAGACTCAGAAACTCCTTCTCCATAGAATCTCTGAAGCTTCGTGGAAAATATTTATCGAAGAAAGCTTCTTTATAAACAGTCCAAGTCAGTTGGGCGTGCTTGGTCAATAGATAGTCCCGAGTAGATTTCCACCAGTGATGTGCATCGTCTTTGAGCATGAAGGTGGCACATAATACTTTTTCATCCTCTGTAATAGTCATCATTAGGAAATTCCTCTCCATCTCGTCTATCTAGTGTGCTGGCCATAATGGATCAGATGGCTTGCCATTATATTCCCTAGGCTTCATCTTCAAAAATCTCTCCACCAATCGAGAGTGATCCAACTGATTTTGGGGATATGCCCCAAACATATGGGGTGGATATTGGCAATTAACTTGAGCTGCTTCCAGAGCCTGTACTGGAATCTGTGCAGCAGGTTGTTGAGGTGTCTGAGGTGCTGGGTGGTTACCCACCGGTGCTGCACTGGCTTGTCCTCTCTGCATAGGTGCAGCTTGAGTGGCTTGAAACATAATACCCATCGCAACTTGCATCTGGGCCTGTGCGTGTTGCATCTGTTGCAGCTACTGAGCCAGATTCATCACCACGGTTGTTAGCTCTGGTGGTGGAGGTGGCAAATTTTTTGGGTTTGCCTATTCTGGATTACCCGGTGCATAATTATTTTCCTGACTGGTCTCCTCCACGGGTGGTGATGGTGGAACTGCATTTCGGTTCTGTCGGGTTACCCTACGTCCAGACATAATTACTTCTATGATTGGTTGTGCCTGAAAATTATCAAAATAGGTGAGAAGTCATTTATATTTCATGTAGGCATGCTAATCGATATAAAATTCCAATTCCAGCTCATTTTTAAAGAAAAAATATTGTCTTTTCTATGCAGGGTCGATGGTGAGGGTCGATGGTTTGTCTGACCCTTAGTATCCGACCCTGGGAATGACCTGTTCTTCCCGAGAGCTGAGGGTCGATGTGAGGGTCGATGGGTGTCCGACCCTCAGTTCCGACCCTTGGTTTTCTGTCAGATTCCCGAGAGCCGAGGGTCGATGTGAGGGTCGATTCGAGGGTCGATGGGTCTAGTCGAATTGTCCGACCCTCAGACTAAAAATCAGATTTTTAAGATCCGATTTTGGGTCATTTCTTATTATTTCCCTCCCGTTTCGACTCGTCTCTCCCCTCTGAGTTGCTACATTGCCACTCTACTGTTTTTGGTCGGTTTGAGCCTGGGTTTCGACGTCTACGTCATCCATACAGGTATGTTTTCCCATTTTTACCTGTTTTTAGGTTTTCTTTTCTAGGTTTTTGTCCATTTAACTTGTATTTTTCAAATTAAACTTTTTCCAACCGTAAAAATTTGATTTTTATTGGGGGCTTTTGTTATTGGTATTTCGAGGAACGAAAGCCCTCAAAATTTTTTGAATTTCATCGGTTGGTTATCGAGAAACTTAAATTTTGCTCCTTTTTGCCATAATTTGTCAAAATTTTTGATTTCTTGAAATTTCTTCAAATTGGTCTTCGTGGGTTTCCATTTCCTACTGTGTGAGTGTCGTAGAATGTGTGGGAACCTATGTAAGTCCTCCCGCCCACGTGTATGGGTGAAAATTGAGGCTTTTGGACAACTTACGTCGTTAAAATGCTAAATTTTCAGATTTTTATCCTACTAACCCCTTGTCTCCCTTTCTCTTTCTTATCTGCAGATATCATGGCTCGTACCAAGATACCCCGAGTTTGTAATCCACTTTTCTTTCGCTCTAATGAAGCCGAGGCACAGTATGCTGACTATGCTCATAAGAAAGTGGAGGGTAGTCGTATGGTGAACTTGGTTGAGCTAGCCTTGTTCAACGTAGAGAGAGCCTTTGGTGATATGGGGTGGCTCCCTGTCATCACCTACGACGCGTGCACATGTCCGGATTTGGTGCATCAGTTCTATTGTAATCTCCAGGTGGTGGGGAATTACAATGACGTTGAGCATGGTCAAGAGTTACGCATCACCAGTTACGTTAAAGGGGTGCACATTTCCTTTGATTATCGACAACTGGCCGATCTGTTGGGCATACCTTATGACGGCCCCATGGTGTACTGTGCGCCTGGAGAGCCACAGTTTGTTTCTATGGGGATGAGGGCAGAGATTGACAATCAGCTGTTACGACCTGATCGCTGGCAGATGAGAGCCTGTTACCTGCGTCCAGCTCCACGGGTCTTCTGCAAGATTATCCAACATAATCTGATCCCGCAGAGTGGGCACTATGAGAGGGTTTCTTAGCTGACCCAGTTTTTGATATACAGTATCTGCACCAGACAGTCGGTTTGCCTTCCCTACATCATCATGCGGACCATGATTAGTGCTACATTGTCCGGGCATAGGGGTAATCTACCCTATGGACGCATGATTTCATTCCTACTAACCCGTCTGGGGGTTGACCTAGTAGATGAGAAGATCCAGGAGAAGACCTTTTCGTCGCCTCTAGATTGGGAGGCTATCTGCAAGATGGGTATGCGGGATGCCCATGTTAGTGATGATGAGAGGAACGCGATGGGGCGCCCTCACACTCGCATTGAGATGGCTGACGCTGAGGCCGCTGCTACCGCTGCTAGAGCTCGTGTGGATTCTGTCGACGATGATGACCATATGTATATGGATGTCGACTCGATTCCACCGCCTTCCCCTACACATGCGGCTGGAATTGGTACTTCTTCTGAGGCGGCTCATGCACCTGAGGCTGGTCCTTCTCATGCGGCTGTTCCTTCACTCCCACCTTCTGACATGATAGAGATGTTGCAGGAGATCAGGGAGGCTCAGCGTAGATCTGATCTGAGGATGGAGGAGTTGTTAGACGCTCAGCGTATGAGGGTGGATGAGCTCATAAAGATCCAGCGGGCGACTGATCGGAGGATTGCCTATCTTACAGCTAGTATCCAGACGACCCAGACTCAGGTGGCCTGGTTGACTAGAGTCTACGCTGAGGATTATGACAGAGATCGTGAGGCACTGCCTCCTCCTTCACCTCCAGCTTCATGATTGTATTTATTTTCTTGTACTATAGAGTAACTGTCTGGGTTGTAGACTGTACTCTGCTTTAGTTATGTATATACTTTTTGTTTCTCTCTCTCATTGTATGTAATTTGTTTCCCCTTTAATAGATGTATTATTCTCTTTTTAAATTTGGTCTCAACCATCACTTGTGCTTACAGTGTGTTAATATTACTATTTTTACTTTTATCCTATCTCAGTTCACAATTGTCTCGAATGTATGTTAGTTTAGCGGACAAGGCCTGAGATGCTCTGATACCAAGTTGTCACATCCCAAATGGTGTGATGAACCACTAGCAAACCAACGGTTCAACCAGGATCTCAAGTAAGCTATCCCCGCGTTATCTAAACTCCCACACATCCGTAATCATAATCAGAGTATACACAATAGCGAAAATCTTATAATAAAATGAACTGAGAATCTACTGTGATATAAATATTAAATAGCAAATTATTCTATATCAACTGGGACATAAATAATTATCAAATACATGTCTTTATTAAATTCAAATAAAGAAACATAAGAAAATATCTAATCGAATACACATGAGTTGCACTCGCAAGAGGAGTCATGTGTATCTACTTCAGCTTCAGCTTCCATCGCCGCCACGTTCCCTTATGCTGGAGCATTCATGTATTCTTCAACTGTATAACTTGCATCGTTAACTAAAAATATTCGACGTCGAGGGGTGAGCACACATCACGGCTCAGTGAATAGACAAAACAATGCTACAAAACATATGCATTCAATCAATTCATATCTTTGGTCTACTTTAAAGTTTGCAATGCGCAATAGAAAGGTTGGGTGGTCAAAGGTTAATGTTTATTGACACCGCCTCTATACACAGGGTGTGGAAGTCTGCCCGAAGGTTAACGTTTATCGTCATCCCCATCCTCCCTAATCATGACATTATACAACAATGGTAACATTTATTGCTATATAATACCGTACTAACACGTAAGCCCCTGTTAGCGAGGGCTTACGAACTGGGCTCGCAAGTAACCCATCCTAATGCCAAACAGTGTATCCAAGGCCTCACCCCAGTATCCCTCAGAATGTCCATAGAGATAGAGCTAAGGCCCCCCGGTACAGTCAGAGACTACAAGGACTGAGACCACCTCCCCTGATACTCTACGACATAATAGTTCTGCTAAAGTAATGGCGATACGATGATGCCAATGCGCAAGACTTGAGTTAGAGATAGAGCTAAAGTGCTGAAACCCGCCAAAGGTTAACGTTTATTGACGTTCTCATCACACCTCCCTTGATACTCGCTCGCATCAAGTACACCAACCACACACATACAATCACATGCCTATTCCTATCATCATCATCATCATCATGTTATAAACAATAAAATAAATATGCATGAACAAGTAATAGAAATATCGGATGGCATGTTGTATGCACATTACAAACATATTCGCATAGAATCAACCATGGCATTGGACTCAAGAAAAGAGAAAACAGTTTGTTATTAACCAATTAGTTTAGAGTTATGTTTCCACACCTTAGCTTGCTAATAGATACTTTTCCAAGCTTTAGAATCACCTTTATAATGTTATTATATTGCTAGAAGACCTAACAAAGTCGATAGAATTTAATTAGAATAAATTCTAAATTTAAAAACCATTCTGTCAATTAAAGGTCGGAGGTAGGGTCGGAGTCATGATCGACTTTGGGTGCGACCCTCCCCAAACTCTGAACTTCCCGAACATTGAGGGTCGATGGTCTGGATCACCAAGGGTCGGATTGTCATCGACCCTCGGTGCGACCCTCGGTGCACTTTGGTCCAGTTCCCTCTTTTAGTCCATTCTTCGTGCTTGGGATCCTATGACTTTCTCCTACATTCCATTATACATTCATTCCATGGTCTGAAACCATGTATAATCCATCTAAAATAGTTTTCATACATTTTTCTATGGTTTCCATGAAAACCTAACCATGATTGGTGGTTTGGGTTTCTCCGAGATCACATTCTCATCAATATCTAACCTAAGGTCTGTAGAAACTCATGGAACTAGTATCTATACCTGAGAAGAATACTCCTTCTCTGTAACTCTTCTCTTTCTCTTCTTCCTCTTTTCCTTCTCTTCTCTTTCTCTCAATTAAATTAGGGTTGTGAAAGGAGTGAAAGAGGCTTAGGGACGTCCTTTAAATAGAGTAGGAACATCCTAAAATAAGTCCCTTTGAGATTAGGAAAGAATCACAATCAAAAATTAGAAAATTTCCTAATTTCAGTTTCGGCAGAAACTGAGGGTCGATGGGTGGGTCGATTATCCCGTCGACCCTAGGATTCAAGATGTCCGACCCCTCCTTCAAATTTGAGGGTCTGACTTTCTGTTCTTGGGGGGTCCGACCCTCCTTGGCTGGGTATGCGACCCTACCCTAAAATTAAGTGTTTTTGGGTCGATTTGATACCTGGGATCTCGATTTCCTTCACGCCCTTGGTCCATTTGACTCGACCATGATAGGTAAACCTGGTTCAAGGTGGTAAGACCGGGTTAGATTGACACGGGTCTCACAGCATGCATATGTATTGTTGCATTGTTTTGTTTGCTCACTGAGCCATGATGTGTGCTCACCCTTTCGATGTCGAATATTTTTAGTTGATGATGCAGGTACTACTGTTGCAGATTATATTGATGCTCCAGCGTATGGACATGTGGCGGCGATTGAAGCTGAAGATGTAGAGGATACGCATGACACCTCGTGAGTGCAACTCATGCATGTTCGTTTAGGGTTTTTCTTTTATTTAATTATTTGGATTTATTAAAGGCATGTAATTATATTTATTTATGTCTTAGTTGATGCAGAATAATTTGGTATTTAAATATTAATATCACAGTAGATTCTCAGTTCATTTTATTATAAGACTTCTGCTATTGTATATTTACTCTGATTATGAATGTAAATGTATGGGGTTTAGATAAAATGGATATAGCCTACTCGAGATCCTGGTTGAACCGTTGGTTTGTTAGCGGTTCATCACACCATTTTGAATAGTGCAGAATTGAGGTGTGACACAACAGCTGCAACAGATGCAACAAGCACAAGCTACTATCCAAACGGCCATTGGCATAACTCTTCCAGCTGCACAAACACCTCCAATGCTAGCTGGACAAGCAAGCACAGCACCCGGGGGAAGTAACATAGTATCCCACGCACCTCAGACTCCTATCATGCATGCTCAAGTACCAAATCCAGAAATAGCTCAAGGTGGATATCAATATCAACCACCTATATATGGAGCGTATGTTCCGCAGCCACTAGACCACTCCAGACTGGTGGAGCATTTTCTGAAATTAAAGCCCAGAGAATTCAATGGCAAGCGAGCAGATCCTTTATGGCCGGCACACTGGGTTGATGAAATGGAAAGAAACTTTATGATGATGACATTGTGTGCCACCTTTATGCTGAAAGGAGATGCACACCATTGGTGGAGGTCTACCAGGACATATTTACTTACAAAGCACGCCCAACTGACTTGGGATATTTATAAGGAGGCGTTCTTTGAAAAGTACTTTCATAGAAGTTTTAGAAATTCTTTGGAAAGAGAGTTCCTGAGTTTATATCAGGGGCAGATGACCGTGGATGCATATCAACAGCGTTATGAAGAGCTGTTCTTCTTTCCACCCACCAGTATGCAAGAGGAAAACACATAGACCCGAAGGTTCGTCATAGGACTTAGGGGAAGCATCCGTGAGCACGTTCTGGGACATGAAAAGAAAATCTATAATGAAGCGGCACAAATTGCTCGAGTTATAGAATCGAGCCAGAAGGAGAGTTATTTCATGCAAAACAGAGGTATAAAAAGGCCAGCTGAAAATTCTTATAATGGGGGGAATAACAAGACATTCAAACCCTTCCGTGCTCAAGGCTATACCGCTGCAACTAAGACTACTCCCGTAGTTCAACAGCAGCAAAAGCCAACTACTTAAGGGATAAAATGTTTTAACTGCAACCAAGTGGGAGATATGGCAAGGGAATGTCCTAAGCCCAAGAAGCAGCTACATCAAGGACGAGTTTACGCGGTTACATCTGAGGATGCTGCCGCATCGCCTGATGTGGTCACATGTATGACTTAAATTTTTTTAGCAAGTTGTATTACATTGTATGAGCATGTAGACTAAACCAAAACAAATCACAGGTATCGTACCTATTAATGGCATCCCAGCCAGAGTACTCTTTGATTCAAGAGCTACTCATTCCTTTATATCTGTGACATTTGGAAAGAAGTTAAATCTACTCCTTAAATCCTTAGACTGCAAACTACTTGTACGATCACCAATGGGATTAGAAGTGGAGTTAGAAAAAGGTTATGGACCATGTCCAGTTCTTATTGATGAAAAGACCATGGATGCAACCTTGATCCAACTTGAGATGGCAGACTTTGACATCATCTTGGGAATGGAATGGTTAGTTCGGCATTCTACAAACCTATTGTGTGTCGAAAAGAAGCTGACATTTAAAGACAAAGAAGGAGTAGAGTTCAGTTTTTTGGGAACTAAACTTCCCCGTAAACAAAAGCTCATACTCTCTGCGCTAAAGGCTAAGAAGTGCCTTGAGAAAGGAGCAGTCGGGTATTTAGTATTTGTGGTCGACCTTACCAAGGAAGCACCATGAATGGAAGATATTGATGTCGTGCATGACTTTCCAGACGTATTTCCTGAAGAATTACCAGTATTACCACCCGACCGAGCTACAGAGTTTGTTATAGATATTATACCTAGAGCCGCACCAGTATCGAAAGCACCTTATCGAATGGCTCCTACTGAACTGAAGGAATTGAAAGTACAACTACAAGAACTCCTGGACAAGGGTTATATTTGCCCTAGTATATCACCATGGGGAGCGCCATTTTTATTCATAAAGAAGAAGGACAGTAGCGTTCGCTTGTGTATAGACTATCGAGAATTGAATAAATTGACAATCAAGAATCGGTATCTATTGCCTCGGAATGATGACCTGTTCGATCAGTTGCACGGTGCCAAAGTGTTCTCCTAGATCGATCTTCGGTCAGGCTACCATCAGTTGAAGATTAAGGACGGTGATATTCCCAAGACAGCTTTCAGGACTAGATATGGACATTACGAATTTTTGGTGACAAACGCACCAGCAACCTTTATGGAACTTATGAACCAAGTTTTCCATGACATGTTGGATACGTCGGTTATTGTATTCATTGATGATATATTAGTCTATTCCAAAGACGAGGAACTCATGTGAAGAATCTAAACGCCGCTCTACAGCGACTACGGAATGAAAAGCTCTACGCCAAATTTACAAAGTGTGAGTTTTGGCTAAAGGAAGTCACATTTCTAGGCCATGTAGTATCCGCTGAAGGAATTAAAGTGGATCCTAGAAAGATCGAGGCTATTGTAGAGTTGGAAGCACCGAAGAGCGTTGCAGAAATTAGAAGTTTTCTGGGTCTAGCTGGATATTATCGACGATTTGTGGAAGACTATTCCCGAATTGCCGTACCTCTCACCAGCTTGACTAAGAAGGGCGAGAAGTTTGTTTGGATGGATAAATACGAGAAGCATTTCCAAACCTTGAAGGCTAGATTGATATCAGCTCCAATCCTAACCATCCCAATTCCAGGACAACCATTTATCTTGTACACCGATCCGTGCGGACTGGGATTAGGATGCGTACTTATGCAAGGAGAACATGTAATTGCTTATGCCTCAAGACAACTAAAGACACATGAAAAGAACTATCCCACTCATGATTTGGATCTACCGGTAGTTGTACATGCTGTCAAAATACGGAGACATTATTTGTACGGAGAGAAGTTTCAGATTAAATCAGACTATAAAAGTCTTACTTATCTATTTAATCAGAAGTTGCTGAATATGAGACAAATAAGATGCTGGAACTATTGAAAGACTATGATTGTGATATCCAGTATCATCCGGGGAAAGCAAATGTAGTAGTTGATGCGGTGAGTAGAAAGACAATGATAAAATCTCAAGGAGAGGTTAGCACAATCGCCGCAATGTATACTATCGAAAAGGTATTCAAGTACAGTAATGAGCAGTTTGTGATAGATGCACCAGATGGATCAGCCAACCAAGGGTTTATTCATTAGTTTTCAAATATGTTTGCCGCATTGATGATTATACTAGATATAGTTGATGAAGTGAAGACAGCTATCAAATCAGACCCTTACCTGAGAACCGTACAAGAAGACATCGAAAAACGTAGAACTAACCCTGAGATCACCTTGGACAAAGAGAAGGTATTAAAGTACAAAGGAAGAATATGTGTACCCGAAACAGAAAGTGTGGACATTAGACAACGATTGATGAAGGAAGCCCATACAACCATATATTCGATACATCCTGGAAGCACTAAGATGTATCATGATCTAAAGAAACTATATTGGTGGAGAGGAATGAAAGTAGATGTAGCTAAGTTCGTGTCTCAATGCCTAAATTGTCAGAAAGTAAAGGCTGAACGACAAAGACTGGAAGGACTATTACAGCCGTTACCGAAACCAGCATGGAAATGGGACTGCATCACTATGGACTTCGTCACAGGATTACCATTGACTCCTCGAGTAGTTGACGCAGTTTGGGTGATTGTAGACCGCCTGACTTAAACAGCTCGCTTTATACGTATACGACCTCAGTATACATTGGAGAGGTTAGCTAAGCTGTATGTAGATAACATTGTGCGGTTACACGGTGTACCTGAAAGTATTGTGTCCAATAGATCCATGATTTACTTTAAAGTTTTGGGAAAGATTGCGAAAGGCTATGGGTACAACATTGAAGTTTAGTACTGCATTCCATCCACAGACAGATGTACAGTCAGAGCGTACAGTTTAGATTCTAGAATATATGCTTCGAGCATGTGTAATTGACTTGATTGAGTTTGCTTATAATAATAGCTATCAGGCTACTATACAGATGTCAACCTATGAAGCACTGTATGGCAGAAAGTGTCAAACTCCTTGTTTTGGAATGAAGTTGGGGAACGTAGTATTGTTGGATCCAAATTTGTTGAAGAGACTTGTCGAGTGGTTAAAATTATGAAGGAAAGAGTAAGAACAGCTCAAAATCGTCAGAAGAAATATGCAGATACTCGACGCCGAGACCTTGAATTCATCGTGGGTGATAAAGTATTCTTAAAAGTATCGCCTATGTGAGGATTGAAACGGTTCGGACAAAATGGGAAATTAAGTCCGAGGAATGTTGGGCCATATGAGATTTTAACTAAGCGTGGGGAAGTGGTTTACCAGTTAGCACTACCACCATCTATGTCAAATGTGCATTACGTATTTCACATTTTCTTATTGAAGAAGTATGTCAAGGATCCGACGCACGTTTTGACAATAGACTTACCTAATTTGACAGAAGATTTGACATTTGAAGTAGCATCAATTGAAATCACTAGTCGAAAGGTTCAGCGACTACGCAACTGTGATATCTATTATGTTAAGGTCACCAGGAGAAGTAGAGATATGGAAGAAATTACATGGGAAGAAGAGAATGCTATGCGAAAGCAATATCCTCATTTATTTGACTCGAAAGGTATGTATAATTTCGGCGACAAAATTTTTATAAGTAGGGGGGAGTTGTAAGACCCGATCGAACTAACCCCGTCTCACAACCTTGAACCTGGTCTACCATCATGGTCGAGCCAAATGGATCAAGTGCGTAAAGGAGATCATGATCCTAAGTATTAAACTGGCCCAAAAACATTAAAATAAGGGGGAGGGACGCATACCCAGCAAGGCAGGGTCGGACCCCCCAAGATAGAAAGTCAGACCCTGAGTTTCTAAGCGGGGGTTAGACAATTTAGAGCCACGGGTCGACGGGATCTTCGACCCCCTCATCGACCCCCAGCCTGCCAACCGAAACCATGAATTGGGAAATTTCCAAATTTCAATGGGATTCTTTCCTAACCTCAATGGGACTTATTTTGGGAGTTTCTACTCTATAAATAGGACGTCCCTAAGCCTCTTTCACTCCTTTTAGAACCCTAATTGGATTGAGAGAAAGAAAAGAGAAGATAAGAGAAAGAGAAGAGAAGGAAGGTGGAGAAGAAGATCAAAGAGAAGGCTTCAGAGAAACAAGCCTAATTCTCAGGTATGGATACTATCTCCATGTAATTCTACAGACCATAGAATAGATAGTGAAGAGGATATGATCTAGGAGAAACCTAAATCATCCATCCATGGTTAGGTTTCAATGGAAAACTATGGAGGAGAATATTAAAAAAAATATAGGTGAACGAACTATGGTTCTAGACCATAGAGCATGTGTGGAATGGATTGTAGAAGCAAGCCATAGGACCCAAACACGAAGAATGGACTGTAGGATGGGAATTTCGACTAAACCCACGGGGGGTCACACGGGGGTCGATGGACAATCGACCCTACCAGACCCTAACATTCGACCCCCAGTGTTCGAGAAGTCCAGAATCTGGGTGGTAGCACCCAGGGTCGTTGGAACCTCCGACCCTGGCATCGACCCCCAGTTAACAGTAGGCTTTTTAAAAATCAGAATTAATTCTAATTAAATTCTATCGACTTGATTAGGTCTTCTAGTGATATAATAGTGGTATTTACTTAATTCTTAAATCTTGGAGAGGATCTACAATCAAGCAAAGGTGAGGGACCAAGACCTAAACTAATTGGTTAATAATAAACTATCTTATTCATGAGTCCAATGCCATGATTGATTCTATACGTGTATGCTTGTTATGTGCATTCAACATGTCATCCAATATTTCTATTATTACTGTTCATGCATATTTAAATTATTGTTTATAACATGATGATGATGATGATGATGATGATAGGAATAGGCATGTGAATGTATGTTTGTGGTTGGTGTTCTTGATGCGAGCGAGTATCAGGGGGGGTGTCATAGGCCGGGCCTCAGCACTCTAGCTCTATCTCTAACTCAAGTCTTGTCCACTAACATTTTTGTATCGCCATTACCTTCGCAGAACTATTACGTCGTAGGAGGTGGTTTCGGACCGTGTAGTCTCTAACTCTGCCAAGGGGCCTTAGCCCTATCTCTATGGACGTTTTGAGGGATGCTAGGGTGGGGCCTTGGATACACTATTTGGCATTAGGATTGGTTAGTTGCGAGCTGAGTTTGCAAGCCGTCGCTAGTAGGGGTTACGTGTTGGTATGGGTAGAGTATCAAGGGATGTGTCATAGGCCGTGCCTCAGCACTTTAGCTCTATCTCTATTCCATGGTAGGGTGGATGGGGACGACAATAAACATTACTTTTGGGCAGGCATCCACACCCTATGCATAGAGGCGAGGCGGCCACTGAACCTTTCTATAGCGCATTGCAAACTTATTTACCAGACCAAAGATATGAATTAAATGCATGCATATGATTGTTGCATTGTTTTGTTTGCTCACTGAGGCATGATGTGTGCCCACCCTCTCGACGTCGAATATTTTTAGTTGATGATGCTGGTACCACTGTCGAAGATTATATGAATTTTCCAGTGTAGGGGCGTGTTGCTGCGATGGGAGTTAAAGACTTAGAGGATACGCATGACCCTTCATGCGAGTATAACTCATGCGTATTCGATTAGGTTTTCATTTGAATTTATTAAGGGAATGTAATTGATATTTTAATTACTTATGCCTCAGTTGATACAACATAAATTGATACTTTATCTATGATTATCAAAATTAGATTTCTCAGTTCATTTACTATAAAACTTTCGCTATTGTGTATTTACTCTGATTATGTTTGTGGATGTGTATGGTTTTACTTTTAATGGACATAGCCTATTAGAGATCCTGGTTGAACTGTTGGTTTATTAGCGGTTCATCACACCGTTCTGAATGGTGCAGAATTGGTGTGTGACAGATGGGGGGGTTGGAAGATGTCCGACCCAGGGTGTGACCCCTGGTTCTCTGTCAGACCACCGAGAGCCGAGGGTCGATGCGGGGGTCGATGGGTAGGTCGATGGTTTTAGTGAAATTTTCCGACCCCCGGACTAAAAATCAAATTTTTAAGTTCCGATTCAAAGTCCATTTCCCATTCTTTATTCTCCGCTTCAACTCATCTCGTTCCTCTAAGTTGCTACAGTGACAACTCCGATCCGTTGGTGGTTTGTACACCTCCGCTAAAGGTATATCTTCTACGTTTTCATATTTTTAGGTTTCTTTACCTAGGTTTTTGCTCGTATATTTCGTATTTTTTAAGTTAAAATTTTTCCAACCATAAAAATTTGATTTTTATTAGGGGCTTTTGTTGTTGCTGACTCGAGGAACGAAAGTCCTCAAAATATTTGAGTTTCATCGGTTGGTTATCGAGAAACTCAAAATTTACTCTTTTTTGCCCTAATTTTGTCGAGATTTTGAATTTCTTGAAATTTATTCCAATTCAATCTCATTAGTTGAAATTTCTGACTGTATGAGTCTCACAGTATAGTTTAGGATCTATGTAAGTCCTCCTTCCCACATTTATGGGTGAAAAGTGAGGCTTTTGATCAATTTACGTCATTATTATGTCAAAATTTTGGGTTTTTCCTCTCTACTAAGCCATAATTTGTTTTTCTTTCTTATTTGCAGATACTATGGCACGTACCAAGGTACCCAGTGTTCGTGACCATCTTCGCTTCCGTTCCACGAAGCCTACACTCAGTATGCCCGCTACGCTCGTAAGAAAGTAGAGGGAGGCCACAAAGTGGACTTGGCTAGCTTGGCCTTGTTCAATGTGGAGGGGGCTTTTGTCGATATGGGATGGCTCCCTGTCATCACCTATGACGCCTGTACCTGTCCTGACTTGGTATGCCAGTTCTATTGTAATCTCCAAGTGGTGGAGGATTACAACGATGTTGAGAGAGGTAGTGAGCTTCGGATCACAAGCTATGTCAAGGGGGTTGATATTTCTTTTGACTATCGACAGCTAGCGGACTTGCTGAGTATCTCCTATGGTGGCTCCTTCGTATTATGTGCTCCTGGGGAGCCCGAGATCTTTTCATTACAGTTAAGGGCTGATATAAACTGTCAGCTCATCAGACCTGATCGCTGGGAGATGAAAGTGAGTTATTTGCATTCAGATCCACGGGTATATTGCAAAATCATTCAGCATAACCTGATACCGTAGAGTGGACATTACGAGAGGGTCTCCCAGTTGACCCAATATCTACTGTACTCCATATGCACTAGGCAGCCTGTCTGCCTTCCCTATATCATTATGCGGACGATGATCAGTGCCACGTTGCCTAGTCATACTGCCAACCTTCCTTATGGACGCATGATCACTACATTGCTTACCCGCCTGGGGGTTGATTTATTGGATTAGAAGATTCAGGAGAAATCCTTCTCATCGCCTATGGATTGGGAGGCTATTTGCAAGATGGGAATGCGGGATGCTCAGGTCAGCGATGAGGAGTGGAACGCGATGGTGCGCCCTCGCACTCTAGTGGAAATGGCTGATGCTGAGGCAGCAGCAGCCGCTGGAGCAGGGGTTCATGGGGATGATGACGATCAGATATACATGGATGTAGATGCCATACCTTCTCCATCACCTACTCATACTATAGGAGCTGGTCCGTCTTCTTCAGCTGGTCCTTTACATACAGCTGGTCCTTCGTATGCTCCTTCTGGTGACATGATGGGGATCTTGCACGAGATACGAGAGGCTCAGCGCATGTCTGACTTGAGGATGGGAGAGCTTCTAGAGGCTCAGCGCGTGTCCGATCAGTAAGTGGGAGAGCTTCTGGCTGCTCAGCGCTTGTCGGATTAGCGGGTAGGAGAGCTTCTAGCTGCTCAGCACATGTCGAATCTGCGGGTGGGAGAGCTTAGGGATGCTCAGCGTGTGACTGACCAACGGGTGGCTGATTTCATAGCTAGTCTCCAGACGACCGAGACTCAGATAGCATGGTTGACTAGAGTCTACGCTGAGGACTATGATAGAGACCGTGAGGCACCGCCTCCCCCATCACCTCTAGCTTCTTGATGTATTTCTTTTATCTCTCTTTTGTACTTCAGAGTAACTGTCCGGATTATGGATTGTACTTTGCTTTAGTCATATATATATATATATATATATATGTTTGTTCTTATTTGCGTGTATTTAAATTTGTTTCTCATTTAATAGATGCATTATTATCTTTTAATTTTGTCTCAAACAACACAGATGCTTATGGTGTGTTATTATTACATCTTTTAAATTTTTATCCTATCTCAGTTCACAGATTTTTATGGAAATATACTGGTTTCACAGACAAGGCCTGAGAGGCTCTGATACAAAGTTATCACACCCCAATTCTGCACCATTCAGAACGGTGTGATGAACCGCTAATAAACCAACGGTACAACCAGGATCTCTAATAGGCTATGTCCATTAAAAATAAAACCATAAACATCCACAACCATAATCAGAGTAAATATACAATAGTGAAAGTCTTATAGTAGATGAATTGAGAAATCTAATTGTGATAATCATAGATAAAGTATCAATTTATATTGTATCAACTGAGACATAAGTAAATAAAATATCAATTACATTCCCTTAATAAATTCAAACGAAAACCTAATCGAATATGCATGAGTTGCACTCGCATGAGGGGTCATGCGTATCCTCTAAGTCTTCAGCTTCCATCGTAGCAACACACCCGTACACTGGAGCATTCATATAATCTTTGGCAGTGGTACCTGCATCATCAACTAAAAATATTCGACGTCGAGAGGGTGAGCACACATCATGGCTCAGTGAGCAAACAAAACAATGCAACAATCATATGCATGCATTGAATTCATATCTTTGGTCTGGTAAATAAGTTTGCAATACATAATAGAAAGGTTCGGTGGCCGCCTCGCCTCTATGCACAGGGTGTGGAAGCCCGCCCAAAGGTAACGTTTATTGTCATCCCCATCCACCCTACCATGGAATAGAGATAGAGCTAAAGTGCTGAGGCCCGGCCTATGACACTTCGCCTGATACTCTACCCATACCAACAAGTAAGCCCCTGCTGGCGAGGGCTTGCAAACTGGGCTCGCAACTATCCAATCCTAATGCCAAATAGTGTATCCGAGGCCTCACCCCAGCATCCCTCATTACGTCCATAGAGATAGGGCTAAGGCCCCCCGACAGAGTCAGAGACTACACGGTCCGAGACCACCTCCCCTCATACACTACGACGTAATAGTTTTGCTAAGGTAATGGCGTTACGACGATGTTAGTGGACAAGACTTGAGTTAGAGATAGAGCTAGAGTGCTGAGGCTCGGCCTTTGACACCCCCCTGATACTCGCTCGCATCAAGCACACCAACCACACACATACATTCACATGCCTATTCCTATCATCATCATCATCATCATGTTATAAACAATAATTTAAATATACATAAACAGTAATAATAGAAATATTAGATGACATGTTGAATGCACATAACAAGCATACACACATAGAATCAATCATGGCATTGGACTCAAGATTAAAACAATTTATTATTAACCAATTAGTTTAGGTCTTGTTCCCTCACCTTTGCTTGATTGTAGATCCTCTCTTAAGCTTTAAGAATCAAGTAAATATCACTATTATATCACTAAAAGACCTAATCAAGTCGATAGAATTTAATTAGAATTAATTTTGATTTTAAAAAGCCTACTGTTAACTGGTGGTCGATGCCAGGGTCGGAGGTTCCATCGTCCCTGGGTGCTACCACCCAGATTCTGGACTTCCCGAACACTGGGGGTCGATTGTTAGGGTCTGGTAGGGTCGATTGTCCATCGACCCTCTGTGTAACCCCCCATGGGTTTAGTTGAAATTCTCATCCTACAGTCCATTCTTCGTGTTTGGGTCCTATGGCTTGCTTCTACAATCCATTCCACACATGTTCTATGGTCTAGAACCATAGTTCATTCACCTATATGGTTTTAATGATCTCCTCCATGGTTTTCCATTGAAACCTAACCATGGATTTAGGTTTCTCCTAGAACATATCCTCTTCACTATCTATTCTAAGGTCTGTAGAATTACATGGAGATAGTATCCATACCTGAGAATTAGGCTTGTTTCTCTGAAGCCTTCTCTTTGATCTTCTTCTCCACTTTCGTTCTCTTCTCTTTCTCTTCTCCTTCTCTTCTCTTTCTCTCAATCCAATTAGGGTTCTAAAAGAAATGAAAGAGGCTTAGGGACGTCCTATTTATAGAGTAGAAACTCCCAAAATAAGTCCCATTGAGATTAGGAAAGAATCCCATTGAAATTTGGAAAGTTCCCAATTCATGGTTTATGTCGGCAGACTGGGGGTCGATGAGGGGGTCGGAGATCCCGTTGACCCCTGGTTCTAAATTATCCGACCCACGATTAGAAACTCGGGGTTTGACTTTCTATCTTGGGGGGTCCGACCCTGCCTTGCTGGGTATGCGACCCTCCCCCTTATTTTAATGTTTTTGGGTCAGTTTAATAGCTAGGATCGTGATCTCCTTCATGCACTTGATCCATTTGGCTCGACCATGATGGGTAGACCTGGTTCAAGGTGGTAAGGCCGGGTTAGTTCGATACGGGTCTTACACCCGACGACAATCTCCATGATGAATCCAGGCTGCTTCAAACCGGACCAAAAAGTTCCTTTTGTTTGTAGGATTAAAGAACTATGATCAGAGCCAAAGGCTGGGCGAACCTTAGCAAAAGCAAATGGAATGTGACTCAACCAACTTGACTTAACGAAAACTCTACCCAACTTAATTCTGATATTGTCCGCTCCTTGTTGTTTATTATTTTAGGAATACATAGTCCCTTGATTGAAAAGATTAAGCAAACCGCATTCATCAATAACTTGCTGAAAAACTAGACAGTCCCACAAGCAATCTGAATTCCCCCCGACCTTTTCCCTCTGTAATAAATAAGAGTTCAAGTTACCAATACATACCCATTTTCTAACCACTGTACACTAATGCTTTTCATCTGTTGCCAAACATTTGGCCTACAAGCTTTCACCAGGTCACCATAGATACAAGATAAATAAAACCCAGATTGGCTAGACAATCGTACCAAGCAATCAATAATTTTAGAGTTTGCTGAGAGGACTTCAATAGCATGAGAATCCTGTCATAAAAGTGCTAACCAACCAATAGAATTGCATGGCTCAACAATCATCGAATGAATAAAATTTGACTTTCAGAAGACAACTTAGCTTCCATTTACACATTTTCATCTCCATAAAAAAGATAACATCAGGTTTTTCAGAATAAAGGAGATTAAATAAAGAATGAACTATCAAGGGGCTCCCCAAACCTTGACAGTTCCAACTGAGGAGCTTGATTGCATCCCATGGGGCTGATTGTTTCCAATTACCATGGGTTTGTAGGATAAAAATAACCATCACCATGTTCCAATTCTTCTATAGTATAAGTGGATGATCTTTCCTTTTAGCCAAATGGTGAGAAGTTTCACCATTACTAACAATGGAAACCACTGTAGAACGATGAGCTCCAGGGAGTAAAGATACAGGGGTGTTGAGGGTATGAGCTTATTTTTAGTGTATGGGACAAAATAAAAGTTGGTTCCTATCTGCTTACAGCATGCCTGGGGTTTAGAATTTCCAAAGGGTGACTCTCATGATTAATCGAGGCGAGCTCTGATGGAGTGGGACTACTGGTTGCCAAAGGAAATGGATGGCCCTGATTAAGATTAAGGTCAGATAAACAAGGTTCAAGGCTTAAAATGGCAGACGCAAAATTTAGATTATGTGATAAGTAATCTATAATGATGGCTTACTAATATTGTTTCAGTGGGAATGGAAGAGGATTATTGCAACACCCGTATCGTACTAACCCGGTGTTACCACCTTGTACCAGGTCTTCCTATCATGGTTGGACGAAGCGGACCAAGTGCGTGAAGAAACCACAAGGCTATGTATGTAATTCGAATCATAAATCAACTAATTGAGATGTGTGATCGCATACCTAAACAGGTGTGGTCGACCACACCTCAAAATAATGAGACTATAGGAGTCTGGGACGTGTGGTCATAGATTTGGGACTTGTGGTCAACGGATCCTGCGACCGCACGTGTGACCACACAATGTCAAACTGACTCCGTGATTAGGAAACTTTCCTAATCTGAATGAGGTTCTTTCCTAATCTAAGTAGGACTCTATATGGAGGATTTTCCTATATATATAGGACGTCCCTTAGCCTCTTTCATTCTTTTAGAACTCAAGCTGAAAGAGAGAGAAAGAGAGGACGAGGAAGAGAAGGAGAATTAAAGAGGAAGACTAAGAGAAGGGATTTCAGAGAGAGATCTGATTCTTCTGCAAGTTTAAGGTATGAAAAGATCTCCTACCTTAGTTGAATGCCTAGAATAGATCATGGAGGAAGTATTGATTCAAATTAGGATCTCAACCATGAGACCCATAGACAAAAACTCAAAGGATATTCATGAAGAGTAGATTGGAGTAGATGATTGTAAAAAATATTAAATTAAGGTCATATATCAATCTTAGGAAGGACATAAAGGGATTAGACTGAGAATGAAAGTCGACCAAACACTCGTGTGGTCGCAGCTATGGTCGACCACACGAGGTACATGTGTCGACCACACCCCCTTGGGAAGTTTTTAGGGAGGGTGTGGTCGCATGTGTGTGGTGTCATGATATGCGACCACATGTATCAACCACACACGCTATGGTCGTAGAAACTGAGACCACAGATGTAGCCACACCTGCGATCACTCAGCTTCTAGAGATCTGATTGATTCCAAATGGGACATTTAAACATTTTAATTAATGAATATGAACTCTAACTTTGAATAAATAAATTTATTAGGTTTTCAAGTGGTCCAAAAGTGATTTACAAAGCTTGGAAGAAGAACAACCAACGATCAAAGGTGAGGGAACAAGACCTAAACTAATTGGATAATAACAAATAGTTTTATTTTTATTGAGTCCAATGCCATGATTGATTCTATGCTTGTATGATTGTAATGTGCATCTCACATGTCATCCAATATTGTTGTTATTACTTTTCATGCATATTTAATTCTATTTATTTATAACATGATGATGATGATGATGCTAGGAATAGGCAAGTGAATGTATGTGTGTGGTTAGTATGTTGGATGCGAGTGGAGCATCAGGGAGAGGACGTGGCATGGTGGTCTTTGACCTCATCACCAGACTCTAGCTCTATCTCTACTCAAGTCTTCCCCACTAACATCGTTGTATCGCCATTACCTTAGCAGAACTATTACGTTGTAGGGCATCAGCGGAGGTTGTCTCAGACTGTGTGGTCTCTAACTCTGCCAGGGGGCCTTAGGTCTATCTCTATGGATGTATTGAGGGATGCTGGGGTGAGGCTTTGGATACACTGTATGGCATTAGGATTATTTAATTGCGAGCCAAGTTTGTAAGCCCTCACCAATAGGGGCTTACCTGTTGGTATGGGTAGGGCATCAAGGGAAGTGTTGGCGGTGTTTGATCCGGACACTTTAGCTCTATCTCTATTACATGGTGGGTGCATGTAGGACTGCAATGGTGTTTGATCCATTGGGTGGATTCACACACTCGTGTATAGAGGTGCTGCGGCCACCAAACCTTTCTATAGCATCTTACAAACTTATAAACCAGACCAAAGATATGAATTGAATGCATGCATATGTTTGTTGAATTATTTTGTTTGCTCACTAAGCTGCGATGTGTGCTCACCCTTTCGACGTTGATAATTTTTAGTTCTTGATGCAGGTCCTACTGTAGAAGAATATATAAATGCACCGACGTATGGACATGTTGCTGCGATGGACGTAGAAGCTGAAGAAGATGCGCATGATTCGTCGTGCGAGTGCAACTCATGTATTTTTTATTAGCTTAGTTGTTTAGTTATTGGAACATGTAATTAATTATTTTACTTTATTTTATGTATTGAGGTATATTGGAGATAATTGGATATTTAATTATGCTATCACTGTCAGATACTCAATTCATTAGTATTAAAGAGTTCCACTATCATTTATTTACTCTGAATTTGCTTGTGGAATGTATCTGGTTTAATCGAATGGGCATGGCCTATACGAGATCCTGGTTGAATCGTTGGTCTATGGATGGTTCATCACACCATTCTGGTTGATTTAGAATTGGGGTGTGACAATTATAACCTTCTGTAGCACATAAGGCTAGTGGTGTCTGTCAACAGCATGCAATGGTTGAGATAGGCAGGCACCAGAAGGAAGATAATCTGAAAGCTCACTTTTGAGGTGATGCGCATGTGGTTCCCTTAAAAAATTATGATCATCTTGAGCAACACCAACATGTACAATTGTATTCTTGCTAGATTGGAAACAAACTGAAGAGTCACTGATGGTGCAAGGTTGAGGGGGCCTTATTGGTAGTGCTGAGCTGGTACCACTCTCAGTATGAGAAATGGGGAATGTGAAATGGGGTGTTCACTAGCAAAAGACTGAACAAGAAACTACTCGAGTGTCACCGTCGAATGATGAGACATACCTTAAGTAGTAGCATCAAAACATCGAGCCTCCTCAACTAATTTCTTTGGGGGCACAGCTCCCTTAAAGATCAGATGGAAATTTGCATTAAGGAAGTTGCGAGCATTGCGATTACATCTGGAAACCATGAACCTCCATATGACTTTTGTGCTCTATAAAATATTCATTACACCTATCCAAGACATGTCCTACCCTACCAAGAACTGACAGAAGAGAGGCTGTCACACCTCTTTTCCCAACGTATCGGTACCATGGACTATAATGATATCTCTCCATCTTATTAGGGCAAAAGAAATCCCCTTCCAAGATAGCGAGTCAGGGTAATCCACAAGTCAATCCAGAGCAAGAAATTATCAGAGAAAAAATTTACCATCTTAACAATAAACAATAACATTTCCAAATAAAGAAAGTAAATTTAACAGAAGACATAAAACTTAAACCAATTATTGAAGAGCTAACAAATTACTGAACCAAATTAATATTTAGGTTCCAATAAAATTTCCAACATAAATTCATTATTTTAAAGATAAATAAAACCATTACTTAAATGTTTAGAATTAACCAAATGTAATTAAAATCCAACCTAAATCATAATCGTTGTTTTAGAGCTTATTTAAACGAAAACCCAATAAACAACCTAAGTCCTAAATAAAAATGGATAAGGCTCAGCCAAGGCCTAGCAGCAATCCTACGCGTCGCTCGTCATCCTCTACACATGAAGGACTACAACCCAAGGTATCGTAAGAAGAACCTGCAACATCTAAAAAGAGTTTGTGCGTTCAAGGTAAGCTCAACCACCAAGCTTAGCAAGAAAAGTAGATATGCACAAACAATATACATAGAATTACAAACTACGGTCAGGTATATAACTATAAATGCCAGCTCAAGACAACCCATGCATGGGGTTTCCAACCCATGCATGGGGTTTCCAACCCATGCATGGGGTTTCTAGTCTATAGGGGTCTCCTCCAATCAGGTGATACTGCCTCACTCGGCATATAGAACCACCCCAAAGTATGGGTCTGTCATTATGGTACAAGCCTGTATTACGCCAACCACTTTCCTGTAACTCATCCCAACCCTGTATTACCCCAGTTACTTGAGGAGATGGTAATCCCACTAGTCAGCTCACTTGCCTACCCATATGATGGTAGCCATGGGGAGCATTGCAGCTATGTTCATACCACCTTTTTATTGAACCCATGCCATTACATAACCCTCCAATGGCTAACGGTATAATTATTCAGGATAAATCATGTGCAACTAGCCATCTCCACCTAATTAAACAATTTACTAAACCATAACATTGCCAAGTTTCTTACCCCGTCCATCTTTCCACCTAGGACGTTGTGACTTGGTTTGGTTACATGTGGTTAATGCAAAGCAGCGTCAGTAAGAAGTGGTGTAAGTGTCCCATTCCACCCACCTTCCCTCTTACCGACTTAACCAGACCTCATGAATTAAACACAAGTCAGCTGCTATTGTGGAAAGGTAGTAGGTATCCCATTCTACCCACCTTCCAATCCTTACCAGTACTGCTAACCCCAAACTTAAGGAATGCAGATGCATGATCACACAAAATAGTTTATTGGGTGGCATGTTATCAAACAAGAGCATGTTATCAATCGCTCCATCACACAGTAAGTTCAAATATAACTAATACTACCAAACAAAGGTCTAGTTTCCTTACAGATAGATAAAAAGTAAGATCTTCAGCAATCCGATTAGGTAGCCTTCTGCCAGCATCCTCATATCTCTAACAACATCATAACCATCGTAATCTTATTAACGCATTATTCAATAGCATTGTTCAGGTTTCTCTTTATCATTCTCTGTATTCATTATTCAAGTGCTTTCATCATTACTTACTTGCCTGATAACCATTAAGCCAAATATCTAATGTCTGCTTGTCATGACCTAGCATTTAGAGGTCCATTATTAAGTCCTACTCATTACCATTTACAGACTAAGGATGACTTTTAACACATAAGAGTATGCTGTCCGAATAAGATAGGTAATGAGTGAGTGGTTTTTACAAGACAACACACCCATCGTCAGAAATTTCCTTCTAAGGGTCTTAATACTAAGTAGGATTTCTTCTAAAAATGTCAAGGGTATTCTAACACCACATACAGGGTCAGATTACTAGATTTTAAGGTTCCATACTTGTCGTTTAAGGTTTTCTTGCTACCAAAATAGGTCATTATGTTATAATCTGAATTGATAGATAATGTACACTAACCAATAGGGTTTTCAGGGATCTAACCCTATAAATATGTCCCTAAAATTCTAGAAGATTACTGACCAAAAGTGGTCAATAATAGGGGTCAAAACCTTGTGCAGTACGTGACCGACCGCAAGGTCTTTGACCACCAACCGTGCAGCTCGTGTCATCGACCGTACCTCGAAACATGGTCTTTTAACTATGCCAGAACCCCAAAAAGTTGCCTATCTCCTCTAAGGTTGGGTTTATGGTCTTACCTCATAGAGGTGGTTCGTGGTTGGTCA
This sequence comes from Protea cynaroides, assembly GCA_028583415.1. NCBI lineage: Eukaryota > Viridiplantae > Streptophyta > Magnoliopsida > Proteales > Proteaceae > Protea > Protea cynaroides. The sequence continues at coordinate 53,857,374 of CM053273.1, read as the reverse complement.
TTTCATAAGGTAAACTGAACTTGCATCGGTATAAATAGTGTGCAATGGGTTTTACATTAAAGGAAAACCAAAACTAAGATCTAAGCCTTCAATTAAATCAAATAAACTTATAGAATGTCACCAGCCAATTTTGGTTGAGATTTGATGTCGAAAAGGTGTACGTTTAGACAGCCAGGTCATGCGGCTCATGCCATTGACCGCATGTCGATACGTGGTCCGATGGTCACCGAACTTCTTCTTGAATTTTAATTTTATTTTTCTTAGTCAAATCCTGGAGTTTGAGCTCCAAACTAAATTTCTACTATAGGTTTTGGTCACTATTTCGATTTGATACCTTATCGAGATTTTAGATCTGTTTTAAGACTTCAGATCCGACCTCTTAGTATAAGACCCGCACCTAAAATTTCAGTCCTAATTTGAAATTTTAACTTTGCAACAGGTCTTACCACGATAAACGACTCACACCAATGTGGACCAGACCAATGGAAGCACAGTAAAGGTAATCTGGTTGAACCTGAACCTTAAACAAAATAATTAGGACTTAAGCTAGGGGTCTGGCATGTCGCACCTAGGTGTGGTCGATCAAGTATTGAACCCTAGTGCCATACCTTCTATAGCGGGATTGGATTAAAGAATTAACTCGTTTGGACTTCTGGTCAGCCTAGTTTCGATTTGGATCTATTGGGAGAAATATCCAGGTGCATTATCCTTTCAAATTTGGTAGAGAGGAAGGAATCCTCCAATCTACCTTGATTGGAGCCCAAATCACTCCAACATGATTGGGATGGGATTGGTCTTCCTTTTTCATCCCATTTTCTTCTTTTTTATTTTCACTCTATGCAAACTAAAATAAAAAAGAGAAAAAGGAGCTCTACCATGTTTGGAGAAGAAACGAGAAGGGAGATAGAGGAAGGAGCCTCCGCTACCAAGGAAAACCATTACAGGAGGGAACCGACACCAGAGATCCATAACTGGTATTGATATTCCCCATCTCTTTGTTTCAATTAGAGTGGAATTAAATATGTAGGAACCCAAAGGATTTATGATCACGTTTCTCAGACTTATATCTCCTGTAACAAACATTTAGACTCATTCAAGGATCCAACCAGAGCATGGATTTGAATCAGAGATGAACTGAGATTCTTAAAAATATTGGAAGATGGAATTTTAATGGACTATTGATCAGACCCAAGTCTTCCAAACCCGAATGATAAATCTAAATGGATTATCATGGATCCAAATCCAAGGAAAACATTCCTGGTATTGCTGGAAAAGGATCTAGAGAATAAAAATTAGATGCAGTAATGTCGGTAAGGTGTATAATAGAATCGAAACCATTATCATGAGTTAGATTGGGAATTTTGAGCCTAAACTCACTACCTAAGCCTAATAAAATTTTAGAAACCCACTGGAGGAAAATTGACAAGTCTTGGTAATGTTTCAATGTGAGATCGATTATGTGCCACACACCTATGGCCAGTAACCATACGGTTGATAATGTGCCGCATGATGATTCGATGCCAGATGAAGATTGTAAGGACGAAGTCTTGTAATGGTATGAAATGGTTGAAATATAAAAAAAAATAGAAATGGAGTTGCCACCTTGATAAGGTCTAGGACCAATATATAATTTCTCAAATGAGAAATACTAATGACTCACATAATGGATTAAGGCTTATGGTCAACTAGAGAAACAATGAGTAACTGTCATGTTACAATTTGGTAAGGTGTTAGGCACCCAAATTGCCTAATCTGAAGATTAGTCTCCATATACTATCCTTTCTTATCCTAATTTAAATTACAGGCAATGGCTAAACAAATTTTAATAGGTACCAGACCTAGGTTCTAGATGTATTTCAATCTAGGAGCAAGCCATACAATTGTGAATATAATAGAAAGAAGAATTAAAATGTGATATAGATCAGAAATAAAATGATTGGATGATGGACCAATCAGCTAATTTCAGATAACAAGTGCACAATTCTCAACACGTTGACAAATAAAATTATTTTCAGCTATTAAAGCGTAGTTCCAAAATTTAAATGAAATGACTTTGAAATTAATTCTAAAATAAAAAAGTGAATAAATAAATTAAAATAAATTAGTTTAGGACTGAACTCGAAGGATAAGCACTCAAGCTACCTATGTATCTCAGGATAAACCTAAGAATCAAGCCCAACGTAGGTCAACCGCTTGGGTTGATAAAATGGTAGATCCCTATAGCCACTAGTCAAGCTAATAGGTCATCTAGGTTTAGGATATTGAATAAATTCCTACAGTTACTAGTCAACCTGGTAGGCCGTCTATGTAAAGCAATCGAATAGACTTCTACAGCCACTAGTCAAGCTGGTAGACCATCTATGTACAAATAGGGGTTGAAAAGGACTTCCATGTGATGATGGAATGCTTGCCCAGGATTGAAGGGACTTCCATGCGATGATGGAATGCTTGCTCAAGGTTGAAAGGGACTTCCATGCAATGATGGAATGTTTGTCTAAGGTTGAATGGGACTTCCATGCGATGATGGAACATTTGTCCAAAGTTGAAAGGGACTTCCATGCGATGACGGAATGTTTGCCCAAGGTTGAAAGGGACTTCTATACGATGATGGAATGCTTGCCCAAGGTTCCATGCGAAGATGGAGAATTGAATTTGAAATTGAAATTGAATTGAATTTGAAATTGAAATTGAATTGAATTTGAAATTGAAATTGAATTTGGAATTTAAATTGACATTGAAATTGAAAATGAATTGGAGTTGAAATTAAAATTGAAATTGAAATTGAATTTGAAATTAAAGTTAAAATTGAAATTGAATTAGAATTGAAATCAAGATTTGAAATTGTAATTGAATTGAATTTGACCTTGAAATTGTATTTGAAAATATGTTTGATGATTAAAATAATATTTGAAAGCACAATTAGAAGCAAGTGTGCAAAGTGCAAAGCACATCATGACGCAAACTGGGTATTATTACAACCCTCATTGCAATTGGACTGAGCTTGGGTGATGGATGCCCAGGCACCCTACGTATCTCAGGGGGAGGTCCGAGAATCAAGCCCATATGTAGTTCGGAATGAACTACGCATAAAGAGATATGGAAATGATCTCTATTTGTCAACATATGAGAGTGTTCTCTCAACATTGGAAAATAGACATCTGAGCCTTGCTTTATTTTACATACACTAACACATTCACATTCATTCGCACATCACATGCTCGTAAGTCTGCATTGCACCGAAATAATTACAAAAAATTATATAAATTCCCATGGGATACATAAGTAGGGATTGGGAATCAAAACTATTAATATATTTTCCTTTCGCATTTATGGGAAACATTGAAGGGGTTGGGGACGTCCTAGTCTATCCCGCTTGTCACTACACTAGGGATGGAAAGTGCCCCATGCATATCGTATTACCCGCCCGCATCGGATAATTATGGGTGCACGACGGCCGAACCCATATACCACATAGAGTAAAGACATGAAGTAGGGCCGTCTGTGAGTAGAGGTGGACGTCAAGGAAGAGGAAGTGATCCTATGCTTTGCCACATGAAAGGTTGAAGATGCTCACATCTCGACTATAACAATTTATGTAATAATAAAGTAATGGACATTGATGTCCCATCAGGTAAATTTATAATAAATTTAACCTATGGCATACCAGATGGAGAATTCACATGAGATGAGATTGAGTTAAAGAAACCAACCACACATGACTGGGAATCAACCCTTGAGTAAAACAAGATTAATTATATTAAAATTCAATTACAATCTGAATTAATGGGATTGATTTAATCATGCTATGTGAACCAAATTAGGGTGGAGAATCTGATATATATATATATATATATATATATATATATATATATATATATATATATATATATATATATATATATATATATATATATAAATTAGAAAGACCATTCCAAAAAATATGTATTATTATTTTATCAACAATGCATTAAACTGGTGTCATTTGATAAATTTGAACCCGATGAGATTGTGTACATAGGTGACCGGTAGGAAAAATAATGGGATACAGTGGGAAGGGAACCGATGTGATAGAATATGACTAAACTAATCAAACGGAAGTCTAAACATGCAAGTGTACTAATTCTACAAATAAATGGAAAAAAAAAACTAGAGAACTTCAACAAAGACCGACATAATTCTACAACAGCATAGTAAAAATACAGAAATAATAAAGAGAAAAAAAAAAAAAACAAACAAGATAGCTTGCATTACAAGTATCGGGTTGGATAAAAAAAAAGACAGAAGATTAACAAAGTATAGACATCTTTTATTCAAATTAGAAAATAAACAAACTAATAAAAAGTCCAAATCCGATGTTCGGACCAAGAAACCCAAAGAAAACAGAATGCTAGGATAAAAAAATTTTAAAAACCAAAAATCGGATCATGAGTACTAAACCAGATTTGGTTTCTAGAAATGCCAAAAAAATTACTCTAGAATACAAAATGCCAAAGTCGGATCAAGAATCCTAATATCAGACTTTGTTTCAAGAAGTGCCCAAAATAGATCACTCTAGATGAAATTCAGGTTTAAAATAAAAGAGAAACAGAAAGAAAAAAAATCTGGAACGCCAAAGAAGAAGAAGAATATTGCCGTAAACTCAAAAGAATATGGAGATGAAAATGATTTGTAGATGTAGTCATATCAGAAATGAAATTGATCCTAATCATTATCGAATGCAGAAATTAAATTTAATTATTATGAACATAATACTGAACCTAATATCATATCAGAAGTTTGATCAAGAAACTCTAAACTAAATTTCTATTTCAAGAAAATAAAACATCGGAATATGCATTTTATCTAATAATTTCATCGAGAATTTAGATTAAAATTTAACAGATTCAAACAGAATAAAGATGCAACATCGTAGCCAAAATTGATACCATCGGGATCATGAATAGATTCAAGAATTGATGCCATCGATCATTAACCATAGATTAATTTAGAAGCATCCAATCATATAGTTTGAACAATGAATCAAAGAACTTCGGTTCATCACTGATTGTCAACCACAGAATAGATCCAAAAATGAACCAAAGAAAAAAAAAAGGATTGAGATATTGCAATTGCTAGAATTCAAGATCGACCAGAATTAAAGAAGATGTAGGTAAGCTTATAAAAAAAATCAAAAATTAAATAAGAACAAAATGAATCTAGAAACCCTAAACTTTTTGTGTTTTTGCCTTCATTCGTCTATTCTTGATTTCCTTCTTCAGATCAACCAAAAATGCCACCAAATCTGATCATCTGCTATCGGCCATCATTGTCGTCAGAATATCGAACCAGATTTAAGAAATTTCATCTCAAGAACTTCAGAGGAGGTAATACAGATTGTTGGAGAGGAGTGATCGCCGTCAGATCTGTCGGTACCTCTTCTTCTTTTGAAATCCTCTCTCAAACCCTCTTCTCTCTGTTTCGGTTTACTCTCTTCCTCACACTCAGGTAGTTTAGATTGTTGGAGAGGGGTGATCGCCTCTAGATCCACCGGTACCTTTTCTTCTTCTGAAATCCTCTCTCAAACCCTCTTCTCTGTCGACTTTCTCACTCTCTCTGTTCTCGGCTCTCTCTTCGTCTCTTAAATGGAGTTAAATAATTTTTATGTTTTTTTTTGTTTTCCTTTTATATTCTATTTGTCTAGGAATTTGCCGAAATACACCTAAAGTCAAATAGATATTTTCTTTTTGTTTGACTTCTAACACAAGTCCAGAAGCTTCCTTTCTCTTTTATTTTTATTTTTATTTTATTTTTTATTTTATTATTATTATTATTTCTTAATTATTTATTTAAATGTTTATTTCCTTAATTTCATTGTTTAATTAATTAATTAAAATAGATTTATATTTTTTTATTATTATTTTTTATTATTATTTGTTATCTTATCTTTATTTTATTTTATCTTTTATTATTATTATTATTATTATTTTATTTTATTTTATTTTATTTTATTCTTTCTTTCTTCTTCTTCTTTTTTATTATATTTTTCTATTTTATTAATAAATTTATTTATTATTTTATTTTATTTTTTGTTACTTTGAGCTAAGAAAAATCAATTTAATTTGCTTAACAAATTTGAAGCGTCTACAAAGGTCATTCTCAGGTAACACCTTCTTGGGAATTTTATGAACCTGCCTATGTGCTCAATATCTGGAACTAGATGTTTGCATAGGTATGCTCCATAGTTTTGATTTAAAAACAAAAGTTTATGCCTTACATGTTTGCTGTTTTGGATGTCTATGCATCTGAAACTCTAGACAGCAAGCGTAAGGTGTTTATCTATGGTAGATAGACCTCTAGAAAGTAAGAGTAAGCTATTAGGCTATGCTAGAGACAAACAATACACTAATAAATAATGTTATTGTTATTATTGCTATCTAAGGTATAGCAGAACTCTAGTTAAAACCATTTTAGAATCAATATTCTCTATCTTGTTGCTACTATCTCAGGTAAGGGAATTGAACCTTTGTTTGGTAAATTAGTTTTATTTATCTTGTTGAATGATGTAATGTGAGTGATAATATGCCTTGTGCTTGATAACATGCCATCTAATAAACTGTATTGTTTGCCCTTGCATATGCATTCTCTTGGATGTGATCAGTGAAACTTGTAGTGGTTTGAAAATGGGGTATAATGGGACACCTCATGAACTCTCCATGAATGGTAGAGCTGGTCTTGGTATATCTTGATGTCTGATTAAGTTGGTAAGGAGGAAGGTGGGTGGAATGGACGCTTGCACCATTTCTTACCAATGTTACTTTGCATTGACCATGTGGAACCTAGCCAAGTCATGATGTACTACGTAGGGACCGGACAGGGTTAGAAGCTTAGCGATGTTACGGTCTAGTAATTTAATAATAGGAGAACTTGTTTAGTTGAATTAAAAATCACCCTTGTAACTATACCCCTGGCCATTAGGGGGTTATGTAGTGGCATGGGTTCAATAAAGGGTGGTATGAACATAGCTGTGATGTTCCCCATAACTGACATAATGTCGATGGACTGGCTAGTCGACTAGTGGGATTATCATCTCCTCAAGTGTCTGACGTGTTGTGGATTTGTGATGAGTTGGGTGCAGGCAGCAGGCGTAAAATGGACTTGCACTACAACGATGGACCGATACTTAGCGATGTTGTTGTGCTTCATGTGTGGGACAGTATTTGTTCATTGGGAGTGACCCGTGCAGCTAGAGACTCCATAAGTGGGTTGTCTTGAGCTGACACATACAGTTATATATCAGACCATAGTTGTTAATTCATGCATCTTGTTTGTGCACATTTGATTCTCTTGCTAAGCTCGGTGGTTGAGCTTACCCCATGTACATAAATTCTTTTAGAAGCAGGTATGATGGATTGCGATGCTATGGATGTTAGTGATGACAATGTTCATGACGAGACGTGCGAGTGCGATGATTGTGTTTATAGATAGACACTTTGAACAATTGATAAACCTATTTGATTCAGTTGGTTTGCCCATTTGAATAATTACATTTGTAAGGATTTAATTATTTATTTACCTATGCATACAATGGTTTGAGGATTTATTATTATTATTATCATTTGAGTATTTCAGTGAATAAATGTTTAATTATTTGTAAAACTTTTGCTAAACTCTCTTGTTTGAAATCCTTTAAAAATCTAGTGGTGTGATTTATTACTATTTCTTATGTGATGTTACTTTTACTAGTTAATGTTCCCTATCCCATGATCTTGGAAGGAGATTTCCAATGCCCTAAATTAAGATGTGGAGATCTCGTCCATTCCATAGTATCGATACGTCAAGAATGGGGTGTGACTGAAGTTGGTATCAGAGCACAGATGTGTAACACCTACTATTAAAACATAGCACACATACAAAACATAAACTAATAAAGCTGAAATAGAAAGCATAAACTATATTACTATATGGGGAGTAAGAACCATGAACAAGCTATAAAAAAAATTATAACAATCAAAGGTATAAGACATACATATACATAAAATGAAAGATAAATATCTGATATATCCAAAGTGAATAATGTATTAAATATGGGTCACCATCCATAGACCGGATCCTCACCCATCAATATTAATAAAAAAACCAATATCAAAATAAAATGTGTAAAGTATCCAATGAGATAATAGAGATAAAGATGATATGATTAGGCATCCAATTTCTAAGAACCATGATCATCCTGGTGATCAAGACTATCTACACAATAAGTGGCCCAAACTGTTGCCACTGACCGAAGCCGCTGTCTACGAGTGCTCTCATGTCTAGCTGATGCCATAGTAGCCACATCGCCAGGCATAGGCACAGTCAATCCCTCGATGACCAACATAGTCTGTGTGAAAGTGACCTCATGTCTAATAGCATCTAGCGTATCCTTGAGCTGGATGAAACCTCACTCAAGACCAGACACTTGCTGCTCCATACTGGTGAGTTTCTGAAGAATACGCCGCTTATCGGCTCACTTCTAAAAGTGGAGCTCGCTGTTGTTAAGCCAGCAAACTATGGCTTAATAGCCTACAAACTTCGGTCTGAGACCCAGCAAATAGAGCAAATGAAGGCTTTCAAGTTGGAGTGTGCTAGCGCTCCCTTTCGCTTGAATAATTGCAAAATTTGATGCCAGGTTTCACCTTTTCTGCCACTAGCCACACAACAAAGTGGTGGGATAAAGTGAATAAAGGCCAAGAGGCATACAACCCTAAAGGTTGCCCTGTCACAAAACACAAGTCCTGATTACGGGAAACCCAAGGGGGATCGACAGCTAAACTGGTCTTATATGCCTGTAGCTGGTCATCCAAAGTAGTCACCAAGGAGCGAACATCACCCAACTGCCCTGGTAACTCTGCCATCTCGACAACTACAACCTGAGGAGCCACCGCTGCTGGAAGCTCATTACCACCTACAGCATGTGATGAACTCTCTTGCTCATTACTAGCAAACTTATCCTCACCCTTTGTAACTGGCCTAGATTTGGCCTCCTCACTGGAATCTAACTGCATAGGAGAAGCATACCCACTGTTGCTAGGTCCTATTGGCTCATCATTAGGAGAAGAGGAAGATATGACAACCCTATGCTGAGCCGTCCTGGCAGGATGTTGTCAATGAATGGGAAGGGGTGGTGGACGTCGCTCTAGCTCCTCATCATTAAGGACAATATCTTAAAGCCTATGTTTGTGCAGTGTGTCCCAACCAAAATCAGTATGAACCCCAGTCTCAGCGTCAAGCTCCAAAGTGAGATCGAACCCCATGCTGGCAAACTACTGGGTGAGCAGCAGACCATAGGGGAGATTATCTGTCACACCCCAAATCTGGTCTAACTAGTGGTGTGATGAACCGTCAAGAAAAACAACGGTTCAATCTGGTTCTCATATAGGTCGTGCCCATCCAATTAAACCAAATACATTCCACAAGCATAATCAGAGTAAATAAACAATAGCAGAAGTCTTTAATACTAATCAACTGAGTATCTAATAGTAGTAGCATAATTAATTATCCAATTATCTCCAAAGTAACTCAAAACATAAAATTAAATAAAGTAATCAATTACATGATCCGATAACCAAACAACTAAACTAATCGAAAACACATGAATTGCACTTGCATGATGGATCATGCGCCTCTTCCATAGCTTCCACATCTATCACCGCTACATGTCCATACGTCGGTGTGTTCATGTAATCTTCAACAGTAGGACCTACATTAACAACTAAAAATATTCAATGTCGAAAGGGTGAGCACACATTATGGCTCAGTGAGCAAACAAAACAATTCAACATACATATGCATACATTCAATTCATATCTTTAGTACGGTTTTTAAGTTTGTAATATACTATAAAATGGAATGGCGGCCACAGCACCTCTATACATGATTGTATGAATCCGCCCAATGGTTTAAACACCATTTCTGTCCCACATGCATCCACCATAGAATAGAGATAGAGCTAAAGTGTCTGGATCAAATACTACCAACACTTCCCCTGATGCCCTACCTATACCAACACGTAAGCCCCTATTGGCGAGGGATTACAAATTGGGCTCCCACCAACCAATCCTAAATGTCATCGAGTGTATCCAAGGCCTTATCCCAGCATCCCTCAATACATCCATAGAGATAGAGCTAAGGCCCCCCGAAAGAGTTAGAGACCACACCGTCTGAGACCACCTCCCCTGATGCCTTACGACGTAATGGTTCTGCTAAGGTAATGGCGATACTACGATGTCAGTGAACAAGACATGAGTAGCGATAGAGCTAGAGTCTAGTGACCAGGATGAACCACAATGTCAGGTCCTCCCCCTGATGCTCCACTCGCATCAAACACACTAACCACACACACATAATTACATGTCTATTCCTAGCATCATCATCATCATCATATTATAAATAGACAGAAATAAATATGAATAAACAGTAATAGCAGGAATATTAGATGACATGTGAGATGCATATTACAAGCATACAAGCATAGAATCAATCATGGCATTAGACTCAATAAAATAAACAACTTGTTATTAGCCAATTAGTTTAGGTTCTGTTCCCTCACCTGTTAGAAATATTCAATCTTCTCCAAGCCTCTTAACTTACTCTTGAACCTCTTAGAAACCTAAGAAATTTGTAAGTTCTAAGTTAGGGTTCAAGCTCATCAATTTACAGTAGTCAATGGTCCATACTAGCATCAAACAGTTCTCCAGAAGCTGAGGTCGCATGTGTGACTGCACCTGTGGTCTTTGTTTTTGCGACTACAGGGTGTGGGGTGGATATGCGACCACACACATCCGACCACACTCTCCCGGGTAACTTCCCGAGGGCATGTGGTCGGACATATGTGCCTAATGTGGTTGATCAAATTGTGACCACACAAGTTTTTGGTCGACTTTTACTCTGAACCACATCCTTTCATAACTTGATTCCATGGCTAACATTATCATCTTTCCTATGATTGTTCTATGGCTTAAAATTCACACTTTTACATAGTCCTTCACCTTAATCCGTTCTTTATGGAGCTCCTTAGAGTTTTATTCATGGTCTTAAGATTGAGATCTTACTTTGACTCAATATCTCCTCTATAATCTATTCTAGACATTCAATTAATGTAGAGAATGATTCCATACCTTAAACTTGTTGGAGAATCAAAGCTTTCTCTTAATTCCTTCTCCTACTCTCCCTCTTTAATTCTCCTTCTCTTCCTACTCCTCTCGTTCTCTCTCATTCAGTTTGGGTTTTAAAAGAGTGAAAGAGACTAAGGGACATCCTTTATATAGAGCAAAACGTCCATATAAAATCCCACTTTGATTAGGAAAGAACCCCACCCCCTCAGATTAGGATGGTTTCCTAATTTTGTAGTCAGTTATACCATCGTGTGGTCGCACGTGGGGTTGCAGAATCCATCGACCATACTTCTCAAAACTGCGACCATACATCCCAGACTCGAGCAGTCTCAATATTCTGAGGTTGTGGTCGACCACACCTGTTTAGGTATGCAACCATACGTCTAAATTAGATAATTTTTGGCTCGAATTACATACCTAGCCTTGTGGTTTCTTCATGCACTTGGTCCGCTTAGTCCAACCATGATTAAAGGACCTAATACAAGGTGGTAAGACCGGATTAGTAAGGTACGGGTCTTACATTATCGGTCCATGTGTACAAAGCAGATTGGATCATGGTCCTCATGATCAGATAAGGAAGGCAAATCTGATAGCAAACAGTGATGCAGTAAGCTACAAACTCACAAAAGTGCAATATCGCATCCCTGTGTCTGCCTCTAGGCACCAAGTTGTGCTGAGTAATGTGACTGTATATCCTAGAAACTGGACAACTGTTGCTCTTGGGCATATACTGAACCAACATCGTCTACTCTCGAATCTCTGCCAACTCCCACTCATCAACCATGGGAATTTTGGGCTCTACATACACATTCTCTCCCTCAGCAGATATACCCAGACTCTCTATTAGGTTGGCAATGGTAATAACAACAGGTCTACCCCTAACCCAACTGCAGATCTATAAGGTGGAACCATCTGTATAGTCCTCCATACCTATATCCACATGTAAATTGTAGTAGAAATGTCGAACCATATCCACCCGAGTAGGCAAGTAAAAAATGATGGCCAGCAACCAACCCATATTACTAAAGGCCTGATGAACATCAAATCTATTTAGTTCATCTACAAGGACGAACCGACATGGCTCTATTGATTGACACTTAAAAGTAGGCCAAGCTGCTGCAGCCTTCGCTGATCGGAAGTAGAACGGGTCATAGGCTGATGGTACCTGACCACGTAATTTCTTTGGTCTGCAGCAGAAGATTCAACACTAGAAGAACTAGTAATATCTCTAGTAGCCATAATGGATGAGATAAGTGTTCAGACAATGAAACCTACACAAGAAAAGTATAAATGACTGATTAATGGGTGAGGAAATGGTAACAATAAGCCAATTTACATCCCAAAGTGAACAAAATATTGACCCAAAGTATTCGAACATATCTCAAATGACCAAACTCAGTTTTGGAAATTACCAAAATAGGGAAACTCGTATATATGACAAAATGAGATTCAAAAGAGGTTCCAATGATTTCCAATCATCGCTACAGATCCTAGGGAGTGATTTTAAGTACTCATGGGATTGAAAAAAGCATTAAACAAGAAACTCCCAAATTCGGTTTTGGAGAAAAATTGGAAAAATCCTGATTTTGGGTTTTGGTAACCATGAAAAATGATGAAAACAAGTTTAAACAGGGGGAAAACCATGGCAAACCTCTCCTAACATGATTATATGGCAAAGCCCCATCATTTCAAGTCATTACATGGGGAAAACAAAGATAAATCAACAAAAATCCAAGTTAGGGTTCTCAAAAATGGAAATTGGTATGAGGAACTTACTGTAGTAAGGTGTAGAATCAATTTTGAGATGGGAAAAAGCAAGAAATCACCAAAGAGCATGTCCAAGATCAATTTTGAGGGTGTGCACCTTCTCTCCTACTGCAGCAAGCTCCATTATAGTGGAAAATGAGGAATAAAGTGTCGTGCCCCTTTTTAATTTAAAAGTCACGACATGTGATCAATCATGTGTCGTACATCCATTACCTGAATAGAGGTGCGATCGATCACGTACCGCATTAATTTTTTCAACTAGATTCACTTTGTATTGATTGTTTGATTGCCTAATTCATCTACAATGTGTTTAAACTATAAAATTAAGTTTTTAAATATATTAGTTTACATTGTATGATGTAACATTAGACATTAATACCCATGAGCCAACTGACTGCCTTTTAATTTTCAGGTTGAGAAAATTTTTTGTTTATGGCTAGACTCATAACAGTACTTTTTGGGGAAACCGGTCCTCCAGTTATACTTGTCTTAATAACCGTACTAGCACCTGTCTTAGTACCAGTGCAGCCTTCTATAAACCCAATGCCTGCGCCTATCACACCTCAATTTTAGACTAACCAATGGTGTGATGAACTGTCATGAAAACCAACGATTCAAACTAGGATCTCATATAGGCTATGCCCACCATGTTAAACGAAAACACATTCCACAGTAACAGTCAGAGATAGTTGAGTAAATAGCGAAAGTTTTATTAATAATGAACTGAGAGTCTATAGTGATAATTAAATACTTAACAAGTTATCTTCAAGTAAACAAAACATAATTAATACTTATTACAAATATCACAATACGAAAGTTAACCACTAAGCGTAAACATAGTTGAAACACTAGCTTGATGAGTGATATTAATCCTCCATAGCTTCTTCGTCCATAGTCGTCATTTGTCCATACGTTGACGTATTCATATAATCTCAACGGTAACACCTGTAACATCAAAAACTAAAAAGAATTTCACGTGCGAGGGTCAGCTCTCCAACTTGAGCTCAGTGAGTGAACAAAATAATGCAACAAATATATGCATGCATTCAATTCATATCTTTGGTCTAGTTTTTAAGTTTGCAATGTGCTATAGAAAGGTTTGGTGGCCCCTGCACCTCTATACATGAGTGTGTGAATCCGTCTAATAGATCAAACACCATTTCCATCTCACATGAACCCATCATGGAATAGAGATAGAGGTAAAGTTCCCAGATCACACATTGCCAACACTTCCCCTGATGCCCTAACCATACCAACATGTAAGCCCCTATTGATGAAGGCTTGCAAACTGGGCTCCCAACTAACCAAGTCTAATGCCATATTGTGTATCCAAGGCCTCACTCTAGTATCCCTCAATACATCCACGGAGATAGAGCTACGGACTCCCAGCAGAGTCAGAGACTACATGGTCCGAGACCACCTCTCCTGATGCCCTATGACGTAATAGTTCTGCTAAGGAAATGGCGATACGACGATGTTAGTGGGCAAGACTTGATTAGAGATAGAACTAGAGTCTAGTGATGAGGTCAGAGACCACCATGCTACGTCCTCCCCTTGAAGCTCCACTTGCATCCAACACACCAACCACACACATACAATCACATGCCTATTCCTAGAATCATCATCATCATCATGTTATAAATAAACAGAATTAAATATACATGAGCAGTAATAGTAGGAATATTGGATGACATGTGAGATGCACATTACGAGTATACACGCATGGAATCAATCATGGCATTGGACTCAATAAAAATAAAGTAGATTGTTATTATCCAATTAGTTTAGGTCTTGTCCCCACACCTTTGATCGATGTTTGTTCATCTCTTTATTCCTCTCCCAAGCTTTGAAAATCACTTTGAATCTATTAAGAACTTAAACAATTAATGTATGTACGTTAAGGTTCAAGTTTACCAAGTTACAGTAGTAAAAAACCTTGTTTGGTCTTGAAATATGCTTGTAGTTTTTCTATGGTCGATCCTATGGTCAATCCTATGGTCACAATATATGCCACCATAGGACATATATACCCATGGTCGCATGTAATGCGACTGTACCTACGACCGTATGTTTCTTGAATTCTTCCCGAATGGCTGTGGTTGATACTTTTCTCATCTTATGGTCGACCATAGCGGTGACTGTCACACCCCAATTCTGGCTAAACCAGAAGTGTGAATAAACCGTCAGTAAACCAACAGCTCACACCAGGATCACAACAAGATTGTGTCCACTCATACAAACCATTGCACATAACCATAATCAGAATATAATAAATACAACGGAAGTCTTAGATAAAATGAATGGAGTGATCTATTGATAAATTTAATAAAATATCCAATTATTCAAATACCAAAACATAGATAAATATCCTTACATCAACTATATCTCCAACTGAAAATAATTAAAAGAAATAAAATAAATCAATTCAACACCCTAGAGGTACACACAGAAAGGGCAGTCGCACGAAGCATCAAGCTCGTCCTCTCCTACTTGTACGCCCAAAGCAACCACGCATCCGTACGCTGGACCATTCATGTAATCATCTACCGTGTAACCTGTATCAACATCTAAAAATAGTGTATACACAAGGGTGAGCTCATAACTTAGCTCAGTAAAACAATCAAACAATGCAACAAACATATGCATGAGTAACATTAACATCATGGCCTGGTTTTGAGTTTGCAATGTGCTATAGAAAAGATTGGCGGCCACTGCACCTCTATACATGAGTGTGTGAAGCCGCCCAATGGATCAAACACCACTGTCGTCCCACTTGCACCCTATCAAGGAATAGAGATAGAGCTAAGGCATCAGGATCAAACACTGCCAACACTTCCCCTGATACTCTACCCATACCAACATGTAAGCCCCTATTGGGGAGTGCTTACAAACTGGGCTCACAACTAACCAATCCTATATGTCATCACAGTAGGCCCTGTCCTAGCGCAGCTCCCTAGGGTATAGAGATAGAGCTAGAGTCTAATGGCCAGGCCGGAGACCACAGTGCCACTTCCTCCCCCTGATACCCTACCCGCACCAAGCATGCTAAGACAGAACGATATGAAAGGTGCTAGTGTGAGGAATGATCCCAGACATCCAGTCCTTCCCATTCCACACACCAACAGAAATAATCACATGCCTAACAGTCACAACCTAGCATAGCAAGTATGCATGAACAATAATAATAACTGAAAATAAAGGAAGACATTCGATAATGCACAAACATCAATCCACAGAACCATAATTATTAACAACGCTTTACTGTTAATAAATTCTTAGGGTTTAGGTCCGATTCCCTTACTTGACGCTTGGTTGATATCCTGCTCCACATCACAAGGTCCAAGCGTGCTATCACAATGTCCTACATAATATTAAGGTTGTATTAGAATGGCTTTTCTTAGGGTTTACATTGGTCGAAAAACCAACTGGGTCAAAACACTCTTTACAGAGCAGACCGGTCACAGGTATCGGTCGCAGCACTGTGGGGAAAACCTACAATCGGTATGGTCGACCGGTCCCGACAGACCAGTCCCCGGGAGGTACTGGTCGTAGTACCGCTCGCATAGAGTACGACTGGTATGGTCGACTGGTATGTCTCTGGAAGACCATACGCTTGGTTCTTGCCTTCCGTTGGTCACCCCCTATTGATCCTAGGGTTTCTCCTACACATTCTAGGTCTGAGAACTGAGTTAGAGTTGTTTATAACTCTATTCAAGACCTAGTTTCGATGATTTTCAACCTATAACTTGAATATAGGGTTTACCACTAATTTAGGGTTTGTCGACAAACACAGGGTTTAGATCAATACCTGCTTTGCATGGTATTGATCCAATCATAACTAACCATCCTAGAATACTTAATGTAGAGGAAGGTTTAAGCACTTACCGTTGACTAGCAGTAATGTGTTCTTCGTGGAATGGTAATGGCGGCTTTTCCCTCTTCTTCCTCGCTTCTTCTCCTTCTTCAATCTCTTTCTCCTTTCTAGGATCTGTGAGGATCAATGGAAGAGGTTTTAGGAGGTTTAAGGGTCCTTCTATAGACTAGGGTTAGGTTTAGGAAGCCTCCTAACATTAGGAAAGGCCTTCGGTTTGAAATTTGGAAAGTGAGACCTGGAGAGAACCTTTTTCGGATCCATGCTGCGCAAGCCATACCGATCGACCATCGACTGGTACCGTAGACCGATACCATCGTCCAGTATGAAGTTTCTCATACTTGAATTGGTCCGTCTGATTGATCCGATTTCATACCTGGTTGTCATCCGCTCGTCCCGTCTGGTCTAGTGATGATTGGAAGAACAGTTACGACATGAAACAAGGTTTACATCGGGTTCATGGAGTGTGGGTCTTACAACTCCCCCACCCTAAAAAGAAATTTTGTCCCCGAAATTTGCATGTAGGTTTCACAACTCCCCCACCCTTAAAATAAATTTTGGCCTTGAAATTGGAATGTACCTTGGTCATCGAAAAGGTTAGGGTATTCCTTTCTCATTACAACTTCAAACATCAAGTCCTCTGTCAAGTCTGGTGGGTCTGCTGTCAAGATGTGTGATGGATCCCTGACATACTTCTTCAATAACGAAACATGGAACACATCATGAACGCTTGACATGGATGGTGGTAGAGCCAGTTGATATGCCACATTACCACGTCTGGTCAAAATCTCGTATGGTCACATATAGCTGGGACATAGCTTCCCCTTCTTACCAAACCGTTTTAGACCTCGCACAGGTGATATCTTGAAGAATACTTTATCACTCACTACAAACTCCAGATCTCGACGTCTGTTATGTAAGAACCGTACTTTCAAAACTCGGTCTAATCTATGGTTATATATGATGATAGGTCTTCCAATCATAACTGAAACGGAAGGCGAAGTCAGGTGACGAACCACTCAATTTTCAGGTATGAGAACCTACGAAAAATGTAAAAATCTCATACCGGTCTCACTATACCGGTTGCGGTTAGTGCAACCGGTATGTGCAACCGGTATGGGTATACCGGTCTGACTATACCGGTCTGAGTCACTCAGACCGGTATGTGCGATCGGTATGTCTTGATTTGGCTGGAGACGGACTCCAGCGGGTCCCTTACTCTGAATTGAAACTTGAAAAGTTTCCAATTGTTGAAAACCTTCCTATGAACGGCCTCCCACTGTTAATAGAGACATTAGCACTCCTTCTGATCATTCTCAAAACCCTAGCCGTCTGGAGGAGAGCTGAGAAGGAGCAAGGAGGAGGAGGCCGCCCAGGAAGGAGGTCCCGTTGGAGGAGCATGCCGCCAACTGACAAACACCGTCGGTAAGTGCTCTATACTCTTAGTAATATTAGTTTCGAATCGAAGCCTTGAAGCAACGCGGCGATCCAAAATCCAAGACCTTGCAATGAACCTAGTCTCTGATTTAAATCTAATCTATATTTGGCGTTCTAGTCGAAACCGAAAGACCATTAGAGTATTTGAATCTTAGAATGGGTTAGGAGAAACCCTAGAAACCAAGCCAATGACCAATGTGAAAGGGAGATCCAAGATCGAGTTCTTGAAACTAATCCACGGAATAAACCGATTGGACACAAGGTCCGACGGTATGGGCCTACAGTGTATACTGGAGGCACATACTGGTCTCACATATGTGCAACCGGTATATACCGCAACCGGTATACATACCGGTGGCACATACCGGTCTTACTCCCTTGAGACCGGTACCTGCGACCGGTATGGTTTCCGATCCTTCTTTGCTTGGTCAGGAAAGGTTCTGACCAACTGTGACCTTAATAAATTAATTATAACCTATGAATATGATTGTGTAGGACCTGTAGACAACGTGAGAATACCCTGTGACGCAGAGCGGGATCGTTATCACTTGTCAGGTAAGGGACAAGACCCCAAACTCTAATTAACTTATTAACCAGTAAACCGTTGCAACTAAATTAGCCATGTAGTTACTTCTTTTGTTACTATTATCTGTTCATGCATTTCATATGCTAGGATTGTTGGATGTTAGGTGTCACACCCCAATTCCGCACACTTCAGAATGGTATGATGAACCGCTAGCAAACCAACGGTTCAACCAGGATCTCGTACAGGTGGTATCCAGCTGATCTAAACCTCATACATCCATATTCATAATCAGAGTAAATATACAATAGGGGAAGTCTTATAGTAAAATGAACTGAGAATCTACATAGATATTAATATTTAAATAGCAAATTATTCTGTATCAACTAAGACATAAATAGGTATCAAATACATGTCTTTAATAAATTCAAATAAAGAAAACTAAAAATTTAATCGAATACACATGAGTTGCACTCGCAATAGGAGTCATGTGTATCCACTTCATCTTCAACTTCCATCGCCGCCACGTGACCACACACTGGAGCATTGACATAATCTTCAATGGTAGTACCTGCATCATCAACTAAAAATATTCGACGTCGAGGGGGTGAGCACACATCATGGCTCAGTGAGCAAACAAAACAATGCAACAATACATACGCATGCAGTCAATTCATATCTTTAGTCTGGTTTAAAGTTTGCAATGCACAATAGAATTGTTGGGTGGTCAAAGGTTAACGTTTATTGACCCTATCTTTATACACAGGGTGTGGAAGTTCGCCCAAAGGTTAACGTTTATTGTCGTCCCCATCCACCCTACCATAACATTGTACAACAAAGGTTAACGTTTATTGCGGTACAGTGCCATACCAATACGTAAGCCCCTGCTAGCGAGGGCTTGCAAACTGGGCTCGCAACTAACCAATCCTAATGCCAAACAGTGTATCCAAGGCCTCACCCCAGCATCCCTCAGAACGTCCATAGAGATAGAGTTAAGGCCCCCTGGTAGAGTCAGAGACTACAAGGGCTGAGACCACCTCCCCTGATACTCTACGACATAATAGTTCTGCTAAATTAATGGCGATACGACGATGCTAATGCACAAGACATGAGTTAGAGATAGAGCTAAAGTGCTGAGACCTGCCAAAGGTTAACGTTTATTAACATTCCCATCACACATCCCCTAATACTCGCTCGCATCAAGTACACCAAGCACACACATACATTCACATGCCTATTCCTATCATCATCATCAACATCATGTTATAAACAATAAAGTAAATATGCATGAACAATTATAGAAATATTGGATGACATGTTTTATGCACATTACAAACATATTTGCATAGGATCAAGCATAGCATTGGACTCAAGAAAAGAGAAAACAGTTTGTTATTAACCAATTAGTTTAGAGTTCTATTTCTTCACCTTAGCTTGCTAATAGATCCTCTTACAAGCTTTAAGATCACCTTTATATTATTATTATATTGCTAGAACACCTAACAAAGTCGATAGAATTTAATTAGAATTAATTCTGAATTTAAAAACCATTCTGCTAACTAGGGGTCAGAGGTAGGGTCGGAGTAATGATCGACCCTGGGTGCGACCACCCTTATTCTGAACATCCTGAACACTGGGGGTCGATCCCCAGGGTCTGGTAGGGTCGATTGGCCATCGACCCCCTGTGCGACCCCCTGTGGGTTTTGGTCGATTTTCTTCCTTAAATCCATTTTTCGTGTTTGGGGTCCTATGGCTTGTACCTATAATCCATTCTACACATGTTTTATGGTCTAGAACCATGATTCTACCACCTATATGGTTTTCATGATTTTCCCCCATGGTTTTCCATGAAAACCTAACCATAGGTTTTGGTTTGGATTTCACCGATATCATACTTTCTGCATTATCTATCCTAAGGTCTTTAGCAATTCATGGAATTAGTATCCATACCTGAGAAGAATACTCCTTCTCTGCAACTCTTATACTTTTGCTTTCTTCTCTTCTTTCCTTCTCTTCCTTC
Organism: Protea cynaroides; assembly: GCA_028583415.1. Taxonomy (NCBI): domain Eukaryota; kingdom Viridiplantae; phylum Streptophyta; class Magnoliopsida; order Proteales; family Proteaceae; genus Protea; species Protea cynaroides. The sequence goes on along the minus strand of CM053273.1, from coordinate 53,836,624 downwards.
TCTTCTACAGAATAGAGGCATGAAAAGGCCAGCCGAAAATGCTTATAACGGAGGGAATAATGAGACATTCAAACCCTTTCGTGCTCAAGGCTTTGTTACTGCACCCAAGACTACCCCAGTAACTCAGCAGCAGCAGAAGTCATATTTTGAAGGTCCGAAATGTTATAACTGCAACCAAGCGGGACATATGACAAGAGAGTGTCCTAAGCCCAAGAAGCAGTTACATCAAGGAAGAGTATATGCTGTTACATCCGAGGATGCTGCCGCATCACCCGATGTGGTCACAGGTATGACTGAAACATCTAAGGTTGTATTACATTGTATGAGCATGTAGACTAAGTAAAATGAATCACAGGTATCGTACCTATAAATGGCATACCCGCCAGATACTCTTTGATTCAGGAGCTACTCATTCCTTTATATTTGTGTCATTTGGGAAGATGCTGAATTTACCCATCAAAACCTTAGACTACAAAATACTTGTACGGTCATCGATGGGGTTAGAAGTGGAGTTAGAGAAAGGTTATGGGCCATGTCTAGTTCTCATTGGTGAGAAAACTTTAGATGGAACCTTGATCCAACTTGGGATGGCAGACTTTGACATCATCTTAGGAATGGACTGGTTAGCTCGGCATTCGGCAAACCTTTTATGCGCCAAAAAGAAGCTAACATTTAGAGACAAAGAAGGAGCAGAATTCAGTTTTGCGGGGACCAAACTTCCCCATAAACGCAAGCTCATACTATCAGCACTAAAGGCGAAGAAGTGCCTTGAGAAGGGTGCAGTCGGATATCTAGTATCAGTGGTCGACCTTACCCAAGAAGCACCACGGATGGACGATAATGATGTCGTGCGGGATTACCCCAACATATTTCCTGAGGAACTACCAGGATTACCACCCTACCGAGCGACAGAGTTTGTGATAGATCTTATACCTGGAGCCGCACCAGTATCAAAAGCACCCTACCGAATGGCTCCTATTGAATTGAAGCAATTAAAAGTACAACTACAAGAACTACTGGACAAGGGTTATATTCGACCCAGTATATCACCATGGGGAGTGCCAGTATTGTTCGTAAAGAAGAAGGACAGTAGCATTCGATTATGTACCGATTATTGAGAGTTGAACAAACTGACAATCAAGAATCGATATCTACTACCTCGGATCGAGGACTTGTTCGATCAGTTGCAAGGAGCAAAAGTATTTTCTAAGATCGATCTTCGGTCAGGCTACCATCAGTTGAAGATTAAAGATGGTGATATTCCTAAGACAGCTTTCAGGACCAGATATGGACATTATGAATTCTTGGTCTTGTCTTTTGGATTAACAAATGCACCAGCAACTTTCATGGAACTTATGAACCATGTTTTCCACGATATGTTGGATACTTCGGTTATCGTATTTATTGATGATATATTGGTATATTCCATGGACAAGGAAACTCATATTAAGAATCTAAACGCTGCTCTACAATGTTTATGGAAAGAGAAACTATATGCCAAATTTAGCAAATGTGAGTTTTGGCTAAGTGAAGTCGCATTCCTAGGCCATGTAGTATCAGTTGAAGGAATCAAAGTGGACCCTAGCAAAATCGAAGCTATTGTAAAGTGGGAAGCACCAAAGAGCGTTGTAGAAATTAGAAGTTTTTTGGGTCTCGCTGGTTATTATCGACGATTTGTGGAAGACTATTCCCGGATTGCCGTACCTCTCACCAGTCTGACTAAGAAAGGTAAAAAGTTTGTATGGACGGATAAATGCGAGAAGAGCTTCCAAACCTTGAAGACAAGATTGATATCCGCTCTAATTTTGACTATTCCTGTTCCAGGACAGTCATTTACCTTGTACACTGATGCGTCAGGATTGGGATTAGGATGTGTGCTTATGCAATGAGAACAAGTAGTTGCTTATGCCTCAAGACAGTTAAAGACACATGAGAAAAATTATCCCACTCATGATTTGGAGTTGGCGGTAGTAGTTCATGCTGTCAAGAAATGGAGACATTACCTATACGGAGAGAAGTTCCAGATTAAATCGGACCATAAAATGCTTACTTATTTAATTAATCAAAAGGAGTTGAATATGAGGCAAAGAAGATGGCTGGAACTACTGAAAGACTATGATTGTGATATCCAGTATCATCCGGGGAAAGCTAATGTAGTAGCGGATGCGTTGAGCAGAAAGGCAGTAATAAAATCCGAGGGAGAGATTAGCACAACCGCAGCAATGTGTACTACCGGAATGGTATTCGATCACGGCAATGAGCAGTATGTGATAGACACCCCGGATGGATCAGCCAACCAAGGGTTTATTCATCGATTTTTAAATATGTTCACTGCATTGAAGATTATACCAAATATATTTGATGAAGTGAAGACAGCTATCAAAGTAGACCCTTACCTAAGAACGGTACAAGAAGACATCGAAAAAGGTAGGACTAACCCTGAGTTCACCTTGGACGAAGAGAAGGTACTGAAGTACAAAGGAAGAATATGTGTACCTGAAACAGAAAGTGTGGACATTAGACACTGATTGATGAAAGAAGCCCATACCACCATCAATTCGATACATCCTAAAAGTACAAAAATGTATCATGACCTAAAGAAACTTTATTGGTGGAGAGGAATGAAAGCAGATGTAGCTAAGTTTTTCTCAATGCCTAAATTGTCAGAACGTAAATGCTGAACGACAAAGACCTGCAGGGCTATTACAGCCGTTATCGAAACCAGCATGGAAATGGGACTGCATCACCATGGACTTCATCACAGGGTTACCATTGACTCCTCGACTAGTTGACGCAATTTGGGTGATTGTAGAGCATCTGACCAAAACAACTCCCTTTATACTGATACGAGCTCAGTATACACTGGAAAGGTTAGCAAAGCTATATGTGGATAATATTGTTCGATTACACGATGTACTAGAGAGCATTGTGTCTGATAGAGATCCACGATTTACTTCCAAGTTTTGGGAAGGATTGCAAAAGGCTATGGGTACATCATTAAAATTTAGTACTGCATTCCATCCACAGACAGATGGACAGTCAGAGCGTACCATTCAGATTCTAGAAGATATGCTTCGAGCATGTGTGATTGACTTTAAAGGATCATGAGATGAAAAGCTACCACTGATCGAGTTCTCCTATAACAATAGCTATCAGGCTACTATACAGATATCACCCTATGAAGCACTGTATGGCAGAAAGTGTCGAACTCCTTTATTTTGGAATGAAGTTGGGGAACCTAGTCTCGTTGGACCAAAATTTGTGGAAGAGACTTGTCGAGTGGTCGACATTATCAAGGAAAGAGTGAGAACAGCCCAGAATCATCAGAAGCAATATGCAGATACTCGACGCAGAGATCTTGAGTACGTTGTGGGTGATAAAGTATTCTTGAAGGTATCACCTATGCGATGTCTGAAATGGTTCGGATAGAAAGGGAAACTAAGTCCAAGATACGTCGGGCCATATGAGATTCTAGCTAAGCGTGGGAAAGTGGCTTACCAATTGGCACTACCACCATCTATGTCAAGTGTACATGACGTATTTCTTATTTCCTTATTGAAGAAGTATGTCAAAGATCCAACGCACGTTCTGATAGTAGATCTACCTGATTTAACTGAAGATTTGACTTTTGAAGTAACACCAATTGAAATCACCATCCGAAAGGTTCAACAACTACGCAATCGAGATATCTATTATGTCAAGGTCATTTGGAGATGTAGAGACATGGAAGAAATTACATGGGAGGAAGAGAATGCTATGCGAAAGCAATACCCTCACTTATTCGATTCAGAAGGTATGAATAATTTCGGAGATGAAATTTTTGTAAGTAGGGGGGAGTTGTAAGACCCGTATCAAACTAACCCGGTCTTACCACCTTGAACCAGGTCTACCCATCATGGATGAGCCAAATGGACCAATTGCGTAAAGGAGATCACGATCCCAGGTATTAAACTGACCCAAAAATACTTAAATTAAGGGGAGGGTCGCATACCCAGCAATGGAGGGTCGGGCCCCCCCAAGCCAAAAGTCAGACCCCCAGTTTTACATGGGGGGTCGAACACTTCAGGAACCTGGGGTCAATGGGATCTCCGACCCCCGGTACTCGGTAAATCTGAAAATTAAGAAAGTTTCCTAATTTTGATGGGATTCCTTCCAAATCTCATTGGGACTTATTTTAGAAGATTCTACTCTATAAATAGGACTTCCCTAAGCCTCTTTTACTCCTTTTACAACCCTAATTGAATTGAGAGAAAGAGAAGAGAAGGAAGAGAAGGAAAAGAGAAGGAAAGAAGAGAAGAAAACAAAAGGAGAAGAGTTGCAGAGAAGGAGTATTCTTCTCAGGTATGGATACTAATTCCATGATTTGCTAAAGACCTAAGGATAGATAATGCAGAGAGTATGATATCGGAGAAACCCAAACCATCAACCAATGGTTAGGTTTTCATGGAAAACCATGGGGGAAAATCATGAAAGCCATATAGGTGGTAGAATCATGGTTCTAGACCATAGAACATGTGTAGAATGGATTATAGGAACAAGCCATAGGACCCCAAACACGAAGAATGGATTTAAGGAAGAAAATCGGCCAAAACCCACCGGGGGTCGCATGGGGGGTCGATGGCCAATCGACCCTACTAGACCCTGAGCATTGACCCCCAGTGTTCAGGAAGTGTAGAATAGCGGTGGTCGCACCCAGGGTCGATCATTACTCCGACCCTACCTCTGACCCCCAGTTAACATAATGGTTTTTTTAAATTCAAAATTAATTCTAATTAAATTCTATCGACTTTGTTAGGTTTTCTAGCAATATAATAACAATATAAAGGTGATCTTAAAGCTTGTAAAAGGATCTATTAGCAAGCTAAGGTGAGGAAACAAAACTCTAAACTAATTGGTTAATAATAATCTATTTTCTCTTTTCTTGAGTCCAATGCCATGCTTGATCCTATGCGAATATGTCTGTAATGTGCATATAACATGTCATCCAATATTTCTATTATTTATTCATGCATATATACTTTATTGTTTATAACATGATGATGATGATGATGATAGGAATAGGCATGTGAATGTATGTGTGTGGTTGGTGTACTTGATGCGAGCGAGTAAAAAGGGAGGATGTGGTGGGAACGTCAATAAACGTTAACCTTTGGTGGGTCTTAGCACTTTAGCTCTATCTCTAACTCAAGTCTTGTGCAGTAGCAACGTCGTATCGCCATTAGTTTAGCAGAACTATTACGTCGTAGAGTATCAGGGGAGGTGGTCTTGTTCCTTGTAGTCTCTGACTCTACCGGGGGGCCTTAGCTCTATCTCCATGGACGTTCTGAGGGATGATGGGGTGAGGCCTTGGATACACTATTTGGCATTAGGATTGGTTAGTTGCGAGCCCAGTTTCCAAGCCCTCGCCAGCAGGGGCTTACATGTTGGTATGGCACTGTACAACAATAAATGTTAACCTTTGTTGTACAATGTTATGGTAGGGTGGATGGGACGACAATAAACCTTAACTTTTGGGCGAACATCCACACCCTGTATATAGAGGCGGGGTCAATAAACATTAACCTTTGACCACCCAACCTTTCTATTGCGCATTGTAAACTTTAAATCAGACCAAAGATATGAATTGACTGCATGCATATGTATTGTTGCATTGTTTTGTTTACTCACTGAGCCATGATGTGTGCTCACCCCCTCGACGTCGAATATTTTTAGTTGATGATGCAGGTACTACTGTCAAAGATTATGTAAATGCTCCAGTGTATGGTCACATGGCGGCGATGGAAGTTGAAGACGAAGTGGATACACATGACTCCTCTTGCGATTGCAACTCATGTGTATTCGATTAGATTTTTAGTTTTATTTATTTGGATTTATTAAAGACATGTAATTGATACTTATTTATGTCTTAGTTGATACAGAATAATTTGCTATTTAAATATTAATATCAGAGTAGATTCTCAGTTCATTTTACTATAAGACTTCCGCTATTGTGTATTTACTCTGATTAGGAATATGGATGTATGAGGTTTAGATCAGTCGGATACCACTTGTACGAGATCCTAGTTTAACCGTTGGTATGCTAGCGGTTCATCACATCATTCTGAAGTGTGCGGAATTGGGGTGTGACACCTCCCCTGGTACTCGCTCGCATCAAGTACACCACCCACACACATACATTCACATGCCTATTCCTATCATCATCATCATCATCATGTTATAAACAATAAAGTAAATATGCATGAACAATTAATAGAAATATTGGATGACATGTTGTATGCACATTACAAACATATTCGCATAGGATCAAGCATAGCATTGGACTCAAGAAAATAGAAAACAGTTTTTTATTAACCAATTAGTTTAGAGTTCTGTTTCCTAAACTTAGCTTGCTAATAGAACCTCTTACAAGCCTTAAGATCACCTTTATATTGTTATTATATTGCTAGAAGACCTAACAAGGTCGATAGAATTTAATTAGAATTAATTCTGAATTTAAAAACCATTCTGTTAACTGGGGGTCGGAAGTAGGGTCGGAGTAATGATCGACCTTGGGTGCGACCACCCCTATTCTGAACATCCCGAACACGGGGGGTCGATGCTCATGGTCTGGTAAGGTCGATTGGCCATCGACCCCCCATGCGACCCCTTGTGGGTTTTGGTCGATTTTCTTTCTTAAATCCATTCTTCGTGTTTGGGGTCCTATGGTTTGTTCCTATAATCCATTATACACATGTTCTATGGTCTAGAACCATGATTCTACTACCTATATGGCTTTCATGATTTTCCCCCATGGTTTTCCATGAAAACCTAACCATAGGTAGATGGTTTGGGTTTCACCGAGATCATACTCTCTACATTATATATCCTAAGGTCTTTAGCAATTCATGGAATTAGTATCCATACCTGAGAAGAATACTCCTTCTCTGCAACTCTTCTACTTTTGCTTTGTTCTCTTCTTTCCTTTTCTTCTCCTTCTCTTCCTTCTCTTCTCTTTCTCTCAATTCAATTAGGGTTGTAAAAGGAGTAAAAGAGGCTTAGGGACGTCCTATTTATAGAGTAGAAACTCCTAAAATAAGTCCCATTGAGAATTTGAAGGAATCCCATCGAAATCAGGAAATTTTATTAGTTTTAGATTTACCAAGTACCGAGGGTCGATAGGGGGGTTGGAGATCCGGTCGACCCCTGGTTCCTGAAGTGTCCAACCCCCCATGTAAAACTGGGGGACTGACTTCTGTCTTGGGGGGTCTGACCCTCCCTTGCTAGGTATGCGACCCTTCCCTTAATTTAAGTGTTTTTGGGTCAGTTTAATACCTGGGATCGTGATCTCCTTCACGCACATGGTCCATTTGGCTCATCCATGATGGGTAGACATGGTTCAAGGTGGTAAGACCAGGTTAGTTTGATACGGGTCATACATTTGGCATGTGTATGATTTAGTTAGTGTGTGAAATGTGAAGGGGGATGTGCCCTGGATATATCCACAACTAACACCTTTTCATATCGCCATCTACCTTAGCAGACTTGGTACGAATAGGGTATCAGGGGGAGGATGTAGGATTGTGGTTCTTCCTGCCCGCCAGACTTGAGCCCTATCTCTATGTCGTAGGGAGCCATGCTGGGGTAAGGCCATTGATACTATATTGACATTTAAGACTGGTTAGAAATGGAACCCACTTGCAAGCCCTTGCTAGTAGGGGTTTAGGTATTGGTACAGTGTGGGGTATCAGGGGGAGGATGTGGGATTGTGGTTCTTCCTGCCCGCCAGACTCGAGTCTTATCTCAATATCGAAGTGAAAGATGTGGGGCAACAGCAGTAGTGTGGTAGGTGCCTGACTGTTGGGTGTGCTCACACTCTCGTGCATGGAGGTGCGGTGGCTGCCAAACCTTACCATAGCATATTTGCCGGTTATACCTGACTCAAATTGTAATGTTATCTCATGTATTTTGTATGTTGCATTGGTCTTGTACTTTACTGAGCTAAGTTGTGAGCTCACCCAAATATATATATATATATATATATATATATATATATTTCTTTTCAGATCTGGATGCAGGGTACACAGTTGATGACTTCATGACTGCCCCAGCATACGGTATAGTTACAGCCATTGATACCCAGGCAGTGGAGGACGAGCATGACGCATCATGCGAGCGCTCCTTTTGTGTTTTCCTTTAGAGGGGATTTTATTTTGAACAATACACTGTAATACTTTAAATATTTAAATTTGTGAATGGTGGAATAAGTTGAATAATTATTTAATTTACCACATAGATCTCAGTTCATTTATTTATATTCACTGCTATGTATTAATTTCTGATTATGTTAGACTGCTTGGGAATGATTGGTTGATACGGTCTATTGAGATCCTGGTGTAAACCGTGGTTTAGAGCCGGTTTACTCACACTTCTGGTTCAGCCAGAATTGGAGTGTGACAACTTGGTATCAGAGCCCTAGGCTCTGTCCAGCTAATCATTCTGCATTTAACTGTGTCAAATGTGCTGAGTTAAAAAAATTAAAACTTTAATAAGAACACACCATAAACTTGCTTGTTGCTTGAGACTTAAGAAAGATGCAAATATACTATTAATGGAAGAACAAATATATGCACTGAAGTAGTAAGAGAAACAAATAACTATTTCATAAATTTTTTTCAGTACAAGTGAACAACAGAGTACAGTCCACAAGTCGAACAGTTAATCTAGTAACAAAATAAACCACATGAAAAATAAAATAAAATAAAATAAAACTACATCTGTCTATGGTGGTGTAGCGGGCCTGGATGGTACTGTAAGGACAATGGATTTTCAAATGATCCTCCACAAAATCAAAATTAGGCTCTCGCCTTGGTTACTTTTATCCATCCACGCCAATGGACGGAGTAAAATATGGAGTCGCCACCTAGATAAGGTCTAGGACCTATAAATGGTCTCTCACTCAGAGAGACACTATGACTCATGCTCAATGGATTGTCTTCTAGTCTTACCAGAGAAGGGTAAGTGTCAAGTTACGAGTTGGGAAGGTGTTAGGCACCCAACTCGCCCGGTCAATGGACCGGTCTCCTTTTGTCCTATCCTTTCCGGCATTCTTAAAACTTATGTATGTTCAGGTCGTTCAATTTAACCTAACTAGGCAAATGGGGAACCCTAGACCAAGTTTCTAAGTTGTTCTAACTTAGGGTGCCACCACATAGACTTGAAAAAATAAAATACAAATCAACAGACAATAAATGGATCCATGAACAAATGAATGGATTAAAAATATGAAATAATCATGAATAAACAAATAATGAATTAAAAGAATGAATAACATAGAAGATACAACAAATAATGGATGACCGAGCTCGAGATCAAGCAGCCTACGTATCCCTGTGCGGCAGAAATCAGGCCAAACGTAGTTCGGGCGGGGGTGTGATTGTGGTTGTGGTTGTGTGTGAGGTGCTCCCTTGACAAAGGTAGCACGTGTGACCGTGCGTGAAGGGTGAACTACTCAGAGTTCTCCACTTCCCGTTGCCTACGTATCTCTTTAGAGAATCAGGTCAAACGTAGTTCCCAACAGTTAACGGGCTGTTGGACCCCACATGTTATTATTGAAGAGGTGCTCGGACCTCAGAGGTACTCGGACCTCAACTCCCCGTGCTCGGCAAGGCAACACTCAAGAGGTACTCGGACCTCGACTCCCTGCACTCGGTAAGGCAAACTCAAGAGGTACTCGGACCTCAGAGGTACTCGGACCTCAGAGGTACTCGGACCTCGACTTCCTTGCACTCGGCAAAGCAAATTTAAGAGGTACTCGGACCTCGATTCCTCGCATTCAGCAAGGCATCACTTAATATTTGAAAATGGTCGGTCCGCACACCGATTCCCAAACATGGGAGATGATTGGCCTAAGGCCAAAGACAAAATTGGGTAATAGCTAGGTTGGAGATCAACATGATCCCAACCGTCACTAGATACATGAAGACAATACAATTTTTTTATTTTTTTCTTTGAAAAGGGGGAAAACAATTATGTGACGAACCCTAACGGTTGAGCGGGCCCATGGCCTAGGCAGGACCCACACCAGTCAACATGGGATTTGGGAATCCCAACAAAGGTAAACTCATTGGAGTCATCCTAAAGTTTCACAACGATGGAGGAGGGGACTCACACATTAAACAATCATAGACATAAAGTGGGGGAGACATCTCTTGAAGGAAAGGCTCATACACCCAACCAAGCATCTGAATCAAGTTAAATATGTGAGGATGTATGCGTAAAACCAGCTTACTCAAGCTAAACATGAATGACAAAATGACCTTGGATAGGACTAGGCATGCAATTGAATCAGATTCAGATTAAGTACAAAATAGATTCCATGGTGCAAATAAATCAGATTTTGACAATGAAAATAGGCACAGGATGTAGAAATGAACATTTGAGCATGACACTAAATCCAGCACAGGAACCTGATTGAAAGAGCTAAACAAAAAGAACCAAAGCTAGACACTTAAAATCAAATAACATCTCAGCACAAAACTCAAATTTGGCCTTCACTAAAATTAATTACAATGATGCAACAAACAAAAACAAACCAGATATTGACATAAAAAAAACATCTAGGAAAATTCCAATACAACATTAGAAAAGGTAATCATCACACACCAAGCTAAAAACAATCTCTTAAAAAAAACAGAATTATGCATTCCTGTGTCAACCCACTATTATCATCATACCACCACAAACAATATATAGATACACACTGGTTCACAAACCATAACCAATATATTATAAGAAGAACAGTCCATGGAATAAAAATCATCTTGCAATGCAACATTGAAACCAGTGGCAAGAAAGGTGATGAATGCAACAAGTAGCTGAGTTTAGCCGGTTAAGACATTCAGATCCAATGATAAACATTACAAAAAATGATTAAGAATAGAGAGGTAAGAAACCGAACCTGACATGAGACCCAATGCCATTAAATCACTCCCACCTTGGGTTGGACTATCCAAAAATGTAGTTTAACGAACTGGCCATTACTCTTAAACCACTCTTATCATGGGGTTGGATCAACCCAAAACAATTAAACGAGTCCTACAATAGGACTGAATCAGTCCAACATGGTTATACCAAACCCGCCATAGGGCTGAATCAACCCATCACCATTAAGCCACACCTACAACGGGTTGAACCAACCCATCATGTTAACCATCACCACCACCCACTAGAATTCACATCAGCCACTATTAAATCATCAATACAGTGGGAATCCTATTTTTATATGCAAATCAAGACATTATTAATAAACTGAAGAAAGGGATTTGTCTATTCCTCTTTCAGCCGAAACTGAAAGAGGAAAAGAAATGATACAACAATGAGGAAACCCCTATAAAAATTCTCAATATAAAACCAATTTTCAATGGTATAAAAATCAGCAAGGAGAAACAAGAATTGAACCAATTTAATAGAAGGGGAAATAGAGAGAGAAACATCATAGAATTGCATTACGTTGATTTTATTCAACTTTACACTCACATAACCATAACTCAGGTATCCAAGACCATAGAACACACCATGTGAAGCACATAATAAAAAAATGTAATCAAAAGATCCATTTATTCAAATTCATAAGCAGAAATATGGGGCTTTGATAGAGCAGAATATGGACTGAAAAAACTGATATGAACAAACAGAATAAACTGAAAGATGAAGGTTCAGTTAAACCAATGAATCTAAGATGAACTGAAATAAAAAGAAAAATGCAAAAAAAGTTAACAAAAGCAAATCACCAAGAAAAATAGATTAAATCTTATAAGTGAACAACAAAGAAAACCACATGATGAACCAAAAAATGTACCCGAATGATGAACCACCAGAATCAACAGAGATTGCTTGCAGTCTTCTCTTTCTGCAATTTTTTCTGTAAGCAATGGTTCAATCTCCTTAAATAGCAGCCACGGTCCTCCTTCCCTCTGGTTTTACGCACAAGTGGCCGCAACTCTCAGAGACACTCATAGCAGATATTCGCCTAGGTTGAGTACAAATAATGCTACAGGTAGCTCCACGGGCAGCATCTACTTCAGACTCCAAAATGTATTGAGGAAGTTGTGTCGTCTTACCACAGCCAGTTTCTCTAGAGATAACAACAATCTGATTATGTGAGATGGCAGTTAATAATGCATCCCCAGGATGATAAATGTCAATAGAAACTCTTTCATACCAATCATCTCTTCCAGTTTCCATTCCAATTTCGAAAATTACAGTCAGGGGATGTTGGCGCACAAGATAAAGCAACTTTCATGGAATATCGATAAATAATAATCAGGCAGATCGATAAATGAATCAGTGAATGGATTGAATAAGAACATGACATTGCCTAATTGTGAAAACAGCAACCATCCATCCTTGCTGCAGCCATTTCATTTCTCTCCCTAATTTCTCCCTTCCACTCCTGGACAACAAAACTCCACTCACGGTTCTCTCTATTTCCCATTTCAGCAACCCGTATCTCTTTCTAACTCAACTCTATTTTTTTTCTATCTTATGTTCTCCATCCCTTCGCAGCAGTAGCAGCAATCCTCTGCCCTCTCATTCTTCTTCTTTGATTTTCTCTCCCCCAAACCCCATCCGAATGACACCTCACCTTGCATCTTTCACCCCTCTCCTTCTCTTTCTTCACTTCTTCTTTTATCATTTTTGTTGCTGTAACCGTTGCCATTGTTGTTACTTTTGGGAGTTTAGAAAGAGAACCAGGATATCGAAACTCACCTTAGAAGAAGACCGACATTTGTGGCCTTTGACCTCGATCTATGGCTTCCTATTCTTCCCAAGCTCCCTTGATTGAAGCCATTGGACTCATCTTTGCGTCTCTCCTTGCAGCTGCCCTTTCTCTTCCTGTTTCTTCTCACTATTCTTCCCTCTCTACTGCTCTCTTCTCTCCATGAGCTGCTGCCGAAGCTCTTTCCCTTTCTTCCTCCTACTTCTTCTCCTTTCTTTTCTCTTCTTCTACCGCCTTTCCCTTTCTTTCTCCCTTTTTTCCTACTTCTTCTCCCCTTTGCTGCCGCCTCCCTTCTCTTCCTCCTTCCTACTTTTTCTGCCCGCAAAAATCCTCCCTGATTTCTCTCTTCTCCTTTTTTCTTTGCTACGGCTCCCTTCCAATAGCCGTGGCCATCTGTCCCCTTTGCTGCCGCCTCCCTTCTCTTCCTCCTACTTCTTCTCCTCTCTTTTCTCTCCCTCTTTTCTGCAGCCTCTTTCTCTCCTCTCTTTTTCCTATTTCTTCTCCCTTTGCTGCCGCCCCACTTTTCTTTTCTTCCTTCCTACTTTTTCTCCTCTATTTTCTCTCCCTCTTTTCTGCCGCCTCTTTCTCTCCTCTCTTTTTCCCGCAACAGTCCCCCCTCCTTTGTTTGTCCAGTTTTTTTTCTTTTTCTAAACCTTAATCCAAGGGCCAGGATTCCTCCACTTGATCCCTTTTCAACCCATCTCATATAATAAAAATAGGAATAGAAAAAAATTACACACAATTTATTCTAAGCCCAAACCCAAGCCCATTAGCCTAACCCATTAAACTAAACCCATTGACTCAAATAACTAAAAGAATTTAAAAAACTCTATCCTAAGGCCCAATAACAACAAATGCCTAAAACAAAACAACAAAAAGAAAACAAAACTAAAACCCAAGTAACACCTAAGCTAAACCCATTAAAATAACAAATTAAAACCCATTACCACAAAACTAAGGTTATAGGCCCAAACCCAATTCTCTTGACAATTTTTCCCACTTTTTCATTTCATAGTAATCTAAAAATGGTAGAGAAATTCTAATATGATAAAAAATGATAAAAAAAATGTCCTCAATAAGACATGGGCCAAAATTAGGGTCTTACAGAATGCCCCTCTTCGACCGAAATTCAAAGTGAATGAGGACGAAGAAAAGAAAAAACCGCATTTTGGTTCATGAAAATTGTGCAAAACGAAAAGAGGGGGAAACAAAACATTCTGACTAGATGTTCCGTCAAAGGAATCAGCGTACCTGACTAGGCGCTGACGAGGAAAAAAAAATTTAATCGGAGCGCTTGACTAAGCATTCCAACGAGAAACAGAACATTCTGACTAGATGTTCCGTCAAGGAATCAACATACCTGACTAGGCATTGACGAGGAAAAATAAATCTAATCGGAGCACTTGAGTAAACGTTCCGACGAAGAAAGGAGCAAAATTGGAGTGCTTGACTAAGCATTCCAATGAGAAACAAAACATTCTGACTAGATGTTCCGTCAGGGAATCAGCATACCTGACTAGGCGCTGACGAGGAAAAATGAATCTAATCGGAGCACTTGACTAAACGTTCCGACGAAGAAAGAAGCAAAAATGGAGTGCTTGACTAAGCATTCCGACAAGAAAAAGAACATTCTGACTAGACGTTCCGTCAAGGAATCAGCATACCTGACTTGGCGATGACGAGGAAAAATGAATCTAATCGAAGCACTTGACTAAGTATTCCGACGAAAAAAGGAGCAAAAAAAAATGGAGTGCTTGACTAAGCAATCCGGTGAGAAACAGAACATTCTGACTAGATGTTCCATCAAGGAATCAGCATACCTGACTAGGTGCTGAAGAGGAAAAATGAATCTAATCAAAGCACTTGACTAAGTGTTTCGACAAAAAAAAGCAAAGATGGAGTGCTTGACTAAGCATTCCGATGAGAAACAGAACATTCTGACTAGACATTCCATCAAGGAATCAGCATACCTGACTAGGCGCTGACGAGGAAAAATGAATCTAATCGAAGCACTTGACTAAGTGTTCCGACGAGAAAAAAAAAGCAAAAATGGAATGCTTGACTAAGCATTCCGATGAGAAACAAAACATTTTGACTAGATGTTCTGTCAAGGAATCAGCATACCTGACTAGGCGCTGACGAGGAAAAATGAATCTAATCGAAGCACTTGACTAAGTGTTCCGACAAAAAAAAGCAAAGTGGAGTGCTTGACTAAGCATTCCGATGAGAAACAGAACATTCTGACTAGATGTTCCGTCAAGGAATCAGCATACCTGACTAGGTACTGACGAGAGAAAGATCAGATTAGAGCGCTTAACTAAGCGTTCTAACAGGAATCAAAACATCTGACTAGACATTTTGACAAGCTCAAATCACCTGCCAAGGTGTTCGAGAAGAACGACCAGATCACCCGCCAAGGTGTTTGACGACAACTAATCAAAACACCCGCCAGGGCGTCTGACGAACACAATCGGATCACTTGACTAAGTACTCCGACGGTAAATAGAAATAGAATCACCCCTCAAGGTATCTGACAAACACAATCGGGGCACTTGACTAAGTGTCCCGATGGCAAATAGAGATCAGAATCACCCCTCAGGGTATCTGACCAACACAAAGACAAACACAATCAGAACACTCGACTAAGTGCACCGACGGTAAACAGAAATCAGAATCACCCCTCAAGGTATCTGACAAGCACAAAGACAAACACAATCAGAGCACTTGACTAAGTGCACCGACGGTAAATAGAGATCAGAAACACCCCTCAAGGTATCTGACAAACACAATCGGAGCACTTGACTAAGTGTCCCAATGGCAAGTAAAGATCAGAATCACCCTTTGGGGTATCTGACAAACGCAATCGGAGCACTTGACTAAGTGTCCCAACGGTAAAAATAGAAATCAGAATCACCCCTCAAGGTATCTGACAAACACAAAGACAGACACAATCGAAACACTCGACTAAGTACACCGACGGTAAACAGAGATCAGAATCACCCCTCAAGGTATCTGACAAGCACATCGACAGTGGACAACAAAGCTTTGATAGCCACTTCAGGCTAGAACGTTCACTCACCCTAGCACAGAAAAAAAATTCTCAAAGAGTAAATCATCCAACATTTTGACATTGACAACTTTGAGATGATCATGAAGTGAAAGAGTTAGAATTATAACAAGGACTACAAAAATGAAACCACGAGTGAAGCAAATAGCTGGATGAATCCGATCAGACTAAACACAGGATTATGAAGAGGGGTCCTTCCTACACTAAGGGAATGACAATGTTTGAACAGATTGTTCTATAAACAAATAATGCTTTGAATTCTGGGGGGGGATGCAAGACAAAATGAATTGATCAACTTTTGGATGAAACTCACTTGGAGAGGGGATTCCTTCCTCTAATAGAGATATAGACAATGTCTTGAATTCTCAAATGCTAGATAGATCTCAATGGCTCCGCACTTGATCAAATAATTGACTGGGTTTCAATATAATGAATGTGTCACCAATGGACTTGGGCATAAGGGTATGGTCTAAAACTCACAGAGAGCTACCACCTATATATTCGCTAAGATTCGGGTCACCTTGCCCTAGTGTCTAAATTCATAACTACACAATATTTAACAGGTCGACGACTATTTGAACCCTCACTGAAAGTAACCTTAAGGAGACACAGCCCCACACCAACTTTAAGAACAACACCAAACAACGTTTCTCCTCTTGTAAATGCTCAGATTAAAATAAATCCCAGCAAGCTATAAACTTAATGCCGAAGCAGGCATGACTATGTCTGGGCCTAAAACCTCTAGGTCTATAGACAAGCATGATAATGAAAGCTCCAACTGGACTGATGAGAAGACTGCCCAAATGGGTCTACCATTGAGAGAGTGAGGGTCTATCATGTAGAATGATGAACTCAATAGAGAATCACCATTTAAGGCTTATTGAGGACAAGGGCTCTTGGAATTCTTGGACGTCGTTGAAGTGATAAACGACAGATAGAAATTCCAGCCAGATTATTGACGCAATTGTTATTGCAAAAGAGTGACGTGCTCACGAGAGACGACGTCACAAAGACGTGATTAAAGGAAAGGGCTTTGTGATGGAGGCTCTTGAAAATCCATCGGATTAATGGACAAGAGAAAGAGCCCATTAGCCGAAGAGAAATCATCTTCTGATGATGATAAAGTGATGAGACCACCTCCTGGAGAGGCGGGATGTAGTGGCCATAATCGAAAATCTAGACCAACCAACGCCGTGAAACACGACAAAACTAGGCTCCAAAGGGATATGTCACCATCCTACATCCTGACTTTGAATAAATCTGTTTTCTTCCTTTTCTTTTTTTATTTTTTTCTAAATGGATGTGGGTATTACTCCAAGTACCACTTCACAAAACGAATAGACTCACCACTGACTTCCTAGGGGAATGCCTCCACTGTAAGACACAAAAAGATGAGCAGGCTCGTCACCAGACTTCAAGGGAAAGTACCTCTCAACATCCTCACTTCCGCACATTTTCTCATGATTTTCATTCTATTTTTCTTCTTCTTTTTTTTCTGAATGGATGTAAAGATTACCCCAAATGCCACTTCACAGAATGAGCAGGCTCACCACCAGCTCTACAAACAATGCCTCCATGTGAAGCACAATAATATGAGCACGCTCACCTCCATACTCCAAGGGAAAATGCCTCCCAACATCCTCTATATTTTTTGTAATTTTTTTTCTATCTCCTTTTTTCTTTCTTTATTTCTCTCTTTTTTTTGTCTTTTTTTTTTTTTTTTTTGGATGTGGGGGCTATACAAATACTGCTCCAGACTGACCAAACACTTCTTCACACTGGAAACAAAACCTCTCTGCTTCTGTAAGCTAGCTCAAAGTGAAGACTCTCAGAGATGGCATCTCTAATTCGACAGAAAGTACTGTCTCCATGTCGTTAACCAAAGAAATGAGATGTTGCCCCAGTGGGAGTACTAAACCTTTACATTCTTTGTGTTGTTTCAACTGCCCCAATTCATCTGAAGATAGTAAGGACAAGACCTATGTTTGATAATCCAAAAATTATTGCACAACTCCTGTGTCTTTCCCCAATCATGCTGCCCCTGATCCAAGATCAACTCACAAGACACCCCAATGTCAATAAAATACTCTTGTAAGAAGCTTGAGCACATGGGTACTCTTCTGTCCCAAAATTTATCATTTAAAGTCTTCACAGATGGGTTGGGCTTTCTTTTCTTTTAAGGCCAGGTGGAGTAGAAGTTCAGGTAATGGCTCATCATCCAAATCATCATCAGAATTAGAATTAACAGAGAAAATGGAAGAGGAAGAAGAAACAAGCTTGGAAAAATTGAAAATTTTTTTTTTGAAGTAAGCTAGCTTAGCAATGAAATCCCAACTGGGACAAACTTGACATTTGATATAGCAGATTTGAACTGGACTCTCTATATACACATTGGATTTAGGCCCAGACATGGCTGACCTATCAGTTTCAGATGATAGCAAGTTGGGACAAAATGAATCCATCTGAGCACCTCAATTGGATACAACACTGCTAGTGAGAAAAAAACAATTGTTGTGGGACCTAGTCTCTGTTCCGGTTTCCACCAGTAAGAGTCATCACATCCACCTGACAAATATTGGTATTTATCATTCAATTCCTTGCCCCTGTTGGGACTATTAATGCTCATTATTGAATTGCCTCACTGTTGGGCATGATGGAACACAATGTTCTCTTGAACGTGGATATCGGGAGGTGGGTGGGTCAATCCTAGGAATCCGAGATCGACTTTGATAGTCAGGGAATTCAGGGATATCATTCATCTTGGCCACTTGGCCCCTCAAAAGTTCATGGTTTCTTGATCAATGGAATATTTGAGATCATACTTAGCATAACAGTAATGACTACGAGAAATCTCCTAGAGGAAGGATCCTTGACTCAGGAGGATAGAGAAAATTCTGATCTAGAAAAACAATGATGCAGAGGAGTGGAGAAAATAATTAAGTTGAGACAAGTCATTGGCTAGCTCGTGATCGAGACTTTGATTGACAAATATCCTAGCACTGAACCGACTCTTGAGGATGGAGACATCAGTTGACTGAGAGAAGTGACACTGACCAACTCTAAAGAATGGAGACTTAATTAAGTTGATTGATCACAGATTCGAATGACTCATAAAAATAAATAAATGAAAAAAAAGAATTTTAATTGGAAAATATACAAACATACTCAAGCAAGGATGACTCGACCAAACAATTGTTAACTCACTTGTAAACCAATTCAAACTAAGTGCATCTTGTTCAACTTGTCAAATTAAGCGGCCTTATGTCCAGATGTTGGGGAAAAGTGAATTCTGATAGAATCACACACCAACACCAACATCTAATCATAATGGCTCACTTAATTTTAGTAGTTTGAAAGAGATGCCCCAGTTTGAATATACAATCCAAATGATAAACAAGTAACATGGTTCAAGAAAGAACAAAACACACAGATAGTCTTCTGACCACAATGACCACTTGGTGATGATTTAGTTAACTTGCTCTCAAAATCAGTATGCATCCATAGAGAGCTCAACATGTAAGTTGCGTGTTTATACGAAAGGGTTGATGTGCCCCAGAATATACATATGCCGAGTGATCAGCATAGACACGCATACCCATGTTGCACTATCTATCCAAACATACTGATAAAGAGACCAAATCTGATCTCAATCATCACTAAAGTGGCTATAATAGGCAAAAGAAATCTATAGAGATGTTCGAACTTGAACCTCAAGAAAATATGTTAGTGGGGAAATCTAAAATTCAGGTTCTATGTCCAATGATGCATGATAGGTGGTTATAGGACAGACAAGGCTTCCTTGACAGGATGCAAAATATACCTATCACCCGTACAAACGGAATGAGTCGCAGGTACGGGGAATCCTTTATATACCCAAAGGTACTAGATCAAGGTTGTGGCTTCGTCGGAGGGCTGCCCAAAATATTCATAATGGGTCCGTTCCAACTAACCACGAGGTTTGGTTGATCTCATCCTCACAAATGCAATGCAAGATGCAAAAATGGAAATTAACAAACAAGTATTTACAACCACCTAACATCCAATTATTTACAACAAACTAAAACAGTTATTGACAACATGTTATATACAAGAGTCAACAAAAATCTAAACCACAGGTATTTACAGGAAACCAAGATACAAGAATTTACATGTAAACAACATACGGGTATTTACAACATGCTATGAGTATTTATAGGAAACACGAAATGTAAACATTTAAGCTACAACACATATATTTACAAGAAATAAAATACAACAATTTACATCAAGTAAACCTACAAAATACATCGAACTAAACATACAGAAGGGGAAAGGAAAGGAAAGGACAGAATTCGGAGTCTGACATGATTCCCCAGTGGAGTCGCCACTGTGAGGACAATGGATTTTCAAATGATCCTCCACGAAATCAAAATTAGGCTCTCGCCTTGGTTACTTTTATCCATCCACGCCAATGGACGGAGTAAAATATGGAGTCGCCACCTAGATAACGTCTAGGACCTATAAATGGTCTCTCACTCGGAGAGACACTATGACTCATGCTCAATGGATTGGTTTCTAGTCTTACCAGAGAAGGGTAAGTGTCCAGTTACGAGTTGGGAAGGTGTTAGGCACCCAACTCGCCCGGTCAATGGACCGGTCTCCTTCTGTCCTATCCTTTCCTGCATTCTTAAAACTTATGTATGTTAAGGTCATTCAATTTAACCTAACTAGGCAAATGGGGAACCCTATACCAAGTTTCTAAGTTGTTCTAACTTAGGGTGCCACCACATAGACTTGAAAAAATAAAATACAAATGAATGGATTAAAAATATGAAATAATCATGAATAAACAAATAATGAATTAAAAGAATGAATAACATAGAAGATACAACAAATAATGGATGACCGAGCTCGAGATCAAGCAGCCTACGTATCCCTGTGCGGCAGAAATCAGGCCAAACGTAGTTCGTGCGGGGGTGTGATTGTGGTTGTGGTTGTTTGTGAGGTGCTCCCTTGACAAAGAAGCACGTGTGACCATGCGTGAAGGCTGAACTACTCAGAGTTCTCCACTTCCCGTTGCCTACGTATCTATTTAGAGAATCAGGTCAAACGTAGTTCCCAACAGTTAACGGGCTGTTGGACCCCACATGGCATTATTGAAGAGGTGCTCGGACCTCAGAGGTACTCGGACCTCAACTCCCCGCGCTCGGCAAGGCAACACTCAAGAGGTACTCGGACCTCGACTCCCTGCACTCGGCAAGGCAAACTCAAGAGGTACTCGGACCTCAGAGGTACTCGGACCTCGACTTCCTTGCACTCGGCAAAGCAAATTTAAGAGGTACTCGGACCTCGATTCCTCGCATTCAGCAAGGCATCACTTAATATTTGAAAATGGTCGGTCCGCACACCGATTCCCAAACATGGGAGATGATTGGCCTAAGGCCAAAGACAAAATTGGGTAATAGCTAGGTTGGAGATCAACATGATCCCAACCGTCACTAGATACATGAAGACAATACAATTTTTGTATTTTTTTCTTTGAAAAGGGGGAAAACAATTATGTGACGAACCCTAATGGTTGAGCGAGCCCATGGCCTAGGCAGGACCCACAACAGTCAACATGGGATTTGGGAATCCCAACAAAGGTAAACTCATTGGAGTCATCCTAAAGATTCACAATGATGGAGGAGGGGACTCACACATTAAACTATCATAGACATAAAGTGGGGGAGACATCTCTTGAAGGAAAGCCTCATACACCCAACCAAGCATTTGAATCAAGTTAAATATGTGAGGATGTATGTGTAAAACCAGCTTACTCAAGCTAAACATGAATGACAAAATGACCTTGGATAGGACTAGGCATGCAATTGGATCAGATTCAGATTAAGAACAAAATAGATTCCATGGTGCAAATAAATCAGATTTTGACAATGAAAATAGGCACAGGATGTAGAAATGAACATTTCAGCATGACACTAAATCCAGCACAGGAACCTGATTGAAATAGCTAAACAAAAAGAACCAAAGCTAGACAATTAAAATCAAATAACATCTCAGCACAAAATTCAAATTTGGCCTTCACTAAAATTAATTACAGTGATGCAACAAACAAAAACAAACCAGATATTGACATAAAAAAAACATCTAGGAAAATTCCAATACAACATTAGAAAAGGTAATCATCACACACCAAGCTAAAAACAATCTCTTAAAAAAAAAAATTATGCATTCCTGTGTCAACCCACTATTATCATCATACCACCACAAACAATCTATAGATACACACTGGTTCACAAACCATTACCAATATAATATATGAAGAACAGTCCATGGAATAAAAATCATCTTGCAATGCAACATTGAAACCAGTGGCAAGAAAGGTGATGAATGCAACAAAGTAGCTGAGTTTAGCCGGTTAAGACATTCAGATCCAATGATAAAAATTACAAAAAATGATTAAGAATAGAGAGGTAAGAAACCGAACCTGACATGAGACCCAATGCCATTAAATCACTCCCACCTTGGGTTGGACCATCCAAAAATGTAGTTTAACGAACTGGCCATTACTCTTAAACCACTCTTATCATGGGGTTGGATCAACCCAAAACAATTAAATGAGTCCTACAATAGGACTGAATCAGTCCAACATGGTTATACCAAACCCGCCATAGGGCTGAATCAACCCATCACCATTAAGCCACACCCACAACGGGTTGAACCAACCCATCATGTTAACCATCACCACCACCCACTAGAATTCACATCAGCCACTGTTAAATCATCAATACAGTGGGAATCCTATTTTTATATGCAAATCAAGACATTATTAATAAACTGAAGAAAGGGATTTGTCTATTCCTCTTTCAGCCGAAACTGAAAGAGGAAAAGAAATGATACAATAATGAGAAAACCCCTATAAAAATTCTCAATATAAAAACAATTTTCAATGGTATAAAAATCAGCAAGGAGAAACAAGAATTGAACCAATTTAATAGAAGGGGAAATAGAGAGATAAACATCATAGAATTGCATTACGTTGATTTTATTCAGCTTTACACTCACATAACCGTAACTCAGGTATCCAAGACCATAGAACACACCATGTGAAGCACATAATAAAAAAATGTAATCAAAAGAACCATTTATTCAAATTCAGAAGCAGAAATATGGGGCTTTGATAGAGCAGAATATGGACTAAAAAAACTGATATGAACAAACAGAATAAACTGAAAGATGAAGGTTCAGTTAAACCAATGAATCTAAGATGAACTGAAATAAAAAGAAAAATGCAAAACAAGTTAACAGAAGCAAATCACCAAGCAAAATAGATTAAATCTTATAAGTGAACAACAAAGAAAACCACATGATGAACCAGAAAATGTACCCGAATGATGAACCACCAGAATCAACAGAGATTGCTTGCAGTCTTCTCTTTCTGCAATTTTTTCTGTAAGCAATGGTTCAATCTCCTTAAATAGCAGCCACGGTCCTCCTTCCCTCTGGTTTTACGCACAAGTGGCCGCAACTCTCTCAGAGACACTCATAGCAGATATTCGCCTAGGTTGAGTACAAATAATGCTACAGGTAGCTCCACGGGCAGCATCTACTTCAGACTCCAAAATGTATTGAGGAAGTTGTGTCATCTTACCACAGCCAGTTTCTCTAGAGATAACAACAATCTGATTATGTGAGATGGCAGTTAATAAAGCATCCCCAGGATGATAAATGCCAATAGAAACTCTTTCATACCCATCATCTCTTCCAGTTTCCATTCCAATTACGAAAATTACAGTCAGGGGATGTTGGCGCACAAGATAAAGCAACTTTCATGGAATATCGATAAATAATAATCAGGTAGATCGATAAATGAATCAGTGAATGGATTGAATAAGAACATGACATCGCCTAATTGTGAAAACAGCAACCATCCATCCTTGCTGCAGCCATTTCACTTCTCTCCCTAATTTCTCCCTTCCACTCCTGGACAACAAAACTCCTCTCACGGTTCCCTCTATTTTCCATTTCAGCAACCCATAATCTCTTTCTCACTCAACTCTTTTTTTTTTCTATCTTATGTTCTCCATCTCTTCGCAGCAGCAGCAGCAGCAATCCTCTGCCCTCTCATTCTTCTTCTTTGATTTTCTCTCGCCCAAACCCCATCCGAATGACACCTCACCTTGCATCTTTCACCCCTCTCCTTCTCTTTCTTCACTTCTTCTTTTATCATTTTTGTTGTTGTAACCGTTGCCATTGTTGTTACTTTTGGGAGTTTAGAAAGAGAACCAGGATATCTAAACTCACCTGAGAAGAAGACCGACATTTGTGGCCTTTGACCTCGATCTACGTCTTCCTATTCTTCCCAAGCTCCCTTGCTTGAAGCCATTGGACTCATCTTTGCGTCTCTCCTTGCGGCTGCCCTTTCTCTTCCCGTTTCTTCTCACTATTCTTCCCTCTCTACTGCTCTCTTCTCTCCATGAGCTGCTGCCGAAGCTCTTTCCCTTTCTTCCTCCTACTTCTTCTCCTTTCTTTTCTCTTCTTCTGCCGCCTTTCCCTTTCTTTCTCCATTTTTTCCTACTTCTTCTCCTCTTTGCTGCCGCCTCCCTTCTCTTCCTCCTTCCTACTTTTTCTGCCCGCAACAATCCTCCCTGATTTCTCTCTTCTCCTTTTTTCTTTGCTACGGCTCCCTTCCAATAGTCGTGGCCATCTGTCCCCTTTGCTGCCGCCTCCCTTCTCTTCCTCCTACTTCTTCTCCTCTCTTTTCTCTCCCTCTTTTCTGCCGCCTCTTTCTCTCCTCTCTTTTTCCTATTTCTTCTCCCTTTGCTTCCGCCCCACTTTTCTTTTCTTCCTTCCTACTTTTTCTCCTCTCTTTTCTCTCCCTCTTTTCTGCCGCCTCTTTCTCTCCTCTCTTTTTCCCACAACAGTCCCCCCTCCTTTGTTTGTCCAGTTTTTTTTCTTTTTCTAACCCTTAATCCAAGGGCCAGGATTCCTCCACTTGATCCCTTTTCAACCCATCTCATATAATAAAAATAGGAATTGAAAAAAATTACACACAATTTATTCTAAGCCCAAACCCAAGCCCATTAGCCTAACCCATTAAACTAAACCCATTGACTCAAATAACTAAAAGAATTTAAAAAACTCTATCCTAAGGCCCAATAACAACAAATGCATAAAACAAAACAACAAAAAGAAAACAAAACTAAAACCCAACTAACACCTAAGCTAAACCCATTAAAATAACAAATTAAAACCCATTACCACAAAACTAAGGTTATAGGCCCAAACCCAATTCTCTTGACAATTTTTCCCACTTTTTCATTTCATAGTAATCTAAAAATGGTAAAGAAATTATAATATGATCAAAAATGATAAAAAAAATGTTCTCAATAAGACATGGGGCAAAATTAGGGTCTTACAGGTACCGAATCTGCAATATCATAGTCCTTCTCGTACACCTCTCTGAGCCAATGAACCTGGTCCTGCGTGACCCATAGGCTATGAGCTAGACGCCCCAACTCCTGACCCATCTCTCACTGAGAATCCATGAGCCCTCTCGGGGTATCTAGGATGCGTCTCTAGGTGTCTCTGATCTCCATGAGTATGCTCATCACTGGGTCCGAAGGGGGATGAGATGGTCCAATAACTTGAGAAGGCCTAGAAGGTCCTGCAACTTGAGAATGTTGGGGGGCAGGTGCTGGGAAGTCCTCCATGTGTGCACCCCCATCATCCCCCATCTTGGCTGCCACTGCTGCTACTGCAGCTGCTGCTACTGCAAGGGCCGCATGGTTCCTAGGTAGGAGAGGACGAGCCTGTAACTCCTCGTTACTGAGCACTATATCGTCCATCTGCATCTTATAGATGACCTTGGCATCTATATCAGAACTCATGGTGATCTCCACAGCTACCTCACCCTGCATATCCACACCTAGACACTGCAGCAAAGCTGTGATCAACCTACCATACGGGAGATTGCCCGTCACACCAGGCATGGCTGCATAGATTATAACCCGAATAAGCAAGTAAGGCAAACAAATAGTGCCCCCTCTGGGGAACAATGTTATGCTGTAAGATCCAGCAGAATAGACGAGGCTGAGGACGTAGGTTAGAAGCCAACATGACTCTACCTGGTAATAAGATCTTCTCGGCTATGGCTGCCCTCATGGCCTCAGAAAGATATCCTTTGGTTCTGGGTGGACAATAAATGAGTTCCCCATCGTCAGGAATCTCCAGAAGTCCAGCTATATCGGCTGCGTTAAATGAAATCATCACCCCTTTCTCATAGCTGGTGATGCGAAGGTCTCTGGCATGCTCCCAGTCATTTAAGTCACCTTCTACCTCCAAGTTGGCAAAGAACAACTTCACCAAGCTAGAACGGGTAGTCTCTCTATACTGGATGAGGGGTAACCAGCCTATTTCTCCAAAAGCTGCCTCAAAATCGAAGCGGTGAAGATGCTACAGGTTAACAAAATGGCCTACTTCGATACGCTTTGCTAGAAACCATGCTAGGCGTGAAGCGGCCGCCTCCGACCAAAACTACCTCTCATCATACAAGACAGATGGGAGGTGTGGCATGTTCATACCAGGCATAAATGATCGTTTCCCCTCTCCACGACATCTAGACATGGTGTATCAATTAAACAAAGAACAAGAGTCAGTTAGAGACAAATTGAGAAAAAACTACGATAGTGTAACAATAGAAAATGGTGGAAAAGCCTAAAAACACACCCAATATAAATGAAAGGACTTATTGTGATAGTACAATGCTAGCATAGGTCAAACAAGTTCGTCACAAAACAAAGAAATAGAGTCATATTAACAAAATTTATCAAAAACATCGAAAAACCTAGAAACCTAGGTTAAAAGTCAAAATTTTGGGATTTTCTTTAAACCAATCGATAGAACTTCGAATTGGTTGAGGGGCATTACACATTTAGACCCCTAAAACCTTTCTCAAGAAAAGAAAGGAGTTTTCTATGGTGAAAAACTTCCAAATCAAGAAAAAAACTAGGTTTTGGTATAAAAGACGATGAAAAATTTTCTAAAAGAGGGAAGAGAATGGTAAGCTTACCTGAGAGATGAGATTGGTACTCTAGGATGAAGTAGAAACAATCTTAGGAGCACCGGATGCACTAGAGAGACTCGGAGACCCAGAGAGAAATTGCCACCGGAGTAAAATCTAAGGAGAGAAATGAGAAATGAGACCTAATCGCGATTTTTAAAGGCTTTTTAGTGATACCGGTCGCACTTCTGGGTTGGACTGTGCGACTGGTACCCCCCTGCGGTATGGTGCGACCGGTACCTACCATAGGGTATACCGGTTGCACAAAAATGTGGTGTGTGCGACTGGTACTGCCTGTGGTATGGCCAGACCGGTATGAATTTCCAGTCATACCGGTCTCACTCCCGGTGAGACCGGTACCGCCGTCGAAATCCCTTGGGGATTGGGAATACAAAACCATTCCGAGAATCGGCCAAACTTTATTCCAGACCTCACGCCTGCATGATATGACTAGAATAAAGGATTGTACACAGGAAATTTTGAAAGATAACTGAAAATTTGCTTATGTTCTTCCCTATTGATGTATACTTATGCTGCATATGCGTTGAGACTAAATGTTAGTTGGAATAATTCTCTAATTTGTCTCATGTATCTCAATGTATTTTGATATCGTACAGGGAATTAAATTGCCTCAATGGTTAGAGGGAATGGACATAGAGTTCATAGCAGACGCCGTCACTCAAGGGCGCCTACCATGGACAGGAGTTCAGGTACAGAAAACTCAGAAGAGAATGAAGAGAGAGTAGGTGGGGAAGAACTTAACCCCCTCAAACGAAACTGAAAAGGTGATGAAGTCCAATGAAGAATTGTCGTCATAGGGGCAACCAGCTATAGGATCCAAAACAATGATGGCTAACTTGGTTACTAATATGGAGGCACAGCAGAAGAAGTTATTTGATGAGATGTTCAAAATGTTCAGGCCACCTGGGCCTGTGTCGGCACCTGCAAACATGTCATCCACAAATGCCGAGAATGTCCATGCAGAACCAGTGGGAGTTAGCACAGTTACTGAAGGACCACCACAACAAGACCAACCCAACACAGTTACCCACCCGGTTACAGGGACGCCAATTCCTAACCAAGATCAAGGAGGGTATCAGGGACCGTATCAGGGTGCATAGTTTTGGGGGATATCATGGAGGAAATCAGAGTGGCTATTCTTATCAGCCACAATGGTATGGACAAGCACCATATGGACAAGTTCCTTATGCACAGGGTAGTCTTTCCAAGGAAGTGGATGGATTTTTAAAGCTCAAACCTCGAACTTTTACAGGGAAGTCAGGGAAAACATTGTGGCCAGCGCAGTGGATAGCTGAAATGGAGAAGAACATTTGGCTACTGGAGTGTCAGGATGGGGATAAAGTATTATATGCCACTCACATGATGAAGGAGGAAGCCAATGGGTGGTGGAGTTCTAATAGATCATATCTGGAAACAAAGCACCAGATAATCACTTGACACATCTTCAAGGAGGCTTTCTTCGAAAAATATTTCCCCAGGAGTTTTCATGTTCAAATGTAGAGGGAGATCCTAAATTTGCAACAATCTCAGTTGACAGTAGAGGAATATCAACAAAGGTATGAGGAGTTATTCTTTTTCTCTCCAACCAGTATGCAGGAGTAGGAAACAAAGACTCGTCGTTTCACTATGGGTCTTCGGGGTGTTATCAGAGAGCATGTGCTGGGTCGAGGGTTAAACAAATATAACGAAGCTGTATAGGTGGCTCGAGTCAACAAGGCCAGTCAAAGAGAAAGTTTCTTCGCACAAAATAGGGGCCTAAAGAGGCCTAATCCTGAGGTCCAATGCGGAAGAAGCAACCGACCATATCGTCCGTTCAGGCCACCTGCTAGCACAGTGCCTCCCAGACCGGCTATTGCAATGACACCACAGGCAACGGGGCCGAACCCTAATGTAAAGTGTTTCAATTGCCAATAGGTGGGGCATTATGCCAGAACATGCCCACAACCAAAGAGGGAGCAACAACAAGGCAAGGTATATGCTGTTACTACAGAAGCGGCAGTCGCATCACCAGATGTGGTTACAAGTATGATTTTATACTTACTCTTTAACTGTTGCATAAATTGTTTGTGCCTTTGAAAATAAGGGAAAATTTGAAAAACCTCAGGTACAGTAAATATAGCAGGATTACCCGCCAGAGTCCTGTTGGACTCGGGGGCCACCCATTCCTTTGTGTCAATGTCATTCGGAAAAGGACTAGATCAACCCATCAAGACTCTACAACCAAGTCTGTTAGTTCGGTCTCCCATGGGAATGGAGGTAGTATTAGAAGAATATTATGGTCCTTGCCTAGTGCTTATTGAAGGATGAGAGTTGGAAGCCAATCTAGTCCAGCTGGAGATGTCAGATTTCGATGTCATTCTTGGCATGGACTGGTTATCTAAACATTCGGCAAACTAGTTATGTGCCGAGAAGAATTTGATGTTCAAAGACAGTGAAGGGACTGAGTTCAACTTTAAAGGGGCTAAGTTGCCTAGGAAGAGAAAGCTCATACTCTCAGCCCTAATAGCAAAGAAGTGCTTAGAGAAATGAGGAGTAGGATACCTCGTATCAGTGGTGGATGTGACCGCTGACTTACCAAAAATAAAGGACATCATAGTGGTACGAGAATTTCTTGATGTATTTCCAGAAGTCCTACCCAGGTTGCCACCAGATAGAGCTATTGAGTTTGTGATAGACCTCCTACCAGGGGTAGCACCTGTGTCTAAAGCACCTTACAGGATGGCTCCCACCGAGTTGAAAGAGTTAAAAACTCAGCTGCAAGAATTGTTAGACAAGGGATTTATAAGGCCTAGTATCTCACCTTGGGGAGCACCTGTGCTCTTTGTCAAGAAAAAGGATGGTAGCGTATGTCTTTGTATAGACTATCGAGAATTAAACAAGCTCACTATCAAGAACAGGTACCCACTACCAAGAATAGATGATTTGTTTGATCAACTACAAGGTTCGATTGTATTCTTGAAGATTGACCTGAGGTCAGGGTATCATCAACTCAAGATTAAGGAAGCAGACATCCCCATGATAGCTTTCAGGATGCGTTATGGACACTATGAGTTCCTTGTGATGTCCTTTGGGTTGACTAATGCACCTACATCATTCATGGAGCTAATGAATTGGGTATTCCATGACATGTTGGATACGTCGGTTATCATGTTCATCGATGATATTTTAGTATACTCCAAGGACCAGGAGACACATGCAGTGCATCTAAGAGCAGCAATACAAAGACTAAGGAGAGAGAAGCTTTATGCAAAATTCATGAAGTGTGAATTCAGGCTAAATGAAGTGGCCTTCCTTGGTCACGTGGTTTCTACTGAAGGAATCAAGGTCGATCCTAGTAAAATTTCTACCATAGTAGGATGGGAGGCACCGAAGATAGTTGTCGAAATTCGTAGTTTCCTGGGCTTAGCTGGATACTATAGAAGGTTTGTGGAGGATTATTCCAAGATTGCTGTTCCACTCAATAGGTTGACCAAAAAGGGGGAAAAGTTCATATGGACTGAAAAATGTGCGAAATGCTTCCAGACGTTGAAGTCAAGACTGGTATCAGCACCTATATTGACTATTCTAGCTCCAGACCATCCATTCACACTATATACAGATGCTTCAGGTTTGGGATTGGGTTGTGTGCTGATGCAAGGAGAACAGGTGATAGCCTATGCCTCAAGATAGCTGAAAGAGCATGAGAAGAACTAGAATACACATCACCTAGAATTGGCAGCGGTCATTCATGCTATCAAGACTTGGAGGCATTATATGTATGGTGACAAATTCCAGATTAAGTCTGATCACAGAAGCCTGACGTATCTTTTCACCAAAAAAGACATAAACATGAGGCAGAGGAGGTGGTTAAAATTACTCAAGGACTATGACTGTGACATTCAGTAATTGTAGCTAATGCGCTAAGCAGGAAATGGGCATCAAACCCTGAAGCAGGACCAAGTACAAATGCAGCATTGTGTGCTGCTGTTTCTGGCTCATCAGAGGATGAAGAACAACTCTTAATAAATTCAGCAGATGATCCTATTGAGCAAGGGTTGATACACCAGTTTACCCTTATGTTTGCAGCATTAAAGATTTTGCCCGACTTGAAGTAAGAAATAAAGGCAGCAGTCCTACAGGACCCATACCTCAGGACAGTTCAAGAAGATTTGGAAAAGGGTCAAGCAAACCCTGATTTCACATTAGATAAAGACAAGGTACTCAGATATCATGGGTGTTTATGTGTACCTGAGAATGAAGATCTGGAAATCAGAAACCGAATCATGTTGGAAGCTCACTCTACTCCATATTCAGTACATCATGGGAGCACCAAGATGTACCATGACCTCAAGAGATTATACTGGTGGGGGGGGTATGAAAGCAGATGTGGCCCGATATATATTTCAATGTTTAAACTACCAGCAAGTCAAAGCAGAAAGACAGAGGCCCACAGGATTATTGCAACCGTTACATGAACCAGCATGGAAATGGGATTGTATTACCATGGATTTTGTCACTGGTCTACCTATGACTCCAAGGTCAGTGAATGTTGTTTGTGTAGTTGTAGATCGCCTTACCAAGATCGCCAGATTTATGCCAGTCAGACAGCAATACACCATGGATAAGTTGGCAAGATTATATGTGGACAATATAGTCAGACTGCATGGTGTCCCAGAGAGCATAGTAACTGATAGAGATCCACGCTTCACATCGAAGTTCTGGGAGGGGCTATAGAAGGCAATGGGGACGAAACTAAAATTCAGTACAGCCTTCCACCCTCAAACGGATGGTCAGTCAGAGAGGACCATCTAGATCCTAGAAGATATGCTTCGCGCATGTGCTATCGACTTTAAGGGGAGTTGGGATGAGAAGCTTTCCCTCATTGAGTTTGCCTACAACAACAGCTACCAGTCTATGATCCAGATGGCCCCATATGAGGCCTTGTATGGCAAGAAATGTCGGACTCCATTATTATGGGACGAAGTTGGAGAAAGAAGGATTGTCGGACCAAAATTTGTAGAAGAAACCAACAAGGCAATAGATCAAATCAAGAACCGAATAAAAACAGCTCAGGTGCGTCAAAAACATTATGTTGACAATAGGTGACGAGACCTTGAATTCATGATTGGTGATAAAGTTTTCTTGAAGGTGTCACCAGTAAGAGGACTGAAGCGGTTCGGTAGAAAAGGAAAACTATGTCCAAGATATGTGGGACCATATGAAATTTTGTCCCAATGCGGCAAATTGGCCTATAAACTTGCATTGCCACCAGCGATGTCTAGTATCCTCAACGTCTTTCATGTGTCCTTACTAAAGAAGTACGTGAGAGACCCTTCGCACATTCTTGTTGCATACCCCCCAGATTTGACAGAAGACTTAACCTTCGAGGTGGTGCCATTCCAGCTCATTAGCAAAAAGGTACAACAACTTCCAAGGCGAGCTATCCACTATGTCAAGGTCATTTGGAAAAGTCAGGATGTAGAAGAAATTACTTGGGAGGAGGAGGATGCCATGCGACAAGACTACCCTCATCTTTTCGACTTTGAAGGTACGTATAATTTTGGGGACAAAATTTCTTTTAAGGGAGGAGGAATTGTGAGACCTACATCCAAATTTCGGCGACGAAATTTCTTTTAAGGGTGGTAGAGTTGTAAGAACCATTCTTTGAAAACCTGGTCTAATCTATGGTTCTATATGATGACAGGTCTCCCAATCATAACCGGACCGGAAGGCGAAGTCGGGTGACGAACCATTCAAATTTCAGGTATGAGAACCTGCAAAAAAATGTATAAATCTCATTCCACTCTCACTATACCGATTGCGGTTAGTGCAACCGGTATGTGCAACCGGTATGGGTATACCAATCTGACTATACCGGTCTGACTCAGACCGGTATGTGCGACCGGTATGTCTAGTTTTGACTGGAGACGGACTCCAGCGGGTCCCTCACTCCGAATTGAAACTTGGAAAGTTTCCAATTACGGGAAACCTTCCTATGAACGGCCTCCCACTATTAATAGAGACATTAGCACTCCTTCTGATCCATCTCAAAACCCTAGCCTTCTAGAGGAGAGCTGAGAAGAAGCAAGGAGGAGGAGGCTGCCCAGGAAGGAGGTTTCCGTTGAAGGAGCACGCCGCCAACCGACAAACACCGCCGTAAGTGCTCTATACTCTTAGTAATATTAGGGTTTCGGATCGAAGCCGTTAAGCGGCACGGAAATCCAAAATCTTAAATCTTGCAATGAACCTAGTCTCTTATTTAAATAATCTAGGTTTGATACGGTGTTCTAGTCGAAACCGAAAGACCATTAAAGTATTTGAATCTTAGAATGGGTTAGGAGAAACCCTAAAAACCAAGCCAATGACCAATGGGAAAGGGAGATCCAAGATCGAGTTCTCGGAACTAATCCACAGAATAAACCGGTTGGACACAAGGTCCGGCAGTATGGGTCTGTGGTGTGTACCGGAGGCATATACCGGTCTCACATATGTGCAACCGGTATATACCACAACTGGTATACATACCAGTGGCACATACCAGTCTCACTCCCTTCAGACCGGTACCTGCGATCGGTATGGTTTTCAAGCCTTGTTTGCTTGGTCAGGAAAGGTTCTGACCAACTGTGACCTTAATAAATTAATTCTAACCTATGAATATGATTGTATAGGACTTGTAGACAACGTGAGAATACCCTGTGACGCAGAGCGGGATCGTTATCACACATCAGGTAAGGGACAAGACCCCAAACTCTAATTAACTAGTTAACCAGTAAACCGTTGCAACTAAATTGTGTTACTATTATCTGTTCATGCATTTCATATGCTAGAATTGTTGGATGTTAGGTATGAGTATGTTTTAGTTAGTGTGTGGAATGTGAAGGGGGGTGTGCCCTGGATATATCCACTGCTAACACCTTTTTGTATCGCCATCTACCTTAGCAGACTTTGTACAAATAGGGTATCAGGGGGAGGACGTGGGATTGTAGTTCTTCCTGCCCACCAGAATCGAGCCCTATCTCTATGTCGTAGGGAGCCGTGTTGGGGTAAGGCCATTGATACTGTATTGACATTTAGGACTGGTTAGAAATGGAACCCACTTGCAAGCCCATTCTAGTAGGGGTTTAGGTATTGGTACGGTGTGGGGTATCAGGGAGAGGACGTGGGATTGTGGTTCTTCCTGCCCGCCAGACTCGAGTCCTATCTTCATACCATAGTGAGTGATGTGGGGCAACAGCAGTAGTGTGTTAGATGCCTGACTGTTGGGTGTGCTCACACTCTCGTGCATGGAAGTGCGGTGGCCGCCAAACCTTACGATAGCATATTTGCAAGTTATACCTGACCCAAATTGTAATGTTATCTCATGCATTTTGTATGTTGCATTGGTCGTGTACTTTACTGAGCTAAGTTGTGAGCTCACCCAAATATATATATATATATATATATATATATATATATATATATATATTATCTATTTACATATCTGGATTTTCTTTCGGGTACACAATTGATGACTTCATGACTGCCCCAACGTACAGTACAGTTGCTTCCATTGATACCCAGGCAGTGGAGGACGAGCATGACGCATCATGCGAGTGCTCCTTTTGTGTTTTCCTTTAGAGGGGATTTTATTTTGAACAGTACACTGTAATACTTTTATTATTTAAATTTGTGAATGGTGGAATAAGTTGAATAATTATTTAATTTATCACATAGATCTCAGTTCATTTATTTATATTCCGCTGCTATGTATTAATCTCTGATTATGTTAGACTGCTTGGGATTTGAATGGTTGACACGGTCTATTGAGATCCTAGTGTGAATCGTGGTTTAGAGACGGTTCAGTTACACTTCTGGTTCAGCCAGAATTGGGGTGTGACAGGTTATCTGCATAGTGCTTTTGTCAAACTTGAGCTGTCTTCACTCCTTCCTTAATTTGATCAATCACTCAACAAGTTTCTTCGATGAACTCTGGTCCTACAATCCTTCTCTCTCCCACCTCATTCCATAGTAGAGGTGCACAACATTTCTTCCCATAGAGTGCCTCATATGGAGCCATCTGAATCGTAGCCTGGTAACTATTGTTATAAGCAACTCGATGAGCTATAGCTTCTCGTCCCAACCTCCTTTGAAATCTAGAGCACATGCTCTGAGCATATCTTCTAAGATTTGAATGGTTTTTTTTTACTGCCCGTCTGTCTGAGGATGAAAAGTTGTGCTAAACTTCAACTTGGTTCCCATAGCTTTCTGTAATCCTTCCCAAAACTTTGATGTAAAATGGGGATCTTTATCAGATACTATACTTTCTGGGATGCCATGAAGTCTGACTATATTATCCACATATAGCTTGGCCAGCTTCTCCATGGTGTACTGGGGTTTGATAGCAATGAATCAAGCTATCTTGGTAATTTGATCGACTATAACCCATACTGCATCCACTGACCTTGGTGTCAAGGGTAGGCCAGTGACGAAATCCATTGTGATACAATCCCATTTCCATGCTGGCTCCGGTAGTGGTTGTAACAAACCTGCAGGTCTATACCTTTCAGCTTTAACTTGCTGGTAATTCAAACATTGGAATATGAATCGAGCTACATCCGCTTTAAAACCCTTCTACCAATATAATCTTCTTAAATCATGGTACATCTTGGTGCTTCCTGGATGTACCAAATATGGGTGTAATGAGCTTCAATCATAACTCTATCTCTGATATTTGAGTTCTCATTCTCAGGTATACATAATCGTCCACAATACCTGAGTACCTTGTCTGAATTCAAGGTAAAGTCAGGATTTATTTTACCCTTCTCTAGATCTTCTTGTAGTCTTGAGGTGTGGATCCTGTAGGATTGCTACTTTGACCTCATCTATTAGATCCGATGAGATCATCAAGGCTGTGAACATCAATGTGAACTTATGAATTAAGCCCTGTTCCACTGGATCTCCTACAGTTTCTAATATATACTCTTCATAATTCTCTATTGAACTTGAGGCTGCAGTACACAATGCAGCATTTGTACTAGGTCCTGCCTCAGGTTTTAATGCCCACTTTCTGCTTATGGCATCGACCACAACATTTTCCTTACCCGGATGGTACTGGATGTCACAATCATAATCTTTTAATAGTTCTAGCCATCTCCTCTGTCTCATTTCAGGTCCTTCTGAGTGAAGAGGTAAGTTAAGCTCTTGTTATCCGATTTAATTTGAAACTTTTCATCGTAAAGGTAGTGCCTCCAAGTCTTGATTGCGTGAATGACCGCTGCTAACTCCAGATCATGCGTAGGATAGTTCTTCTCATGCTCTTTCAACTGTCTTGATCTGTAGGCAATCACCTATTCTCCTTGCATTTACACACATCCAAGACCTAACCCTGAGGCATCCGTATATAAGGTTAACGACAAGCCCAGTACTGGGATGGTCAAGATAGGTGCAGAGACTAGTCTTGACTTAAAAGTCTGGAAGCACTTCTCACACTCATCTATCCATATAAACTTTTCCCCTTTCTTGGTTAATCTGGTAAGTGGAACGACAATCCTTGAGTAGTCTTCCATGAATCTTCTATAGTAACCAGCCAATCCAAAGAAACTACAAATCTCCGCAACTAATTTCGGTGCATCCCATCCTACCATAGCTGCGATCTTGCTTGGATCTACCTTGATACTATCTATAGATACTACGTGACCCAAGAAGGCCACTTCTTTCAGCCAAAATTCATACTTCATGAACTTGGCGTAAAGCTTCTCTCTTCTCAGCCGTTGTAGGGCTGCTCTCAAATGTGTTGCATGAGTCTCCCTGTGTTGCATGAGTCTCCCTGTCTTGTGAGTGGACCAATATGTCATCAATGAATACAATGACCGAAGTGTCTAACATGTCATGAAACACTCGGTTCATCAGTTCCATAAACGACGTTGGACCGTTAGTCAATCCGAATGACATTCAAGGAACTCATAATGTCCATACCTTGTCTTAAAAGCAGTCTTTGGAATGTCTATGGCCTTGATCTTCAATTGGTGATACCCTGATCTGAGATCAATCTTTGAGAAAACCTTTGCACCCTGCAACTGATAGAACAGATCATCGATCCTAGGCAAAGGATATCGGTTCTTGATGGTTAACTTGTTCAGCTCTCGGTAGTCGATACATAGTTGTACGCTACTGTCTTTCTTCTTGACGAACAATACAGGTGCTCCCCAAGGCGATATGCTTGGTCGTATGAAACCCTTATCTAGTAATTCTTGTAATTAGGTCTTCAACTCCTTTAATTTAGTAGGGGTCATCCTGTATGGTGCCTTAGACACCGGCGCCGACCCTGGCATGAGGTCTATCATGAACTCTATAGCCCTGTGTGGAGGTAGACCTGGTAGATCTTCTGGAAATACATCTGAAAACTTTCGTACCACATCTAGATCTTCCATCTTTGGCACCTCAGCAGTTATGTCGACCACAGAAACTAAGTACCCCACTCCTCCCTTCTCTAAGCATCTCTTAGCTTTTAGGGCAGAGAGGATCAGCTTCCACTTCCTAGGTAACTTGGTCCCAGTGAAGCTAAACTCTTTTTCCTTCTCATCTTTAAGCACAAGTTTCCTTTCACCACATAATAAGCTAGCTGAATGATGGCCTAGCCAATCCATTCCGAAGATGACGTCAAAGTCTGCCATCTCGAGTTGAACCAAATTTGCTTCTAGGTTTTGGCCCTTAATACTAATTGTACACGGCCCATAGTATTCGTTCAATGCCACTTCTACTCCCAACGGAGAGCGAACTATCAAGCTTGGGGTTAAATACTTGACAAGTAACTCCATTCGCTTCCCAAAAGGCATAGAAACAAAGGAGTGCGTAGCCCCAGAGTCAAGGAGTACTCTGGCGGGTACACCAGCTATATTTATAGATCCTGAAATTAATTATCCCTTAGTACTACATGCTCAAACACAACAACTGTAAGCCAAATAGTAAGGGGTGTAATCATACCAGTAACCACATCGGGTGATGTGGCTGCCTCCTCAGTGGTGACTGCGAATATCTTTCCTTGTTGTGGTAGTTGCTTCTTAGGTAGAGTATAGGTCTTTGCATAATGACCCAATTACTGACAGTTGAATCATTTGACATTTGGGTTTTGTCCAGCAAACTGTGATGGTG
Organism: Protea cynaroides; assembly: GCA_028583415.1. NCBI lineage: Eukaryota > Viridiplantae > Streptophyta > Magnoliopsida > Proteales > Proteaceae > Protea > Protea cynaroides. The sequence goes on along the minus strand of CM053273.1, from coordinate 53,798,629 downwards.
GTGGTGCAGTAGTGTTCCTTGCAGCCACCACAGCAGACTGAGCCCTGTATGCGCGGAATGGTCTAGTATTGACTCCACCTGAAGTCTCAGTAGCAGGCCTCTTCAGTCCCCTGTTTTGAGCAAAGAAGCTGTCTCTCTGGCTGGATTCAATTACCTTGGCAATCTGCACAGCCTCACTATATATCTTCTTTTCTAAACCCAAGACGTGCTCTCGGATACTTCCACACAATACCATGGTAAACCTACGGGTCTTGGTTTCTTCTTCTTGCATGTTTGCTGGAGCGAAGAAAAATAGCTCTTCATACCTCTGCTGGTAAGCATCGACAGTCGACTGGGATTGTTGCAGGTTCAAGAATTCTTTCTCCATTTGATCACGGAAGCTCTTCGGAAAGTACTTATCAAAGAAAGCTCCCTTGAATATCTCCCAAGTGATCTGAGTATGCCTTGTCTCCAAGTATGTTCGGGTAGAATTCCACCAGGCATTTGCATCTTCCTTGAGCATGTGCATAGCAAACAACACCTTCTCATCTTCCGTACAAGTCATCAAATGGAAGTTCTTCTCTATTTCAACAACCCACTCTGCAAGCCACAGTGGTTTCCCTGGTTTCCCTGTGAAAGTAGGGGGTTTTAGTTTTACGAACCTATCCACTGCTCGGCTTAGGTCATTCTACCCTTAGAAATCATCTGCCTTGTCAAAATTCATACCTATATTGCCATCTTTAACTCTACTTGAGTGCTATCTATTTCTTTCCTGGCTACTCTTGATAGTTCTCACTTTTTGCTCTTGCACTCTTTTATAGCCATGACTCATATCCTTCCATTCAGCAATCTTGAAATAGATACTCCATTACTTCATCTAAGGTTCCTTGGCTATAGAATCTAACCTGAATTTAATCATCTTTCTTCCAATAATTCCCTTATTAACTAAACATCTTATCAATGGACGTCGAGAAATATAAGAATCATAATGCTTATCCAATAGTGATTCATTTCCTTCTTTCGAATTCAGTATAATGACGAACACTTGTTTTATCTAGTGAACTTAGGTTTAAAGGATCAGGAGTAAATCTATGGTAATCCAACCGGCATCAAAAGGTCGTTAAGTTGCACGGTGGTCTAAATATCTGGAAATAGAGGTTTTACAGTTCTTAACCTCTTGGTTACAGGTTCTATCGAGTATATAGTGCCATTGGTTAAGACACTACAGGAGTAAATCTGGAGAGGTTTTGGTACATCAATAAATGAGGTATAAAATCGAAAATATGTACATTAGGAATGATTAAACCATTAAATGTTCATGGGAGTACCATAGATTGGTATAATCAGGACTAATTCTAAGGAAATAACATCTATAACTCCAATTGAGAGGTTGAATCAAGAAGGTATTCTGTCAAGGTACGAGAATTAGAATCAAGTATGTGCATTCTCTATAATCATAAGAGTAAATCAATAATGCACTGCATCCTATATAAACCTATCTAGTTATATGGCCACAATAGATTTAATCCTTTGTTGAAACGTTTGAGGCTTCATCTTTAGAAAATATTCCTCAACCCTTGTCGGATCATCTGCCATGATCCAGCTATCCCATACCTCGGTGGCTAATAAGGGAATCGTAGCCCATACCTGCAGCAGGACCATCCCAGCCTCCTTTCGATACCGGTACACCGGCTCAGGGTTGCATATGAGCGTGACTATGACATCACTAACCCTATTCCTCCTATACCCCCTACCCCATGAAAGATCACTTTATTTTTCTCTTTACTTTTTATGAAAATTTATGATCATTCTACTTGTCACGCTGGTTTCCTTTCTAGAGCATATCTGTTATTAATTCCACATTTAGTATAGTAATTATGCGCTTTCATATTTAGTTTCAGACATCAAACAAGTTCTTAGGGTGTGTTCTTATTAAAACTTTTAAATTCTTCCTATCTCAGTTCATCGACTTAGTTAAGTGCAATATGGTCTGTTGGACAGAGCCTAAGAGCTCTGATACCAAGTTGTCACACCCCAATTCTGACTGAACCAGAAGTGTGAGTGAACCGTCACTGAACCAACAGCTTACAACAGGATCTCAATAAGACCGTGTCCACTCATACAAACCATTGCACATAACCACAATTAGAATATAATAAATGCAGTGGAAGTCTTAAATAAAATGAGCTGAGTGATCTATTGATAAATTTAATAAAATATCCAATTATTCAAATACCGAAACATAGATAAATATCCTTACATCAACTGTATCTCCAACTAAAAATAATTAAAAAAAATAAAATAAATCAATTCAACACCCTCGAAGTACACGCAAAAAGGGCACTCGCATGAAGCATCATGCTCGTCCTCTCCTACTTGCATGTCCAAAGCAGCCACGCCTCCATACATTGGAGCATTCATGTAATCATCCACCGTGTAACCTACATCAACAACTAAAAATTCTATATACACAAGGGTGAGCTCACAACTTAGCTCAGTAAGACAATCAGACAATGCAACAAACATATGCATGAGTAACATTCACATCATGGTCTGGTTTTAAGTTTGCAATGTGCTATAGAAAGGATTGGCGGCCACTGCACCTCTATACATAGGTGTGTGAAGCTGCCTAATGGATCAAACACCACTGTCGTCCCACATGCACCCTATCATGGAATAGAGATAGAGCTAAGGCGTCCGGATCAAACACCGCCAACCCCTCCCTTGATACTCTACCCATACCACCACGTAAGCCCCTATTGGCGAGGGCTTGCAAACTGAGCTCAAAACTAACCAATCCTATATGTCATCCCAGTAGGCCCTGTCCCAGCACTGCTCCCTATGGCATAAAGATAGAGCTAGAGTCTAGTGGCCAGGTCGGAGACCACAGTGCCACTTCCTCCCCTTGATATCCTACCCGCACCAAGCATGCTAAGACAGAATGATACAAAAGGTGCTAGTGTGGGGAATAATCCTAGACCTCCAGTCCTTCCCATTCCACACACCAACGAAAACAATCACATGCCTAAGAGTTACAACCTAGCATCGCAAGTATGCATGAACAATAATAATAACTGAAAGTAAAGGATGGCATGCGAGAATGCACAAACATCAATCTACAGAACCATAATTATTAACAACGGTTTACTATTAAAAAATTATTAGGGTTTAGGTCCGATTCCCTTACCTGACGCTTGGTTGATATCTTGCTTCGCGTCACAAGGTCCAAACGTGCTATCACATGGTCCTACATAATATTAAGGTTGTATTAGAATAACTTTTCTTAGGGTTTACGTTGGTCGAAAAACCAACTGGGTCAAAACACTCTTCACAGAGCAGACCGGACACAGGTACCACTCACAGAACTGTGGGGAAAACTTGTGACCGGTATGGTCGACCGGTCCCCACAGACCATTCCCCGGGAGGTACCAGTCGTAGTACCCATGCGACCGGTACGGTCGACCGGTATGTCTCCGAAAGACCATACGCTTAGTTCTCACCTTTTGTCGGTCACCCCCTATTGATCCTAGGGTTTCTCCTACACATTCTAGGTATGAGCGCTGAGTTAGAGTTGTTTCCAACTCCATTCAAGTCCTAGTTTCGATGATCTTCAACCTAGAACTTGAATCTAGTGTTTACCACTAATTTAGGGTTTGTCGGCAAACACAGGGTTTAGATCAGTACCTGCTTTGCATGGTATTGATCCAATCATAACTAACCATCCTCGAATACTTAATGTAGAGGATGGTTTAAGCACTTACCATTGACTTGCAGTAATGTGTTCTTCGTCAAACGGTAATGGCGGCTCTTCCCTCTTCTTCCTAGCTTTTTCTCCTTCTTCAATCTCTTTTTCCTTTTTAGGGTTTGTGAGGTTCAATGGAAGAGGTTTTAGGAGGTTTAAGGGTCCATATATAGAATAGGGTTAGGTTTAGGAAGCCTCTTAACATTAGGAAAGTCCTTCGGTTTAAAATTTGAAAAGTGGAACCCGCAGAGATCCGTTTTCGGATCCATGCTATGCAGGCCATACCGGTCGACCATCGACCGGTACCGTAGACCAGTACCATCGACTGGTATGAAGCTTTTTCATACTTGAATTGGTCTGTCTGATTGGTTCGATTTCATATCTGGTTGTCATCCGCTCATCCCGTCTGATCCAGTTATGATTGGAAGACCTGTTACGACATGAAACAAGGTTTAGATTGGGTTCATGGAGTGCGGCTCTTACAACTCCCCCACCCTTAAAAGAAATTTCGTCCCAGAAATTTACATGTAGGTTTCACAACGACCATACGTAGTCAAGTTAATTTTTACTTCTCATATGATTTTCTCCTCATGGATCATCAATAGGATTCATCCTAAAACCATTCTATGGCCTTTAATCACAGTTTATCCTTATCAATTATCCCTAACCTATTCTCTCATGGTTTTGCTTAGAAATTCCATAATCAAAATCATTACATTAGATTCAACACATCAATTTATGGAAAGGAACCTATCCTATCTGATCTATCCTACAGAGTCAAGTCCATACCTTAATCTTGTTGTAGAGAGATAGAACTCTTCTCTGCAAAACCTTTCTCTCGGCCTTCTTCTCTAAATCTCCTTTTCCTTTTCTTCCTCTATCTCTTTCTCTCTTAGGTTTAGAGTTTCAATATGGGTTCTAAAAGAGTGAGAGAGGCTAAGAAACGTCCCTTATATAGAGAAAAAAACCTCCATATAGAGTCCCACTTTAATTAGGAAAGAGTCCTCCTCAAATTAGGAAAGTTTCCTAAACACAGAGTCAATTCTGGGTTCATACGGTCAATCATACGGTCACATAAACCATTGACCATACTACCAAAGCATGCAACCATAGGTCATATGGTCTCACTACGATCGACCATAGATGCGACCGTAGCCCTCAAAACTACCACCATAGGCCCAAAATTTACTGGTTTTTAGTTTTTGACTGGTTGCTTCCATACAAATTTAAACAGTCAACCATACCAACTAAATTGGACTTATTGCTTACCTCATCTTATGGTTTCTTCATACAATTGGTTCACTTGAGTCAATTATGATGGGAAGACCGGTCACGACATGAGAACATAAAGTTAAATTGGGTTCGTGGCGTGTGGGTCTTATAACTCCACCACCCTTAACATAAATTTCATCCTCAAAATTTATACATACAGATCTCACAACTCCCCCACCCTCAAAAGAAATTTCATCCTTGAAATTTATATTTACATTTAGAGTCAAATAGATGGGAATACTATTTCCGCATTGTATTTTTCTCTTCCCATGCAACCTATTCTATATCTTGGCTTTGCCAGGTTACTTTAAATATCCCAGCTTCGGAGATGTTGTACCTTCCAATTGGTGATCTAGGCTAGTACCACTTCAAAAATTAAGTCTTCTATCAAATCTAGTGGATCCGCAGTCAATACATTATATGGATCTCCAACGTATTTCTTTAATAGAGACACGTGAAACATGTTGTGCACACTAGACATAGATGGCTGTACTATGAGTTAATATACTACTTTTCCGCATCTCTCTAAAATTTTATAAAGTTAAAAATATATATAGGATACAACTTTCCCTTCTTGTTTAATCGTTTTAAACCATGCATAAGTGATATCTCCAAAAACACTTTGTCACTTATGGCGAACTCGAGGTCTTGGTGTCTATTCTGAAAAACTTGAGCTATCTTGGCCCTTTTATTTGATCTTGTCTGCCACTTGACAAGTTTTTTCAATAGACTCAGGTCATACAATTCCTTATTCTCCGACTTCGTTCCAAAATAAAGGACTTCGACATTTTTACCGTACCATGCTTCATAGGTGACATATATATGATAGCTTAGTAGCAAAATCAATTAGCGGTAACTTTTCAACTCAAGCTCCATTGAAAAAAATTTCATAGGCTCAGAGAATACCTCGTAGGATCTAAGTAAGACCTGTATCGAACTAACCCGGTCTTACCGTCTTGAACCAGGTCTACCCATCATGGTCGAGCCAAATGGATCAAATGCGTGAGGGTGATCACGATCCCAGGTATTAAACTGACCCAAAAATACTAAAATAAGGGGGAGGGTCACATACCCAGCAAGGCAGGGTTGGACCCCCCCAGTATAAGAGTCAGACCCTGAGTTTTTAACCGGGGTCAGACATTTTAGAACCAGGGGTCGACGGGATCTCCGACCCCCTCATCGACCCCCAGTCTGCCGACAAAAACCATGAATTACGATCATTCCAAATTTCAATGGGATTCTTTCCTAACCTCAATGGGACTTATTTTGGGAGTTTCTATTCTATAAATAGGACGTCCCTAAGCCTCTTTCACTCCTTTTAGAACCCTAATTGGATTGAGGGAAAGAGAAGAGAAGGAGAAGAGAAAGAGACGAGAAGAAAAGTGGAGAGGAAGATCAAAGAGAAGGTTTCAGAGAAACAAGTCTAATTCTCAGGTATGGATACTATCTCCATGTAATTCTACAGACTTTAAAATAGATAGTGAAGAGGAATGATCAAGGAGAAACCCAAATCATCCATCCATGGTTAGGTTTTCATGGAAAACCATGGGGGAGATCACAAAAATTATGTAGGTAATAAACTATGGTTCTAAGCCATAGAACATGTATGTAATGGATTGTAGAAGCAAGCCATAGGACCCAAACACGAATGAATGGACTGTTGGATGAAAATTTGACTAAACCCATGGGGGGACACACGGGGGGTCGATGGCCAATCGACCCTACCAGACCCTAACCATCGACCCCCAGTGTTCGAAAAGTCCAGAATCTGGGTGGTAGCACCCAGGGTCGATGGAACCTCCGACCATGGCATCGACCCACAGTTAACAGCATGCTTTTTAAAATCAGAATTAATTCTAATTAAATTTTATCCACTTGATTAGGTCTTCTAGTGATATAATATTGATATTTAGTTGATTCTTAAAGCTTGAAAGTGGATCTACGATAAAGCAAAGGTGAGGGAACAAGACCTAGACTAATTGGTTAATAATAAACTGCTTTATTTTTTATTCCAATGCCATGATTGATTCTATGCGTGTACGCTTGCATGTGCATTCAACATGTTATCTAATATTTCTATTATTACTATTCATGCATATTTAAATTATTGTTTATAACATGATGATGATGATGATGATAGGAATAGGCATGTGAATGTATGTCTGTAGTTGGTGTGCTTGATGCGAGCTAGTATCAGGGGGGCTGTCATAGGCGGCCTCAGCACTCTAGCTCTATCTCTAACTCAAGTTTTGTCCACTAACATCGTCGTATCGCCATTACCATAGTATAACTATTACGTCGTAGGGTATGAGGGGAGGTGGTCTCGGACCGTGTAGTCTCTGACTCTATCGGGGGGCCTTATCCCTATCTCTATGGACAGATTAAGAGATGCTGGGGTGAGGCCTTGGATACACTGATTGGCATTAGGATTTGTTAGTTGCGAGCCCTCACCAATAGGGGCTTACGTGTTGGTATGGGCACCTGATACAGCAATAAACATAACTTTTGCGTGTACATTGTCCATGGTGGGTGCATGTGGGACGACAATAAATGTTATCTTTGGGCGGATTCACACACTCGTGTATAGAGGTGCGGCGTCAATAAACGTAACCTTTGGCCACCTATCCTTTCTATACATTGTAAACTTATTTACCAGACCAAAGATATGAATTGAATGCATGCATATGTTTGTTGCATTATTTTTTTTGCTCACTGAGCCATGATGTGTGCTCACCCTCTCGACGTCTAATATTTTTAGTTGATGATGCAGGTACTACGGTCGAAGATTATATGAGTGCTCCGGTGTACACGTGTATTGCTGCAATGGAAGCCGAAGACTTAGTGGATACGCATAACTCCTCATGCGAGTGCAACTCATGCGTATTCGATTAGATTTTGTTAGAATTTATAAAGAGATGTAATTGATATTCTATGATATTCTATTTATTTATGTCTCAGTTGATACAATAATAACTTGGTATTTTAATTATGATTATTACAGTTAGAGTTCTTAGTTCAATTACTATAAGACTTCTGCTATTGTGTATTTATTCTGATTGTGGTTGTGGATGTGTATGATTTTATTTTTAATGGACACAACCTATTAGAGATCCTGGTTGAACCATTGATTTATTAGTGGTTCATCATACCGTTCTGAATGGTGCAGAATTGGGGTGTGACAACTTGGTATCATAGCATCTCAGGCTCTGACTGTGAAACCCGTATACTTCCACAAAAGGTCATGAACTGAGATAGGATAATAATTTAAAAGATATAATAATAACACACCATAAGCTTCTGTGTTGTTTGAGACTAAACTGAAAGAGAATAATGCGTCTATTAAATGAAAAACAAATTTATATACAACCAAAAGGAAGAACAAATGTTTATATATATATATATGATTAAATCAGAGTACAGTCCACAGTCTGGACAGTTACTCTGAAGTACAAAAAGAAAGATAAAAGAAATACATCAAGAAGCTAGAGGTGATGGGGGAGGCAGTGCCTCACGGTCTCTATCATTGTCTTCAGCGTAGACTCAAGTCAACCAAGCTATCTGAGTCTGGGTCGTCTGGAGACTAGCTGTGAGATCAGCCACCTACTGGTCAGTCACACACTGAGCATTCCTAAGCTCTCCGAACCGTTGATCCGACATGTGCTGAGCAGCTAGAGGCTCTCCCACCCGCTGGTCCGACACATGCTGAGTAACTAGAAGCTCTCCCACCTGCTGATCGGAAAAGCACTGAGCCTCTAGAAGCTCTCCCATCCTCAAGTCAAACATACGATGAGCCTCTCGTATCTCATGCAAGATCCCCATCATGTCACCAGAAGGAGCACATGAAGGACTAGCTGCATGTGAAGGACCAGCTGAAGAAGACGGACCAGCTCCTGTAGTATCAGTAGGTGATGGAGGAGGTATGGCATCTACATCCATGTAAAACCGATCGTCATCATCCCCATGAACCCCTGCTCCAGCGGCTGCTGCTGCTGCCTCAGTGTCAGCCATCTCCACTCGAGTGCGAGGGCGCACCATTGCATTCCTCTCCTCATCGCTGACCTGGGCATCCCGCATCCCCATCTTGCAAATAGCCTCCAATCTAGAGGTGATGTGAAGGATTTCTCCTTAATCTTCTCATCCAAAAAATCAACCCCCAGGCGGGTAAGCAAGGTAGTGATCATGAGTTCATAAGGAAGGTTGTCGGTATGACTAGGCAACGTGGCACTGATCATCGTCCGCTTGATGATATAGGGAAGGCAGACGGGCTGCCTAGTGCATATGCAGTAAAGTAGATACTGGGTCAACTGGGAGACCCTTTCGTAATGTACACTATGCGGTATCAGGTTATGCTGAATGATCTTGCAGTATACTCGTGGATCTGAACATAGATAACTCGCTTTCATCTCCCAGCGATCAGGTCTGATGAGCTGACAGTCTATCTCAGCCCTCATCTGAATTGAAAATAACTGGGGCTCCCCAGGGTCACAGAATAGAAGGAGCCGCCATAAGAGATACCCAGCAAGTCTGCTAGCTGTCGATAGTCGAAAGAAACATCAACCCCCTTGACATAGCTACTGATCCGAAGCTCACCGCCTCTCTCAACATCGTTGCAATCCCCCACCACTTGGAGATTACAATAGAACTGGCATACCAAGTCAGGATAGGTACAGGCGTCATAGGTGATGACAGGGAGCCATCTCATATCGCCAAAGGACCCATCTACATTGAACAAGGCCAAGCTAGCCATGTCCACTTTGCGACCTCCCTCTACCTTCTTGCGAGCATAGCGGGCATACTGTGTCTCGGCTTCAGTGGAGTGGAAGCGAAGATGGTCGCGAAAACTGGGTACCTTGGTACGATCCATAGTATCTGCAACCAAAAAAGAAAAACAAATAATGGCTTAGTAGAGAGGAAAAACCCAAAATTTTGACATAATAATGACGTAAATTGGTCAAAAGCCTCACTTTTCACCCATACACGTGGGCAGGAGGACTTACATGGATCCTAAACTATCCTGTGAGACACATACAGTCAGAAATTTCAACTAATGAGATTGAACTGGAAGAAATTTCATGAAATTCAAAATCTCGACAAAATTAGGGTAAAAAGAGTAAATTTTGAGTTTCTCGATAACCAACCGATGAAACTCAAATATTTTTTAGGGATTTTGTTCCTCGAGTCACCAACAACAAAAACCCCCAATAAAAATTGAATTTTTACGATTGGAAATAGTTTAATTTAAAAAATACGAGATATACGAGCAAAAACCTAGGTAAAGAAACCAAAAAACATGAAAATGTAGAAGACATACCTGTAGCGGAGGTGTAGACGACGAAACAAGGAGTGCAAACCACCAATGGATCGGAGTTGTCACTGTAGCAACTCAGAGGGACGAGACGAGTCGAAGCGGAGAAGAAAGAATGGGAAATGGACTTTGAATCGGAACTTAAAAATCTGATTTTTAGTCCGGCAGTCGAAAAATTCGATTAAAACAATCCACCCACCCATCGACCCCCGCATCGACCCTCGGCTCTCGGGAATCTAACAGAGAACCAGGGGTGGCACCCTGGGTCAGACATCCTCCGACCCCCCCATCGACCCCTGGCCCTCGGGAAGAATGGGTGATTTCCCAGGGTCAGACACCAATCGACCCCCACCATCGACCCTACAGTGAAAACACAGCATTTTCGACAGAACGATCTAAAAAATTTGAAATTTGCATTTTTTTAGTGGTTTTAAAATATGAGAATGAAGTATTTAATGATTGTCTCTCGTGTTCAATGATTTCAAGAAATCCCACTATCATATTAATTAATGGCAGGACGCAGAGTAACCAGACAGAGCCGTAACTCTATTCCACCACCACCACCTGTGGGGGAAGATAACCAGACACACCTAGAAACATAGGGGAACACGAACACGGCACCGTACATAATAAATGGGTAGAAAAATCCTACAAATCTACCAGCTCCACCTACAGACTTGGCTACAGTCGTAATGAATTTGGCCCAACAGCTGCAGCAAATGCAACAGGCACAAGCTACTATACAAACTGCCATAAGCATAACTCTCCCAGTTGCATAGACACCTCGAATGCCAGCAGGACAGGCAAGCATAGCACTAGGGGGGAGTAACACAGTACCCCATGTACCACAGACTCCTATCATGCAGGCTCAAGGACAAAATCCTGAGATAGCTCAAGGTGGATATCAATACCAACCACCTATGTATGGAGCGTATGTCCCGCAGCATCTAGACCACTCCAGACTAGTGGAGCATTTTCTGAAATTGAAGCCCAAATAATTTAATGGCAAGCCAGCAGATCCTTTATGGCCGGCACACTGGGTTGACGAAATGGAAAGAAACTTTATGATGATGACATTAAATAAAGAAGAAAAGTGTTGTGTGCCACCTTTATGCTGAAAGGAGATGCACACCATTGGTGGAGGACTACCAGGACATATTTACTAACAAAGCACGCCCAACTAACTTGGGATATTTATAAAGAGGCGTTCTTTGAGAAGTACCTTCTGAGAACTTTCAGAAATTCTATGGAAAGAGAGTTCCTGAGTTTATATCAGGGGCAGATGACCGTAGATGCGTATCAATAGCGTTACGAATAGCTGTTCTTATTTGCACCCACTAGTATGCAAGAGGAAAACACAATGACCCGAAGGTTCGTCATGGGACTTAGGGGAAGCATCCGCGAGCACGTTCTGGGACATGAAAAGAAAATCTATAATGAAGCGGCACAAATTGCTCGAGTTATAGAATCGAGTGAGAAGGAGAGTTATTTCATGCAAAATAGAGGTATAAAAATGTCAGCTGAAAATTCTTATAATGGGGGAAATAACAAGACATTCATACCCTTCCGTGCTCAAGGCATTACCGCTGCAACCAAGACTACTCCTGTAGCTCAACAGCAACAAAAGCCAATTACTGAAGGGATAAAATGTTTTAACTGCAACCAAGTGGGACATATAACAAGGGAATGTCCTAAGCCCAAGAAATAGTTACATCAAGGATGAATTTATGCGGTTACATCTGAGGATGCTGCCGCATCGCCTGATGTGGTCACAGGTATGACTTAATTTTTTTTTAGTTAGTTGTATTACATTGTATGAGCATGTAGACTAAACCAAATCAAATCACAGGTATCGTACGTCTCAATGGCATCCCCGCCAGAGTACTCTTTGATTCAGGAGCTACCCATTCCTTTATATCTGTGACATTTGGAAAGAAGTTAAATCTACCCCTTAAACCCTTAGACTACAAACTACTTGTACGATCACCTATGGGATTAGAAGTGGAGTTAGAAAAAGATTATGGACCATGTCCAGTTCTTATTGATGAAAAGATCTTGGATGCAACCTTGATCCTTGAGATGTCAAACTTTGACGTCATCTTGGGAATGGACTAGTTAGTTCGACAATCTACAAACCTCTTGTGTGCCGAAAAGAAGATGACATTTAAAGACAAAGATGGAGCAGAGTTATGTTTTTTGGGAACCAAACTTCCCCATAAACGAAAGCTCATACTCTCTGCGCTAAAGGCTAAGAAGTGCCTTGAGAAATTAGCAGTCGGGTATTTAGTATCTGTGGTCGACCTTACCAAGGAAGCACCACGAATGGAAGATATTGAGGTCATGCGTGACTACCCAGACGTATTTCCTAAAGAATTTCCAGGATTACCACCCGATCGAGCTACAGAGTTTGTTATAGATCTTATACCTGGAGCCGCACCAGTATCGAAAGCACCTTATCGAATGGCTCTTACTGAACTGAAGAAATTGAATGTACAACTACAAGAACTACTGGACAAGGGTTACATTCGCCCTAGTATATCAACATGGGGAGTGCCAGTCATATTCGTATTGAAGAAGGACGGTAGTGTTCGACTGTGTATAGACTATCGAGAATTGAATAAACTGACAATCAAGAATCGGTATCCATTGCCTCAGATCGATGACCTATTCGATCAGTTGCAAGGTGCCAAAGTGTTCTCCAAGATCGATCTTCGGTTAGGCTACCATTAGTTGAAGATTAAGAATGGTGATATTCCCAAGGCAGCATTCAGGACCAGATATGGACATTATGAATTTTTGGTCATGTCTTTTGGATTAACGAATGCACCAACAAACTTTATGGAAGTTATGAACCGAGTTTTTCATGACATGTTGGATACGTCGGTTATTGTATTCATTGATGATATATTAGTCTACTCCAAAGACGAGGAAACTCATGTTAAGAATCTAAACGCCGCTCTCAACGACTACGAAAGGAAAAGCTCTATGCCAAATTTACAAAGTGTGAGTTTTGGCTAAAGGAAGTCGCATTTTCTAGGCCATGTATTATCCACTGAAGGAATTAAAGTGGATCCCAGCAAGATCGAGGCTATTGTAAAGTAGGAAACACCGAAGGGCGAGAAGTTTGTTTGGACGGATAAATACGAGAAGAGCTTCCAAACCTTAAAGGCTAGATTGATATCCGCTCCAATCTTGACCATCCCAATTCCAGGACAACCATTTATCTTGTACACCGATGTGTCAGGATTGGGATTAGGAAGTGTACTTATGCAAGGAGTACAAGTAATTGCTTATGCCTCAAGACAGCTGAAGACACATGAGAAGAACTATCCCACTCATGATTTGGAACCAGCGGTAGTAGTACATATTGTCAAAATATGGAGACATTATCTGTACAGGGAGAAGTTTCAGATTAAATCAATCCATAAAAGTCATACTTATCTATTTAATTAGAAGGAGCTGAATATGAGACAAAGAAGATGGCTGGAACTATTGAAATACTATGATTGTGATATCCAGTATCATCTGGGGAAAGCTAATGTAGTAGCCAATGCATTGAGTAGAAAGGCAATGATAGAATCTCAGGAAGAGGTTAGCACAACTGCCGCAATGTGTACTACCAAAAAGGTATTCAAGCACGATAATGAGCAGTTTGTGATAGATGCACCAGATGGATCAGCAACCAAGGGTTTATTCATCGGTTTTCAAATATGTTCGTCGCATTGAAGATTATACCGGATATAGTTGATGAAGTAAATAACTATCAAATCAGACCCTTACCTATGAACAGTACAACAGGACATCGAAAAAGGTAGGACTAACCCTAAGTAACCTTGGACGAAGAAAAGGTACTAAAGTACAAAGGAAGAATATGTGTACCCGAAACAGAAAGCTTGGACATTAGACACCGGTTGAGGAAAGAAGCCCATACCACCATCTATTCGATACATCCTGGAAGTACAAAACTGTATCATGACCTAAAAAAATTATATTGGTGGAGAGGAATGAAAGTAGATGTAGCTAAGTTCATGTCTCAATGCCTAAATTGTCAGAAAGTAAATGCTGAACGACAAAGACCGGCAGGACTGTTATAGCCGCTATCAGAACCAGCATGGAAATAGGACTGCATCACTATGGACTTCGTCATAGGATTACCATTGACTCCTCGAGTAGTTGACGCAGTTTGGGTTATTGTAGACCGCCTGACTAAAATAGCTCGCTTTATACCTATACAACCTTAGTATACACTGGAGAGGCTAGCTAAGTTGTATGTGGATAACATTGTGCGATTACACGGTGTACCTGAAAGCATTGTGTCCGATAGAGATCCACGATTTACATCAAAGTTTTGACGGTACAACATTGAAGTTTAGTACTGCATTCCATCCACAGACAGATGGACTGTCAGAGCGTACAATTCAGATTCTTGAAGATATGCTTCGAGCATGTGCAATTGATTTTAAAGGATCATGGGATGAAAAGTTACCACTGATTGAGTTCGCTTACAATAATGGCTATCAGGCTACTATACAGATGTCACCCTATGAAGCATTGTATGGCAGAAAGTGTCGAACTCCTTTGTTTTAGAATGAAGTTGGGGAACTTAGTATTGTTGGACCAGAATTTGATGAAGAGACTTGTCGAGTGGTTGACATTATCAAAGAAAGAGTGAGAACAGCTCAGAATCGTCAGAAGCAATGTGCCGATACCCGACGCCCAGATCTTGAGTTCATCGTGGTGATAAAGTGTTCTTAAAAGTATCGCCTATGCGAGGATTGAAACAGTTCGGACAGAAAGGGAAACTAAGTCCAATATATGTCGGGCCATATGAAATTTTAACCAAACGTGGAAAAGTGGTTTACCAGTTAGCACTACCACCATCTACGTCAAGTGTGCATGACGTATTTCATATTTCCTTATTGAAGAAGTATGTCAAGGATCCAACGCACGTTCTGACAGTAGATCTACCTGATTTGACTGATGATTTGACATTTGAAGTAACACCAACTGAAATCACCAGTCGCAAGGTTCAACGACTACGCAACCGTGATATCTATTATGTTAAGGTCACCTGGTGAAGTAGAGATATGGAAGAAATCACATGGGAAGAAGAGAATGCTATGAGAAAGCAATATCCTCATTTATTTGACTCAGAAGGTATGTACAATTTTAAGGATGAAATTTTTATAAGTAGGGGGGAGTTGTAAGACCCGTATGAACTAACCAGATCTTACCACCTTGAACCAGGTCTACCCATCATGGTCGAGCCAAATGGATCAAATGCGTGAGGGAGATCACGATCCCAGGTATTAAACTGTCCCAAAAACACTAAAATAAGTGGGATGGTCGCATACCCAGCAAGGCAGGGTCGGCCCTCCAGTATAAAAGTCAGACCCTGAGTTTTTAACCGGGGGTCGGACATTTTAGAAGCAGGGGTCGACGGGATCTCCGACCCCCTCATCGACCCCCAGTCTGTCGACAGAAACCGTGAATTATAAAATTTCCAAATTTTAATGGGATTCTTTCCTAACCTCAATGGGACATATTTTGGGAGTTTCTACCTAATTCTCAGGTATGGATACTATCTCCATGTAATTCAACAGACCTTAGAATAGATAGTTAAGAGGAATGATCAAGGAAAACTCAAATCATCCATCCATGGTTAGATTTTCATGTAAAACCATGGGGGAGATTATAAAAACCATGTAGGTAAATAAACTATAGTTCTAAGCCATAGAACATGTATGTAATGGATTGTAGAAGCAAGCCATAGGACCCAAACACGAAGGAATAGAATGTAGGATGAAAATTCGACTAAATCCACTGGGGGTCTCACGGGGGTCGATGGCCAATCGACCCTACCAGACCCTACGCTTCGACTCCCAGTGTTCGGGATGTCCAGAATCTTGGTGGTAGCACCCAGGGTCGATGGAACCTCCGACCATGGCATCGACCCCCAGTTAACAGCATGATTTTTAAAATCAGAATTAATTCTAATTAAATTCTATCAACTTGATTAGGTCTTCTAGTGATATAAGATTGATATTTGTTGATTCTTAAAGTTTGAAAGAGGATCTACGATCAAGCAAAGGTGAGGGAACAAGACCTAAACTAATTGGTTAATAATAAAATATTTTGTTTTTGAGTCCAATGCCATGTTTGATTCTATGCGTGTATGCTTGCATGTGCATTCAACATGTCATCCAATATTACTATTATTACTGTTCATGTATATTTAAATTATTATTTATAACACGATGATGGTGATGATGATAGGAATAGGCATGTGAATGTATGTGTGTGGTTGGTGTGCTTGATGCAAGCGAGTATCAGGGTGGGTGTCATAGGCCGGGCCTCAGCACTCTAGCTCTATCTCTAACTCAAGTCTTATCCACTGACATCGTCGTATCGCCATTACCTTAGCAGAACTATTACGTCGTAGGGTATGAGGGGAGGTGGTCTCGGACCGTGTATTCTTTGAGTCTGCAGGGGAGCCTTAGCCCTATCTCTATGGATGTATTGAGGGATGCTGGGGTGAGGCCTTGGATACACTGATTGGCATTAGGATCGGTTAGTTGCGAGCCCAGTTTGCGAGCCCTCTCCAACAGGGCTTTCGTGTTGGTATGGGTAGCTGGTACAATAATAAACATAACCTTTGCGTGTACATTGTCCATGGTGGGTGCATGTGGGACGACAATAAACGTTACCTTTGGACGGCTTCACACACTCGTGTATAGAGGTGCGGCGTCAATAAGCGTAACCTTTGGCCACCTTATTATCAATGCCATAATTTTTTTTACTTCATCCCAACAAGCAACATTTCAAATATAGTGAAAATACAAAATTTTAGCATTATGACGGCGTGATTAGCCAAATGCCTCACTTTTCACCTAAACATTTGGGCAGGAGGACTTACATATGTCCCACCCCATTCTGTAAGGTTCATACAATAGGAAATTTAAGCTAGCTGGGTCAAATTTGAAGAAATTTTGACAATTGGGAAAAACCCCAAAATTTAAGTTAAAAATGAGAATTTTCAAGTTTCTATTAAACTAACCGACGAAACTTGAATTTTCTTGAGGTCTTTCATTCAATGGGTGGCCAATAGAAATAACCCCCAATAAAAATCAAATTTTTACGATCAGAAAAATATTAATTTGAAGAAAACCCTATAAATGGAACAAAACCTAGGTATGAAAGCTTAAAAAGGAGAAAGAGTAGGGAACATACTTGGAGGAATGGAATGTAGGTCGTAGACCGATGAAAGAATCACCAAATTTGTACGGTTGAGACTGTAGCAACTCAGTGTTGGCGAGTTGAGTGAATAGTAGAAGACTAAAGTGAAAATAAGAAAAAGGCCAAAATCAGAATTTAAAAACCTAATTTGGTGTCGTGTGGTTGCAGAATTCGACCAAAAATGAGACCCCACGATCGACCCCACAATCCACCACAGGCTCTCGATGAGCTAACAAAGTTTGTGTGGTCGCAAACTTGTGGTCGCATATAGTGCGACCCCATGATCGACCCCACGATGAAAATGTCATGTTTTGACTGAATGACTTTAAAATTGAAACTTTGCCTTGTTTATATAGAAATTAACATGAGATCATTCTATATTATGCTTGCCTCATATGTTTCCCTGATTTTCAGACATTATACAACCAAAAATAGGAAATGGTTGGTCGTAGAGTAAGTAAAAGGTGACAGAATGTCAACCCATCTCCACCACCTATGGGGACCAATGACAATGAAGGTCAGCAAGGACAGGAAGGAAATATTGGAACTCAACATGCTGCGCCTCAAAATGTGCACACCTAAGCCAACCCAACCAACTTACCTACACCACCTACTGATTTGGCTACTGCAGTGATGAATTTGGCATAGCAAATGCAGCATATACAGCAAATGCAAGCCAGCATGCACGCTGCTATGGAAATTACTTTTCTAATTACAAACACAACATCTCTACCTGCAAGACAAGCTAGTACTGCACCTGGTGGTAGCAACACTATATCCCAAGCATCGCAAACACCAGCAGTACAAGGCCAAGTACAAAATCCTAAAGCACCGCAAGGCAGGTACAACCAAGGTAACTATCAGTATCAGCCACCTATGTATGGGGCATATGCTCAGTACGAACTTGATCACTCTAGACTGAATGAGCATTTCCTGAAGTTGAAGCCGAAGGAATTTACAGGAAAACCATTAGATCCGTTCTGGCCAGCTCACTAGATCGATGAAATGGAAAAAAACTTTATGATGATGACTATAAATGAAGAAGAGAAGGTATTATGTGCCATATTTATGTTGAAAAGTGACACACACCACTGGTGGAAATCAATTAGAAGTTATCTGTTAACAAAGCACGCCTAATTAATATGGGTTATTTATAAAGAAGCTTTTTTCGAGAAGTATTATTCAATGAGTTTCAGAGATCAAATGGAAAAGGAGTTTCTGAGTTTGTATTAAGGACAGATGACTGTAGATGCATATGAACAGTGTTATGAAGAATTATTTTTCTTTGCTCCCTCTAGCATGCAGGAGGAAAGTACCGAAACTCGAAGGTTCGTTATGGGACTTAGGGGAAGCATCTGTGAGCATGTATTGGGATTAGAAAAAGAAAATTTATGACGAAGCTGTATAGATTTCTCGAGTACTAAAATCGAGCCATAAGGAACGTTATTTTGCTTAGAACAGAGGTATAAAGAGGCCCAATGGAAACTCATACAACAAAGGGAACTCAAAGACATTTAAACCCTTCCATACTCAAGGATAAAATGTTCCAGCCAATACTACCCCAACAGCGCCACCTCTACAAAAGTAAAGTAGTGCTAGACTTAAATGCTTCAATTGTGATCAAGTGTGACGTTATTCAAGAGAGTGTCCCAAGCCAAGGAAGCAGTTACAACAAGGAAAAGTTTATACAGTTACTTCTCAGCATGTTTCCGCATCGCTTGATGTGGTCACAGGTATGACCTGAACTGTTCTTTTGTATGTTCTGAGTGAGTTATTTCATCTTCATGGTTTCTTTCCCTTGAATCAAACTTCAATCAAGTGGAGCATTAAATCCAGTTTTTTTTGTGGCGAACAAGTATTTAGTTTATCGGAATCATAAAATCATAAGAAGAGTAGGGCTTTCTTTGGTGACATACAATCTAATTGTAGGTGTAAGCATGTAGACTAAATTAAATCAAATCATAGGTATCGTACCAATTAATGGCTTACCCACCAGAGTACTCTTTGATTTTGAAGCTACTCATTCTTTTATATCTATGTCTTTTGGAAAGAAGTTAAATCTACCCCTCAGACCTTTAGACTACAATTACTTGTACAATCAACTATGGGATTAGAAGTGGAACTAGACAAAGGTTATAGAGCATGTTTAGTTCTTATCAGTGAGAATATTTTGGAGGCAACCTTAATCCAACTTGAGATGGCAGACTTTGACGTTATCTTGGGAATGGATTGGTTAGCTCGGCACTCCACAAACCTATTATGTGTGAAAAACAACTAAGATTTAAAGACAAGGAAGGAGCAGAGTTTAGTTTTGTAGGAACCAAACTTTCTCGTAAACGAAAAGTCATTGTCTCTGCATTAAAGGCTAAAAAATGCCTCAAGAAAGGAGGAATTATGTATCTAGTATCCGTGGTCAACCTCACCAAGGAAGTACCACAAATGGAAGATATTAAAGTTGTTCGTAAATTTTTGGATTTATTTCTTGAGGAACTATCAGGACTACCACCCGATCGAGCGACAGAGTTCATTATAGATCTTATACCTGGAGCCCTACCAGTATCAAAAGCACCTTATCGAATGGCTCCTATTGAGCTAAAGGAACTCAATGTATAGTTACAAGAATTACTGAACAAGGGTTATATCAGACCCAGCATATAACCATCGGGAGCACCAGTATTATTTGTGAAAAAGAAGGACATAGCGTTCGATTGTGTATGGATTATCAAAAATTGAGTAAGCTTACAATCTAGAATCGGTACCCGTTGCCTCGGATCGATGACTTGTTCGATTAGTTGCATGGTGCCAAAGTGTTCTCTAAAATTGATCTTCGGTCAGGATACCATCAGTTGAAGATTAAGGAAGGTGATATTCTGAAGACATCATTTAAAACTAGATATGGACATTATGAATTTTTAGTCAAGTATTTTGGATTGACTAATGCACCCACAACTTTTATGGGACTCATGAATCGGATATTCTATGATATGTTGGATACGTCAGTTATTGTATTTATTGACGACATATTAGTCTACATCAAGGACAAAGAAATTCATATCAAAAATTTAAGAGCCGCCTTGCACTGTCTAAGAAAAGAAAACCTTTACGCAAAATTTACTAAGTGTGAATTCTGGCTGAATAAAGTCGCTTTCTTAGGCCATGTTGTATCCGCTGAAGGAATTAAAGTAGATCCTACTAAGATTGAAGCCCTCGTAAAATGGGAAGCACCTAAGAATGTTGTCGAAATCAGAAGTTTCTTAGGTTTAGCTGGGTACAATCGACGATTCGTGGAAGATTACTCTAGAATCGCCATACCTCTCACCAGTTTGACAAAGAAAGTAGAAAAGTTTGTTTGGACCAAAAAATGTGAGAAGTATTTCCAAACATTGTAGGGTAGATTGATATTAGCTCCTAACTTGATTATTCTAATTCCAGGACAACCATTTACCTTGTGTACTGATGCTTCTAGGTGAGGTTTGGGATGTGTGCTTATGCAAGGAGAACAAGTAATTGCATATGCTACAAGACAACTAAAGACACATGAGAAGAACTATCCCACTCATGACTTGGAATTAGCAACGATGGTACATGCTGTCAAGATATGGAGACATTATTTGTATGGAGAGAAATTTCAGATTAAATCAGATCATAAGAGTCTCACTCATCTTTTTAATCAAAAGGAGTTGAACATGAGATAAAGAAGATGGCTGGAATTACCAAAGGATTATGATTGCGATATCCAGTATCATCTAAGAAAAACTAATGAAGTTGCTGATGTACTAAGCATGAAAGCTATGATAGAATCCTAAGAAGAAGTTAGTGTAAATGTTGTAGTGTATGTCACAGAAAGAGTATTTAATTATGATAAAGTGTAGTTCGTGATTGATATTCCGAATGAATCAACTGTCCAAGGGTTTATTCATCTATTCTCAAACATGTTTGCTACATTAAAGATTTTACCTGATCTATTAGACATAGTGAAAGCAGCTATTAAATCAGACCCTTATCTGAGAACGGTGCAAGAAGACCTTGAAAAAGGTAGGACTACTTCTGAGTTCACCTTGGACATTGAAAAGGTACTAAGATATAAAGGAAGGGTATGTGTTCTTAAAAATGGAGACTTGGATATTAGACAAAGACTCATGAAGGAAGCCCATGCCACTGTGTATTCGGTACACCCAGGAAGTACGAAGATGTATCATGATTTAAAGAAACTCTATTGGTGGAGAGGAATGAAAGTGGATGTAGCTAAATTTGTGTCTCAATGCCTGAATTGTCAGCGAAGAAAGGTTGAAAGGCAAAAAATTATTGTAGCCACTGCCAGAACCGGCATGGAAATGAGGTTGCATCACTATGGACTTCATCACTGGATTACCATTGACTCCATAAGAAGTTGACGTGGTTTGGGTGATTATAGATCATTTGACTAAGACAGCTTGTTTCATAGCTATACGACCTCAGTATACCCTAGAGAGGTTAGCTAAGCTCTATGTTGATAATATTGTCAGAATGCATGGTGTACCTGAAAGCATCACGTCCGACAGAGACCCACGTTTTACCTCAAGGTTTTGGGAAGGATTACAGAAGGCTATGGGTACATTGTTGAAGTTTAGTACCGCATTCAATCCTTAGACCAATGGACAGTCAGAACGTACCATTCAGAATTTAAAAGATATGCTCCGAGCGTGCGTAATTGATTTCAAAGGATCATGAGATGAGAAATTACCATTGATTGAGTTTGCTTATGACAACAGCTATCACGCGACTATATATGTATGATCCGTACTTTTAAATTTCGAGGACGAAATTTCTTTTAAGGGTGGTGGAGTTGTAAGACCTGGACGCCACGAACCCGGCCTAACCTTACATTTCGTGTCGGGACCCGTCTACATATCATGGTCGAGCCAAGTGGACCAAGTGTGTGAAGAAACCCAAGACCCAATATGAAAATTGACCCAAAAATAGTCAAAATGAGGGTAGGGTCGCATGTTTTAACAGGCAGGTCCGACCCTCCCATCGACCCTCACCATCGACCCTCAACCATGGGTCGCAGGGTTTATGAGTTGTCCGACCCTCCCATCGACCCTCCCATCGACCCTCGGTATTTGGGAAAAATAGCACGAACCGAAAATTAGGAAACCTTCTTAATTTCGATTGGAACCTTTCCTAAACTCATTGGGACTTATTTTGGGAGGTTTTTCCCTATAAATAGGATGTCCCTAAGCCTCTTTCACTCCTTTTATAATCCGAATTGAATTGAGAGAAAGAGAAGATAAGGAAGAGAAGAAGAAGAGAAGCAAGGAAGAGAAGAAAGCAAAAAGAAGAAGAGTTGCAGAGAAGGAGTATTCTTCTCAGGTATGAATACTAATTCTATGAGTTTCTACAAACTTTAGGTTAGATAATGAAGAGAGTGTGATCTCGGAGAAACCCAAACCATCAACCCATGGTTAAGTTTTCATGGAAAACCATGGGAGAATACATGAAAGCTATGTACGTGGGTGATCCATGGTTCTAGACCATGGAATGTATGTTGAATGGACTGTAGGAGCAAGCCATAGGACCCCAAAGATGAAGAATGGACTAAAAGGATAAAAATTGACCAAAACCCACAAAGGGTCGCATAGAGGGTCGATGACCATCCGACCCTATGTGACCTGAGTATCGACCCTCAGTGTTCTGAAAGTCCAGATTTGAGGAGGGTCGCACCCAGGGTCGATCATGACTCCGACCCTACCTCCGACCCTCAGTTAACAGAATAGTTTTTAAATTCTGAATAAATTCTAATTAAATTTTATCGGCTTTGTTAGGTCTTCTAGCAATATAATAACAATATAAAAGTGATTCTAAAGCTTGGAAGAGTATCTATTAGCAAGCTAAGGTGAGGGAACAAGACCTAAACTAACTGGTTAATAATAAACTATTTTATTTCTTGAGTCCAATGCCATATTGATTCTATGTGTGTATGCTTGTATGTGCATTTAACATGTCATCCAATATTTCTATTATTTGTTCATGCATATTTACTTTATTGTTTATAACATGATGATGATGATGATGATAGGAATAGGCATGTGAATGTTTGTGTTTGGCTAGTGTATATGGTGCGGGTAGGGATGGTATCAACCGGTACAGCCATGACCGTTCTTCATGGGGTGTATATTGTGCCATGGTCTATTCAAGTCATGTCCACTAAGCAAGTCTTAGTGTGCTTGATGCGAGAGGAGCATCAGCTAGCTCTATCTCTACTCAAGTCTTGTCCACTAACATCGTCGTATCGCCATTACCTTAGCGAAACTAATATGTCGTACGGTATTTGGGGGGGACGTGGCATTGTGGTTCAGCATGGTCACCAGACCCTAGGTCTATCTCTATGGATGTATTGAGGGATGCTAGGGTGAGGCCTTGGATACATTGTTTAGCATTAGGGTTGGTTAGTTGCGAGTCCAGTTTGCAAGCCCTCGCCAACAGGGGTTACGTGTTGGTATGGGCAATCGATACAGCCATGCCATTTTCATGGGGTGTATATTGTCCATGGTGGGTGCATATGGGGCGACGGTGCCGTTTTCATTGGGCGTTTCCACACACTCGTGTATAGAGGGGTGGCGGCCACCTATCCTTTCTATAGCACATTGCAAACTATAAATCAGACCAAAGATATGAATTTAATACATGCATATGTATTGTCGCATTATTTTGTTTACTCACTGAGCTCAAGTTGGAGAGCTGACCCTCGTGCGTACAATTCTTTTAGTTTCTGATGTTGTAGGTACTATGATTGAAGATTATGTTGACACGCCAACATATGAACATGTGGTGGCTATGATGAGCAAGCTGTGGAGGACGAACATGGTTCGTTAAGCGAGCGTTTCAATGGTGGATACGTTTAGTGTTTAGTTTTCGTATTTGGATATTGTAATATGTATTAAATTATGTTTTGGTTACATGAAAATAAATAAAATATTAATTATTTATCATGATTAGACCTCAGTTCATTATCTGTAAGACTTCCGCTATTTACTTTATTATATCTGATTAATGTGGAATGTGTTTTGGTTTATCATATGTGGGATAGCTTATTTTGAGATCCTGGTTGAACCGTTGGTTTATTAGCGGTTCATCACACCATTCTGAGATGTGCGGAATTGGGGTGTGACAACTTGGTATCCGAGCTCTCGTAGGCCTTACCCATTAAACCTGAATACTTGCACTGGAGTCCATGAACTGAGTTAGGATAAATTAAAAAAAAAAACTTTAATACAAACAAACCATAAGCACCTGTGTTGGTTGAGACAGAAATTAAACAAGACGATAATGTACATATAAAAGGTGGAATCATATATATACACTCAAACAGAAAGGGAAGACCAAAATTTATCCGGATAAACAAATAAAATAGGGTATTATCTATAAGTGGGGTAGTTATCCAAGTATACAAGGATATAGTACAGTGGCAAGAAGGAAGCAGCTGTACAGCGGAAAATTGGAATACCAAGTTGGTACTCACAAGATGTGAAACTCGACGTAAGACAGAGGAAGAAGGAAAATGGCTAATAATGCCAAAACCCTTGTAGAGATATAGGAAAAGATCTCGGGCTAAATCCAAACAGAGATAAGAGGATAATGACCATGTAAGTAGATATGTTTATATAGGATGCGGTGCATTATTGACTTACTCTTATGATTATAGAGGATGCACATACTTGATTTTAATTCTCGTAACTTAACGTGATACCTTCTTGATTTAACCTGTCAATTGGAGTTATAGATATTGTTTCTTTAGTCTTAGTCCTGATTATACCAATCTAAACCACTCTCATGATCAACAACATGAACAGAGATATGAACTGAATGAATAGTTAAATGTTTAATCGTGTTGAGCGTACATCTTCTGATTTATACCTGATTTATTGATGTACGAATCTTTCTCCAAATTTATACCTGATTTACTGTTGTATGAAAGCTTGTCTAGATTTACTCTTGTAGTGCCTTGACCAATGGCATTATGTATTCGATATAACCTATAACCATGAGGTTAAGAACTGAAAAACCTCTATTCCATGTATTTGGAGCACCGTGCAACCTAACGACCTTTGGATGCCTGTTGGATTACCACATATTTACTCCTGATTCTTTAAACCTAGGTTCACCAGATAAAGCAAGTGTTTGTCATTATGCTAAATCGACGAAAGGAAGTGAATCACTTTTGGATGAACATTTTGATTCATACACTCCCTGACCATCGATGATAAAAATATTTAGTGATAACGGAATTATTGGAAGAAAGATGATTAAATTCAAATTAAATGTCATAGCCATTGAACCTCAGATGAAGTAATAGAGGATTTGTTTTGAGATTGCTAAATGGATGGATATGAATCATGTCTATAAAAGAGTGCACGAAAAAATGTAGGAACTATTAAGAGTAGCTAGTAAAGAAATAGATAGCCCTTAAGTAGAGTTAAGGATGGCTATATCGGTACGAATTTTGACAAGGTAGAAGATTCCTAAAGGTAAATTTAAGAGTGGATACAAGGATAAAGTCATGGCATAAGTAGTACTCGATTTAATACAATGATAATTGAGTTATGCCCAATGTTGAGTGATTGATTAAGAAAAGACCAAAAGAGTTTAGATGAATTAATGAATTTATAAGCATATACCCTAATGCTTATAGATAGACTTGGGATATGAGGTAACAATCATAAGATATTTTTCGAGGTATATGAAAGAGAGATTAGGATAGAACAGAAGTGATAAAGGAAATATAAGCTAATGAACTTTTCAAGATATGAGATATTAGCAATAGTCTTTGAGAATCATAAGAGATGAAGGAACTAGACAAGCTCTTAGGACCTTTACATCAGATTTTGCTAGTTCAGGCCCTTTTTAGACTAAATGTTGCATTAGATGAGTGTTATGAATAATGTTCAAATCCTATGGAAGGATGAAATTTGGACACAACCTAATTAGACTTGAGATGGCAGACTTTGACGTCATCTTGGGGATAGGCTGGTTGTCTCAACACTCTACAAGTGATTACGTGTATAGAAGAGGTTGTCATTCATGAATAAAGACGACACATAATTTGGTATTATTGGAAGCATGTTGCCTAGGAAGTAAAAGCTGATCCGCTCTATGCTAAAGGCGAAGAGATGCTTTGAAGAGAAATGAGTTGGATATATGGTATCTGTGGTATACGTTACCAAAGAAGCACCACAGATGACAGATATTGATGTGATGCATAAATTCCCTGATGTGTTTCCAGGAGACTTATCGGGTTATCACCTGATTGTGCGACTGAGTTCGTCATCGACTTGTTACCAAGGACGATACTCGTGTTAAAGGCACCTGTAGAGTAGCTTCTATGGAGTTAAAGGGATTGAGACGCAACTACAACAGTTATTAGACAATGTTTCTAATTGGCTAAGTATTGCATCATGGGAAGTGCCAATGCAATTCATGAAGAAGAAGGATGGTAGTGTTGTTTGCGTATAGACTACTGGGAACTAAACAAGCTCAGAGTCAAGAATCGATATCTGCTACCTTAGATCGATGACTTGTTTAAACAGTTGGAGCAAAGGTATTTTCTTCAGTCAAGATATCATCAGCTGAAGAATTTTGGACAAAAATATCTCAAAGATAACTTTTAGAATCGGGATTGGACATTATGAGTTCTCGATTATGACGTTTGGATTAACCAATTCCCTTACATCTTTTATGGAGTTGATGAACTGGGTGTTTCATGACATGTTGGACACGTCGGTCATAGTTTTCATAGATGATATTTGGTTTATTCCAAGAATGAAGCAACTCATACAATGGATCTTAGAACAGCTTCACAACAACTGAGAAGTGAAAAGCTTCATGTCAAGTCCAAGAAACATGAGACATGATAAAACAAAATGATCTTCTTGGATCATGTAGCATCATATAAAGGGATTAAAGAGGACCCCTTTAAGATAGAAGTAATAGTATGGTAAGAAACACCTGAAGAGATTGTACTAGTAAAGAGGAACGATAACAAATGTGGTTAGTGCGTGTTCCATTGTCTGAATTATCAGCAAGTAAAGGCTGAAAGACAAAGACCAAGATGGCTACAACAATAACTATCAAAGCCAGTCTAGAAGTGAAACTACAGTATTACAATGAACTATGTCACTGATTTACCACTGACTCCTAGACCGGTTGACGCAGTATGGGTGATTGTTGATCGCCTTATGAAGATAGCTCATTCCATATCTATACGACCTCGGTATGCTTTGAAGCGGCTAACTAAGCTATATATGGATAGTATTGTCAGATTGAATGGTATGCATGAGAGCTTAGTGTCAGCCAGAAGCTCATGCTTTATCTTGAAGTTTTGAAAGGATCTATAGGAAACAATGGTAACAAAGTTGAAGTTTAGTACCGCATTTTACCTTAAACCGACGGATAGTCGGGGCGGACTATACAAATCCTAAAAGATATGCTCTGAGCTTGTAAAATTGATTTCAAGGAACTTGAGTTGAGAAGTTATCGTGAATTGAAGTTGCTATTAAGTTATCATGTAAATGTTACCTATCAAGCATGGTACGGTAGAAATGTCAAATTCCTTTATTTTTGAATGAAGTTAGTGAATGAAGAGTTTTAAGTCCTAAGTCAATGGCAGAAAACTGTCGAGTGGCAGACAAGATCAAAGAAAAAGGGCTAGGATAGCTCAGGATTGTTAGGAGAGACACCAAGACCTTGAGTTCGCCATAAGCGACAAAGTGCTTTTGGAGATATCACTTATGCATGGTTTAAAACAATTCAATGAGAATGAAAAGTTGTATTCTATATATGTGTCGGATTTTATAAAATTTTGGAGACATAGAAAAGTTGTATATCAATTAGTGTTACCACTATCCATGTCTAGTGTGCATGATGTATTTCGTATGTCTCTATTGAAGAAGTACATTGGAGATCCATATCAAAAGTATTGACCACGGAATCACTGGATTAAATAGGAGATTTAACTATTGAAGTGGTACCAGCGATTTACCCAAAAAAATTAAATTTACCCAAAAAAAGAAGTGGTACCAGCCTAGTTCACTAGTTGAAAGGTATAACACCTTAAAAGCTTGGTATCAATTATACGAAGATAATCTGACGAAGACAAGATGTGGAGAAGACGGCATGGAAAGAAGAAGATGCAATGCGGAAATAGAATTCCTACCTAGTGACTCCGAAGTAAATTCAAATTTTGAGGACAAAATTTATTTTAAGGATAGGGGAGTTGTAAGATCCGTACCTTTAAATTTCGAGGATGAAATTTCTTTTGAGGGTGGTGTAGTTGTAAGACCCGCACGCCACGAACCCGGCCTAACCTTACATTTCGTGTCCGGACCCATCTATATATCATGGTCGAGCAAAGTGGACCAAGTGTGTGAAGAAACCCAAGACCCAATATGAAAATTTACCCAAAAATTGTCAAAATGAGGGTAGGGTCGCAAGTTTTAACAGGCAGGTCCGACCCTCCCATCGACCCTCACCATTGACCCTCAACCATGGGTCGCAGGGTCTATGAGTTGTCCGACCCTCCCATCGACCCTCCCATCGACCTTCGGTATTCGAGAAAAATAGCACGAACCGAAAATTAGGAAACCTTCCTAATTTCGATTGGAACCTTTCCTAAACTCATTGGGACTTATTTTGGGAGGTTTTGCCCTATAAATAGGACGTCCCTAAACCTCTTTCACTCCTTTTACAACCCTAATTGAATTGAGAGAAAGAGAAGATAAGGAAGAGAAGAAGAAGAGAAGCAAGGAAGAGAAGAAAGCAAAAAGAAGAAGAGTTGCAGAGAAGGAGTATTCTTCTCAGGTATGAATACTAATTCTATGAGTTTCTATAGACTTTAGGTTAGATAATGAAGAGAGTGTGATCTCGGAGAAACCCAAACCATCAACCCATGGTTAGGTTTTCATGGAAAACCATGGGAGAATACATGAAAGCTATGTAGGTGGGTGATTCATGGTTCTAGACCCTGGAATGTATGTTGAATGGACTGTAGGAGCAAACCATAGGACCCCAAAGATGAAGAATGGACTAAAAGGAGAAAAATTGACCAAAACCCACAGAGGGTCGCACAGAGGGTCGATGACCATCCGACCCTATGTAACCTGAGTATCGACCCTGAGTGTTCTGGAAGTCCAGATTTGAGGAGGGTCGCACCCAGGGTCGATCATGACTCCGACCCTACCTCCGACCCTCAGTTAACAGAATGGTTTTTAAATTCTGAATAAATTCTAATTAAATTTTATCGGCTTTGTTAGGTCTTCTAGCAATGTAATAACATTATAAAGGTTATTCTAAAGCTTGGAAGAGTATCTATTAGCAAGCTAAGGTGAGGGAACAAGACCTAAACTAACTGGTTAATAATAAACTATTTTATCTCTTGAGTCCAATGCCATATTGATTCTATGCGTGTATGCTTGTATGTGCATTTAACATGTCATCCAATATTTCTATTATTTGTTCATGCATATTTACTTTATTGTTTATAACATGATGATGATGATGATGATAGGAATAGGCATGTGAATGTTTGTGTTTGGCTAGTGTATATGGTGCGGGTAGGGATGGTATCAACCGGTACAGCCATGACCGTTCGGTAGAAAATTGGGGTGTGACAACATAGATGTCACCCTATGAAATTATATGGTAGAAAATGTTGAACTCCTTTACTTTGGTACGAAGTTGGAGAACAGAGTATTGTTGGACCGGAGTTTGTTGAAGAGACTTGTCGAGTGGTCGACATTATCAAGGAAAGAGTCCGAATAGCTCAAAACCGTCAGAAGCAATATGAAGATAATCGATGCAGAGATCTCAAATTCACCATAGGTGATAAAGTATTTCTGAAAATATCTCCTATGTGTGGTTTGAAAAGGTTCAAACAGAAAGAAAAGTTGTGTCCCAGATATATTGGACCATATGATGTTCTAGCTAGAAATGGGAAGGTAGTGTATCAGTTAGCACTACCCCCATCCATATTAAGTGTGCATGATGTATTTCATATCTCATTATTGAAGAAGTACATTTGAGATCCAACACACATCCTAACAACGGATCCACCAGGTCTAACTGATGATTTGACATTCGAAGTAGCACCAATCGAAATTACCAGTCGAAAGGTTTAATGTTTACGCAACTATGATATTTTCTATGTTAAAGTTACTTGGAGGAGCCAAAATGTGGAAGAGATAAAATGGGAATAAGAGAATGATATGCGAAAGCAATATCCTCACATTTTCAACTCAGAAGGTATGTACAAATTTTGGGGATGAAATTTATATAATAGGGGAGAGTTGTAAGACCCATATCATATTAACTCGATCTTACCCCTTTGTATTAGGTCTTCTAATCATGGTCGGACCAAGCGGACCAAGTGCGTGAAGAAACCACAAGGCTAGGTACGTAATTCGAACCATAAATCATCTTGAGAAATGTGGTTGCATACCTAAACAGGTGTGGTCGACCACACCTCAAAATAGTGAGACCATAGGAGTTTGGGACGTATGGTAGAAGATTTGGGACGTGTGGTTGATGGATCCTGTGACCCCATGTACAACCACACAATGGTATAATTGACTCCAAAATAAGGAAGCCTTCCGAATCTAAAGGTGGATCTTTCCTAATCAAAGTAGGACTCTATATGGAGGGTTTTCCTCTATATATAGGACGTCCCTTAGCCTCTTTCATTCTTTCAGAACTCAAACTGAAAGAGAGAGAAAAAGAGAAGGAGGAAGAGAAGGAGAACTGAAGAGGAAGACTAAGAGAAGGAATTTCAGAGAGAGCACTGAATCTTCAGCAAGTTTAAGGTATGAAAACATCCCCTACCTTAGTTGAATGCCTAGAATAGATCATGGAGGAAGTATTGATTCAAAGTAGTATCTCAACCATGAGGCCCATAGACGAAAACTCAAAAGAAATTCATGAAGAGTAGGTTGGAGTAGATGATTGTGAAAAATACGAAATTGAGGGCATAGATCAATCATAGGAAGGACCCCAATGATAGTTCAAGGAATCATATCATAAAGGATTAGACTGAGAATGATACTCGACCAAACACTAGTGTGGTCACAGCTATGGTCGACCACACGAGGCACATGTGTCGTCCACAAGCCCTCGGGATGTTTCCAGGGAGGGTGTGTTCGCATGTGTGTGGTTGATGATATGTGACCACACATATCAACCACACACCCTGTGGTCACAGAAACTGAGACCATAGGTGCAACCACACCTGTGACCACTCAATTTTTAGAGGTTTGATTGATTCCAGATGGGACATTTAAACATTTTAATTAATGAATATGAACTCTAACTTAGAATCCACAAATTTATTAGGTTTTCAAGTAGTCCAAAAGTGATTTACAAAGCTTGGAAGAGGAACAACCAACGATAAAAGGTGAGGGAACAACAGCTAAACTAATTGGATAATAACAAACTACTTTATTTTTATTGAGTCCAATGCCATGATTGATTCTATGCTTGTATGCTTGTAATGTGCATCTCATATGTCATCCAATATTTCTGCTATTACTGTTCATGCATAGTTAATTCTATTTATTTATAACATGATGATGATGATGATGATGCTAAGAATAGGCATGTGAATGTATGTGTGTGGTTGGTATGTTGGATGCGAGTGGAGCATCAGGGGAGGATGTGGCATGGTGGTCTTTGACCTCATCACCAGACTTTAGCTCTATCTCTACTCAACTCTTGCCCACTAACATCATTGTATCACCATTACCGTAGCAGAACTATTACGTCATAGGGCATCGGGGGAGGTGGTCTCGGACCATGTGGTCTCTGACTCTACCGGGGGGCCTTAGCTCTATATCTATGGACTTATTGAGGGATGCTGGGGTGAGGCCTTGGATACACTATTAGGCATTAGGATTGGTTATTTGCAAGCCCAGTTTGCAAGTCCTCTTCAATAGGGGCTTACGTGTTGGTATGGGTAGGGCATCAGGGGAAGTATTGGCGATGTTTGATCCTGACACTTTAGCTCTATCTCTATTCCATGGTAGGAACATGTGGGATGGAAATGGTGTTTGATCAATTGGGTAGATTCACACACTCGTCTATAGAGATGTGGCGGCCACCAAACCTTTCTATAGCATATTGTAAACTTATAAACCAGACCAAAGATATGAATTGAATGCATGCATATGTTTGTTGCATTGTTTTGTTTGCTCACTGAGCCATGATGTGTGGTCACCCTTTCGACGTCGAATATTTTTAGTTCTTGATGCAGGTCTTACTGTTGAAGAATATATGAATGCGTCGACGTATGGACACATTGCTGCAATGGACGTAGAAGCTGAAGAAGATGTGCATGATTCGTTGTACGAGTGCAACTCATGTGTTTTTTATTAGCTTAGTTGTTTAGTTATTGGAACAGGTAATTGATTATTTTACTGTATTTTATGTCTTGAGGTATATTGGAGATAATTAGATACTTAATTATGCTATTACTATCAGATACTCAGTTCATTAGTATTAAAGACTTCTACTATCGTTTATTTACTCTGAATTTGCTTGTGGGATGTATCTAATTTAATCGAATGGGAATGGCCTATACGAGATCCTGGTTGAACCGTTGGTCTATGGATGGTAATCACACCATTCTGGTTGGTTTAGAATTGGGGTGTGACAGTCACACTTACAATTAGAGCTATGGAAATCTTCATCGCTATCACCATCAACATCCTCTACACCTGATGGATAGTACCTTGGAGTATCAATATAGTCCCCAATGGTTTCACCTGCATCATCTAAAATAATATGTGCATACGAGGGTAAGCTCAACCACCAAGCATAGTAAGGAAATCAAACGTGCAACAAATAAATGCATGATATTACAACTATGGTCAGGTATGATAACTGTATGTGCCAACTTATGGGTCACTAAGATGAATATTGCCTCCCTCGACGTACAACAAACATCCCTTAGGTTGCACGGGTCATCCCCATCAGAATGAATGTCGCCTCCCCCGACATACAACAAACATCCCCATGTAAAGGTTCATCATCTTGGTAGTCTCCTGACTATGACTCATCCCAAGTTCACCTACGTGACACTTGAGGAAGTGGTAATCCCACTAGTCGACTCACCCACCCATTCATACTATTTCGGACATGGGGAGCATCGTAGGTATGATCATACTACTCTTTATTGAACCCATGCTAATACATAACCCCTGTTGGCTAGGGGTATAGCTATACGGGTATTTAGGTGCAACTAACCGTGTCCACCTAATTAATTCCATATTACTAGATCGTAACCCTTCCAAGCTTCAGACCCCTTTCGGTCACCACATAGGATGACATGACTCGGTTAGGTTACATTTGGTCAATGCAAAGCAGTGTTAGTAAGAGGCGGTGCAAGCATCCCATTCAACCCAACTTCCCCCTTACCAATGTAACCAGACATTATGTATCACCCTGACCAGCAACACCTTTCATGGAGAGGTTGCGAAGCATCCCATTCCATCAGCTTCTAAACCACTACAGGCACTATTGATCACATACTATTATTAATGCAAATGCATGAACAAACAATATAATATATTGGATGGCATGTTATCGCACACAACTTACCATATCACACCACAATCATCACATCATCAGGAAATATAGATTGGATTTACGAAAATAAAAGGTTTAATCCCCTTAGAGATAAGTACAAATAACTATTGTAGTATCGTTCAAGTCACTTGTCCTAGGTATCTTCATATCTCTATCAAAATAATGTTATTTAATGTTATCCAATAAATAATTAGAAGAGAGTTTGTCTTAGCATTGCATTAGATTAAGATTACTGTTTCCATGTTAATAGTGACAATCACTAAGTCCAAATGTCAAGTCCATGATGAGACAGAATTGTTGTCCATGTGATGTAGATGACATATGGATGGATACTCATGCCTACTAGTCCATCCTTATTGCATAATACGAAGAAGGGCTTCTTCTATCAAGGTTATAGGATTCTTTTCCCACAAAACATGGTTTAAAATGCTACATAGAAATTCACTAGCTGAGCACAGGAGGGAGCAGCACATTGCATCCTTAATTGGGTGTGGTTTGTGCAGTTGGCCGCACCACACCAGGCGCTGTACCCTTAATAGGGTGCAGCTGGTGGTCACGGTTGCATGCCTCAGCGTGGCTGTGAGGTCCATTCATAACTTTTGGGGGCTATCAAACCTTATCTTGAGGGCCTTAGGTTGTTGTGGGTGCATTGGATCTTCATCCGCACGCCCATCTTAACGCCCTTCCCATCCAGATGGTGTTTAAATTGCTAGATCCGAGATAAAGTCCTTCGGATCCGGTTCCAATCTTTGAACCCAATAGGGTTTCATGGTCTTAGCCTCCTAAGTTCCTTCTTAGTCCAAAAGGGATTATGAACAGCCCTTTGGTTAATAAAAATTGGATTTATAGGGTCTCGTTGATCCTTTGGTTCTTGCTTTCCAATTCTATATCGGATCTGACACTTGATTAGGTGTTTGGGTGCTCACCATTAATGGTTGATGAACACTTTTTATTCGATACAGCCATGAAGTATCATTACTACCATTTTATAATTCCAATAACAATGAGGAAAATAATTACCTGATCTATTGGACTAGGTGTTCTCAGATCCAAATCTAAGAATTTGTTCGAAAGTTTGATGGGGATCCATGATCCCATCCTTCTAGGGTCTTTCCTTACTCATGAGAAGGTCACTTGATCAGATTTAAGCACTCTAAATTGAACCTATGTGGTCTCAATGATTCATTGGCTACCATTCATGATTCGTAATTGGGTACGGTTACAGATCTGGTTCCTCAAGTCTTCCCCATTAATGGTGGTTAGAGGGTTGTCCTCTACACCATCAGAGAGGAAGTTTCTCAAGGTTCTATTGAATAAAAAACATCGAGAGGGATAGGATTCCTTACCAACAGATCTTTCTCCTTTAAGGTT
Organism: Protea cynaroides; assembly: GCA_028583415.1. Lineage (NCBI taxonomy): Eukaryota > Viridiplantae > Streptophyta > Magnoliopsida > Proteales > Proteaceae > Protea > Protea cynaroides. The sequence goes on along the minus strand of CM053273.1, from coordinate 53,763,116 downwards.
TTCATCGAGCATGCGATCTGAGAGTCAACCAAGTCTCTTGTCCGCACTTTTATTCTTCTTCTCCCTTTCCAAGCTTTCTCATACTCTCTCTCATGTTTCCCTAGACGTGTTAGAGTTTGGACTAGGGTTTTCTCAACCCTAACAACCATTATATAGTGGTTAACTACTAGGGTTGGTGTGAGACCAACCCAAACCATTGGGAAAGGTGGTCTCGGTCTATTCCGCGGTCTACGGTTGAGTTGATAGTCACACAAGGTCAACCATGGGTCTAGACTAGTCAATTAAATTGGTTTTATAATAGGTTCCCACGTGCTAACGTGGCTAGGAGTGGCGAACCAAAAACAGCCCACAGACTATGTGCGACTGATGGCACCATTTGCATGCCCAACACGACCAAAATTAGAGCCCAAGCTACGTGCAGCTAATGCCACCATCCGCACGCCCAGCTGGACCACTTGTTCGTCCACAAGACCAAAATGCAGTGTAAACTCCTTTGTATGGTGTTAGATTAAGTCTACATTACCTCCATTATGTCTTTCCCTCTTTGGTCATATCATCCCAATATGTTTAGGGTAGTAAGACCCATCGCTAGGCAAATTTCCAAATCAGGATAGAAATTTGGGTATAGGTCTTACATATAACGTATGGGAGCACCTCTACCACTAAGGTCTCTCGAACTATTTGTAGCTTTTATTGCTACAGAAACTATATAGCCGTAACTAAAATATATTTTTGGCTACCGCATAACAAGTTCCATTGCCATAAATTATTTTGAGCTACGACAATTATACTTCCATAGCTAAGATATATTTATAGCTATGGTAACTATATAGCCGTAGCTAAAATATATTTTAGGCTACGGCATAAAAAGTTATGTCGCCAAAATCTATTTATAGCTACAATAACTATAAAGCTATAGCTAAAATATATTTTTGGCTACAACATAAAAAGTTTCGTTGCTATAAATTATTTTAGGCTACGGCTAATAAATTATCGTAGCTAAAAACCATAGACAAAAATAGGAATTGTTATAGTGTTGGGAAGATTCTCAAATACGGTTCCACCCCTCCTTAGTCTATTTAGACTACTGGTCGATTCATTTGGTTAAGCCGTATGTCTCCTTAGTTTGTTGAGGCTACCCATGCGATTTGCTTGTTTAAGCTGTACACCCCTTTTACGTTTTGCTTGTTTACGCCGTACACCACTCATACATTTCACTTTTTTAAGTTGTACATACATCCGTACATTTTTCTTGTTGAAGCCATACATTCACTCGTACGATTCGCTTGCTTAAGCCGTAGATCCCTCGTACACTTTGCTTGTTTAAGCCGTACACCCCTTATACATTTCGCTTGATTAGGCATGCATCCACTCTTATGATTCGCTTGTTAGCCATATGTTCCCTTTGGTCAGGTTAGAATACTTGTACGTTTTGCTTGTACAAGCCGTACACCCCTTGTATGATTCACTTGTTTAAGTTGTACGTCCCTTTAGTCTGTACATCCACACATACAATTTGCTTGTTTAAGATGTACATCTACCCCTCGTACGTTTACCTTGCCTAAGCCATGTGTTCCCCTTAGCTAGATTAAACCATCCATACTTTTTGCTTGTTTAGGCCGTACATCCCCTGACTGTTTAGGCTGCCCAATATTTGTATCTACATCCACATCCATACCCATATCCATATCCATATCCATATCCATATCCACATCCATTGATCCTATATGGGTGATTTATCAGACAATGAACTATGTTGTACCTGATTTCTATGAGCACTAGAATATGTAGGCAATTAAGAAGAATCTCCACGTAAGGTACTCTAGTCAACATGGACCATTCAAATTCAATTTCAACCATTCATCAATCATAAATCTTAACTTGAACATTGAAAACACATCTATAAGCTTTAATAAACTATATGTTCGAACTACGTTATGGACTTGATTTCCAAGATGGAATACATAGAAAATTTGAGATGAATGTCTCAGATTCAGTCCATTACCAAACCATTATTTGTTATGGTTCACTATATATTACTTTGCTGATTTACTTTTAGAACATGTTTGGCTAAACCTTAAGTTAGAAGAACTTAGCAACTTGGTATAGGATTCCCCAAAAGTCGTATTCATCCATTGACCATGGATTGTCATAGCCATATATTTTAAGGAAAGTAGATCACATAAGAGGTTGATTTTCGAGTCGGACAGCTTTGTGTTCCTAACACCTTCCTAAACTGTTCGTTGAAAGCTTACCCGCTCTCTGATAAACCAAAGCCAATATTTAGGTTATGAGTCAGTAGATGTTTTGATTTATAATGAGATTTTGAGGTCTTAAACATTAATCTAGGTGGCGACTCTAGATTATTACCATCTATCGGCGTAGGTGGACAAAATCAAAGGTCAAAGTTGATGATCCACATCTTTTTTAGGGAATCTGAGTGTGAATTCCTTCCATTGTCATCACAACCCCATTTTTGCCTCCCTAATCTCTCATAACCTTTACCAACTACTTTAGGATTTACCTATATCATCCCCTAACTCTAGGAACCTCCACATGCCATAAGTAGCCTCCGTGAGTCCAGTTTACACCTATAGGTTAGAAACATGCCATGAATAGCCTCCTTGAGTCCAGTTTACCCTTAGGTTAAAAACTTGTCATAAATAGCCTCATTGTGTTTAGTTTACCCTTAGGTTGGAACCTACCATAAAAAAGTTACTTGTACCCAGTTTCCCCATTAGGCTAGAAACCTGCTCTAAATAGACCTTCTTGTCTCATCCTTGCATAAATAGATTCATTAATGCTAAACCCCCCTTAGGGTCCAAAACAGCCCTATTTAGGTCATCTGGGTTCATTTCCTAGCCTAAAACCACCAATTTCCATTCCAAGGGTATTCATTTTGGTCAAAATTGGTCAAAAGTGGTCAAAATTATCAAAGTAGTCAAAGTTAGCCTATACTTAAACCCTAGAGTCAACCTATAGTCACCTTGGTGAAAACCTAGTCAATTCTTAGTCATCGCCTATGTCAACCCATCGTAGTCATCTATTAACCCCTAGGTGTCACTTGGAGTACCCATGTGGAATTTAGAATCATACCCATCCATTTCTCCCTATAGCCCATAGGTGATGATAAAGAGAGGAGAAGGAAGAAAATAAAGAGAGAATGGAAAGGTAGAGTGGAAGCCCACTTAAAGCCCACTATGCCTAGGTTAAAACCCTAATGAGCCCATGTGGAAGGCTAAATTAGTTCTTTCTCATTTTGGGACGAATTGCAAATAAGAAGAGATAGGGGTTAAAAGTACAAAAAAAATGATAAAAAGGCAAAAAAGACAAAAGAGAGAAAAACAAAATAAAAAAAATAATGGAAGAATTCTACCTCCATAATTTTGGAGAGAATCTCTCTCCAAAACTATGGAGAGAGAGAGAGAGAGAGAGAGAGAGAGAGTTTGCAAGAAAATAATAGATAAGAAAAAAAAAAGAAAAATAAAAATAAAAAAATAAAGGAAATTTAGGAGAATAGAATCTTAGATGGCTTATGAAAAGGTCAAAGATTTAATGAGAATCCAATGTGCCACATCATCATATGGTATTTGCTAATGAAATCTTTATTTTTTTTCTTTGGATAATTTTTAGAAATTGAAGAAGGAAACAAATCTTACATGAGTTGGCAAAAGAGTTGGCTTTGGCCTCTATAAAGCAACCAAGAGGAAAGGTAGAACACCTCATTAATGAAATTGGAGAGCCCCCCTATTGGCAAGAGCAAGATTAAGAGAAAGAAAAAGAGAAAAACAGAAAGAGAGAGGAAGAAGAAGGAGAATAAAGGCACTCACCTCCACCACCTCCATTGTCACACCCCAATTCTGTACTATTCAGAATGATGTGATGAACCGCTAATAAACCAATGGTTCAACCAGGATCTCAAATAGGCTACCCCCGCATTATCTAAACTTACACACATCCATAATCATAATCAGAGTAAATACACAATAGCGGAAGTCTTATAATAACATGAACTGAGAAACTAAGATGATATTAATAATTTAATAGAAAATTATTCTGTTTTCAATAGAGACATAAATATTTAAATACAAAATACATGTCTTAATAAATCCAATAAAGAAACCTATAAAATATCTAATCAAATACACAAGAGTTGCACTCGCAAGAGGAGTCGTGTGTATCCACTTCAGCTTCAGCTACCATTGCTGCCATGTTCCCGTACGCAGACGCATTCATATAGTCTTCAACGGTATAACCTGCCTCATCAACTAAAAATATTCGACGTCGAGGGGTGAGCACACATCACGGCTCAGTGAGTAGCCAAAACAATGCAACAATACATATGCATGCAAATCAATTTATATCTTTGGTCCGGTTTAAAGTTTACAGTATGCAATAGAAAGGTTTAGGTAGCCAAAGGTCACGTTTATTGACCCCGCCTCTATACACAAGTGTGTGACGTCACCCGAAAATCACGTTTACCATCGACTCACATGCACCCAACCATGAACATTATATAACAAAGGTTACGTTTATTGCTATAAAGTGTCATACCAACACGTAAGCGCCTGTTGGCGAGGGCTGCAAACTGGGCTCGAAACTAACCAATCCTAATGCCAAAAGTGTATCCAAGGCCTCACCCCAGCATCCCTTAGAATGTCCATAGAGATAGAGCTAAGGCCCCCCGGTAGAGTCAGAGACTGCAAGGACCGAGACCACCTCCCTTGATACTCTATGACATAATAGTTCTACGAAAGTAATGGCGATACGACGATGTTAATGCACAAGACTTGAGTTAGAGATAGAGCTAAAGTGCTGAGACCCGCCAAAGGTTAACGTTTATTGACGTTCTCATCACACCTCCCCTGATACTTGCTCGCATCAAGTACACCAACCACACACATACAATCACATGCCTATTCCTATCATCATCATCATCATGTTATAAAAAATAAAGTAAATATGCATGAACAAGTAATGGAAATATTGGATGACATATTGTATGCACATTACAAACATATTCGCATAGAATCAAGCATGGCATTGGACTCAAGAAAATAGAAAACAGTTTGTTATTAATCAATTAGTTTAGAGTTCTATTTCCTCACCTTAGCTTGCTATAAGATGTTTTTCCAAGCTTTAGAATAACCTTTACAGTGTTATTATATTGCTAGAAGACCTAACAAAGTCGATAGAATTTAATTACAATTAATTCCATATTTTAAAACCATGCTGTTAACTGAGAGTCGGAGGTAGGGTTGGAGTCCTGATCGACTCTGGGTGCGACCCTCCCCAGATTCTGAACTTCCCGAACACTGAGGGTCGATGGTCAGGAACACCTAGGGTCGGATGGTCATCGACCCTCGATGCGACCCTCTGTGCACTTTGGTCCAATTCCCTCTCTTTAATCCATTCTTCGTGTTTGGGTCCCATGGCTTGCTTCTACATTCCATTCAACATTCATTCCATGGTCTAGAACCATGAATCATCCACCTAAATAGCTTTCATGCATTCTTCTATGGTTTTCCATGGAAACCTAACCATAGCTTGATGGTTTGGGTTTCTCCGAGATCACACTCTCTCCAATAACTATCCTAAGGTCTGTAGAAACTCATGGAATTAGTATCCATACCTGAGAAGATTACTTTTTCTCTGAAATTCTTATCCTTTTTGCTAAGTTCTCTTCCTTGCCTTTCTTCTTCCTCTTTTCCTTCTCCTCTCTTTCTCTTAATTCAATTAGGGTTGTGAAAGGAGTGAAAGTGGCTTAGGGACGTCCTTTAAATAGAGTAGGAATATCATAAAATAAGTCCCTTTGAGATTAGGAAAGAATCCCAATTGAAAATTAAGAAATTTCCTAATTTTATTTTCTTACGACGACCGAGGGTCGAGGAGAGGGTCCATGATCCCGTCGACCCTAGGGTCCTAAGCTGTCCGACCCTCCCTTCAAAACTGAGGGTCTGACTTTCTGTTTTGGGAGGTCCGACCCTTCCCCTATTTTAAGTATTTTTGGGTCGATTTGATACCGAGGATCTCGATCTCCTTCACGCCCTTGGTCCATTTGACTCGACCATGATGGGTAAACCTGGTTTAAGGTGGTAAGACCGGGTTAGATTGACACGGGTCTTACAACTCCCCCCAACTTATAAAATTTCATCCTCGAAATTGTACGTACCTTCTGAATCAAATAAGTGAGGGTATTGCTTCCGCATAGCATTTTCTTCTTCCCATGTAATTTCTTCCATGTCTCTACTTTTCCATGTGACCTTAACATAGTGGATATCTCTGTTGCGTAGACGTTGAACCTTTCGACTAGTGATTTCTGTTGGTGTTACTTCAAATGTCAAATCATCAGTCAATTCCAGCAAATCCACTGTCAAAATATGCGTTGGGTCTTTGATATACTTCTTCAATAGGGAATTGTGAAATACGTCATGCACACTTGACATAGATAGTGGTAGTGCTAACTGATAAGCCACTTTTCCACGCTTAGTTAGAATTTCATACGACCCGACATATCTTGGACTTAGTTTCCCTTTCTGTCCGAACCTCTTTAATCCTCGCATGGGCGATACCTTCAACAATACTTTATCACCTACGGCGAACTCCAGATCTCTTCGTCGAGTATCCGCATATTGCTTCTGACGGTTCTGAGCTGTTCTCACTCTTTCCTTGATGATGTCGACCACTCGACAGGTCTCTTAAACAAATTCTGGTCCAACAATACTACGTTCTCCAACTTCATTCCAGAACAAGGGAGTTCGACACTTCCTGCCATACAGTGCTTCATAAGGTGACATCTGTATAGTTGCCCGATAGCTACTGTTATAAGCGAACTCGATCAGTGGTAATATTTCATCCCATGATCCCTTGAAATCAATTACACATGTTCGTAGCATATCTTCTAGAATCTGAATTGTACGCTCCGACTGTCCATCCGTCTGTGGGTGGAATGCAGTACTGAACTTCAACGTTGTACCCATAGCCTTTTGCAATCCTTCCCAAAACTTGGAAGTAAATCGTGGATCTCTATCCGACACAATGCTTTCTGAAACACCATGTAATCGAACAATATTATCCACATACAGCTTCGCTAACCTTTCCAGTGTATACTGAGGTCGTATAGGTATGAAGCGAGCTGTTTTAGTCAGACGGTCCACAATCCCCAAAACTACGTCAACTACTCGAGGAGTCAATGGTAGTCCTGTGACGAAGTCCATAGTGATGCAGTCCCATTTCCATCCTGGTTCCGGTAATGGCAGTAACAGTCCTGCGGGTCTTTGTCGTTCAGCCTTTACTTTCTGACAATTTAGGCATTGAGACACGAACTTGGCTACATCTGCTTTCATTCCCCTCCACCAATATAATTTCTTTAGATCATGATACATTTTTGTACTTCCAGGATGTATCGAATAGATGGTGGTATGGGCTTCCTTCATCAGTCGGTGTCTAATGTCTACACTTTCTGTTTCAGGTACACATATTCTTCCTTTGTATTTCAGTACTTTCTCGTCATCCAAGGTGAACTCAGGATTAGTCCTACCTTTCCCAATATCTTCTTGTACTGTTCTCAGATAAGGATCTACTTTGATAGCTGTCTTCACTTCATCCACTATATCTGGTATAATCTTCAATGCCGCGAACATATTTTCAAACAGATGAATAAACCCTTGGTTGGCTGATCCATCCATTGTATCTATCACATACTGCTCGTTGCCGTGATTGAATACCATTCCGGTAGTACACATTGCTGCAGTCGTGCTAACTTCTCCTTGAGATTTTACCATTGCTTTTCTGCTTAATGCATCCGATACTACGTTCGCTTTTCCCGGATGATACTGGATATCACAATCATAGTCTTTCAATAGTTCCAGCCATCTTCTTTGTCTCATATTCAACTCCTTCTGATTAAATAAATAAGTAAGACTTTTATGGTCCGACTAAATCTGAAATTTCTCTCCGTATAAGTAATGTCTCCATATCTTGATAGCATGTACTACTGCGGCTAACTCCAAATCATGAGTGGGGTAATTTTTCTCATGTACTTTTAACGGTCTTGAAGTATAAGCAATCAATTTCTCTCCTTGCATAAGCACACATCCTAATCCCAATCCCGACGCATCAGTGTATAAGGTAAACATCTGTCCTGGAATAGGAATAGTCAAAATCGGGGCGGATATCAATCTGGACTTCAGCGTTTGGAAATTCTTCTCACATTTATCGGTCCACACAAACTTTTTACCTTTCTTAGTCAAACTGGTGAGAGTTACGGCAATCCGAGAATAGTCTTCTACGAATCTCCGATAATAACCAGCTAGTCCCAGAAAACTTCTGATTTCCAAAACGCTCTTTGGTGCTTCCCACTTTACAATAGCCTCGATCTTGCTGGGGTCTACTTTGATTCCTTCAGCGGATAGTACATGGCCTAAGAAGGCGACTTCACTTAGCCAAAACTCACACTTTGAAAATTTGGCATATAACTTCTCTTTCCATAAACGCTGTAGGGCTGCGTTTAGGTTCTTGATATGGGTTTCCTTGTCCTTGGAATATACCTATATATCATCAATAAATACTATAACCGACGTATCCAACATATCGTGGAAGACTCGGTTCATAAGTTCCATGAACGTTGCCGGTGCATTAGTTAATCCGAAAGACAACCAAAAATTCATAATGTCCGTATCTGGTCCTGAAAGCTATCTTCGGAATATCACCTTCTTTAATCTTCAACTGATGATAGCCCGATCGAAGATCGATCTTAGAAAATACTTTCGCTCCTTGAAATTGATCGAACAATTCATCGATCCGAGGTAGTGGATATCGATTCTTGATTGTCAGTTTATTCAACTCCCGTTAGTCGATACATAATCGAACGCTACCATCCTTCTTCTTTATGAATAACACCGGTGCCCCCCATGGAGATATACTGGGTCGAATATAACCCTTGTCCAGCAGTTCTTGTAGTTGCACTTTCAATTCCTTCAGTTTCGTAGGAGCCATTCTATCAGGTGCTTTTGACACTTGTGCGGCTCCAGGTATAAGGTCTATCACAAACTCCGGGCTCGGTCGGGTGGTAATACGGGTAATTCCTCCAGAAATACTTCAGAATAGTCCCGCACGACATCAATATCTTCCATTCGTGTCGCGTCCTTGGTTAGGTCGACCACGGATACTAGATACCCGATTGCCCCCTTCTCAAGGCACTTCTTAGCCATTAGGGCTGAAAATATGAGCTTGTGTCTCCGGGGAAGTTTGGTTCCCAAAAAACTTAATTCTGCTCATTCTTTGTCTTTGAACGTTAGCTTCTTTTCGGCTCATAATAGATTTGCAGAATGCCGAGCTAACCAGTCCATTCCCAAGATGACATCAAAGTCTGCCATCTCAAGTTGTATCAAGGTTGCATCTAAAGTCTTCTCTCCAATGAGAACTGGACATGGTCCATAACCTTTCTCTAATTCCACTTCTAACCCCATCGGTGATCGTACAAGTAATTTTTAGTACAATATTTTGATGGGTAAATTTATCTTCTTTTCAAATGCCACAGATATAAAGGAAGGAGTAGCTCCGGAATCAAAGAGTACTCTGGCGGGCATGCCATTTATAGGTACGATACCTGTGACTTATTTTACTTAGTCTACATGCTAATACAATGTAATTACAACTTTAAAAAGTTTCAGTCATACCTGTGACCACATCGGGTGATGCGGCCACATCCTCTGATGTAACAGCATATACCCGTCCCTGATGTAATTTCTTCTTGGGCTTTGGGCACTCCCTTGCCATATGTCTGGGTTGGTTGCAGTTAAAACACTTCAGGACTTCAGAATTTGGCTTTGGCTGAGGTTGAGCTGCTAGAGTAGTCTTGGTTGCAGCAGTAAAAATTCTGAGGACGGAAAGGCTTATACGTCCTGTTATTGCCTCCGTTGTAGGAATTTTTGGCTGGCCTTTTGATGCCTCTGTTCTGAGTAAAATAACTCTCCTTCTGGCTCGGTTCTATAACTCGAGCAATCTGGACAGATTCATTATAAATTCTCTTTTCTAAGCCCAGAACATGTTCTCTGATGTTTCCTCTCAGTCCCGTGACAAACCTACGGGTTTTGGTTTCTTCTTCTTGCATACTCAGTGGTTCGAAGAAAAATAGTTATGAAAAAAACAGCATTTCATAACGTTGTTGGTACGCATCCACTGACATCTGTCCCTGATAAAGACTCAGAAACTCCTTCTTCATCGAATCTCTGAAGCTTCGTGGAAAATATTTCTCAAAGAAGGCTTCTTTATATATAGCCCATGTCAGTAGGGCGTGCTTGGTCAGTAAATATGCCTTCGTGGATTTCCACCAATGATGTGCGTCGCCCTTGAGCGTGAAGGTGGCGCATAGTACTTTCTCTTCCTCTGTGATAGTCATCATGAGGAAATTTCTCTCCCTCTCGTCTATCCAGTGGGCTGGCCACAACGGATCAGACGGTTTGCTGTTGAATTCTTTGGGTTTCATCTTGAAAAATCTCTCCACTAGTCGGGAGTGGTCTAACTGATTTTGGGGGTTTGCCCTAAACATATGGGGTGGATACTGGTAATTCCCCTGAGCTGCTTCTGGTACCTGCACTGGAATCTATGCAGCCGGTTATTGAGGTGTCTGAGGAGCTGGGTGGTTACCCACCAGTGCTGCACTGGCTTGTCCTGTGTGCATGGGTGCAGCCTGAGTGGCTTGAAACATAATTCCCATGGCAACCTGCATCTGAGCCTGTACGTGTTGCATCTACTGCAGCTGTTATGCCAGATTCATCACCATTGTTGTTAGCTCTGGTGGTGGATGTGGCAAATTTGTAGGGTTTGCCGGTTCTGGATTACCCGGAGCATAGTTATTTTCTTGACTGGTCTCCTCCACGGGTGGTGGTGGTGGGACTGCATTTCCGGTCTGTCGGGTCACCCTACGTCCAGACATAATTCTTTTCTGATTGGTGGTGCCTGAAAATCATCAAAATAGGTGAGAAGTCATTTATATTTCATGTAGGCACGCTAACCAATAATCAATTCCAATTCTAGTTCATTTTATAAAAAAATATTGTCTTTTCTATGCAGGGTCGATGGTGAGGGTCGATGGTATGTCCGACCCTTAGTATCCGACCCTGGGAATGACCTGTTCTTCCCGAGAGCTGAGGGTCGATGCGAGGGTCGATGGGTATCCGACCCTCATTTTTGACCCTTAGTTTTCTGTCAGATTCCCGAGAGCCGAGGGTCGATGGGAGGGTCGATTCGAGAGTCGATTGTTCTAGTTGAATTGTCCGACCCTCGGACCAAAAATCAGATTTTTAAGATCTGATTTTGGGTCATTTCTTATTATTTCCCTCCCGTTTCGACTCGCCTCTCCACTCTGAGTTGCTACAGTGCTACTCCACTGGTGTTGGTTGATTTTATTCCAGGTTTCGACGTCCACTTCATCCCTACAGGTATGTCTTCCCATTTTTACCTGTTTTTAGGTTTCCATTTCTAGGTTTTTGCACATTTAACTTGTATTTTCCAAATTAAACTTTTTCCAATCGTAAAAATTTGATTTTTATTGGGGGCTTTTGTTATTGGTGTCTCAAGGAACGAAAGCCCTCAAAAATTTCTTGATTTTCCCCCTTTTTGCCCTAATTTTTATTTCGGGTTTCGAGAAACTAGAATTTTTCCCCTTTTTGCCCTAATTTGTCGAAATTTTGATTTTTCTTGATTTTCTTCAAATTGGACATCGTTAGTTAAAATTTCCGACTGCATGTGGGTTGTATGGTATGTTTAGACCTACGTAAGTTCTCATGCCCACTTGTATGGTGAGAAATAGGGTTTTATCGTCACTTACGTCATTATTAAATCGAATTTTGGATTTTTATCCCATAATTTCCTTATTTTTCCTTCTCTTTCTTGTTTTGCAGATACCATGGCTCGTACCAAGGTACCCAGAGTTCGTGATCCCCTTCGCTTCCATTCCAATGAAGCCGAGGCACGGTATGCTGACTATGCACGTAAGAAGGTTGAAGGTGGTCGTATGGTGAACTTGGCTGAGTTAGCCGTGTTCAACGTAGAGGGAGCCTTTGGTGACATGGGGTGGCTCCCTGTCATTACATACGACGCGTGCACATGTCCGAATTGGGTGCGCCAGTTCTATTGTAATCTCCAGGTGGTGGGGAATTACAATGACGTTGAGCATGGTCAGGAGTTGTGCATCACCAGTTACGTTAAAGGGGTAGATATTTCTTTCGACTATCGGTAGCTGGCCGACTTGTTGGGCATTCCCTATGATGGCCCCATGGTGTACTGTGCGCCTAGAGTGCCCCAGTTTGTTGAGATGGAGATGAGGGCAGAGATCGACAATCAGCTGCTACGACCTGATCGCTGGCAGATGAGAGCTTGTTATTTGCGTCCAGCTCCACGGGTCTTCTGCAAGATTATCCAGCATAATCTGATCCCATAGAGTGGGCACTATGAGAGGGTTTCTCAGCTGACTCAGTTTCTTATATACAGTATCTGCAGTCACCAGCCCGTCTGCCTTCCATACATCATCATGCGGACTATGATTAGTGCTACATTGTCCGGTCATAGGGGTAATCTACCCTATGGACGCATGATTACAGTGCTACGGACCCTTCTGGGGGTTGACCTGGTGGATGAGAAGATCCAGGAGAAGACCTTTTCGTCGCCTCTAGATTGGGAGGCAATCTGCAAGATGGGTATGCGGGATGCCCAAGTTAGTGATGAGGAGAGGAACGCGATGGTGCGCCCTCACACTCGTATAGAGATGGCTGATGCTGAGGCTACTGCTGCCGCTGCTAGAGCCCATGTGGATCCTGTCGATTATGACGACCGCATGTATATGGATGTTGACACGATACCATCGCCTTCACCTACGCATGCGGCTGGTGTTGGTACTTCTTCTGCGGTGGATCCTGTACCTGAGGCTGGTCCTTTGCATGCGGCTGGTCCTTCACTCCCACCTTCTGACATGATGGAGATGCTGCTGGAGATCAGGGAGGCTCAGTGCAGATCTGATCTGAGGATGGAGGAGTTGCTAGACGCTCAGCGTGTGAGAGTGGATGAGCTGTTAGCTGCCCAGGGAATATCAGACACACGGATGGGAGAGCTTATAGAGGTACAGCGTGTGACTGATCGGAGGGTAGCCGATCTCACTACTAGTCTACAGACGACCCAGACTCAGATAGCCTGGTTGACAAGAGTATATGCTGAGGACTATGACAGAGACCGTGAGGCTCCGCCTCCTCCTTCGCCTCCAGCTTCCTGAGTGTACTTTAGTTTCCTTGTACTTCAGAGTAACTGTCCGGGCTGTAGACTGTACTCTACTTTCATTATGTATATACGTTTTGTTTCGCTCTCATTATATGTAAACTTGTTTCCCCTTTAATAGATGCATTATTCTCTTTTTTAAATTTGGCCTCAATCATCACTTGTGCTTACAGTGTGTTAATATTACTGTTTTTACTTTTATCCTATCTCAGTTCACGATTGTCTTGAATGTATGCTAGTTCAGCGGACAAGGCCTGAGATGCTCTAATACCAAGTTGTCACACCCCAATTCTGCACTATTCAGAATGATGTGATGAACCGCTAATAAACCAACGGTTCAACTAGGATCTCAAATAGGCTATCCCCCGTTATCTAAACTTACACACTTCCGTAATCATAATCAGAGTAAATACAAAATAGCGGAAGTCATATAATAACAAGAACTGAGAAAGTAAGATGATATTAATAATTTAATAGCAAATTATTCTATTTTCAACTGAGACATAAATATTTAAATACCAAATACATGTCTTAATAAATCAAATAAAGAAACCTATAAAATATCTAATCAAATACACACGAGTTGCACTCGCATGAGGAGTCGTGTGTATCTACTTCAGCTTCAGCTTCGATTACTGCCACGTTCCCGTATGCAGACGCATTCATATAGCCTTCAACGGTTTAACCTGCATCATCAACTAAAAATATTCGACGTCGAGGGGTGAGCACACATCACGGCTCAGTTGGTAGCCAAAACAATGCAACAATACATATGCATGCAAATCAATTTATATCTTTGGTCCGGTTTAAAGTTTGCATTATGCAATAGAAAGGTTTAGGTAGCCAAAGGTCACATTTATTGACCCCGCCTCTATACACAAGTGTGTGACGTCACCCGAAGATCACGTTTATCGTCGACTCACATGCACCCAATCATGAACATTATATAACAAAGGTTACGTTTATTGCTATATAGTGCCATACCAACACGTAAGCCCCTATTGGCGAGGGTTGCAAACTGGGCTCGTAACTAAAATCCTAATGCCAAAAGTGTATCCAAGGCCTCACCCCAGCATCCCTCAGAATGTCCATAGAGATAGAGCTAAGGCCCCCCGGTAGAGTCAGAGACTACAAGGACCGAAACCACCTCCCCTAATACTCTACGACACAATAGTTCTGCTAAAGTAATGGCGATACGATGATGTTAATGCACAAGACTTGAGTTAGAGAAAGAGCTAAAGTGTTGAGACTCGCCAAAGGTTAACGTTTATTAATGTTCTCATCACACCACCCCTGATACTCGCTCGCATTAAGTACACCAATCACGCACATACAATCACATGCCTATTCCTATCATCATCATCATCATGTTATAAACAATAAAGTAAATATGCATGAACAAGTAATAGAAATATTGGATGACATGTTGTATGCACATTACAAACATATTCGCATAGAATCAAGCATTGCATTGGACTCAAGAAAATAGAAAATAGTTTGTTATTAACGAATTAGTTTAGAGTTTTGTTTCCTCACCTTAGCTTGCTATAAGATGTTTTTCCAAGCTTTAGAATCACCTTTACAGTGTTATTATATTGCTAGAAGACCTAACAAAGTCGATAGAATTTAATTAGAATTATTTCCAGATTTAAAAACCATGCTGTTAACTGAGGGTCGGAGGTAGGGTCGGAGTCCTGATCGACCCTGGGTGCGACCCTCCCCAGATTCTGAACTTCCCGAACACTGAGGGTCGATGGTCAGGAACACCTAGGGTCGGATGGTCATCGACCCTCGGTGTGACCCTCTGTGCACTTTGGTCCAATTCCCACTCTTTAATCCATTCTTCGTGTTTGGGTCCCATGGCTTGCTTCTACATTCCATTCAACATTCATTCCATGGTCTAGAACCATGAATCATCCACCTAAATAGCTTTCATGCATTCTTCTATGGTTTTCCATGGAAACCTAACCATAGCTTGATGGTTTGGGTTTCTCCGAGATCACACTCTCTCCAATAACTATCCTAAGGTCTGTAGAAACTCATGGAATTAGTATCCATACCTGATAAGATTACTTTTTCTCTGAAATTCTTCTCCTTTTTTCTAAGTTCTCTTCCTTGCCTTTCTTCTTCCTATTTTCCTTCTTCTCTCTTTCTCTCAATTCAATTAGGGTTGTGAATGGAGTGAAAGTGGCTTAAGGACGTCCTTTAAATAGAGTAGGAATATCATAAAATAAGTCCCTTTGAGGTTAGGAAAGAATCCTAATAAAAAATTAGGAAATTTCCTAATTTTATTTTCTTACGGCAACCGAGGGTCGATGGGAGGGTCGATGATCCCGTCGACCCTAGGGTCCGAAGCTGTCTGACCCTCCCTTCAGAAATGAGGGTCTGACTTTCTGTTTTGGGAGGTCCAACCCTGCTTAGTTGGGTATGCGACCCTTCCCCTATTTTAAGTGTTTTTGGGTCGATTTGATACCTGGGATCTCGATCTCCTTCACGCCCTTGGTCCATTTGACTCGACCATGATGGGTAAACCTGGTTCAAGGTGGTAAGACCGGGTTAGATTGACACGGGTCTTACATCCATTCATCTTCAAGATTCTGCAACAATGTCTCCATCTCAATATTGGGACAAGGTAAGTCATCCCTAACCTATCTCCATTAAAGCACCTCCATGATTTGCATGTTAGAGTACGCCTAGATAGAAGCAAGTATAGATTCACAGGTGATTGCTTTCCTGTATAATTATTGTCATAGATATTTCATGTTTTATGTTTTCCATATGATCAACATGATATAATATTGCACTCATCTGAATTTCAGCTCCATCCATGGAGGTTTGTCTATGCGAACAATTTCATGAATGGAACATCAAATCAGGAAAAGCTAAACCTGGAATCCGACTGTAGGAATGATTTTAGATATAGTAAAGTCTATCCATTAGCTTCCAAAATATTATGAGAGACTCCCCCATTGAGTTAGAAATATCATCCGAAAATCCTAGATCAATTTAGATCTGGAAAAACCTTCAAAAAATTTGTGTACTCAACTGAGGTCAGAAACAGAGGAAAAAAAGATACTCTGATACAGAGCCTAGAACTACATCTTCCTTACATGATTTGAAGAAAAGTTATAATAAAAAAGATATCCCATAAAGTAATCTAAAATTTTTTAAACTAGTTTGGAGTGATTTGGTTAAAAAATGGATTTTTAATGAATTTTATACTGATTTTGGCCAATCTGAAAACAAAATCTTGAACTAAAATTTGCATTACTTTGTTAAATATACCCATCTTAGAGCTTTATTCTGATTATAGCGAAGAAAAGTTAGATCTATCAATCTAGTTTCAGGATAGTAATTAGATTTGATTTTCATGGAGTTTATTATTTGATATGGATTTTACAAATTTACTGGTCCAAATCTGGAAAACAGTCAAGCCAATGCAATAGTCTGGCCGTGTGAGGGTTTTTGACCCACTTAGCCTCTCAGTTAGGACTCGAGATATTCAGAGAAGTTTTAGGTCTCTAAAGGACCTTTGCTTTTCTATGAGATGGGTCATTTTTGGATATGGGAGGCCCTTTGTACATCAGTTTTTCTATAGGGTACAGAATATGGAATAGATTCATGTAAGATTTGGAGTCTAACATTGGGTGGACTTTTTCATGGGCTTAAGCCTAGAATTAGGATTTCATTATTTCAAAAGAAATTATAGTTTATTTAAAGACCTTAGATTTGATATAGTTCATGTTTTTATTAGACTCTTAGAAGTTAGGTTTTGAATCAAATACAAAATCGTGCACAGAAAGTATATTCCTTGATTTTCACTTAAGTCATGATTTTGCAAAATTAACATGATGTTTGAGAATTTTGTTGCTAAATTGGATTTTTTTTACCATATTTGAATCATTTTAGATATATTTGGTAAGTATGATATTTCCTACCATATTCACATGATTTTGAATATATTTTGTAAGTAGGATATTTCTTACCATATTAACATGATTTTTGATATCTTTGGCAAGTAAGATTTTTTTTTACCATATTAACATATTTTTGATATATTTTGGTAAGTAAGGTATTTCTTATCATATCTGACATGTTTGGTAGAGTAGGATAAATTTCTTACCATACATAATTATTGACATACTTGGTAAAATAAGATAGATTTCTTTCTATATTTGACATGTTTGGTAGAATAAAATAGATTTCTTATCATACATCATATTTGACATCTTTGGTAGAATAAGATAAATTTCTTACCGTACATGATTTTTGATATATTTGGTAAATAAGAGATAAGATATTTCTTACCATATTTTATATATTTGGTAAAATAGGTCAGATTACTTACCACATACATGATATGTAAAATGGGATTGATTTCTTACCATATATGATACTTGATATATTTGGTAGATGATAGATTTCTTACCACATACATTGTTTGTGTGCTTTTTGATAACTTTGAGAAATATTTCTTATCATATTCATATTGTTATCCATGTTGCTATATTTGGTAAAATAGGATAGATTTCTTATCATATATACACATGCCATTATTTAGATCTTACCATGTTTAGAAGATAAAATATTTAAATCATACCATATATACATATGCCATATTTAGATCTTGCCATGCTTAAAAAATAGCATATTTAGATCTTATCATGCTTAGAAGATATCATATTTAAATCTTGTCATATATGTTGATTATCATATATATAATAATTACCATGTTTAGATAGAATATCTCATCCAGGCAAAAAAACTTATTTTTACAACATCTTATGTAAGAACCGTATCAAACTAACCCGGTCTTACCACCTTGAACCAGGTCTACCCATCATGGTCGAACCAAATGGATCACGTGCGTGAAGGAGATCACGATCCCAGGTATTAAACTGACCCAAAAACACTTAAAATAAGGGGAGGGTCGGACCCCCAGTATAAAAGTCAGACCCCCAGTTTTACATGGGGGGTCCGACACTTTAAGGACCAGGGGTCGATGGGATCTCCGACCCCCCTATCGACCCCCAGTAGTCGGTAAAAACAGTTCGAACCGAAAATTAGGAAACCTTCCTAATCTCAATGGGATTCCTTCCTAATCTCAATGGAACTTATTTTTGGAGTTTCTATTCTATAAATAGGACGTCCCTAAGCCTCTTTCACTCCTTTTACAACCTTAATTGGATTGAGAGAAAGAGAAGAGAAGGAAGAGAAGGAGAAGAGAAGGAAAGTGGAGAAGAAGATCAAGGAGAAGGGATTCAGAGGAAGAAGCATACTTTTAAGGTATGGATACTATCTCCATGAATTTCTTAAGGCCGTAGGGTAGATAATGAAGAGGGGATTACCTAGGAGGAACCCAAATCATCCACCCATGGTTAGGTTTTCATGAAAAATCATGGGGGAAATTACGAAAGCCATATAGGTGAATAAACCACGGTTCTAGGCCATAGAACATGTGTGGAATGGACTGTAGGAGCAAGCCATAGGACCCCAAACACGAAGAATGGACTGAAGGAAGAAAAATTGACAAAATCCACAGGGGGTCGCATGGGGGGTCGATGGCCAAACGACCCTATCTGACCCTGAGCATCGACCCCCAGTGTTTGGGAAGTCCAGAATAGGGGTGGTCGCACCCAGGGTAGATCAAGACTCTGACCCTAGCATCGACCCCCAGTTAGCAACATGCTTTTTAAAGTCCGAATTAATTCTAATTAAATTCTATCAACTTGGTTAGGTTTTCTAGAGATATAATATCGATATATAGTTGATTCTTAAAGCTTGAAAGATGACTTACGACCAAGTAAAGGTGAGGAAACAAGATCTAAACTAATTGGTTAATAAAAAACTGTTTTTATTTCTTGAGTCCAATGCTATGCTTTATTCTATGCGAATATGCTTGTAATGTGCATTCAACATGTCATCCAATATTTCTATTAATTATTTCAGGCATATTAACTTTATTGTTTATAACATGATGATGATGATGATGATAGGAATAGGCATGTGGATGATTTTGTGTGGTTGGTGTAATTGATGCGAGCGAGTATCAGGGGGAGGTGTCATAGGCCGGGCCTCAGCACTCTAGCTCTATCTCTAACTCAAGTCTTGTGCATTAGCATCGTCGCATCGCCATTACTTTAGCAGAATTATTATGTCAAGAGTATCTGGGGAGGTGGTCTTCGTCCTTGTAGTCTCTGACTCAACCGGGGGGCCTTAGCTCTATCTCTATGGGCGTTCTGAGGGATGCTGGGGTGAGGCCTTGGATATACTGTTTGGCATTAGGATTGGTTAGTTGCGAGCCCAGTTTGCAAGCCCTCGCCAGCAGGGGCTGATGTATTGGTATGGCACTATACAACAATAAACGTTAACCTTTGTTTTACAATGTTCATGGTAGGGTGGATGGGGACGTCAATGAACATTAACCTTTGGACGAACTTCCACACCCTGTGTATAGAGGAGGGGTCAATAAACGTTAACCTTTGACCACCGAACCATTCTATTGCGCATTGCAAACTTTAAACCAGACTAAAGACGTGAATTGAATGCGTGCATATGTATTGTTTCATTGTTTAGTTTGCTCACTGAGCCATGATGTGTGCTCACCCTCTCGACGTTGAATATTTTTAGTTGATGATGCAGGTACTACCGTCGTAGATTATGTCAACGGTCCAGTGTACTGGCACATGGTGGCGATGGAAGTTGAAGACGAAGTGGACACGCATGACTCCTCTTGCGAGTGCAAATCATGTGTATTCGATTAGATTTTATTTTTATTATTTGGATTTATTAAAGACATGTAATTGATATTTATTTATGTCTTAGTTGATACAGAATAATTTGCTACTTAAATATGATTATCACTTCTAGATTTCTCAGTTCATTTTACTATAAGACTTCCGCTATTGTGTATTTACTCTGATTATGAATGTGGATGTATGAGGTTTAGATAAAATGGATATAGCCTACTTGAGATCCTGGTTAAACCGTTGGTTAGCTAGCGTTTTATCACACCTGAATAGTATGGAATTGGGGTGTGACAACTTGGTATCAGAGCATCTCAGGCATTGTCCGCTAAACTAGCATACCTTCACGATGAATTGTGGACTGAGATAGGAAAAAAAGTAAAAACTGTAATATTAACACACTATAAGCACAAGTGATGTTTGAGACCAAACTTAAAAAGAGAATAATGCATCTATTAAAAGGGGAACAATTTTAAATACAATGAGAGAGAAACAAACGTATATAAATAGCTAAAGCAGAGTACAGTCCACAACCTGGACAGTTACTCTGTAGTACAAAGAAAGAAAATAAATACAATCATGAAGCTGGATGTGAAGGAGGAGGCGGTGCCTCACGGTCTCTGTCATAATCCTCAGCGTAGACTCTAGTCAACCAGGCTACTTTAGTCTGGGTCGTCTGAAGACTAGATGTGAGACCAGTCAACCGCTGATCAGTCACATGCTGACTACCCAAAAGCTCCTCCATACACATATCTGACCGGCGCTGAGAATCTATGAGCTCTCCCATCCTCATGTCCGATATGCGCTGGGCGTCTAGTAGCTCATCCACTCTCACACGCTGAGCGTCTAGTAACTCCCCCATCCTCAGATCAGATCTGCATTGAGCCTCTCTGATCTCATGCAATATCCCCATCATATCAGAAGGTGGGTGTGAAGGACCAGCCGCATGAGAAGGACCAGCCGCATAAGAAGTACTAGCTCCAACAGCATGTGTAGGTGAAGGAGGTGGTATGGAGTCCACATCCATGTACAGACGATCATCATCACCAGCAGGCTCCCCATGAACTCCAACGGCTACTGCTGCTGCCTCAGCGTCAGCCATCTCTACGCGAGTGCGACGGCGCACCATTGCGTTCCTCTCTTTATCATTGACCTGGGTATCCTGCATTCCCATCTTGCAAAAAGCCTCCCAATCCAGAGGCGATGAGAAGGATTTCTCCTGAATCTTCTCATCCAATAAGTCAACCCCCAGGCGGGTAAGCAAGGTAGTGATCATGCGTCCGTAAGGAAGGTTGCCGGTGTGACTGGGCAACGTGGCACTGATCATGGTTCGCATGATGATGTATGAAAGGCAGACAGGCTGCCTAGTGCATATACAGTATAGGAGATACTGGGTCAGCTGGGAGACCCTCTCGTAATGACCACTCTACGGTATCAGGTTATGCTGAATGATCTTGCAGTATACCCGTGGATCCGAACGCAGATAACACGCCCTCATCTACCAGCGATCAGGTCGAATGAGCTGACTATCGATCTCAGCCCTCATCTGTAGAGAAAAGAACTGGGGCTCTCCAGGAGCACAGAAAACCATGGGGCCATCATAGGAAATGCCCAGTTGGTCTGCCAACTGTCGATAATCAAATGAAATGTCAATTCCCTTGACAAAGCTCGTGATGCGCAGCTCATCACCCCTCTCCACATCATTGTAATCCCCCACCACCTGGAGGTTACAATAGAACTGGCGTACCAAGTCAGGGTAGGTACGAGCATCATAAGTGATGACAGGGAGCCATCCCATATCACCAAATGCTCTCTCCACATTGAACAAAGCTAACTTTGCCAAGTTCACCTTGCGACCTCCCTCTACCTTCTTGGAGCTTAGTGGGCATACTGTGCCTCGGCTTTATTGGAACAGAAACGAAGACGGTCGTGAACTCTGGGTACCTTGGTACAAACCATAGTATCTGCAAATAAGAAAGAAAAACCAATATGGGTTAGTAGAGAGTAAAAATCTAACATTTCGACATAATAACGATGTAAATTGGATAAAAGCCTCACTTTTCACCCATACACATGGGCAGGAGGACTTACATATATCCTAAACTAACTTGTGAGACTTAAACAGGCAGAAATTGCAACCGATGAAATTTTGAGAAATTTTGAGTTTCTAGATAACCAACCGATGAAACTCCAATATTTTTGAGGGCTTTTGTTCATTGACTCACCAACAACAAAAGCCCCTAATAAAAATCAATTTTTTACGGTTGGAAAAAGTTTAATTTGAAGAAAATGAAATATACAGGTGAAAACCTAGAAAAAGAAAACTTAAAAATATGTAAAGGTAAGATACATACATGTAGGGAAGGTGTAGATGTCGAAACAAGGAACCCAAATGACCAATGTAGTAGAGTTGGCACTGTAGCAACTCAGAGGAAGGAGACGAGTCAAAACGGAGGAGGAAGAATGGAAAATGAACTCCGAATCGGACCATAAAAATCTGATTTTTGGTCCGGGGGTCGGAGAATTCGACTAGAACAATCGACCCCCATATCGACCCCCGCATCGACCCTCAGCTCTTGGGAACCTGACAGAGAACCAGGGGTCGCACTGAGGGTCGGATACCCATCGACCCCCCCATCGACCCCCAGCTCTCGGGAAAAATGGATGATTTCCTAGGGTCGGATCCTAGGGTCGGACATACCATCGACCCCCACCATCGACCCTGCATAGAAAAGAGAGTATTTTTCACAGAATGATCTGAAAATTTTGAAAATAACATCGGTTAGCGTATCGACATGAAGTATACATGATTGCTTCACGTATTTTAATGATTTTCAGGCATCACCATTATCAGAGGGAAAATATGGCTGGACGTAGAGTAACCAGGCAGTTCCACCACCACCACCCATGGAGGAAGCCAGTCAAGAAATTATATATGGACAGGGTAATCTGCAGGTTACACCACCAGTAAACCAGGGTCAGGAAAATCCTACAAACTTGCCACCTCCACCATCGGAACTGGCAACCGTAGTTATGAACCTAGCACAACGGCTGCAACAAATGCAACAAGCACAGGCTCAAATGAAAGCAGCAATGGGAATAATATTTCAGGCAGCACATGCTACACCAATGCCGACTGGACAAACAAGTGCAGCATCGGTGGGTAACCACCCAGCACCTCAAACACCTCAACCACTAGCTGCACAGATTCCAGTATCAGGTCCTGAAGCGGCTCAGGTTAATTACCAGTATCCACAACCTATGTTTGGGGCATACCCTCAAAATCAAATGGACCACTCCCGACTGGTTGAGCGATTCTTAAAGATGAAACCCAAGGAGTTTAAGGGTAAGCCGTCTGATCCTTTATGGCCAGCACATTGGATCGACGAGATGGAGAGGAATTTTCTGATGATGACAATTACAGAAGAAGAGAAGGTATTATGTGCCACCTTCATGCTAAAAGGTGATGCACATCATTGGTGGAAATCTACTAGGGCCTACCTATTAACCAAGCACGCCCTATTGACCTGGGCTATATATAAAGAAGCTTTCTTTGAGAAGTACATTCCCCGAAGCTTCAAAGATTCTATGGAGAAGGAGTTCCTGAGTTTATCAGGGACAGATGTCCGTAGATGCATATCAATAGCGTTATGAGGAGCAAAGCATGCAAGAAGAAGACACTAAGACCCGTAGGTTTGTCACGGGACTTAGAGGAAGCATCAGAGAGCATGTTCTAGGTTTGGAGAAGAAAATATATAATGAAGCCGTGTAAATTGCTTGAGTTATAGAATCAAGCCTGAAGGAGAGTTATTTCAAGCAAAATAGAGGAATAAAAAGGACAGCTGGAAATGTTTATAACGGAGGGAATAACATGACATTAAAACCCTTCTGTGCCCAAGGCTTTACTACTGCACCCAAGACTACCCCAGTAGCTCAACAGCAGCCAAAGCTAAATACTAAAGGTCCAAAATGTTATAACTGCAATCAAGCGGGGCATATGGCAAGGGAGTGTCCTAAGCCCAGGAAGCAGCTACATCAAGGACGAGTTTATGTTGTTACATCTCAGTATGCTACCGCATCACCCGATGTGATCACAGGTATGACTGAAACCTTTTAAGTTGTATTATATTGTGTGAGCATGTAGACTAAGTTAAAATAAATCACAGGTATCGTACCTATAAATGACATACCCGCCAGAGTACTCTTTGACTCAGGAGCTACTCATTATTTTATATCTGTGTCATTTGGAATGAAGCTGAATTTACCCATCAAAACATTAGACTACAAACTACTTGTACGGTCACCGATGGGGTTAGAAGTAGAGTTAGAAAAAGGTTATGGGCCATGTCCAGTTCTCATTGGTGAGAAAACCTTAGATGCAACCTTGATCCAACTTGGGATGGCAGACTTTGACGTCTTCTTGGGAATGGACTGGTTAGCTCGGCATTCTGCGAACCTATTATGCGCCGAAAAGAAGCTAACATTTAAAGACAAAGAAGGAGCAAAATTTAGTTTTACGGGAACCAAACTTCCCCGTAAACGTAAGCTCATACTCTCAGCACTAAAGCCTAAGAAGTGCCTTGAGAAAGGAGCAGTTGGGTATCTAGTGTCATTGGTCGACCTCACCAAAGAAGCACTACGGATTGAAGATATTGATGTCATGTGGGACTACCCCGACGTATTTCCTAAGGAACTACCAGGATTACCACCCGACCGAGCCACAGAGTTTGTGATAGATCTTATACCTGGAGCCGCACCAGTATCAAAAGAACCTTATCGAATGGCTCCTACTGAACTAAAGGAATTAAAAGTACAGTTTCAAGAACTATTGGACAAGGGTTATATTCGACCCAGTATATCACCATGGGGAGTGCCAGTATTGTTCGTAAAGAAGAAGGACGGTAGTGTTCGATTATTTTTCGACTACCGGGAGTTGAACAAACTGACAATCAAGAATCGATATCCACTACCTCGGATCGATGACTTATTTGATCAGTTGCAAGGAGCAAAAGTATTTGCTAAGATCGATCTTCGGTCAGGCTACCATCAGTTGAAGATTAAAGATGGTGATATTCCTAAGACAGCTTTCAGGACCAGATATGGACATTATGAATTTTTGGTCATGTCTTTTGGATTAATAAACGCACTAGCAACTTTCATGGAACTTATGAACCGGGTTTTCCACGATATGTTGGATACGTCGGTTATTGTATTTATTGATGATATATTGGTATATTCCAAGGACAAGGAAACCCATATAAAGATTCTAAACGCCACTCTACAGTGTTTAAGGAAAGAGAAGTTGTATGCCAAATTTACCAAGTGTGAGTTTTGGCTAAGTGAAATCGCCTTCCTAGGCATGTAGTATTCGTGGAATACACCCATCTATTCCAACTGACTGATGAAAGAAGCCCTTACCACCATCTATTCGATACACCCAGGAAGTACAAAAATGTATCATGATCTAAAGAAATTATATTGGTGGAAAGGAATGAAAGCAGACGTAGCTAAGTTCGTGTCTCAATTCCTAAATTGTCAAAAGGTAAAGGCTGAACGACAAAGACCCGCAGGACTGTTACAGCCGTTACCGGAACCAGCATGGAAATGGGACTGCATCATTATGAGCTTCGTCACAGGGTTACCATTGACTCCTCGAGTAGTTGACGCAGTTTAGGTGATTGTAGACCGCCTGACTAAAACAGCTCGCTTTATACTGATACGACCTCAATATACACTAGAGAGGTTAGAAAAGCTACATGTGGATAATATTGATCGATTACACGGTGTACCAGAAAGCATTGTGTTCGATAGAGAACCACGATTTACTTCCATGTTTTGGGAAGGACTGTAAAAGGCTATGGGTACAACGTTGATGTTTAGTACTGCATTCCATCCACAGACCGATGGACAGTCAGAGCGTACAATTCAAATCTGAGAAGATATGCTACGAGCATGTGTAATTGATTTTAAAGGATCATGGGATGAAAAGTTACCACTGATCGAGTTCGCGTATAACAATAGCTATCAGGCTACTATACAGATGTCACCCTATGAAGCACTGTATGGCAGAAAGTGTCGAACTCCGTTGTTTTGGAATAAAGTTGGGGAACGTAGTATTGTTGGACCGGAGTTTGTTGAAGAGACTTGTTGAGTGGTCGACATTATCAAAGAAAGAGTGAGAACAGCTCAGAATCGTCAGAAGCAATATGCAGATACTCGACGCAGAGATCTTGAGTTCGTCATGGGTGATAAGGTATTCTAAAAAGTATCGCCTATGTGAGGACTGAAACGGTTCGGACAGAAAGGTAAACTAGGTCCAAGATATATCGGGCCATATGGTATTCTAGCTAAGCGGGGGAAAGTGGCTTACCAATTAGCACTACCACCATCTATGTCAAGTGTGCATGACGTATTTCATATTTCCTTATTGAAGAAGTATGTCAAAGATCCAACGCACATTCTGACAGTAGATATGCCTGATTTAACTGATGATTTGACATCTGAAGTAACACCAACTGATATCACCAATCGAAAGGTTCAACGACTACGCAATCGAGATATCTATTATGTTAAGGTCAGTTGGAGAAGTAGAGACATGGAAGAAATTACATGGGAAGAAGAGAATGCTATGCAAGCAATACCCTCATTTATTTGACTCATAAGGTATGAATAATTTTGGAGACAAAATTTTTATAAGTAGGGGGGAGTTGTAAGACCCGTATCAAACTAACCCGGTCTTACCACCTTGAACCAGGTCTACCCATCATGGTCGAACCAAATGGATCACGTGTGTGAAGGAGATCATGATCCCAGGTATTAAACTGACCCAAAAATACTTAAAATAAGGGGAGGGTCGCATACCCAGCAAGGGAGGGTTAGACCCCCCAGTATAAAAGTCAGACCCCCAGTTTTACATGGGTGGTCGGACACTTTAAGGACCAGGGGTGTCACACCCCAATTTTGGTCTAACCAGAATGGTGTGATGAACCGCTAAATAACCAACGGTTCAACCAGGATATCAAATAGGCTATCCCCGCGTTATCTGAACCTCCATAGATCCATGTCATAATCAGAGTAAATACACAATAGCGGAAGTCTTATAATAAAATGAACTGAGAAACTAAATGATATTAATAATTTAATGACAAATTATTCTGTATCTAACTGAGACATAAATATTAAATATCACATACATGTCTGAATAAAATCCAATTAAAGAAACCTATAAAATATCTAATAAATACACACGAGTTGCACTCGCAAGAGGAGTTGTGTGTATCCACTTCAGCTTCAACTTCCATAGCTGCCACGTTCCCGTATGCAGACGCATTCATGTAGTCTTCAACGGTATAACCTGCATCATCAACTAAAAATATTCGACGTCGAGGGGTGAGCACACAACACGGCTCAGTGAGTAGCCAAAACAATGCAACAATACATACGCATGCAAAAAGTCAATTTATATCATTGGTTCGGTTTAAATTTTGCAGTATGCTATAGAAAGGTTGAGGTAGCTAAAGGTCGCATTTATTGACTCCGCCTCTATACACGAGTGTGTGACGTTACCCAAAGATCACGTTTATCGTCAACTCACATGTACCCAATCATGAACATTATATAACAAAGGTTACGTTTATTGCTATATAGTGACATACCAACACGTAAGCCCCTATTGGCGAGGGCTGCAAAATGGGCTTGCAACTAACCAATCCTAATGCCAAACAGTGTATCCAAGGCCTCACCCCAGCATCCCTCAGAATGCCCATAGAGATAGAGCTAAGGCCCCCTGGTAGAGTCAAAGACTACAAGGACCGAGACCACCTCCCCAGATACTCTACGACATAATAGTTCTGTTAAATTAATGGCGATACGACGATGCCAATGCACAAGGCTTGAGTTAGAGATAGAGCTAAAGTGCTGAGACCCGCCAAAGAGTAACGTTTACTGACGTTCTTATCACACCTCCCCTGATACTCACTCGCATCAAGCACATCAACCACACACATACAAGCACATGCCTATTCCTATCATCATCATCATCATGTTATAAACAATAAATGAAATATGCATGAACAAGTAATAGAAATATTGGATGGCATGCTGTATGCACATTACAAACATATTCGCAAATAATCAAGCATAGCATAGGACTCAAGAAATAGAAAACAGTTTATTATTAACCAATTTAGTTTTGGGTTAAGGTTCCTCACCTTAGCTTGCTATAAGATACTTTTCCAAGCTTTAAATTCACCTTTACAATGTTATTATATTGCTAGAAGACCTAACAAAATCGATAGAATTTAATTAGGATTTATTCGGAATTAAAAACCATTCTG
The DNA here is from genome assembly GCA_028583415.1 of Protea cynaroides. Lineage (NCBI taxonomy): Eukaryota > Viridiplantae > Streptophyta > Magnoliopsida > Proteales > Proteaceae > Protea > Protea cynaroides. Next base: position 53,734,762 of record CM053273.1, on the reverse strand, counting down.
TCAACTGAGGGTCGATGCTAGGGTCGATGCTAGGTTCGATGGGTCTATCGACCCTCCCTTCTTTCTGGACTTCCCGAATGCTGAGGGTCGATGGTCAGAAACACCTAGGGTCTGATGGTCATCGACCCTGGGTGCGACCCTCGGTGCACTCTATTCCAATTTCCACTTTTTAATCCATTTCTTCGTGTTTGGGGTCCTATGGTTTGTTCCCACATTCCATTAAACATTCATTCCATGGTCTGAAACCATGAATCATCCTCCTAGATGGCTTTCATGCATTCTTCTAGGGTTTTCCATGAAAACCTAACCATGGATGGATGGTTTGGGTTTATCGTGGATCACTCTCTCTCCAATAACTATCCTAAGGTCTGTAGAAACTCATGGAATTAGTATCCATACCTCAAAAGATTAATCATTCTCTGAAACTCTTCTCCTTTTTGCTAGGTTGTCTTCCTTGCCTCTCTTCTTCCTCTTTTCCTTCTCCTCTCTTTCTCTCAATTCAATTAGGGTTGTGAAAGGAGTGAAAGTGTCTTAGGGACGTCCTTTAAATAGACTAGGAACATCCTAAATAAGTCCCATTAAGATTTGGAAAGAATCCCAATAAAAAAATTTAGAAATTTCCTAATTTCTATATTCGGCAGGAACCGAGGGTCGATGGGAGGGTCGATGATCCCGTCGACCCTAGGGTTTTAAGCTGTCCGACCCTCCCTCTAAAATTGAGGGTCTGACTTTCTGTTTTGGGAGGTCCGACCCTGCTTAGCTGGGTATGCGACCCTTCCCCTATTTTAAGTGTTTTTGGGTCGATTTGATACTTAGGATCTCGATCTCCTTCACGCCCTTGGTCCATTTGACTCGACCATGATGGGTAAACCTGGTTCAAGGTGGTAAGACCGGGTTAGATTGACACGGGTCTTACAACTCTCCCCAACTTATAAAAATTTCATCCTCGAAATTGTACGTACCTCCTGAATCAAATAAGTGAGGGTATTGCTTTCTCATAGCATTTTCTTCTTCCCATGTAATTTCTTCCATGTCTCTACTTTTCCAAGTGACCTTAACATAATAGATATCTCGGTTGCGTAGACGTTGGACCTATCGACTAGTGATTTATGTTGGTGTTACTTCAAATGTCAATTCATCAGTCAATTCTGGCAAATCCACTGTCAAGACATGCGTTGGGTCTTTGACATACTTCTTCAATAGGGAAATGTGAAATACGTCATGAACACTTGACATAGATGGTGGTAGTGCTAACTGATAAGCCACCTTTCCACGCTTAGCTAGAATTTCATACGGTCCGACATATCTTGGACTTAGTTTTCCTTTTTGTCCGAACCTATTCAATCCTCGCATAGGCGATACCTTCAGAAATACTTTATCTCCTACGGCGAACTCTAGATCCCTTCGTCGAGTATCTGCATATTGCTTCTGAGCTGTTCTTACTCTTTCCATGATGATGTCGACCACTCGACAAGTCACTTCAACAAATTCCGGTCCAACAATGCTACATTCTCCAACTTCATTCCAAAACAAGGGAGTTCGACACTTCCTGCCATACAGTGCTTCATAAGGTGACATCTGTATAGTAGCTTGATAGCTGTTATTGTAAGCGAACTCAATCAATGGTAACTTTTCATCCCATGATCCCTTGAAATCAAGTACACATGCTCGTAGCATATCTTCTATAATCTGAATTGTACGCTCTGACTGTCCGTCTGTCAGTGGGTGGAATGCAGTACTAAACTTCAACGTTGTACCCATAGCCTTTTGCAATCCTTCCCAAAATTTGGAAGTAAATTGGGGATCTCTATCGGACACAATACTTTCTGGTACACCATGTAACCGAATAATATTATCCACATACAGCTTCCCTAACCTTTCCAGTGTATACTGAGGTCGTATAGGTATGAAGCGAGCTGCTTTAGTCAGACGGTTCACAATCACCCAAACTGCGTCGACTACTCGAGGAGTCAATGGTAGTCCCGTGACGAAGTCCATAGTGTTGCAGTCCCATTTCGATGCTGGTTCTGGTAATGGCTGCAACAGTCCTGCGGGTCTTTGTCGCTCAGCCTTTACCTGCTGACAATTTAGGCATTGAGACACGAACTTAGCTACATCTGCTTTCATTCCCCTCCACCAATATAATTTCTTCAGATCATGATACATTTTTGTACTTCCAGGATGTATCGAATAGATGGTGGTATGGGCTTCTTTCATCAGTCGGTGTCTAATGTCCATACTCTCTGTTTCAGGTACACGTATTCTTCCTTTGTATTTCAGTACTTTCTCATCATCCAAGGTGAACTCAGGATTAGTCCTACCTTTCTCAATATCTTCTAGTACTGTTCTCAGATAAGGATCTGCTTTGATAGTTGTCTTCACTTCATCCACTATATCCGGTATAATCTTCAATGTCGTGAACATATTTGAAAACTGATGAATAAACCCTTGGTTAACTGATTCATCCGTTGTATCTATCACATACTGCTCGTTGCCGTGATTGAATACTATTCCGTTTGTACACATTGCTGCAGTCGTGCTAACTTCTCCTTGAGATTTAATCACTGCTTTTCTGCTTAATGCATCCGCTACTACGTTCGCTTTTCCCGGATGATACTGGATATCACAATCATAGTCTTTCAATAGTTCCAGCCATCTTCTTTGTCTCATATTCAACTCCTTCTGATTAAATAGATAAGTAAGACTTTTATGGTCCGACTTAATCTGAAACTTCTCTCCGTATAGGTAATGTCTCCATATCTTGACAGCATGTACTACTGCCGCTAACTCCAAATCATGAGTGGGATAATTTTTCTCATGTACCTTTAGCTGTCTTGAAGCATAAGCAATCACTTGCTCTCCTTGCATGAGCACACATCCTAATCCCAATCCCGATGCATCTGTGTATAAAGTAAATGTCTGTCCTGGAACGAGAATGGTCAAAATCGGGGCGGATATCAATCTGGCCTTCAATGTCTGGAAGCTTTTCTCACATTTATCCGTCCACACAAACTTTTCACCTTTCTTGGTCAAACTGGTGAGAGGTATGGCAATCCGAGAATAGTCTTCTACGAATCTCCGATAATAACCAGCTAGACCCAGAAAACTTCTAATTTTTGAAACGCTCTTTGGTGCTTCCCACTTCACAATAGCCTCGATTTTGCTGGGGTCCACTTTGATTCCTTCGGCGGATACTACATGGCCTAGGAGTGCGACTTCACTTAGCCAAAACTCACACTTGAAAATTTGGCATATAGCTTCTCTTTCCTTAACCGCTGTAGGGTTGCATTTAGGTTCTTGATATAGGTTTCCTTGTCCTTGCAGTATACCAATATGTCATCAATAAATACTATAACCGACGTATCCAGCATATCGTGGAAAACTCGGTTCATAAGTTCCATGAACGTTGCCGGGGCATTAGTTAATCCGAAAGAAATCACCAAAAATTCATGATGTCCATATCTGGTCCTGAATGCTGTCTTCGGAATGTCCCCGTCCTTAATCTCCAGCTGGTGGTAGCCTGATCAAAGATCGATTTTAGAAAATACTCTTGCTCCTTGTAACTAATCAAACAAGTCATCGATCCGAGGTAGTGGGTATCGATTCTTGATTGTCAGTTTGTTCAACTCCCGATAGTCGATACATAATCGAACGCTACCATCCTTCTTCTTTACGAACGACACCGGTGCCCCCCATGGAGATATACTGGGTCGAATATAACCCTTGTCCAGCAGTTCTTGTAATTGCACTTTTAATTCCTTCAGTTCAGTAGGAGCCATTCTATAAGGTGCCTTTAATACTGGTGCGACTCCAGGTATCAGGTCTATTACAAACTCTGTGGCACGGTCGGGTGGTAATCCGGGTAGTTCCTTCGGAAATACGTCAGGATAATCTCGCACGACGTCAATGTCTTCTATTCGTGGTGCTTCCTTCGTTAGGTCGACCATTGATACTAGGTACCCGACTGCTCCCTTCTCAAGGCACTTCTTAGCCTTTACTGCTGAAAGTATGAGCTTGCGTCTCCGGGGAAGTTTGGTTCTCGAGAAACTGAATTCTACCCCTTCTTTGTCTTTGAATGTTAGCTTCTTCTCGGCGCATAACAGATTTGCAGAATGCCGGGCTAACCAATCCATTCCTAAGATGACATCGAAGTCTGCCATCTCAAGTCGTATCAATGTCGCATCTAAAATCTGTTCCCCAATGAGAACTGGACATGGTCCATAACCTTTTTCTAATTCCACTTCTATCCCCATCGGTGACCGTGCAAGTAATTTGTAGTCTAATGTTTTGATGGATAATTTTGTCTTCTTTCCAAATGACACAAATATAAATGAATGAGTAGCTCCGGAATCGAAGAGTACTCTGGCGGCTACGCCATTTATAGGTACAATACCTGTGATTCATCTTTACTTAGTCTACATGCTCATTCAATGTATTTATAACTTTAAGAGTTTTAGTCATACCTGTGACCACATCGGGTGATGCGGCTTCATCCTCGGACGTAACAGCATATACACGTCCCTGATGGAATTGTTTCTTGGGCTTAGGGCATTCCCTTGCCATATGTCCCGGCTGGTTGCAGTTAAAAGACTTCGGGGCTTCAGAATTTGGCTTTGGCTGAGGTTAAGCTACGGGGGTAGTCTTGGTTGCACCATTAAAATTCTGAGGACGGAAGGGCTTATACATCCTGTTATTGCTTCCGTTGTAGGAGTTTCCGGCTGGCCTTTTGATGCCTTTGTTCTGAGTAAAATAACTCTCCTTCTGGCTCGATTCAATTACTCGAGCGATCTCGACAGCTTCATTATAAATTTTCTTCTCTAAGCCCATAACATTTTCTCGGATACTTCCTCTTAGTCCCGTGACAAACCTACGGGTTTTGGTTTCTTCTTCTTGTATACTCAGTGGTGCGAAGAAAAACAGCTCTTTATAATGTTGTTGGTACGCATCCACTGACATCTGTCCCTGATAAAGACTCAGGAACTCCTTCTCCATCGAATCTCTGAAGCTTCGTGGAAAATATTTCTCGAAGAATGCTTCTTTATATATAGCCCATGTCAGTAGGGTGTGCTTGGTCAGTAAGTATGTCTTCGTGGATTTCCACCAATGATGTGCGTCGCCCTTGAGCATGAAGGTGGCACATAGGACTTTCTCTTCCTCTGTAATAGTCATCATGAGGAAGTTCCTCTCCATCTTGTCTATCCAGTGTGCTGGCCATAATGGATCAGACGGCTTGCCGTTGAATTCTCTGGGTTTCATCTTCAAAAATCTCTCCACTAGTCGAGAGTGGTCCAGCTGATTCTGGGGGTTTGCCCCGAACATATAGGGTGCATACTGGTGATTCCCTTGAGCTGCTTCTGGGGCCTGCACTGGAATTTGTGCAGTCGGTTGCTGAGGTGTCTGAGGAGCTGGGTGGTTACCCATCGGTGCTGCACTGGCTTGTCCTGTGTGCATGGGTGCAGCCTGAGTGGCTTGAAACATTATTCCCATGGCAACCTGCATCTGAGCCTGCACGTGTTGCATCTGCTGTAGCTGCTGTGCCAGATTCATCACCACTGTTGCTAGCTCTGGTGGTGGAGGTGGCAAGTTTGTAGGGTTTACGGGTTCTGGATTTCCCGGTACATGTTTATTCTCTTGACTAGTCTCCTCCACGGGTGGTGGTGGTGGGACTGTGTTTCGAGTTTGTCGGGTCACTCTACGTCCAGACATATTTCCTTCTGAGATGGGTGGTGCCTGAAAATCATCAAAATCAGTGAGAAATCCTTTATACTTCATGTAGGCACGCTAACCGATATACAATTCAAAATCCTCAATTCATTATGTGAAAAATACTATCTTTTCTATGTAGGGTCGATGGTGAGGGTCGATGGTATGTCCGACCCTTGGTATCCGACCCTGGGAATGACCTGTTCTTCCCAAGAGCTGAGGGTCGATGCGAGGGTCGATGGGTATCCTACCCTCAGTCCGACCTTCGATTTTCTGTCAGATTCCCGAGAGCTGATGGTCGATGGGAGGGTCGATCCGAGGGTCGATGGTGTCAGTCGAATTGTCCGACCCTCGGACCAAAAATCAGATTTTTAAGATCCGATTCTGGGTCATTTCTCACTATTCCACCTCCGTTTCGACTCGTCTCTACTCTCTGAGTTGCTACAGTGCCACTCTACTGTTTTTGGTGGGTTTAACTCCGGGTTTCGACGTCCACGTCATCCCTATAGGTATATCTTCCCGTTTTTACCTATTTTTAGGTTTTCTTTTCTAGGTTTTTGCCCGTTTAACTCATATATTTCAAATTAAACTTTTTCCAACCGTAAAAATTTGATTTTTATTGGGGGCTTTTGTTATTGGTGTCTCGAGGAATGAAAGCCCTCAAAAAATTTTGAGTTTCATCGGTTGGTTATCGAGAAACTTGAAATTTTCTCTTTTTGCCCTAATTTGTCGACATTTTCAATTTTTCTTGAATTTCTTCAAATTGGACATCGTCAGTTAAAATTTCCTACTGCATGTGGGTTGTAGGATATGTTTTAGCCTACGTAAGTTCTCATACCCACTTGTATGGTGAGAATTTGAGGTTTTCTGGCCACTCACGTCGTTATTAAATCAAATTTTGGATTTTTATCCTGCTAACTCCTTGTTTCTTTTATCTTTCTTATTTTGCAGATACTATGGCCCGTACCAAAGTACCCAGGGTGCGTGATCCGCTTCGCTTTCGTTCGAATGAAGCCGAGGCACAGTATGCTGACTATGCCTGTAAGAAGGTTGAAGGGGGCCGCATGGTGAACTTGGCTGAGCTAGCCTTGTTCAATGTAGAGGGAGTTTTTGGTGATATGGGGTGGCTCCCTATCATCACATACGATGCGTGCACCTGTCCAGACTTGGTATGCCAGTTCTATTGTAATCTCCAGGTGGTGGGGAATTACAATGATGTTGAGCACGGTCAGGAGTTGCGCATAACCAGTTACGTCAAGGGGGTGCACATTTCCTTTGATTATCGACAGGTGGCCGATCTGTTGGGCATTCCCTATGATGGCCCTATTGTGTACGGGAGAGCCACAGTTTGTTGAGATGGAGATGAGAGTAGAGATCGACAACCAGTTGCTCCGTCCCGATAGATGGCAGATGAGAGCTTGTTACTTGCGTCCAGCTCCACGTGTCTTCTGCAAGATTATTCAGCATAATCTGATCCCGCAGAGTGGGCACTATGAGAGGGTATCTCAGCTGACACAGTTCTTGATCTACAGTATATGCACTCGACGCCCGGTCTGCTTTCCATACATCATCATGCGGACGATGATTAGTGCTTCATTGTCCAGTCATAGGGGAAATCTACCCTATGGACGCATGATTACAGTGCTACTGACCCGTTTGGGGTGGATCTGGTAGATGAGAAGATCCAGGAGAAGACCTTCTCGTCGCCTCTAGATTGGGAGGCTATCTGCAAGATGGGGCTGCGAGATGCTGAGGTTAGTGATGAGGAGAGGAACGCGATGGTGCGCCCTCACACTGGGGTCGAGATGGCTGATGCTGAGGCTGCTACTACTGCTGCTAGAGCTCGTGGGGATCCGGTCGACAATGACGATCGTATGTATATGGACGTCGACTCGATACCACCGCCATCACCCACACATGCGGCTGGAGTTGGTACATCTTCTGCGGCGGCTCCTGCACCTGAGGCTGGTCCTTCCCATTCGGTTGATCCTTCACTTCCACCTTCAGCCATGCTGGAGATGCTGCAGGAGATTAGGGATGCCCAGCGTAGATCTGATCTGAGGATGGATGAGCTGTTGGCTGCTCAGCACGCATCAGACGCACGGATGGGAGAGCTCCTAGAGGTGCAGCGTGCGACTGATTAGAGGATAGCCGGTCTCACAGCTAGTCTCCAGACGACCCAGACCCAGGTGGCCTGGTTGACTAGGGTCTATGCTGAGGACTATGACAGAGATCGTGAGGCCCCGCCTCCTCCTTCGCCTCCAGCTTCTTGATTTGTACTTTATTTTTCTTGTACTACAGAGTAACTGTCCGGGTTGTGGACTGTACTCTGCTTTTGTTATATATATATGTTTTGTTTCGCTCTCATTGTTATCTAACTTGTTTCTCTTTTTAATAGATGCATTATTCTCTTTTAGATTTTGTCTCAAACATCACTGGTGCTTACAATGTGTTAATATTATTGTTTTGATTTTTATCCTATCCCAGTTCACAATTGTGTTGAATGTATGCTAGTTCAGCGGACAAGGCCTGAGATGCTCTGATACCAAGTTGTCACACCCCAATTTTGGTCTAACCAGAATGGTGTGATGAACCGCTAAATAACCAACGGTTCAACCAGGATCTCAAATAGGCTATCCCCGCGTTATCTGAACCTCCATACATCCATGTCATAATCAGAGTAAATACACAACAGCGGAAGTCTTATAATAAAATGAACTGAGAAACTAAATGATATTAATAATTTAATAGCAAATTATTCTGTATCCAACTGAGACATAAATATTAAATATCACATACATGTCTGAATAAAATCCAATTAAAGAAACCTATAAAATATCTAATCAAATACACACGAGTTGCACTCGCAAGAGGAGTCGTGTGTATCCACTTCAGCTTCAACTTCCATAGCTGCCACGTTCCCGTATGCAGACGCATTCATGTAGTCTTCAATGGTATAACCTGCATCATCAACTAAAAATATTCGACGTCGAGGGGTGAGCACACAACACGGCTCAGTGAGTAGCCAAAACAATGCAACAAAACATATGCATTCAAAAAGTTAATTTATATCTTTGGTCCGGTTTAAAGTTTGCAGTATGCTATAGAAAGGTTGAGGTAGCCAAAGGTCGCGTTTATTGACTCCGCCTCTATACATGAGTGTGTGACGTTACCCGAAGATCACGTTTATCGTCAACTGACATGCACCCAATCATGAACATTATATAATAAAGGTTACGTTTATTGCTATATAGTGCCATACCAACACGTAAGCCCCTATTGGCGAGGGCTGCAAACTGGGCTCACAACTAACCAATCCTAATGCCAAACAGTGTATCCAAGGCCTCACCCCAGCATCCCTCAGAATGCCCATAGAGATAGAGCTAAGGCCCCCCGGTAGAGTCAGAGACTACAAGGACCAAGACCACCACCCCTGATACTCTACGACATAATAGTTCTGCTAAAGTAATGGCGATACGACGATGCCAATGCACAAGACTTGAGTTAGAGATAGAGCTAAAGTGCTGAGACCCGCCAAAGGTTATCATTTATTGATGTTCTCATCACACCTCCCCTGATACTTGCTCGCATCAAGCACATCAACCACACACATACAAGCACATGCCTATTCCTATCATCATCATAATCATGTTATAAAAAATAATGTAAATATGCATGAACAAGTAATAGAAATATTGGATGGCATGCTGTATGCACATTAAAAACATATTCTCAAAGAATCAAGCATAGCATAGGACTCAAGAAATAGAAAACAGTTTATTATTAACCAATTTAGTTTGGGGTTAAGGTTTCTCACCTTAGCTTGCTATAAGATACTTTTCCAAGCTTTAAATTCACCTTTACAATGTTATTATATTGCTAGAAGACCTAACAAAATCGATAGAATTTAATTAGGATTTATTCGAAATTAAAAACCATTCTGACAACTGAGGGTCGATGCTAGGTTCGATGCTAGGGTCGATGGGTCTATCGACCCTCCCTTCTTTCTGGACTTCCCGAATGCTGAGGGTCGATGGTCAGAAACACCTAGGGTCGGATGGTCATCGACCCTGGGTGCGACCCTCGGTGCACTCTGGTCTAATTTCCACTTTTTAATCCATTCTTCGTGTTTGGGGTCCTATGGTTTGTTCCCATATTCCATTAAACGTTCATTTCATGGTCTGAAACCATGAATCATCCTCCTAGAAGGCTTTCATGCATACTCTTAGGGTTTTCCATGAAAACCTAACCATGGAAGGATGGTTTGGGTTTCTCCGGGATCACTCTCTCTCCAATAACTATCCTATGGTCTGTAGAAACTCATGGAATTAGTATCCATACCTGAGAAGATTAATCTTTCTCTGAAACTCTTCTCGTTTTTGGTAGGTTCTCTTCCTTGCCTCTCTTCTTCCTCTTTTCCTTCTCCTCTCTTTCTCTCAATTCAATTAGGGTTGTGAAAGGAGTGAAAGTTTCTTAGGGACGTCCTTTAAAAAGACTAGGAACATCCTAAATAAGTCCCATTAAGATTTGGAAAGAACCCCAATCGAAAAATATAGAAATTTCCTAATTTTTATATTCGGCAGGAACCGAGGGTCGATGGGAGGGTCGATGATCTCGTCGACCCTAGGGTCTTAAGCTGTCCGACCCTCCCTCCAAACTGAGGGTCTGACTTTCTGTTTTGGGAGGTCCGACCCTGCTTAGCTGGTTATGCGACCCTTCCCCTATTTTAAGTGTTTTTGGGTCGATTTGATACTTAGGATCTCGATCTCCTTCACGCCCTTGGTCCATTTGACTCGACCATGATGGGTAAACATGGTTCAAGGTGGTAAGACCGGGTTAGATTGACACGGGTCTTACAAGGGGTCGATGGGATCTCTGACCCCCAGTAGTCGGTAAAAATAGTTCGAATCGAAAATTTGGAAACCTTCCTAATCTCAATGGGATTCCTTCCTAATCTCAATGTGACTTATTTTAGGAGTTTCTACTATATAAATAGGACGTCCCTAAGCCTCTTTCACTCCTTTTACAACCTTAATTGGATTGAGTGAAAGAGAAGAGAAGGAAGAGAATGAGAAGATAAGGAAAGTGGAGAAGAAGACCAAGGAGAAGGGATTCAAAGGAAGAAGCATACTTCTCAGGTATGGATACTATCTCCATGAATTTCTTAAGACCTTAGAGTAGATAATGAAGAGGGGATTATCTTGGAGGAACCCAAATCATCCACCCATGGTTAGGTTTTCATGAAAAACCATGGGGGAAATTATGAAAGCCATATAGGTGAATAAACCACGGTTCGAGGCCATAGAACATGTGTGGAATGGACTGTAGGAGCAAGCCATAGGACCCCAAACATAAAGAATGGATTGAAGGAAGAAAAATTGACAAAACCCATAGGGGGTCGCATGGGGGTCGATGGCCATTCGACCCTACCAGACCCTGAGCATCGAGCCCCAGTGTTCAGGAAGTCCAGAATAGGGGTGGTCGCACCCAGGGTCGATCAAGACTCCGACCCTAGCATCGACCCCCAGTTAGCAGCATGCTTTTTAAAGTCTGAATTAATTTTAATTAAATTTTATCGACTTGTTTAGGTTCTCTAGAGATATAATATCGATAAATAGTTGATTCTTAAAGCTTGAAAGAGGAGTTACGACCAAGTAAAGGTGTGGAAACAAGATCTAAACTAATTGGTTAATAACAAACTGTTTTTATTTCTTGAGTCCAATGCTATGCTTGATTCTATGTGAATATGCTTGTAATGTGCATTCAACATGTCATCCAATATTTCTATTAATTGTTTCACGCATATTTACTTTATTGTTTATAACATGATGATGATAATGATGACGATAGGAATAGGCATGTGGATGTATGTGTGTGGTTGGTGTACTTGATGCGAGCCAGTATCAGGGGAAGGTGTCATAGGCCGGGCCTCAGCACTCTAGCTCTATCTTTAACTCAAGTCTTGTGCATTAGCATCGTCGTATCGCCATTACTTTAGCAGAATATTATGTCGCAGAGTATCGGGGGAGGTGGTCTCGGTCCTTGTAGTCTCTAACTCTACCGGGGGCCCTTAGCTTTATCTCTATGGGCGTTCTGAGGTATGCGGGGGTGAGGCCTTGGATATACTGTTTGGCATTAGGATTGGTTAATTGTAAGCCCAGTTTGCGAGCCCTCGCCAGCAGGGGCTTATGTGTTGGTATGGCACTGTACAGAAATAAACGATAACCTTTGTTGCACAATGTTCATGGTAGGGTGGATGGGGATGACAATAAACGTTAACCTTAGGGCGGACTTCCATAACTTGTGTATAGAGGAGGGGTCAATAAACGTTAACCTTTGACCACCGAATCTTTCTATTGTGCATTGCAAAATTTAAACCAGACCAAAGATGTGAATTGAATGCATGCATATGTATTGTTGCATTGTTTTGTTTGCTCACTGAGCCATGATGTGTGGTCACCCTCTCGATGTCGAATATTTTTAGTTGATGATACAGGTACGGCCATCAAAGATTCTGTCAATGCTCCAGGGCACATGTCACACCCCAATTATGCACTGTTCAGAATGGTGTGATGAACCGCTAATAAATCAACAATTCAATCAGGATCTCAAATAGGCTATCCCCGCGTTATCTAAACTTACACACATCCGTAATCATAGTCAGAGTAAATACACAATAGCAAAAATTTTATAAATAAATGAACTGAGAATCTATGTGATATCAAAATTTAAATAACAATTTATTTTGTTTCAACTGAGACATAAATATTTAAATACCAAATACATGTCTTAATAAATCCAAATAAAGAAGCCTAAAAAATATCTAATCAAATACACACGAGTTGCACTCGCAAGAGGAGTCGTGTGTATCCACTTCAGCTCCAGCTTCCACTGCTGCCATGTTCCCATACACAGACGCATTTATATAAACTTCAACGGTATAACCTGCATCATCAACTAAAAATATTCGACGTCGAGGGGTGAGCACACATCACGGCTCAGTGAGTAGCCAAAACAATGCAACAGTACATATGCATGCAATCAATTTATATCTTTGGTCCGGTTTAAAGTTTGCAGTATGCAATAGAAAGGTTTAGGTAGCCAAAGGTCGCGTTTATTGACCCCGCCTCTATACACAAGTGTGTGACATCACCCGAAGATCACGTTTATCGTCGACTCACATGCACCCAACCATGAACAGTATATAACAAAGGTTAACATTTATTGCTATATATTTCCATACCAACACGTAAGCCCCTGTTAGCGAGGGCTGCAAACTGGGCTCGCAACTAACCAATCCTAATGCCAAAAAGTGTATCCAAGGCCTCACCCCAGCATCCCTCAGAATGCCCATAGAGATAGAGCTAAGGCCTCCCGGTAGAGTCAGAGACTACAAGGACCGAGACCACCTCCCCTGATACTCTACGACATAATAGTTCTGCTAAAGTAATGGCGATACGACGATGCCAATGCAGAAGACTTGAGTTAGAGATAGAGCTAAAGTGCTGAGACCCGCTAAAGGTTAACGTTTATTAACGTTCTCATCACACCCCCCTGTTACTCGCTCGCATCAAGTACATCAACCACACACATACAAACACATGCCTATTCCTATCAACATCATCATCATAATGTAATAAACAATAAAGTAAATATGCATGAACAAGTAATAGAAATATTGGATGGCATGCTGTATGCACATTACAAACATATTCGCGTAGAATCAAGCATGGCATAGGCCTGAAGAAATAGAAAGCAGTTTTGTTATTAACCAATTAGTTTGGAGTTCCGGTTCCTCACCTTAGCTTGCTAATAGATACTTTTCCAAGCTTTAGAATCACCTTTACAATGTTATTATATTGCTAGAAGACCTAACAAAGTCGATAGAATTTAATAAGAATTAATTCTGAATTTAAAAACCATGCTGTTAACTGAGGGTCGGAGGTAGGGTCGTAGTCCTGATCGACCCTCGGTGCGACCCTCCCCAAACTCTGAACTTTCCGAACACTAAGGGTCGATGGTCAGAATCACCTAGGGTCGGATGGTCATCGACCCTCGGTGCGACCCTCTGTGCACTTTGGTCCAATTCCCTCTTTTAATCCATTCTTCGTGCTTGGGATCCTTTGGCTTGCTCCTACATTCCATTTTACACTCATTCCATGGTCTGAAACCATGTATAACCATCTAAAATAGTTTTCATGCATTCTCCTATGGTTTTCCATGAAAACCTAACCATAGATTGATGGTTTGGGTTTCTCCGAGATCACACTCTCATCAATAGCTAACCTGAGGTCTATAGAAACTCATAGAATCAGTATCCATACCTGAGAAGAATAATCTTTCTCTGAAACTCTTCTCTTTTGGCTTAATTCTCTTCCTTGTTTCTCTTCTTCCTCTTCTCATTCTCTTCTCTTTCTCTCAATTCAATTAGGGTTGTAGAAGGAGTGAATGTGGCTTAGGGACGTCCTTTAAATAGGGTAGGAACATCCTAAAATAAGTCCCTTTGATATTAGGAAAGAATCCCCATCAAAAATTAGGAAATTTCCTAATTTTATTTCCTATGGTAACCGAGGGTCGATGATCCCGTCGACCCTAGGGTTCTAAGCTGTCTGACCCTCCCTTCAAAACTGAGGGTCTGACTTTCTTTTTCGGGAGGTCCGACCCTGCTCAGCTAGGTATGTGACCCTCCCCCTATTTTAAGTGTTTTTGGGTCGATTTGATACCTGGGATCTCGATCTCCTTTACGCCCTTGGTCCATTTGACTCGACCATGACGGGTAAACCTGGTTCAAGGTGGTAAGACCGGGTTAGATTGACACGGGTCTTACAACTCCCCCCAACTTATAAAAATTTCATCCTCGAAATTATACGTACCTTTTGAATCAAATAACTGAGGGTATTGCTTCCGCATAGCGTTTTCTTCTTCCCATGTAATCTCTTCCATGTCTCTACTTTTCCATGTGACGTTAACATAGTAGATATCTCTGTTGCGTAGACGTTGAACCTTTCGACTAGTGATTTCTGTTGGTGTTACTTCAAATGTCAAATCATCAGTCAATTCCGGCAAATCAACTGTCAAAACATGCGTTGGGTCTTTGACATACTTCTTCAATAGGGAAATGTGAAATACGTCATGCACACTTGACATAGATGGTGGTAGTGCTAACTGATAAGCCACTTTTTCATGCTTAGCTAGAACTTCATATGGCCCGACATATCTTGGACTTAGTTTTCCTTTCTGTCCGAACTTCTTCAATCCTCGCATAGGCGATACCTTCAAAAATACTTTATCACCTACGGCGAACTCCAGATCTCTTCGTCGAGTATCTGCATATTGCTTCTGGCTGTTCTGAGCCGTTCTTACTCTTTCCATGATAATGTCGACCACTCGACAAGTGTCTTCAACAAATTCCGGTCCAACAATACTACGTTCCCCAACTTCATTCCAAAACAAAGGAGTTCGACACTTCCTGCCATATAGTGCTTCATAAGGTGACATCTGTATAGTAGCCTGATAGATGTTGTTATATGCGAACTCGATCAATGGTAACTTTTCATCCCATGATCCTTTGAAATCAATTACACATGCTCGTAGCATATCTTCTAGAATCTGGATTATACGCTCCGACCGTCCGTCTGTCTGTGGGTGGAATGTAGTACTGAACTTCGACGTTGTACCAATAGCCTTTTGCAATCCCTCCCAAAACATGAAAGTAAATCGTGGATCTCTATCAGACACAATGCTTTCTGGAACACCATGTAACCGAACAATATTATCCACATACAGCTTCGCTAACCTTTCCAGTGTATACTGAGGTCGTATAGGTATGAAACGAGCTATTTTAGTCAGACGGTCCACAATCACCCAAACTGCGTCAACTACTCAAGGAGTCAATGGTAGCCCTGTGACGAAGTCCATAGTGATGCAGTCCCATTTCCATGCTGGTTCCGGTAATGGCTGTAACAGTCTCGCGGGTCTTTATCATTCAGCCTTTACTTTTTGAAAATTTAGGCATTGAGACACGAACTTGGCTACATCTGCTTTCATTCCCCTCCACTAATATAATTTCTTTAGATCATGATACATTTTTGTACTTCCAGGATGTATCGAATAGATGGTGGTATGGGCTTCTTTCATCAGTCGGTGTCTAATGTCCATATTTTTAATTTCTGGTACACATATTCTTCCTCTGTATTTTAGTACATTCTCTTCGTCCAAGGTGAACTTAGGATTAGTCCTACCTTTCTCGATATCTTCTTGTACTGTTCTCAGATAAGGATCTGATTTCATAGCTGTCTTCACCTCATCATTATGTCTGGTATAATCTTCAATGCAGCGAACATATTTGAAAACCAATCAATAAAACCTTGGTTGGCTGATCCATCCGCTGTATCTATCACATACTGCTCATTGCCGTGATTGAATACCCTTCTGGTAGTACACATTGCTGCAGTCGTGCTAACTTATCCTTGCGATTTTATCATTGCCTTTCTGCTTAATGCATCCGCTACTACGTTCGCTTTTCCCGGATGATACTGGATATCACAATCATAGTCTTTCAATAGTTCCAACCATCTTCTTTGTCTCATATTCAACTCCTTCTGATTAAATAAATATGTAAGACTTTTATGGTCCGACTTAATCTGGAATTTCTCCCCGTATAGGTAATGTCTCCATATCTTGACCGCATGTACTACTGCCGCTAGCTCCAGATCGTGAGTGGGATAATTTTTCTCATGTACCTTTAACTGTCTTGAAGCATAAGCACACATCCCAATCTTAGTCCCAACGCATCAGTGTATAAAGTCAAGGTCTGTCCTGGAACGGGAATAGTCAAGATCGGAGCGGATATCAATCTGGTCTTCAGCGTTTGGAAACTCTTCTCACATTTATCCATCCACACAAACTTTTCACCTTTCTTAGTCACACTGGTGAGCGGTACGGAAATCAGAGAATAGTCTTCTACGAACCTCCGATAATAACCAGCTAGACCCAGAAAACTTTTAATTTCTGAAACGCTCTTTGGTGCTTCCCACTTCACAATAGCTCGATCTTGCTGGGGTCCACTTTGATTCCTTCAGCGGATACTACATGGCCTAGGAAGGCGACTTCACTTAGCCAAAACTCGCACTTTGAAAATTTGGCATATAACTTCTCTTTCCTTAAACGCTGTAAGGCTGCTTTTAGGTTCTTGATATGGGTTTCCTTGTCCTTGGAGTATACCAATATATCATCAATAAATACTATAACCGACGTATCCAACATACCGTGGAAGACTCGGTTCATAAGTTCCATGAACATTGCCGGTACATTAGTTAATCCGAAAGACATAACCAACAACTCATAATGTCCATATCTGGTCCTGAATGCTGTCATCAGAATATCACCATCTTTAATCTTCAGCTGATGATAGCCTGATCGAAGGTCGATCTTAAAAAATACTTTTGCTCCTTATAACTGATCGAACAAGTCATCGATCCGAGGTAGTGGATATCGATTCTTGATTGTCAGTTTATTCAACTCCCGATAGTCGATGCATAATTGAACGCTACCATCCTTCTTCTTTACGAACAACATCGGTGCTCCCCATGGTGATATACTGGGTCGAATATAACCCTTGTCCAGTAGTTATTGTAGTTAGTTGCACTTTTAATTCCTTCAGTTCCGTAGGAGCCATTCTATAAGGTGCTTTTGACACTGGTACGGCTCTAGGTATAAGGTCTATCACAAACTCTATGGCTCGGTCGGGTGGTAATCCAGGTAGTTCCTCCGGAAATACATCAGGGTAGTCTCGCACGATGTCAATGTCTTCCATTCGTGGTGCTTCCTTGGTTAGGTCGACCACTGATACTAGATACCCGACTGCCCCCTTCTCAAGGCACTTCTTAGCCTTTAGTGCTGAAAGTATGAGCTTGCGTCTTCGGGGAAGTTTTGTTCCCGAGAAACTGAATTCTGCACCTTCTTTGTCTTTGAACATTAGCTTCTTTTTGGCGCATAACAGATTTGCAGAATGCCGAGCTAACCAGTCCATTCCCAAGATGACATCAAAGTCTGCCATCTCAAGTTGTATCAAGGTTGCATCTAAGGTTTTCTCTCCAATGAGAACTGGACATTGTCCATAACCTTTCTCTAATTCCACTTCTAACCCCATCGGTGATCGTACAAGTAATTTGTAGTCTAATATTTTGATGGGTAAGTTTATCTTCTTTCCGAATGACACAGATATAAATGAATGAGTAGCTCCTGAATCAGATAGTACCCTGGCGGGTGCGCCATTTATATGTACGATACCTGTGACTTATTTTACTTAGTCTACATGCTCATACAATGTAATTACAGCTTTAAAAAGTTTCAGTCATACCTGTGACCACATTGGGTGATGCGGCCGCATCCTCGGACGTAACAGCATATACCCGTCCCTGATGGAATTGCTTCTTGGGCTTAGGGCCCTCTCTTGCCATATGTCCCGGTTGGTTGCAGTTAAAACACTTCAGGCTTCAGAATTTGGCTTTGGCTGAGGTTGAGCTACTGAAGTAGTCTTCGTTATAGCAGTAAAATTCTAAGCACGGAAAGGCTTATATGTCTTGTTATTGCCTCCGTTGTAAGAATTTTCGGCTGGCCTTTTGATGCCTCTGTTCTGAGTAAAATAACTCTCCTTCTAGCTCGATTCTATAACTCGAGCAATCTGGACAGCTTCATTATAAATTCTCTTTTCTAAGCCCAGAACATGTTCTCTGATGATTCCTCTCAGTGCCATGACAAACCTACTGGTTTTGGTTTCTTCTTCTTGCATACTCAGTGGTGCGAAGAAAAACAGCTCTTCATAATGCTGTTGGTACGCATCCACTGACTTCTGTCCCTGATAAAGACTAAAAAACTCTTTTTCCATAGAATCTCTGAAGCTCTGTGGAAAATATTTCTCAAAGAAGGCTTCTTTATATATAGCCCAAGTTAGTAGGGTGTGCTTGGTCAGTAGATATGCCTTCGTGGATTTCTTGCCTCGCCCTTGAGCATGAAGGTGGCACATAATACTTTCTCTTCCTCTGTGATAGTCATCATGAGGAAATTTCTCTCCATCTCGTCTATCCAGTGTGCTGGGCACGACGGATCAGACGGTTTACCGTTGAATTCCTTGGGTTTCTTCTTCAAGAATCTCTCCACTAGTCGAGAGTGGTCCAACTGATTTTGGGGGTTTGCCCCAAACATATGAGGTAGATACTGGTAATTACCCTGAGCTGCTTCTGGAACCTGCACTGGAATCTGTGCAGCAGGTTGTTGAGGTGTCTGAGGAGCTGGGTGGTTACCCACCGGTGCTGCACTGGCTTGTCCTGTGTGCATGGGTGCAGCCTGAGTGGCTTGAAACATAATGCCCATGGCAACTTGCATCTGAGCCTGTGCGTGTTGCATCTGCTGCAGCTGTTGAGCCAGATTCATCACCACTGTTGTTAGCTCTGGTGGTGGAGGTGGCAAATTTGTAGGGTTTGCCTCTTCTGGATTACCCGATGCATAATTATTTTCCTGACTAGTCTCCTCCACGGGTGGTGGTGGTGGAACTGCATTTCGGGTCTGTAGCGTTACTCTACATCCAGACATAATTCCTTTATGTGATTGGTGGAGCCTGAAAATTATCAAAATAGGTGAGAAGTCATTTATATTTCATATAGGCACGCTAACCGATAATCAATTCCAATTCTAGCTAATTTTATTCAAAAAATATTGTCTTTTCTATGCAGGGTCGATTGTGAGGGTCGATGGTATGTCCGACCCTTGGTATCCGACCCTGGAAATGACCTGTTCTTCCCGAGAGCTGAGGGTCGATGCGAGGGTCGATGGGTATCCGACCTCAGTTCTGACCATTAGTTTTCTTTCAGATTCCCGAGAGCCGAGGGTCGATGGGAGGGTCGATTCGATGGTCGATTGTTCTAGTCAAATTGTCCGACCCTCAGATTAAAAATCAGATTTTTAAGATCCAATTTTGGGTCATTTCTTATTATTTTCCTCCCATTTCGACTCGCCTCTCCTCTCTGAGTTGCTACAGTGCTACTCCACTGTTGTGGGTCGATTTTAGTCCGGGTTTCGACGTCCACATCATCCATACAGTTATGTTCTCTCATTTTTACCTGTTTTTAGGTTTCCATTTCTAGGTTTTTGCCCATTTAACTTGTATTTTTCAAATTAAACATTTTCCAACCATAAAAATTCAATTTTTATTGGGAACGAAAGCCCTCAAAAATTTCTGAGTTTCATCGGTTGGTTATCGAGAAACTTGAATTTTTCCCTTTTTGCCCTAATTTGTCGACATTTTTTATTTTTCTTGAATTTCTTCAAATTGGACAACGTTAGTTAAAATTTCCTACTGCATGTTTGTTGTAGGGTATGTTTAAACGTACGTAAGTTCTCATGCCCACTTGTATGGTGAGAAATGGGGATTTATGGTCAACTTACGTCATTATTAAATCAAATTTTGGATTTTTTTTATCCTATTAACTCCTTATTTTCCTTCTCTTTCTTAATTTGCAGATACCATGGCTCGTACCAAGATACCCAGAGTGCGTAATCCACTCCGCTTCCATTCTAATGTAGCCGAGGCACAGTATGCCAACTATGCCCGTAAGAAAGTGGACGGTGGTCATATGGTGAAATTGGCTGAGCTAGCCTTGTTCAACGTAGAGAGAGCATTTTGTGACATGGGGTGGCTCCCTGTCATCACCTACGATGCGTGCACATGTCCGGATTTGGTGCGCCAGTTCTATTGTAATCTCCAGGTGGTGGGGACTTACAATGACATTGAGCCTGGTCAGGAGCTGCGCATCACCAGTTACGTTAAAGGGGTGCACATTTCATTTGACTATCGGCAACTGGCCGATCTACTGGGCATTCCTTATGATGGCCCCATGGTGTGCTGTGCGCCTGGAGAGCCACAGTTTTCTATGGAGATGTGGGCAGAGATCGATAACTAGCTGCTACGACCTGATCGTTGGTATATGAGAGCTTGTTATCTGCATCCAGCTCCATGGGTCTTCTGCAAGATTATCCAGCATAATCTGGTCCCGCAGAGTGGGCACTATGAGAGGGTTTCTCAGCTGACTTAGTTTCTGATATACAGTATCTGCACTCGCCAGCCTGTCTGCTTTCCATACATCATCATGCGGACTATGATTAGTGTTACATTGTCCGGTCATAGGGGTAATCTACCCTATGGACGCATGATTACAGTGCTACTGACCCATCTGGGGGTTGACCTGGTAGATGAGAAGATCCAGGATAAGACCTTCTCGTCGCCTCTAGATTGGGAGGCAATCTGCAAGATGGGTATACGGGATGCCCAAGTATGTTTCGATATATCATAGAGGCTCAGCGTGCATCAGATCTGAGGATGGGGGAGCTTCTAAACGCTCAGCGCCGGACTGATCAGCGGGTGGCTGATCTCACAGCTAGTCTTCAGGCGACCCAGACTCAGGTAGCCTAGTTAACTAGAGTCTATGCTAAGGACAATGACAGAGACCGCGAGGCACCGCCTCCTTCTTCACCTCCATCTTCATGATTGTATTTCTTCACTTTTTCTTTGTAATACAAAGTAACTGTCCAGGTTGTGGACTGTACTCTGCTTTAAATATTAATACATATTTGTTTCTCTCTTATTGTATTTAAAATTATTTCTCCTTTAAATAGATGCATTATTCTCTTTTTAAATTTGGTCTCAAACATTACTTGTGTTTATAGTGTGTTATTATTACGGTTTTTACTTTTATCCTATCACAGTTCATAATCTGTCGTGAAGGTATGTTGATTTAGCGGACAAGGCCTGGAAAGCTCTGACACCAAGTTGTCACACCCCAATTCCACCCTATTTAGAATGGTGTGATGAACCGCTAACAAATCAATGGTTCAACCAGGATCTCGAGTAGGCTATATCCGTGTTATCTAAACCCCATACATCAACATTCATAATCAGAGTAAATATACAATAGCGGAAGTCTTATAATAAAATGAACTGAAGAATCTAAATGTGATACTAATATTTAAATACCAAATTATTCTGCATCAACTAAGACATAAATAAATATCATTACATCCCTTTAATAAATTTAAATAATTAAATAAAAGAAAAACCCTAAACGAATATGCATGAGTTGCTCTCGCAAGAGGACTCATGCGTATCCTCTACTTCTTCAGCTTCTATCGCCGACACATGTCCATACGCTGGAGCATCAATATAATCTGCAATAGTGATACCTGCATCATCAACTAAAAATATTCGACCTCGACAGGGTGAGCACACATCATTGCTAAGTGAGCAAACAAAACAATGCAACAATGCATGCGATTCAATCCATATCTTTGGTCTGGTTTTACGTTTGCATTATGCTATAGAAAGGATAGGAGGCCGCCGCACCTCTACGCACGAGAGTATGGATACGCCCGATGAACCTCTCACCATCGCCCATAGCACCCACAATGAACATTGTACAACGAAGGTCACGTTTATCGATGCACAACTCCGTACCAACAAATAAACCCTTGATGGCTATGGCTCTAAACAGGGCTCGCTACTAACCAATCCTAATGTCCAAGGCCTCACCCCAGCATCCCTTAGAGCACCCGTAGAGATAGAGCTAAGGCCCCCTAGTAGAGTATAGGACTCAAAGACCGAGACCCTCCTTGATGCCCTACATTGCAATAGTTCTACTAAGGTAATGGCGATACGACGAGGCTAATGCATAGGACTTGAGTTAGTGATAGAGCTAAAGTACCCGGATCAAACACTGCCTAACACTTCCCCTGATGCCCTACTCGCATCAAGCACACTAACCACACACAAACATTCACATGCCTATTCCTAGCATCAATCATCATCATCATGTTATAAGTAAAAAAAATTAAATATCCATGAACAATAATAGCAGGAATATCGGATGACATGTTGAATGCACATTACAAGCATATTCGCATAGAATTAAGCATGGCACCGGTCTCAAAAAAATAAAAATAATTTATTATTAACCAGTTAATGTAGGTCTTGTTTCCTTACCTTAGCTTGCTAGTAGATCCTCTTTCATGTTTTAAGAATCACCTTTATATTGATATTATATTGCTAGAAGACCTAACAAAGTCGATAGAATTTAATTAGATTTAATTCCAATTTCCTAACTTACTGTTATCTATAGGGTCGCAGGATGGGTCGCAGGTAGGGTGGCAGTATACTGCGACCCACTGTAACATGGTCGATATCAGGGTCAATGGGTCTATCGACCCTATGTGCGACCACCTCAGGTTTTGGTCGATATTCTCATGTTTTGATCCATTCTTCCTTGTTTAACTCCTATGGCTTCTTCCATAGTCCATTCCACATACTTTTTATGGGTTAGAACTTCTCTTCACCCAATATATAGTCTAATTGATATCCTCCATGGTTTCCATTGAAACCTAACCATGGATTGATGATTTGGGTTTCTCCTACATCTTCCTTCAACTATTCTATGTCTCGCAAAATCCATAGGATTAGTATTCTTACCTGAGAAGAACACTCCTTCTCTGTAACTCCTCTCCTTTTTCTTGTTCTCTCATTTCCTTCTCTTCTTCCTCTCTTCCTTATCTTCTCTTTCTCTCAATTCAATTAGGGTTATAATAGGAGTGAAAGAGGCCTAGGGACGTCCTTAAAATAGAGTAGAAACAACCTAAAATAATTCCCTTTGAGATTAGGAAAGAGCCCCAACCGAAATTATGGATATTTCCTAATTCTATTTTCGGCGGCAATTGAGGGTCGATGAGGGGGTCGATGATCCCGTCGAACCCTAAATCCTAAAGTGTCTGACCCCCTCTGTAAAACAGGGGGTCTGACTTTCTGTCTTGGGGGGTCCGACCCTCCCTTGCTCGGTATCCGACCCTCCCCTTAAATTTAATATTTTTGGGTCGATTTGATACCTGGGATCACGATCTCCTTCACGCCCTTGGTCCATTTGGCTAGACCATGATGGGTAAACCTGATTCAAGGTTGTAAGACCGGGTTAGTTTGATATGGGTCTTACATGACGTGAGTCACACATGCTTATTCATAGATCATTAACCTTAATAAATATTTCATGCATTGTATGCTTGTGTGTGCTAATTTCTCACTAAGCGTGTGGTTTTGCTCACCCCTGTATCTACACTTTTTTTTAGAATGTTTTGTAGATAACTTAGCTGATAATGGTATGATTAAAGATGAAGAACCTAAAGAAGATTCACATGATTCTTCATGTGAATGTGATGATTGCCTTTATGGTTAGCGGATAATGTTTTATTAGTAGTATTTTACATGGGATAAATTTACAATTTGTTTATTTGTTTGTTTCGGGGGTCGTTTGACCCATGATTTTTTATTTAAGCGTTCAACACTTGGTACTTTTTGTCTTGGTTTGAAGATAGATAAACCTTTACTAAAATTATTTAATACAATTAGACTTGGTTTGATGGTTCTTAGTGTTTGATTCTATTATTATTTGATTTGCATTATAAAATTCTCATAATTTATGCTGTGATTACGGAAGAGTTATAATATGTTATGACTGTGAATCGATCTTGGTATGGAAGTACTTGTACAATGAGGAAACCATGGTCATACCAAAATGCTAGGGTTTTAGGGTGTGACAAAGATGGTATCAGAACAGTTCACTTTACATAAATTCATAACTTCTAAAAGAGTAAATCAAACCAAACCAGTTAAGATTAAATAAAAGCTTATAAGAAAACAAATATTAAGCACTTGTTGGTTGAGGCAATAGCATAAATTGTAAAAAGACCACAATGCATTGAGTGTTCAAACATCCCAATTCTAATTACAATTTAATATTTGTTACAAAAGAGAGTTTAGTTCAAAACCCGAGCCGTTACTCAATAAACCAAAAGAAAAGAAAATACATACAAGGGAAAACAAACTATGAATTAAAAAGTGTATTGAGCCATCGATCAAGAGAAATAAATCAACTACCCCCTGGAGGAAAAACAAAGCATGGGACTCTTATGGCCACTCGCATCTAATGGACCTTGTCCCTAAGTCCTTGGATTATGGCATATAGATCTCTAATGGAAGACTCAAGAACAGTGGGTGTAGGACTATGAACCTCCGTTGATGCTGATAGAACCCCCTATCCTTAGTGATAGGTGTCCCCTGCTACTGAGTAGCCTCTGCATCATCTATATCATCAATATTATCATCATCCTCTGCATCATCATCTGAACTGGTAGAATCCATAGGAACATCCTCTGCCTATGCACCCTCTGTAGCCATCGCTTCATCGTTAGCTTCTGCCGTGTTTTCTGTATGTCCACCAAAAGTGATAGATGCGATAACTGGTGGAAGAATAGCCTTCAACTTGTTGTTGCTCAGGACTGCATCTTGTAACCATGCATGCGATCCAATGCATGCCAGGAAAAATCAGAGCTCACTGAAGTATCCGCTCCCTCGTCAGCAAAGATGTCAATGCCCATCTCTCTGAATAACCATGTAAGTGGTCAACCATATAACAAGTTCCTATCACCACATATGCAATAATTATCATCGTCCTCATCAGAATATAGGGTAGGCATAACTGGTAACGAGTACAGATGCAATAAGTCACATACTCCTTGAAGCTCGTAATCGTCTCCCTATGTCCACTCCTAGGGATGATGTTATGCTAAATAATAAGGCTATAGACCCTCAGAATCGGTCAATACCTTGATTCAACATGCTTGCCTCCCGGTATGCGCAACTGACTCCAAATCTCTTGTTTGAAAGTCTCTAAAATGAGATTAGATGAAGAAGAACCCAGCTCGACGTATAGGCAGTCTGCTACTAAAACATGTAACCACTCCGTATACTGATGGACATAAAAAGAGATATCCTCGCCATTCACCCTGTTGGATATCCTCAAGCCCAAATGAAGATGCTCATTGTGAGGAAAAATAGGTCTCTACCACCCATCTCTGATGGGGGAAAAAATGATTTGGAGTCGCCACTTAGATTAAGGTCTAGGACCTATAAAAATATAGTCTCATCATAAGAACACACTTCTACTGACTCATTTGACCCAATATATTGGCTTTGATCTATCAGAGAATGAGTAAGCATTCAAGGTACAGTTTGGAAAGGTGTTAGGCACTCAAAGCTGCCAGATTAAAAAATCGGCCTCCTATGTGATTTTACATTCCTTAGACTCTATGGATCTGACTATTCATGGTCAATGAAAGATAACTAAGGCTCATTGGGGATCCTATGCCAAGTTGCTAAGTTCTTCTAACCTATGTTAAGCCAAACAAGTTCTCAAAGTAAATAAACAAACAAAATAATATATAGTGAACCGAACCAAAGATGGTTCAGTGAAGGACTGAATTTGAGACATCCAAGACATCTCAAATTGCCTACGTATCCCAATCCTGGAAATCAAGTCCATAAATGTAGTTCAAACAAAATGTGATTAAGGTTTATGGATGTAATTTATACTTAAGCATTCTTAGATTCAATTGTTCAAGTTGAAGTTTATGCTTGATGATGATTGAGATTGAATCTAAAGATAGCCTATGTGGATCGAAGTGAATATGGATATGGATATGGATGTGGAGGACTAATATATGGTACCGTACTTGGAGAGGTCCTCCAAGTTGCCTACGTATTTCAGAGGTCCTAAAAATCAGGTACAACGTAGTTTGTTGTGATGGGTCGTGGATATGAATAGCCTAATGGAACTAAGAATGTGGTTATGCCTTCAAGAATTTATCCCTCTGGACAAGATCTGAGTGTGCCTTTAGGAATCTATCCCTCTGGACGGGATTTAAATGTCTTTTGAAATCTATCCCTTGGGACATGATTTGAGTATGTCGTTTGGGAATCTATCTGAATGAGGTCTGAGTACATCTTCTCGGGAATCTATCCCTCTAAACAAGATCTGAGTATGTCTTTGGAAATCTATCCCCATTGACAGTGTCTGAGTACGTCTTTGGGAATCTACCCCCCTTGACAGAGTCTAATGTCGTCTTTGGGAATCTATCCCTCTTCATAGGGTATGAGTACGTCTTTGGGAATCTATCCCACTTGACAAGGATCTGAGTACGTCTTCTGGAATCTATCCCTTTTGACAGGGTCTAAGTACGTCTTCAGGAATCTTTCCCTCTTGACAGGATCTGAGCATGTCTTTGGGAATCTATCCCTCTTGACAAGGTTTGAGTATGCCTTCGGGAATCTATCTCTCTTGATAGGTCTGAGCACGCCTTTGGGAATTTATCCCTCTTGACAGGATCTGAGAATGCCTTCAAAAATCTATCCATCTAGACAAGGTTTGAGTATTTCAAAAGATTCAATTCATTAACATGTGCTTTCAAGATCAATGTGTAGAACCGTATTTGAGAATCTTCCCATATTACCTACGTATCTTAGGGTGCTGCCCTAAGAATCAGGATCTGCGTAGTTCAAAATGCGGATTCATTCATTCATGTTATTCTTTCAATATCAAGGTGTGGAACCTAAATGCTTTATGGTTCGATTCACATCACACATATCTAGTTCTCTGCTTCCTAGAGGAAAATGAGTTGAGGACTAGGGATCGTCTTAAGCTACCCTTAACCTAAAACCCTAATTTCGAATTTATTGGGCTAGGCTTCATATCTCTTGATTAAAATTTATCATTTTCATTCTTACCATTCCCTTTAATGTGAATGCCTACATACACGTCCCCATACCTAATATGTCTTCTAGGTGTACAGATAAGGCAGTCTGACTAAGGTGCTGTAGAAATTAAATTATTGCCAATAATAAATATCATTCAAACATGGCAAGTAACAACATATTTCATCTCATGTATGGCAGTAAAGCATGTGAGTCAATATAGCAGCAAACACGTGAGAGCATTGATCAAGCATGAATCATCAATAATGTGACCAAGATCATATTTTATTGACTACTTAGATTTGATGTAATCGATCCACCATCAATGTGATCAAGATCATAATTGATCGATGATCTAGATTGACTTAAAACATTCATGAGGTAAATCCAACCGTTCAAATTCAATTAAACCACTCAAAAAGGTAATCCAACGGTTCAAATCACTCAAGATGGTAATCCAATCATTCAGATCACTCAAAATCACTCACAATAAAGATCCAACGGCTCATATCACTCCAGATGATAATCTATCCATTAAAATTCCTTTAAATCATTCTTAATCAAGATCCAATGGTTCATATTCATTTACATCAATCATCAAAACAATCTAATGGTCCAGATTCATTTATATCACTCATGATTTCAATCCAATGGTTCAGATTCAAATAAGATGCTCATGATCAAGATCTAATTGTCTATATTTCATATCACTCATGATCAATGGCTAGATTCATTTCATTATAAGATCCAAATAAAAATTAAACATCCAATGGCTCACAATTAATATTCTCTCATCATAAAAATCAAAATTCCAATGGCTCAAAATTAATCATATTAGAAACTCTAGATCAATGGTTAGATATTAATCACATCAAATTCCAAGATCAATGGCTAAGATATAATTATGTAAAAATTCAACATCCCATGACCATATTTTTAATCACATTGAATTCAATCATCAATTGTCTAGATTTCATTCACATTAAAAATCCTAAATCAAAGGTCACGTTTTATTCACATTAAAAATCCGAGATCAATGGCCATAGTCCAATCTCATCAAATTCCCAATCATATGGTTCAATTTTAATCATATCATTCCAAGCATATGATTGGATCAATCAATTTCAATTTCCACAATCTGATCAATTTCATTCAATTTCTACAATTGGATCAATTTTATCATATTTCCACACATATGGGATCGATCTATAATTAGATCAATTTCATCATATTTCCACAATGCCATAATCGGATATTTTCAATCAATTTCCACAATACCATAATCGGATCAATTTCAATCAATTTTCACAATGCCATAATCGGATCAATTTCAATTTCATCACAATGCTATAATAGAATCAATTTTAATTTCATCAAAATTCATATGATTGGATCAATTTTAATTTCATCAAAATTCATATGATTCGGATCAATTTTATTTAATTTCCGCATGTGATGGGATTAATTCATAAAAAATCATGCATCCATTGGATCAAATTCGACACAAGATCAAAAATCAATCAACCAATTTAACTAATTTCATATCAATTAATCAAAATCCAACCAAATATGATTAAATCATAAGCTATCAATTAATCACAATTTTAATCTTGAAATTAAAAAGGAGGGTGCCATGGTGAGGTCTAACAGTGGGTTGATGCAATTTAGTGGAGGTTTAGCATGGTGGTAAAAGAGAAATATAGCAAGGAGGACTTACCTGGAGATTTTTTTTTCCTTCTCCTTCTTCTTCTTCTTCTCGATTCTTCTTCCTGCTCCTCTTGATCTGCTATTCTCCTCCCTCTTCTATTCTATCTCTATGGATCTCTCTCCCTCTATTTCTTTTTTTTCTTTTTTTAGATTCTGGGTTTCTCTGGTCTCACGCCCCTCTCTCTGAGTTCCTTTGTCGATCTCCCCTCTACTTCTCAATTCTTGACCTCTCCTTCTCTTGGACTCTCTCCCTCTCCACGTTCTCCCACTTCTCTTCTTTTCTGAGTTTTTCTCTTTTTTTTTTCTTAACTGTTCTCCTTCTGTATCTCACTCTTTTCTTCTCCCGCTCTGATTTTTCTCTCCTTCCTTTTCTATTCTTTCCTCTTTTTTTTTTTTTTTCTTACAAGTCTTCTCCACCAAGTCTCTCCTTTTCCCTTCTTTCCTTTTTTTTTTGTTTATTTCTTTATTTTTTCTAATTCTCCCCACTGACTCTCTCTCTCTCTCTCTCTCTTCTATCCTTTTTCTTTGTTTCTTTCCTTATTTTCTCCAATTCTCCCCACCAAATCTCTTTCTCTCTATATTCAGTCTACCTCTTTTTCTGATTTTTTTTTCTATTTTTATTTCTCCCTCTCTCCATAGACTCTCTTTCTCTCTCTCTATTCGGTCTTCTTTTTTTTCTTTATTTTTTTCCTTTTATCAACTCTTTCTCTTTTTTATTAGATTTTCCTTTTTTTTCACAGCTCTCTCCCTCTTTCCTAAATCGAAACCCTAGTGGGCCCCATAATTAGGTCTCCTTGGCTTCCCTCTTTAGTCTCCCACCAAGACTCTCTCTCTCTCTCTCTCTCTCTCTCTCTCATTCCTAAATTATTTACTTGTTATTTTTTTCTTTTTATTCTTCTCGAATTTCCATCAAAGTATATATATAATATATAAATAATATATATGATAATATATATATACATTACTATGTAATATATGGTAATATAATAACACATGTATAAAGTATATGTACATGGACTGAACTGGTTTGGTCTGAGCTGATTTGTTCAATGTTAACTGAGCCAGACTGACTTGTTTGGATTGGACCGGCATGAGTTGACTAGGTTAAACTGATATGGATTGAGCTAGGTTAGGCCAAGATTGGTTTTTCTCTCTCTATCATTTCATAGGCCATTTTCGCTGTTATTCCACATGGAATCTTTCGATGGTCTCTACCCCAAATTTTCCATGTTCACTTTGTAGAACACTAAAAATGAGAAATACTGGAGTTTGACTCACCTCATTGGATGTAAAATGGTCAACTTATGAATTTCTAAAGTTTAAACAGGCCAATTTATGATAATTCAGATAGCAACTCTGCATGGAATGCCTCAGAGATCTTTGCCTAAAATCCTTCATGTCCACTTTGTAGAGCACAAAAAATGAGGAATAATGATGCTAGAATTACTTGATTTGGATGTCAGATAATAGAATTATGAGGAATTAAAGTTTAAACGGGCATATCGGCTTGCGGCTCCGTATGGGATCCTCGGAGACCTCTGCTCCAGATTTTCCATGTCCACTTTGTAGAGTACCAAAAATGAGGAATAATGGCACTGAAATCACTTTATTTGGACGTTGGATGAGCAAGGTATGAGAAGATGAAATTTAAAGAATTAAACTTATGATAATTTGCATGCAAGCCCTTGGATATTATTAATCTTTAGAAAATACCCTTATTCTTATTTCCGGACTAAAATCGACATAGCTTATTCGTTTAATATCGGAACTGAGTGATTCAGTTCTCATTTTGAAGGTATTTCCAAGATCTACGCATCCATGTAGGTTACAGTCCATGACCATATTGTGGAGCCCGTTGAAAATCATTTCGAAGTAGCAGTCAAAATCCAAACCTTGCATTGGGATTCACCGACTTACCGCATGGTTTCACATAAGCTTCTGGACAACTAGGGATCATCTAAGTTATTCTCAAAAACATTACAAAGAGCATGCCGGGGCTAATCAATTGTCATTTTTGAAAGAGTTTCACTCGCCTCCCCTATACTTTTCAAACATTCTTTCTCCTCTCCCACATTGCTGTCTTCACTCCAGTAGAACTTTTTTCAACTATGGATAGAAAAAATGGGGTGCTTACACTCATCCTTGAAATCAATCTCCAATCAAAGATTATAGTAAAATAATCTAACCAAGTTAGGTCTGGTGACTATCTTGTACCTCAAGAATAGTGCCCAACCTAATACAGTGAATGCCTCACCCACATCAAAGCGTTGTACCCTCTCAAAGTTTGCAAACCTCCCAGACTCGATGGAAGCACTCTCGAATCTAGTCCAAGAATTTTGCTCAGCCCATGAATGAAACCTGAGAGCATCAAAGGCTGGTGGTTTGACCATTTTGTTGCAAAAATACACAAGAAAGGGAAGTTGTGTGAGGAAACAAGTTTAGCAAAGTGTTAGACTAAGGTGAAGTATATATAATGAAACAAAATATGGTTAAATTAATTGTAAACCGAGTGAGACAAGTTTCATGGGAATATTAGATTAAAATGCATCGAATAGCCAACATGGAAAATATGAAATACATCCCGACACATAGGAATGAGATTTTAAATGGTTAAAAATGTTTTAAACATGTAGTAGAATGATTAGGATTAAACTAAAAGAAATATGAAGAAAATTCTGGAGGATGTTCGATAACCATCGGACCACGTTTCGACATGCGGTCGACAGCACTTGCCGCACGACCTGGCTGTAAAAAGGTGTTGTTGATGGCATCAGCCACACTTCTTTTTGATGTCGTATCTCGGTCAAACTTGGTCGGTAACTTTCTAGAATTTTGTATGATTTAATTGAAGGCTTAGATCCTAGTTTCGGTGTTCCTTCGATGAGAAATCAGATATACATCGTATTTACCTGAGGCAAGTTCGGTTTACCTTATGTAAAAGACCCGCTGGGTCTTACCTCAGTGGTATGCGACCCTAGACCTTAAGGGAATCCTTTGTATAATTTATTGTGAGGTTAAAAATTTCCTGGTATTGCACGAATCAAGTCTAGCAATATCGGCAGACTGGGTAATGGAATCAAGTCTATAAACTAAACTAGATTAGGATTTTCAAACCCAAAATTTGAGGTTAGACTTATAAAAATCCATAGAAAACACTCGAGTTGGAAGCAGACGATTTTGACCAAGGATTGACGTGCAATGGATAGCACGAGCCGCATGTTAGTGGCTAGAAACTGTGCGATCGATGCCACGCATGGCATTTTGACCCCGATTGCTGCTCATCTTTGGATAGTAGTTTGCTGGGATTTTTGTCAGTCTGTCCATGTGCTCATAACCATGGAATACTATGTTTACATGTATTTTATCCATCATTTTGGTTATAGCTTATGACTTTTACCTTCGGTACTTGCTATTCATGATTCCTTGTGTTTGAAAACATCTGGACAGTAACTGTGAAACCTTAGGAGTTAAAAACCTGACTTGTGTATGGTGTTAGAACACCCTTGACTTCGTTAGAAGAAGTCGTTCTTAGTATTAAGACTTTTAGGATGAAATTTCTGACCATTTAGTTATGCTATCTTGTGAGATCCACTCACTCGTTACCTACCTTGTTTAGCCAGTAGACTCTTGTATGTTAGAAATCGTCCTTAGTCTGTAATTTGTAACAAATGGACTCAATAACAAACCCTTAATTGCTATGTCATGACAAACATACAGTAGGTAATAGGCTTAAAAGTTATCAGACAAGTGAATAATGATAAACACATCATAATGATGAATACAATGAATGAAAAGGGAAACCACAGTAATGCTGCTGAATAACATGTTAATAAATTATGTTGCATTCTGATCTTGTTAGAGATACAAGGACGCTAGTGCAAGACTATCTGTTCAGCGTGTTGTGGATCTTATTCTCTATTTTTCCATAAAAGAACTAGACCTTTGTTTGGTAGTATTAGTTGTATTTAAATCTTGCTATGTGATGGTTGTGATTGATAACTTACTCTTGTTTGGTAACATGCCATCCAATAAACTACTTTGTGGTGATCATGTATATGCATTACTTGTTTTTGGGGTCAGCACTACCGATAAGGGTTAGAGGGTGGGTGGAATGGGACACCTGCTACCTTTCCACAAAGCAACTGACCTTTGTCTGATTCATGATGTCTGGTTAAGTCGGTAAGGAGAAACATAGGTGGAATGGGATGCTTACACCACTTTTTACTAAATCTGCTTTGCATTGACTATATGTAACCGAGCCAAGTCATGACATCTTAGGTGGGAGGACGGACAGAGTCGAAAGCTTGGAAACATTACAGTCCAGTAAATTAGTTAATTAGGTGCACATGGTGTGAGACCCACACTCGAAATCCTCAAGGATTCCAATCCTTTGTACCTGGTCTCACTGTGCCAACCCTTGGCACCTAGACATTTTGGACCCTTACATTGATGTCGGGTTACACTTTAGGGTTGAGTAAGGTGAGGTAAGTATCGAAGAAAAGAACCCATGGTGCTAAAAAACATTACTAATGGATCAAGCTCATCCAACCAAGCCTAAGTACACAAATTTGCTCAACAGTAGACTGTACAACCAAACTGTTCGACCAATTTAATCTAATCAGTTTATTGAACGTAGGACACCCATCTTTTCCTAGGACACTATAAATAATGGCCTTGCCATTATTTCTCCTCCTTACTTCGTGGGAAACCTTGGTAGAGTAAAGAAGAAGAGAAGAAGGAGCTCAAGCTCCATTCTCTTGAGCTAAGCTATACATCTCATCTTATCTTCCATTTTTAAGGAGAATGTAAGCCATGAACCATAGTGAGCTCACCAACCATGATCTCCACAATGGCATGCCACCATTTACCCTATGAGTGAGTTGTTCCCTTACTTCACTCAATGGGAATGGTGAATGAAACCCTATTAGGTTCCCATTCCATGAATCCACCAACTTGGAAGATCATCATGGAGTGGAAATGAAATCCCCATTATGAGAGGCCTAACCTAGAAAAGTTAGGGCATTGATCCCTTCTAGGGATGTGGGTGCCATTGATGTTCCAAGAGCTTCCAAAGGGTTTAAAGATGGTTGAGATGAACTTCCCACCATTAAAAAATGGATGGAAACTTTATGGGGAAACTTTCCCCAAGGTTGGAGTTTGTTTCTGGTTCATACCCTGAACCAAGGTTGTAATCGGATGATCGATCAATTGGTGGGACCTTAGCCCAAGACCGGTGAGTTATGACCAAGGACTTCCTCAGCCAAATCGTTCGATCGATTGACCGGTCAACCAGTGCCCTCTACCGGTCAACCCATTCCACGGTGAAATCGTTTGTCAAGTGGTCCACCGGTCAGGCCATTTAACCAAGCGGTGGCATAACTGGCTAATCGTATAACCGACTTTACTACCAGTTGAGCTACTCTGACCTTCTATCCATGATAGAGTGTTAAACCGGATGACCAATTAGTTGAACGATCAACCGCCCGTTCTATTGGTTACGGTTAATTGAATTTTCCAAAGTGCTGAGCGGTAGACCAAACTGGCTAATTGTTCTACGAGTTTCATCTGCCGATTCAACCAGTTTATCCTATAATCCTAGTTTGATCTTGATAATGTTATCCCTTCAGTTCCTAACATACATTGGGACCCATGTATAGACCTTAGGACCTGTAAATAATGATTTAAAAGATATTCACCAACTAATTGAAACTATCTAATCATATTAGGTAAAACACTGCGGGTAGTGGGCAAAGTGTTTTACCGTCTTCCAAGTTCTTTAGCATCTTCGGTGCCTATAGAAGAGGGTAATTGGGTGCTTATAATGTTTGAGCAAGTGGGTGTTTGATGATGATTGTTGTTTTTATTTTCATAACATGTCATCTAATAAACTGTATTAACTGTTCATGCATTTGCATTATATATCAGTAACAATGTATGTTAGAAATGATGTATGGTGGACATGTGGAGTATGGAAGTATATTTCACTGTCCACGAGATATAGGATGAAAAATGTATGTTATTGTGCACATGATCATGTATGGTAGCTGGGTGGTGTATGGGAATATATACACATACGTTGGTTTGGTCTTCCTATATCCTAGTGGGGACATGGTGATCTATGGGAGTAGTGACCCAGGGCTCGCCGTTGGGGTGCAACCCATGTATAGTGGTTTATATAACGGATGACTTCATGAATTCATGTTGGGATTTGGCTAGTCCTTAGTGGAGCACGAAGAACTAAGGGAGTAGGGAGTCAACGTCTCTATTGGGACCCAACCTTGTTAAGTCCATGTATGATGGGTGTACGGAGTAGACATGTATGAAGCACGTGTCATGTTAGCAAGCTATACTTTAGTGGGGGGACAATCAGCCTATTGGAGTAGGACGGGGATTGCTGCTAAAGTGTAGATTTATTTTCTACATGCACATGCTTACTGATTGATTGTTTGGTATATTATTTGTGGGTAGAGTATATGAACCTATACCGTATCGTAGTATGATACAAGTCCATACGCTTTGAGTTTCCTTTGAGTATAGAGACACAGTGATCTATGGGATGGTAGTCAGTACCTCTACTGAAGCGCAGCACTTATAATAAGATGCTCATGCATCAACTTGGATGGACACAATCCAAGGGGGTAAGGTACGTAGCATTCAGGGGGGTCACGAATGTATGTTTAGGGGGGAGATGCTAGTATTTGTCGAGGGGGGTAAGGGATGGACAAGATCCTTGTTGGGGCATAGATCGACCATACACATTGTATGACACTCACAATTGCTTGTTTATTTACTTCTGTACTGCATTCGTAATATTGTTGCCTAGGCATTTGCATGAGTGTTTAATTCTGCTCGCTGAGTTGGGATGTGAGCTCACCCCACGATATTTCATGTCTTTAGCTTTGTCTATAGATATTACCTTAGCTGCTGCTGCTATGGATCCACCTACCTATGGGGGATGTTTTCATGGTGGGGGGGACCTTTGAAGGACAACATTAGGGGCTGTACCTAGAAGGATTGTATCTATGGGACCTGAGTCAGCACCCTGCTTCTATGATTTTGTTGTCTGTGGATAGATGGTGGTTTGGTCTATTAATAGTATTATTCAAATTTAGTCTAGACTTATATATGTGGGAACTTATGTATTAAGAATGATTCCTTGTGTTTGAAAACACCTGGACAGTAAGTGTGAAACCTTAGGAGTTAGAAATCTGACTTGTGTGTGGTGTTAGAACACCTTTAACTTCGTTAGAAGAAGTCCTACTTAGTATTAAGACCATTAAGAAGATTTCTAACCATTTGGGTATGCTATCTTGTGAGATCCACTCACTCGTTACTTACCTTGTTTGGGTAGTAGACTCTTGTATGTTAGAAATCATCCTTAGACTATAATCTATAACAAATGGACTCAATAACAAACCCTTATGACAAATATGCAGTTGATAGTAGGCTTAAAATTTATCAGACAAGTGAATAATGATGAAGACACCATAAAGATGAACACAGTGAATGAAAAAGAAAAACCAGAATAATGTTACTAAATAACTTGTTAATAAATTATATTTTGATTATGATCTTGTTAGAGATACGAGAACACTGGTACAAGACTATCTGTTCGATGTGTCAAGGATCTTATTCTCTATCTTTCTATAAGAAAACTAGACGTTTGTTTGGTAGTATTAGTTGTATTTAAATCTTGTTGTGTGAAGGTTGTGATTGATAACATGCTCGTGTTTGGTAACATGCCATCCAATAAACTGCTTTGTGTGATCATGCATACACATTACTTGTGTTTAGGGTTAGCAGTGCCGCTAAAGAATAGAGGGCGGCTGAAATGGGACACCTGCTGCCTTTCCACAAAAGTGACTGAATTATGTTTGATTCATGATGTCGGGTTAAGTCCGTAAGGAGGAAGGTGGGTGGAATGGGATGCTTGCACTTCTTACTGATGGTGCTTTGCATTGACCTTAAGTAACTGAGCTAAGTCACGACGTCCTAGATGGGAGGACGTATAGGGTTGGATGCTTGGAAACGTTATACTGTAAATTGGTTAATTAGGTGGACATGACTAGTTGCATAATATGTTATCCCCATAACTGTATCCCTAGCCATTAGGGAGTTATGTAGTGGCATGGGTTCAATAAAAAAGAGGTATGAACATAGCTGTGATGTCACACCCCAATTCTGCACTATTCAGAATGGTGTGATGAACCGTCAACAAACCAACGGTTCAACCAGGATCTCGAGTAAGCTATATCCGTTTTATCTAAACCTCATACATCCACATTCATAATCAGAGTAAATACACAATGGGGGAAGTCTTATAGTAAAATGAACTGAGAAATCTAGATGTGATAATCATATTTAAGTAGCAAATTATTCTGTATCAACTAAGACATAAATAAATATCAAATACATATCTTTACTAAATCCAAATAATAAAAATAAAATCTAATCGAATATGCATGAGTTGCACTTGCAAGAGGAGTCATGCGTATCCACTTCGTCTTCAACTTTCATCGCCGCCATGTGCCCGTACACTGGAGTGTTGACATATTCTTCTACGGTAGTACCTGCATCATCAACTAAAAAATATTCGATGTCGAGAGGGTGAGCACACATCATGGCTCAGTGAGCAAACAAAATAATGCAATAATACATATGCATGCATTCAATTCATATCTTTGGTCTAGTTTTAAGTTTGCAATGCGCAATAGAAAGGTTCGGTGGTCAAAGGTTAACATTTATTGACCCCTCCTCTATACACAGGGTGTGGAAGTCCGCCCAAAGGTTAATGTTTATTGTCATCCCCATCCACCCAACCATGAACATTGTACAACAAAGGTTAACGTTTATTGTTGTACATTGCCATACCAACACGTAAGCCCCTGCTGGCGAGGGCTTCCAAACTGGGCTCGCAACTAACCAATCCTAATGCCAAACAATGTATCCAAGGCCTCAGCCCAGCAGCCCTCAGAACATCCAAAGAGATAGATCTAAGGCCCCCCGGTAGAGTCAGAGACTACAAGGACCGAGACCACCTCCCCTGATACCCTACGACGTAATAGTTCTGCTAAAGTAATGGCGATACAACGATGCTAATGCACAAGACTTGAGTTAGAGATAGAGCTAGAGTGTTGAGGCCCAGCCTATGACACCCCCCTGATACTCGCTCGCATTAAGTACATCAACCACACACATACTTTCACATGCCTATTCCTATCATCATCATCATCATCATGTTATAAACAATAAAGTAAATATGCATGAACAAATAATAGAAATATTGGATGACATATTGTATGAACATTACAACCATATTCGCATAGATTCAAGCATAGCATTGGACTCAAGAAATTAAAATATTTTGTTATTAATAAATTAGTTTTTAGGTCTTGTTTCCTCACCTTTACATGGTCGTAAGTCCTCATTCATGCATTAAGAATAACCTTATATTGATATTATATTGCTAGAAGACCTAACAAAGTCGATAGAATTTAAATAGAATTAATTTTAATTTTAAAAACCATGCTGTTAACTGGGGGTCGATGCTAAGGTCTGAGTTATGATCGACCCTGGGTGCGACCACCCCTATTCTGGGCTTCCCGAACACTGGGGGTCAATGCTCAGGGTCTGGTAGGGTCGATTGGCCATCGACCCCCCATGCGACCCCCTGTGGGTTTTGTAAATTTTTCTTCCTTCAGTCCATTCTTCGTGTTTGGGGTCCTATAGCTTGCTCCTATAGTCCATTCCACACTTGTTTTATGGCCTAGAACCGTGATTCATTCACCTATATGGCTTTCATGACTTTTCCCATGGTTTTCCATGAAAACCTAAGCATGGGTGGGTCATTTGGGTATCTCCGAGATCACACCCTCTTCATTATCTACACATAGGTCTTTAGAAATTCATGGATGTAGTATACATACCTGAGAAGAATACTCCTTCTCTGCAACTCTTCTCGTTTTGCCTTCTTCTCTTCTTTCCTTTTCTTCTTCTCTTCCTTCTCTTCTCTTTCTCTTAATTCAATTAGGGTTCTAAAAGGAGTGAAAGAGCCTTAGGGACATCCTATTTATAGAGTAGAAACTCCTAAAATAAGTCCCATTGAGATTAGGAACGAATCCCATTGAAATTAGGAAAGTTTCCTAATTTCTGGTTCATATTGTTTTTACCGAGTACCGGGGGTCGATATGGGGGATCGGAGATCCCGTCGACCCCTAGTCCTTAAAGTGTCCAACCCCCCATGTAAAACTGGGGGTCTGACTTTTATACT
Source organism: Protea cynaroides (assembly GCA_028583415.1). Lineage (NCBI taxonomy): Eukaryota > Viridiplantae > Streptophyta > Magnoliopsida > Proteales > Proteaceae > Protea > Protea cynaroides. Next base: position 53,695,460 of record CM053273.1, on the reverse strand, counting down.
GGGGGGTCTGACCCTCCCTTGCTGGGTATGCAACCCTCCCCTTATTTTAAGTATTTTTGGATCAGTTTAATACCTAGGATCGTGATCTCCTTCACGCACTTGATCCATTTGGCTCAACCATGATGGGTAGACCTTGTTCAAGGTGGTAAGACTGGGTTAGTTTGATACAGGTCTTACAACTCCCCCTACTTATAAAAATTTCATCCCCAAAATTATTCATACCTTCTTAGTCGAATAAGTGAGGGTATTGCTTTTGCATAGCATTCTCTTCTTCCCATGTAATTTCATTCATGTCTCTACTTCTCCAAGTGACCTTAACATAATAGATATCTAGGTTGCGTAGTCGTTGAACCTTTCGACTGGTGATTTCAGTTGGTGTTACTTCAAATGTCAAATCACCAGTCAAATCAGGCAGATCTACTGTCAGAACGTGCATTGGATCTTTGACATAGTTCTTTAATAAGGAAATATGAAATACGTCATGCACACTAGACATAGATTGTGGTAGTGCTAACTGGTAAGCCACTTTCCCATGCTTAGCTTGAATCTCATATGGCCTGACATATCTTGGACTTAGTTTCACTTTCTGTCTGAACCATTTCAATCCTTGCATAGGCGATACTTTTATGAATACTTTATCACCCATGACGAACTCAAGATCTCTACGTCGAGTATCTGCATATTGCTTCTGACGATTCTGGGCTGTTCTCACACTTTCCTTGATGATGTCGACCACTCGACAGGTCTCCTCAACAAATTCTGGTCCAACGAGACTACGTTCCCCAACTTCATTCCAAAATAAAGGAGTTCGACACTTTCTGTCATACAGTGCTTCATAGGGTGACATCTGTATACTAGCCTGATAGCTATTGTTATAAGCGAACTCGATAAGTGGTAACTTTTCATCCCATGATCCTTTAAAATCAATTACACATGCTCGAAGCATATCTTCTAGAATCTGAATTGTACGTTCCGATTGTCCATTTGTCTATGGATGGAATGCAGTACTAAACTTCAATGTTGTACCCATAGCCTTTTGCAATCCTTCCCAAAACTTGAAAGTAAATCGTGGATCTCTATCGGCCACAATGCTCTCTGGTACACCGTGTAATCGAACAATATTATCCACATACAGCTTTGCTAACCTCTCTAGTGTATACTGAGGTCGTATCGGTATAAAGTGAGCTGTTTTGGTCAGGCGGTCTACAATCACCCAAACTGCGTCAACTACTCGAGGAGTCAGTGGTAATCCCGTGACGAAGTCCATAGTGATGCCGTCCCATTTCCATGGTGGTTCCAGTAATGGCTGTAACAGTCCTGTTGGTCTTTGTCGTTCAGCCTTTACTTTCTGACAATTTAGGCATTGAGATACGAACTTAGCTACATCTGCTTTCATTCCTCTCCACAAATATAATTTCTTTAGACCATGATACAATTTTGTGCTTCCCAGATGTATCGAATAGATGGTGGTATGGGCTTCTTTCATCAATCGGTGTCTAATGTCCAAACTTTTTGTTTCAGGTACACATATTCTTCCTTTTTACTTCAGTACCTTCTCTTCGTCCAAGGTGAACTCAGGGTTAGTTCTACCTTTTTCGATGTCTTCTTGTACCGTTCTCAGGTAAGGGTCTGATTTGATAGTTGTCTTCACTTCAACAATTATATCCAGTATAATCTTCAATGCAGCGAACATATTGGAAAACCGATGAATGAATCCTTGGTTGGCTGATCCATCCATTGTATCTATCACATACTGCTCATTGTCGTGATTGAATACCATTCCAGTAGTACACATTGCTGTAGTTTTGCTAACCTCTCCTTGAGATTTTATCATTGCCTTTCTGCTCAATGCATCCGCTACTACATTAGCTTTCCCCGGATGATACTGGATATCACAATCATAGTCTTTCAATAGTTCTAGCCATCTTCTTTGTCTCATATTCAACTCCTTTTGATTAAATAGATAAGTAAGACTTTTGTGGTCCGATTCAATCTGAAACTTCTCTCCGTATAGGTAATGTCTCCATATCTTGACAGGATGTACCACTGCCGCTAACTCTAAATCATGAGTGGGATAATTTTTCTCATGTGTCTTTAACTGTCTTGAGGCATAAGCAATTACCTGTACTCCTTGCATAAGCACACATCCTAATCCCAGTCCTGACGCATCAGTGTCCAAGACAAATGGTTGTCCTGGAATAGGAATAGTCAGAATTGGAGCGGATACCAATATGGTCTTCAAGGTTTGGAAGCTCTTCTAGCATTTATCTGTCCACGTAAACTTTTTGCCTTTCTTAGTCAGACAGGTGATAGGTACGGTAATCCGGGAATAGTCTTTCACAAATCACCGATAATAACCAGCTAGACCCAGAAAACTTTTAATTTCTGCAACGCTCTTTGGTGCTTCCCACTTTACAATTGCCTCAATCTTGCTGGGATCCACTTTGATTCCTTCAGCAGATACTACATGGCCTAGGAAGGCAACTTCACTTAGCCAAAACTCACACTTGGTAAATTTGGCATACAACTTCTCTTTCCTTAAACGCTGTAGAGTGGTGTTTAGATTCTTAATATGGGTTTCCTTGTCCTTGGAATATACCAATATATCATCAATAAACACAATAACCGACATTGTCACACCCCAATTCCGCATACTTCAGAATGGTGTGATGAACCGCGAGCAAACCAACGGTTCAACTAGGATCTTGGACAAGCAAAATCCGTTTTATCTAAACCTCATACATCACATGCATAATCAGAGTAAATACACAACAGTGGAAGTCTTATAGTAAAATGAACTGAGAATCTACTGTGATATTAATATTTAAATAGCAAATTATTCTGTATCAATTATGACATAAATAAATATCAAATACAAGTCTATACTAAATCCAAATAAAGAAAACTAAAAATCTAATCGAATACACTTGAGTTGCACTCGCAAGAGGAGTCATGTGTATCCACTTCATCTTCAACTTCCATCGCCGCCACATGCCCGTACACTGGAGCATTGACATAATCTTCGACGGTAGTACCTGCATCATCAACTAAAAATATTCGACGTCAAGGGGGTGAGCACACATCATGGCTCAACGAGCAAACAAAACAATGCAACAATACATATGCATGCAGTCAATTCATATCTCTGGTCTGGTTTAAAATTTGCAATATGCAATAGAAAGGTTTAGGTAGTCGAGGTGAACGTTTATTGACCCCGCCTCTATACACAAGTGTGTGATGCCGCCCGAAGGTAACGTTAATCGTTGACTCACAAGCACCCAATTCATGAACATTCTACAACAAAGGTTACGTTTATTGTTGTACAGTGGCATACCGACATGTAAGCCCCTGCTGGCGAGGGCTGCAAATTGGGCTCGCAACTAACCAATCTAATGCCAAAAAGTGTATCCAAGGCCTCACCCCAGCATCCGTTAGAACGTCCATAGAGATAGAGCTAAAGCCCCCCGGTAGAGTCAGACACTAGAGGACCGAGACCACCTCCCCTGATGCTCTATGTCGTAATAGTTCTGCTAGAGTAATGGCGAGACGACGATGCTAATGCACAAGACTTGAGTTAGAGATAGAGCTAGAGTGCTGAGGCTTAGCCTATGACACCCCCCTGATACTCGCTCGCATCAAGTACACCAACCACACACATACATTCACATGCCTATTCCTATCATCTTCATCAATATCATGTTATCAACAATAAAGTAAATATATGCATGAACAAATAATAGAAAATATTGGATGACATGTTGTATGCACATTACAAACATATTCGTATAGGATCAAGCATAGCATTGGACTCAAGAAAAGAGAAAATAGTTTATTATTAACAAATTAGTTTAGAGTTTTGTTTCCTCACCTTAGCTTGCTAATAGGTCCTCTTTCAAGCTTTAAGATCACCTTTATATTGTTATTATATTGCTAGAAGACCTAATAAAGTCGATAGAATTTAATTAGAATTAATTCTGAATTTAATAACCATTCTGTTAACTGAGGGTCGGAGGTAGGGTCGGAGTAATGATCGACCCTGTGTTCTACCACCCCTATTCAGGACTTCCCGAACACTGGGGGTCGATGCTCATGGTCTAGTAGGGTCGATTGGCCATCGACGTCCATGCTACCCCTTGTGGGTTTTGGTCAATTTTTCTTACTTCAGTCCATTCTTTGTGTTTGGGGTCCTATGACTTGCTCCTATAGTCCATTCCACACATGTTCTATGGCCTAGAATCATGATTCATTCACCTATATGGCTTTCATGAATTTCCCCATGGTTTTTCATAAAAACCTAACCATGGGTTGATGGTTTAGGTTTCTCCGAGATCATACTCTCTTCATTATCTACCCTAAGGTCTTTAGAAACTCATGGAACTAGTATCCATACCTGAGAAGAATACTCCTTCTCTGCAACTCTTCTCCTTTCTGCCTTCTTCTCTTCTTTCCTTCTCTTCCTCTTCTCTTCCTTCTCTTCTCTTTCTCTCAATTCAATTAGGGTTGTAAAAGGAGTGAAAAAGGCTTAGGGACGTCCTATTTATCGAGTTGGAATTCCCAAAATATGTCCCATTGAGATTAGGAAGGAATCCCATTGAAATTAGGAAACATTCCTAATTTCTATTTTTACCGAGTACTGGGGGTCGATAGGGGGGTTAGAGATCCCATCGACCCCGGGTTCCTAAAGTGTCCGACCCCCAATGTAAAACTGGGGGTCTGACTTCTGTCTTGGGGGGGTCCGACCCTCCCTTGCTGGGTATCCGACCCTCCTCTTAATTTAAGTGTTTTTGGGTCAGTTTAATACCTGGAATCGTGATCTCCTTCATGCACTTGGTCCATTTGGTTCATCCATGATGGGTAAACCTGGTTTAAGGTGGTAAAACCGGGTTAGTTTGATACGGGTCTTACAACTCCCCCTTACTTATAAAAATTTTGTCTCCGAAATTGTTCATACCTTCGGTGTCAAATAAATGAGGGTATTGCTTTCGCATAGCACTCTCTTCTTCCCATGTAATTTCTTCCATGTCTTTACTTCTGCAAGTGACCTTAACATAATGGATATCTAGGTTGCGTAGTCGTTGAACCTTTCTGCTAGTGATTTCAATTGGTGTTACTTCAAAGGTCAAATCATCAGTCAAATCAGGTAGATCTACTGTCAGAACGTGCATTGGATCCTTGACATACTCCTTCAATAAGGAAATATGAAATATGTCATGCACACTTGACATAGATGGTGGTAGTGCTACTGATAAGCCACTTTCCCACGCTTAGCTAGGATCTCATATGGCCCGACATATCTTGGACTTAATTTTCCTTTTTGTCCAAACCGTTTTAGGCCTCGCATAGGCGATAACTTTAAGAATACTTTATCACCCATGATGAACTCAAGATCTCTGTGTCGAGTATCGGAATATTGCTTCTGACGATTCTGGGCTGTTCTCACTCTTTCCTTGATAATGTCGACCACTCGACAAGTCTCTTCAACAAATTCTGGTCCAACGAGACTACGTTCCCCAACTTCATTCTAAAACAATGAAGTTCGACACTTTCGGCCATACAGTGCTTCATAGGGTGACATCTGTATAGTGGCCTGATAGCTATTGTTATAAGAGAACTCGATCAGTGGTAACTTTTCATCCCATGATCCTTTGAAATCAATTACACATGCTCATAGCATATCTTCTAGAATCTGAATTGTACGCTCTGACTGTCCATCTGTCTGTGGATGGGATGCAGTACTAAACATCAGTGTTGTACCCATATCCTTTTACAATCCTTCCCAAAACTTAGATGTAAATCGTGGATCTCTATCGGACACAATGCTCTCTGGTACACCGTGTAATCGAACAATATTATCCACATACAGATTTGCTAACCTTTCTAGTGTAAACTGAGGTCGTATCGGTATAAAGCGAGCTGTTTTGGTCAGGCGATCTACAATCATCCAAACTGCGTCAACTACTCGAGGAATCAGTGGAAATCCTACGACGAAGTTCATAGTGATGCTGTCCCATTTCCATGCTGGTTTCGGTAACGGCTGTAACAGTCCTGCGGGTCTTTGTTGCTCAGCCTTTACTTTCTGACAATTTAGGCATTGAGACACGAACATCGCTACATTTGCTTTCATTCCTCTCCACCAATATAGTTTCTTTAGATCATGATACATTTTTGTACTTCCAGGATGTATCGAATAGATGGTGGTATGGGCTTCATTCATCAGTCGGTGTCTAATGTCCACACTTTCTGTTTCGGGTACACATATTCTTATTTTGTACTTCAGTACCTTCTCTTCGTCCCAGGTGAACTCAGGGTTAGTCCTACCTTTTTCGATGTCTTCTTTTACCATTCTTAAGTAAGGTTCTACTTTGATGGCTGTCTTCACTTCATCAATTATATCCGGTATAAAATCTTCAATGCGGCGAACATATTTGAAAACCGATGAATAAACCCTTGGTTGGCTGATCCATCCGTTGTATCTATCACATACTGCTCATTGCCATGATTGAATACCATTTCGATAGTACGCATTGCTGCAGTTGTGCTAACCTCCCCCTGAGATTTTATCGTTGCCTTTCTGCTCAATGCATCTGCTACTAATTCTTAGCCTTTAGTGCTGAGAGTATGAGCTTGCGTTTACGAAGAAGTTTGGTGCCCAAAAAACTGAATTCTGCTTCTTCTTTGTCTTTAAATATTAGTTTCTTTTCGACGCATAGTTGGTTCATAGAATGTCGAGCTAACCAGTCCATTCCAAAGATGACGTCAAAGTCTGCCATCCCAAGTTGGATCAAGGTTGCATCTAAGGTTTTCTCGCCAATGAGAACTAGACACGGCCCATAACCATTTTTCTAACTCCACTTCTAACCCCATCGGTGACCGTACAAGTATTTTGTAATCTAATGTTTTGATGGGTAAATTCAGTTTCTTTCCAAATGACACAGATATAAAAGAATGAGTAGCTCCTGAGTTGAAGAGTACTCTGGCGGGTATGCCATTTATATGTACGATACCTGTGATTTATTTTTCTTCGTTTACATGCTCATACAATGTAATACAACTTAAAAAGGTTTCAGTCATACCTGTGACCACATCGGGTGATGCGACAGCATCCTCGGATGTAATAGCATAAACTCGTCCTTGATGTAGCTCCTTCCTGGGCTTAGGACACTCCCTTGCCATATGCCCCGCTTGGTTGTAGTTAAAACATTTTGGGCCTTCTGTATTTAGCAAAGCCTTGAGCACGAAAGGGTTTAAATGTCTTATTATTCCCTCCGTTATAAGCATTTCCAGCTAGTCTTTTCATACCTCTGTTCTGTGTGAAATAGCTTTCCTTCTGGCTCGATTCAATAACTCGAGCAATTTGCACAGCTTCATTATATATTTTCTTCTCCAATCCTAGAACATGCTCTCTGATGCTTCCTCTAAGCCCCGTGAAAAACCTACGGGTCTTAGTGTCTTCTTCTTGCATGCTGAGTGGTGCAAAGAAAAATAGCTCCTCAAAATGTTGTTGATATGCATCCACGGACATCTGTCCCTGATATAAACTCAGGAACTCCTTCTCCATAGAATCTTTGAAGCTTCAGGGAAAGTACTTCTCAAAGAAAGCTTCTTTATATATAGCCCAAGTCAATAGGGCGTGCTTGGTTAATAGATAGGCCCTGGTAGATTTCAACCAATGATGTGCATCACCTTTTAGCATGAAGGTGGCACATAATACCTTTTCTTCTTCTGTAATAGTCATCGTAAGAAAATTTCTCTCCATCTCGTCGATCCAATGTTGTGGCCATAAAGGATCGGACGGTTTACCATTAAACCCCTTGGGCTTCATCTTTAAGAATCCCTCAACCAGTCTAGAGTGGTCCATCTGATTCTGAGGGTATGCCCCAAACATAGGTTGTGGATACTGGTAATTAGCCTGAACTGCTTCAGGACCTGGTACTAGAATCGATGCGGCTGCTGGTTGAGGTGTTTGAGGTGCTGAGTGGTTACCCACCGGTGCTGCACTTGTTTGTCCAGTCGGCATTGGTGTAGCATGTACTGCCTGAAACATAATGCCCATTGCTGTATGCATTTGAACCTGTGCGTGTTGCATTTGTTGAAGCTGTTGCGCTAGGTTTATAACCACAGTTGCTAGCTCCGGTGGTGGGGGTCGCAAGTTTGTAGGATTTTCCTGGCCCAAATTTACTGGTGGTGCAACCTGCGGATTTCCCTGTGCATAAACATTTTCTTGGCTGACTTCCTCCACAGGTGGTAGTGGTGGAACTATATTTTGGCTTTGCCTGGTTACTCTACGTCCAGCCATATGTTCCTCTCAAATTGGTGGTGCCTGAAAATCATTAAAATACGTGAGGCAATCATTTATATTTCTTGTAGGCACACAAACCGATGTTATTTTCAAAATTTTCAGTTCATTCTTTGAAAAATACTGTCTTTTCTATACAGGGTCGATGGTGGGGGTCGATGGTATGTCCGATCCTCAGTATCCGACCTTGGGAATCACCCATTCTTCCCGAGAGCCGGGCGTCGATGCGGGGGTCAATGGATGTTCGACCCCCAGGTGCGACCCCTGGTTTTCTGTCAGGTTCCCGAGAGCTAGGGGTCGATATGGGGGTCGATTATCCTGGTCAAATTCTCCGACCCCCGGACCAAAAATTAGTTTTTTAAGGTCCGATTCTGATTCATTTCCCATTTTTCCTCCTCCATTTTGACTCGTCTCTCACCTCTGAGTTGCTACAGTCTCAACTCCGCTATATTGGTCATTTCGGTACTGTGTTTCGACGTCTACATCATTCCTACAGGTATGTCTTCTCACTTTTACCTATTTTTAGGTTTTCATTTCTAGGTTTTTGCTCGTTTATCTTGTATTTTTCAAAATAAACTTTTTCCAATCATAAAAATTTGATTTTTATTGGGGGCTTTTGTTATTGGTTATTCGAGGAACGAAAGCCCTCAAAAATATTTGGGTTTCATCGGTTGGTTATTGAGAAACTCGAATTTTGCTCTTTTTGCCCCAATTTGTCAAAATTTTTGACTTCTCGCAATTTCTTCAAATTGGATTCCATTAGTTAGGATTTCCTACTGTGTGAGTGTTACAGGATATGCTAGAACCTACGTAAGTCCTCTTTCCCACGTGTATGGGTGACAAGTGAGGCTTTTGGCCTACTTACGTCGTTATAATGTCAAAATTTCGTATTTTTCTACCCTACGAACATACTATCTGTTTTTCTTTCTTATTTGCAAATATCATGGCCCGTAACAAAGTACCCAGAGTCTGCGATCCTCTTCGTTTCCACTCCAACGAAGCCAAGGCACAGTATGCCCACTATGCTCGCAAGAAAGTAGAGGGAGGTCGTATGGTGAACTTGGCTGAGTTAGCCTTGTTCAACGTGGAGAGAGCCTTTGGTGATATGGGGTGGCTCCCTGTCATCACTTACAACGCGTGCACCCGTCCGGATTTGGTACGCCAGTTCTATTGTAACCTCCAGGTGGTGGGGGATTACAATGATGTGGAGAGGGGTGATGAGCTACGCATCACGAGCTACGTTGAAGGGATTGACATCTCATTCGATTATCGGCAGCTGGCCGACCTACTAGGCATTTTCAATGCTGGCCCCATGATTTTCTGTGCTCCTGGAGAGCCCCAGTTATTCTCTCTATGGATGAGGGCCGAGATCGATAATCAGTTCCTACGACCAGATCGCTGGCAGATGAGAGCATGTTATATGCGTCTAGCTCCACGGGTATATTGCAAGATCATTCAGCATAACCTGATCCCATAGAGTGGTCATTACGAGAGGGTTTCCTAGCTGACCCAGTATCTTTTATACAGTATTTGCATAGGCAGCCCGTCTGCCTTTCGTACATCATCATGCATACCATGATCACTGCTACGTTGCCCAGTCACACTGGTAACCTTCCCTACGGACGTATGATCACTATCTTGCTTACCCGCTTGGGGGTTGATTTAGTGGATGAGAAGATTCAGGAGAAGTCCTTCTCATCACCTCTAGATTGGGAGACTATTTGCAAGATGGGCATGCAGGATGCTCAGGTTAGTGATGAGGAGAGGAACGCGATGGTGCGCCCTCGCACTTGCGTAGAGATAACTGATGCTGAGGCAGCTGTCGCCGTCGCTGGAGTTCATACGGAGCCTGCTGGTGATGATGACCATATGTACATGGATGTAGACTCTATACCACCTCCTTCACCTACACATGCGGCTGGAGCTAGTACATCATATGCAACTGGTCTTTCACATGCGGCTGGTACTTCTCATGCAGCTTGTCCGTCACACCCACCCCCTGATATGATGGAGATATTACATGAGATCAGAGAGACTCAGCGCAAATCTGATCTGAGGATGGGGGAGTTACTAGACGCTCAGCGGGTGAGAGTGGATGAGCTACTAGACACCCATCGTCCATCAGACATGAGGATGGGAGAGCTCATAGAGGCTCAGCGCCGGTCAGATATGCAGATGGAGGAGCTCTTGGGTGCTCAACACGGGACTAATCAGCGGGTAGGTGATCTTACAGCTAGTCTTCAGACGACCCAGACTCAGATAGCTTGGTTGATTAGAGTCTACGCGGGACGATAAACGTTAGCTTCGGGCGGCATCACACACTTGTATATAGAGGTGGGGTCAATAAACGTTAACCTTTGACTACCTAAACCTTTCTATTGCATATTGCAAACATTAAACTAGACCAAAGATATGAATTGACTGCATACATATGTATTGTTGCATTGTTTTGTTTGCTCGTTGAGCCATGATGTGTGCTCACCCCCTCGACGTCGAATATTTTTAATTGATGATGTAGGTACTACCGTCAAAGATTATGTCAATGCTCCAGTATACGGGCACGTGGCGGCGATGGAAGTTGAAGATGAAGTTGATACACATGACTCCTCTTGCGAGTGCAACTCATGTGTATTCGATTAGATTTTTAGTTTTCTTTATTTGGATTTAGTAAAGACATGTATTTGATATTTATTTATGTCATAATTGATACAGAATGATTTGCTATTTAAATATTAATGTGTATTTACTCTTATTGTGCTTGTGGATGTATGAGGTTCAGATAAAACGGATTCCGCTTGTCCGAGATCCTGGTTGAACCGTTGGTTCTTCTCATGAGGCTGGTCCTTCTCATGCAGCTGGTCCTTCACACCCACCCCCTGATATGATGCAGATATTGCATGAGATCAGAGAGACTCAGCGCAGATCTGATCTGAGGATGGGGGAGTTACTAGACGCTCAGTGGGTGAGATTGGATGAGCTACTAGACACCCAACGTACATCAGACATGAGGATGGGAGAGCTCATAGAGGCTCAGCGCCGGTCAGATATGCAGATGGAGGAGCTTTTGGGTGCTTAGCGTGGGACTGATCAGCGGGTAGGTGATCTTACAGCTAGTCTTCAGACGACCCAGACTCAGATAGCCTGGTTGATTAGAGTCTACGCTGAGGATTATGACAGAGATCGTGAGGCACCGCCTCCTCCTTCACCTCCAGTTTCATCATTGTATTTATTTCCTTTCATTGTACTACAGAGTAACTGTCCGGGTTGTGGACTGTACTCTGCTTTAGCTATTTATATACGTTTGTTTCTCTCTCATTGTATTTAATATTGTTCCCCCTTTAATAGATTCATTATTCTCTTTTCAAATTTTGCCTCAAACATCACTTGTGCTTAAAATGTGTAAATGTGTTAATATTACAGTTTTTTACTTTTATCCTATCTCAGTTCACAATTCGACGTGAAAGTATAATAGGTTAGCGGACACGGCCTGAAATGCTCTGATACCATGTTGTCACACCCCAATTCAGCACACTTCAGAATCGTGTGATGAACTGCTAGCAAACCAACGGTTCAACCAGGATCTCGGACAAGCAGAATCCATTTTATCTAAACCTCATACATCCACAGGCATAATAAGAGTAAATACACATTAATATTTAAATAAAAAATTATTCTGTATCAATTATGACATAAATAAATATCAAATACATGTCTTTACTAAATCCAAATAAAGAAAACTAAAAATCTAATCGAATACACATGAGTTGCACTCGCAAGAGGAGTCATGTGTATCTACTTCATCTTCAACTTCCATCGCCGCCACGTGCCCGTATACAGGAGCATTGACATAATCTTTGACGATAGTACCTACATCATCAACTAAAAATATTCGACGTCGAGGGGGTGAGCACACATCATGGCTGAACGAGCAAACAAAACAATGCAACAATACATATGCATGCAGTCAATTCATATCTTTGGTCTAGTTTAAAGTTTGCAATATGCAATAGAAAGGTTTAGGTAGTCAAAGGTTAACATTTATTGACCCCACCTCTATATACAAGTGTGTGATGCCACCCGAAGGTAACGTTTATCGTCGACTCACAAGAACCCAATTCATGAACATTGTACAATAAAGGTTAACGTTTATTGCTGTACAGTGCCATACCAACACGTAAGCCCCTGCTGGCAAGGGCTGCAAACTGGGCTCGCAAATAACCAATCCTAATGCCAAAAAGTGTGTCCAAGGCCTCACCCCAGCATCCCTCAGAACGTCCATAGAGATAGAGCTAAAGCCCCCCGGTAGAGTCAGAGACTACAAGGACCGAGACCACCTCCCCTGATGCTCTACGATGTAATAGTTCTGCTAAAGTAATGACGAGACGACGATGCTAATGTACAAGACTTGAGTTAGAGATAGAGCTAGAGTGTTGAGGCCCAGCCTATGACACCCCCCGTGATATTCGCTCACATCTAGTACACCAACCACACACATACATTCACATGCCTATTCCTATCATCATCATCAATATCATGTTATCAACAATAAAGTAAATATATGCATGAACAAATAATATAAATATTGGATGACATGTTGTATGCACATTACAAACATATTCGCATAGGATCAAGACTAGCATTGGACTCAAGAAAAGAGAAAATAGTTTATTATTAACTAATTAGTTTGGAGTTCGGTTTCCTCACCTTAGCTTGCTAATAGGTCCTCTTTCAAGCTTTAAGATCACCTTTATGTTGCTATTATATTGCTAGAAGACCTAACAAAGTCGATAAAATTTAATTAGAATTAATTTTGAATTTAAAATCATTCTGTTAACTGGGGGTCGGAGGTAGGGTCGGAGTAATGATCGACCCTGGGTGCGACCACCCCTATTCTGGACTTCCCGACATCGGGGGTCGATGCTCAGGGTCTGGTAGGGTCGATTGGCCAATGACCCCCCATGCCACCCCCTGTGGGTTTTGGTCAATTTTTCTTACTTCAGTCCATTCTTCGTCTTTGGGGTCCTATGACTTGCTCCTACAGTCCATTCCACACATGTTCTATGGCCTAGAATCATGATTCTTTCACCTATATGGCTTTCATGATTTTCCCCATGGTTTTCCATAAAAACCTAACCATGGGTTGATGGTTTGGGTTTCTCCGAGATCATACTCTCTTCATTGCCTACCCTAATGTCTTTAGAAACTCATGGAACTAGTATCCATACCTGAGAAGAATACTCCTTCTCTGCACTCTTCTCCTTTCTGCCTGCTTCTCTTCTTTCCTTCTCTTCCTCTTCTCTTCCTTTTCTTCTCTTTCTCTCAATTCAATTATGGTTGTAAAAGGAGTGAAAGAGGCTTAGGGATGTCCTATTTATAAAGTTGAAACTCCTAAAATGAGTCCCATTGAGATTAGGAAGGAATCCCAATAAAATTAGGAAACTTTCCTAATTTCTATTTTTACCGAGTACCGGGGGTCGATAGGGGGTCAGAGATCCCGTCGACCCCTGGTTCCTATAGTGTCCGACCCCCATGTAAAACTGAGGGTCTGACTTCTGTCTTGGGGGGGTCCGACCCTCCCTTGCTGGGTATGCGACCCTCCCCTTAATTTAATTGTTTTTGGGTCAGTTTAATACCTGGAATCCTGATCTCCTTCATGCACTTGGTCCATTTGGCTCATCCATGATGGGTAGAGCTGGTTCAAGGTGGTTAGACCGGGTTAGTTTGATACGAGTCTTATAGACGTATCTAACATATTGTGGAAAACCCGGTTCATGGGTTCCATGAAAGTCGCTGGTGCATTTGTTAATCCGAAAGACATGACCAAGAATTCATAATGTCCATATCTGGTCCTGAAAGCTGTCTTAGGAATATCACCATCTTTAATGTTCAACTGATGGTAGCCTAATCGAAGATCGATCTTAGAAAATACTTTTTCTCTTTGCAACTGATTGAACAAGTCATCGATCTAAGGTAGTGGATATTGATTCTTGATTATCAGTTTGTTCAACACTCGGTAGTCGATACATAATTGAACGCTACCATCCTTCTTCTTTACGAACAATACTGGCGCTCCCCATGATGATATACTGGGTCGGATATAACCTTTGTCCAATAATTCTTGTAGTTATACTTTCAATTCCTTTAGTTCAGTAGGAGCCATTCGATAAGGTGCTTTTGATACTGGTGCGGCTCCAGGTATAAGATCTATCAAAAACTCAGTGGCTCGGTCGGGTGGTATTCCTGGTAGTTCCTCTTAAAATACGTCGGGGTAGTCCCGCACGACATCAATATCTTCCATCCGTGGTGCTTCTTTGGTAAGGTCGACCACTGACACTAGATACCCGACTACTCCTTTCTCAAGGCACTTCTTAGCCTTTAATGCTGAGAGTATGAGCTTGCGTTTATGGGGAAGTTTGGTTCCCGCAAAACTTAATTCTGCTCCTTCTTTGCCTTTAAATGTTAGCTTCTTTTCGGTGCATAATAGGTTCGTAGAATGCCAAGCTAACCAGTCCGTTCCCAAGATGACGTCAAAGTCTACCATCCCAAGTTGGATCAAGGTTGCATCTAAGGTTTTCTCGCCAATGAGAACTAGACACGGCCCATAACCATTTTTTAACTCAACTTCTAACCCCATCGGTGACCGTACAAGTAGTTTGTAGTCTAATGTTTTGATGGGTAAATTTAGCTTCTTTCCAAATGACACAGATATAAAAGAATGAGTAGCTCCTGAGTCAAATAGTACTCTGGCGGGTATGTCATTTATAGGTACAATACTTGTGATTTATTTTAACTTAGTCTACATACTTACACAATGTAATACAACTTAAAAGGTTTCTGTCATACCTGTGACCACATCAGGTGGTGCGGAAGCATCCTCAGATGTAACAACATAAACTCGTCCTTGATGTAGCTACTTCCTGGGCTTAGGACACTCCCTTGCCATATGCCCCGCTTGATTGCAGTTATAACATTTTGGACCCTCAGTATTTGGCTTTGGCTGCTGTTGAGTTACTGGGGTAGTCTTCGGTACTGCAGTTAAGCCTTGAGCACAGAAGGGTTTGAATGTCTTATTATTCCCCCCGTTAATAGCAGGCCTTTTTATACCTCTGTTCTGTGTGAAATAACTCTCCTTCTGGCTCGATTCTATAACTCGAGCAATTTGCACAGCTTCATTATATATTTTCTTCTCCAAACCTAGAACATGCTCTCTGATGCTTCATCTATGTCCCGTGACAAACCTACGGGTCTTAGTGTCTTCTTCTTGCATGCTAAGTGGTGCAAAGAAAACCAGCTCCTCATAATGCTGTTGATATGCATCCACGGACATCTGTCCCTGATATAAACTCAGGAACTCCTTGTAAGACCCGCACTCTGAAAACCCGGTCTAACCTTGGTTTTGTATCGTGACAGGTCTTCCGATCATCACCGAGCCAGACGAGGCAAGCGGATAACAAACAGGTACGAAATCGGACCGAAGTCGACCAATTATACCTAGTTTTAGGTATACCGGTCGATGGTACCGGATGATGGTACCGGTCGATCGGTATGGCCTGCACAGCTATGTGCGGGAATTTGGAAATTGGTCTCTGCGGGTCCCGCTTTCCTGATTTCGAATCCTAGAAGTTTCCTAATCCTAGTAGGGTTACTAAACCCTATTTCTAGCCTATAAATACACCCTTAAACCCCTCAAATCCTTTCCATTGTCTCTCACAAACGCTAGAGAAGAGAAAGAGCTTGGAAAGGAGAAGGAGTTAGGAAGAAGAAGGAGGTGCCACCATTACCGTTTGACGAAGCTCTCGCTACGCCTGTCAACGGTAAGTGTTTGAATCCATCTTCTTACCCTATGTTAGTTATGTGGGTGGATCAATACCATGCAAAGTAGGTATTGATCTAAAACCCTAAATTGGCCAATAAACCCTAAGTTGCCGTCAAACCCTAGATTCGAGTTTCGAGATGATATTCATCGAAACGAGACTTGAATGAGTTGGGGATAGCTCTAACTCAAGCCTAGACTTAGAATGGATAGGAGAAACCCTGAAAATCCGTGGAGGATGATCGACGACAGTCGAAGAACCCATGTATGGTCTTCCGGAGACATACCGGTCGACTATACCGGTTGCACATAGTGCGACCGGTATGTTGCGACCGCTACCTCTCGGGAGGTTGTTTGTGGGGGACCGGCTGACCATACCGGTCGCCAGTCTTTCCCACAGAGCTGCGACCGGTACATGCCACCGGTCAGCTCTGTGAGGGTAGTTTGTGATCTCTGTTGGTTTCCGACCAACATGAAACCTTAAATAATATATTCTAATGAAACCCTAATATTATGTAGGATGCTGTGACTTATCGTTTGGATCTTGCGACGTGGAGCAAGTGATCGAACGAGCGTCAAGTAAGGGAATCTGACCTAAACCTAATAATTAATGGACAGTAAATCGTTGCTAATCATTGAATGTCTATGATGTGATGTTTGTGCATATTCACATGCCATCCTTTACTTTCAGTTATTATTGTTATTGTTCATGCATTCATAGGATGTGATTGTTAGGCATGTGATTGTTTTTGTTGGTGTGTGGAGTGGGGCATGGGCCTGGGATCGCTCTTCACACTGGCACCTTTTGTAGTATTCTATCTTAACATGCTTGGTACGGGTGGGGTATCAGGGGAAGATCGGGGTACGGTGGTCTCCGATATTGATGTTGTCCCAGCAATCGTTGGGTGGTACTGAGGATTCTGAGTCGACGCTGGCTTGTCCACGATGCTTTAGCTCTATCTCTATACCGTAGGGAGTTATGTTGGGATAGGGTCTACCTGCGTATTGTTTCTATCCTAGTGGGTTAGTTGCGGATAGGGTATCAGGGGGAGGTGAGGTTTTGGTGGTCTCCGACCCGGCCTGCACGCTCTAGCTCTATCTCTATGCCGTAGACGGTTGTGCTGGGATAGAGCATACATTGTTGACATCTAGGATTGGTTAGTTGCGAGCCCGGGTTGCGAGCCCGGCCGTAGGGGCTTAGGTACCGGTATGGGTAGAGTATCGGGGAGGTGCGGGTATACCTTAGCTCTATCTCTATTCCATGATGGGTGCATGTGGGTTAGTGGTAGTGTGATTACTGTGCGACGCCACACACTCGTGTATAGAGGTGCGGGGGCCACCAAACCTTTCTATAGCACATTGCAAACTTAAACCAGACCACAGCATAAAAATGATTGTTACTCATGCATAATATTGTGAAACTGTCTGATTGTCTTACTGAGCTGTATTGTGAGCTCATCCTTTGTGCACATCTTGTTTTAGATCTGGATGCAGGTTATACTGTGGACGATTACGTAAACGCTCCGGCGTATGGCGGTGCTGCGGCGTTGGACGTACAGGCAGGACAGGACGAGCATGATGCTTCATGCGAGTGCCCTTTCTGCGTGTACCTGTGATGGATTTTACTTATTTGTTTCAGTTATTTTTGTTTGTTATTAAGAGATGTAAAAGATTATTATTTTATGTTTGAATTTGAATAATGGGATATTTATTTAAATTATCAATAGATACTCAGTTCATGCTATTTAAAGTCTTCCGCTGTATATTTATATTCTGATTGTGGTTATGTGTAATTGGTTTGTATGGGTGGACACGGCCTATTCGAGATCCTGGTGTGAACCGTTGGTTCAATGACGGTTTACTCACACCGTTCTGGTTGGATCAGAATTGGGGTGTGACAACTTGGTATCAGAGCCCTCGGGCTCTGTTCCAACAAACCATGCTGCACTTAACTGGGTCGATGAACTGAGTTAGGAAAGTTTAAAAATCTTAATACAAACACACCCTAAGCATTGTTTGATACCTGAGACGGACTAAGAAAGAGAATAATATACTATTCTAATTATGAAACTTAATATGTGCACATACACTAGTTAGGAAAAACCATGAACTTTTATTAAATAGAAAAGTGTATCAAATGTAATAGTGCTACAGGGTACAGTCCACAAACCGAAAAGTTACCCTGTTATATAAACAGTCATATGAAAAGAAAAGTAAATGGAAAATCATGGGGTAGGAGGCCTGGGAGGTATGGGGTCAGCTATATCATAGTCCCGCTCGTATGCGACCCTAAGCCAATGCTCCTGGTCCTGGGTCACTCGTAGACCACGAGCCAGGCGTCCCAACTCCTGACCCATCGCTCGCCGAGACTCCGGGATGACCCTGCGGGTGTCCCCCGATCTCAGTAAACATACTCAACACTGAGTCGGGAGGGGGCTAAGATGGCCCAGCTGTGGGAACAGATGGTGGTGGTATAGGTAGAGGCTGTGGGGTAGGCACTGGTGCCTCCCCAACTACATCGTCATCATCATCATCCCCCATCTCTGCCGCATAGGCCGCATTGGCCGTGGCTGCTGCTGCGGCTGCTGCTGCTACTCTCCCAAGTGGACGAGGGTGAGCCTCCAACTCGTCATCACTAACGGGTAGATCAACCATCTGCATCCTATTTATCCCATCCCAGTCGATGTCGGAGGTCATGGAGTCCTCGACGGCTACCTCTCCTCTGAAACTCACGCCCAGACGGCGAAGAAGGAAAGTGACGAGACGGCCATAGGGAAGGTTGCTGGCCCGATCGGCCACAGCCGCTCGATGCATAGTCCGGATGATGAGGTAAGGAAGTGAGATCCGCTCTCCTGTGCAGACACAATAGGTGACGTACTGGGTGAGCTGGGACAACTCATTGTAGTGACCGCTCTGTGGCACTATATCGTGCTGGATGATGCGGCTATAGACCCGGGGTATAGGTCTCAAGCTAGCTGCCTTCATAGGAGCCCCAGGATTGAGTATCTGATGCTCTATCTCCCGGCACAAATCTTCAGTCAAGTAACCTTTCGCTTTGGGGGCGCAGTACACCAAATCTGCATCATTGGGAACCCCAAGCAGATCAGCCAACTGGTGGGTGTTGAAGGAAATATGTACACCCCGGACGTAACTGGTGATGCGTAGATCCCTACACTGGTTCGGGTCTTCGACATCCCCTTCGAGTTCCAGATTCGCATAAAAGTGCTTGACCAGATTAGGGCGTGTAGTCTCTGTGTAGGAGATAACCGGCAGCCAACCTAGAGCGCCAAAAGCCGTCTCTACATTGAACCGGTGCAATTGTCCCACGTCGACCCGGCACCCGGATACAATACTCTTATCATCAAACCAGGGAAACCGAGCTTAAGCTTCCAAGGAGCGAAACCATAGCTCATCTAGCTGAGGGATTGGTGGAGAGGGAACCCGAGAACTAGAACTATGTGAACGTTTCCCGAGGTTGCATCTAGGAGCCATTTAGAATCTGCAAAACAAAAGAAAAAGAGATAAAAGTTAGAAATTTTCAAAATTTCGGCAGCATAACGACAGTAAATTGGGAAAAAGCCTCGAACTCACCCAAAAACATGGGGAGGAGGACTTACGTAACCCCCACACTCTTCATTAAGCCAATCACAAGCAATTATAACAAGAAATTGCAAGAAATTTCAAGAATTAAGAAAAATTATAAAAATTTCGAAATTTCATGAAAACCTAGGTCAAAAGATGAAAATTTTGATTTTTAGGAAAACCGTTCGGTGGAACCCCAAATTAGTTGAGGGCTTTTCCTCTTGGGGGTCCCTAAACCCTTTCTAAGCCGAAGGAAAAGAGTTCCTACGGTTAAAACATCTCGAACAAAGAAAAACCTAAAATTTTACATATAGACGATATGGAAAATTCTTAAAAATATGAGAGAGAGAGAGAGAGGACCTACCTGGAGACGATGTTCTAGCTTTGGAATGCGAGAAATCGGCTTCTAAGAGTACCGGTCGGACTGTAGCAACTCGGTTGGGCAGAGAGGAATCGCCACCGGAGAGAAAGAGAAAAGAAAAGTGAGAAAAATCTCACTTTTTCGCGATTTTAAAGCCATTTTGGGCATAGCGGTCGACGGTTATGCCTATACCGGTCGACCGGTATCGACCCAGGTGTGCGACCGCTATGTCTCGGCCATAAAAATTTTCTGACCGGTCGACTATACCGGTCGCAACACTGTATACAGAGTGGCGACCGGTATCTCATAGACATGCGACCGGTATGTCTCGGCCAGAAATTTAATTTTGACCGGTCGACTCTAACGGCCGCAGCATATTTCCACAGGTGTGCGACCGGTATGTTGCGACCGGTACGCCCCAAAAGAGCCAGAAAAATTTAATTAAAAAAAAA
Organism: Protea cynaroides; assembly: GCA_028583415.1. Classification (NCBI taxonomy): domain Eukaryota; kingdom Viridiplantae; phylum Streptophyta; class Magnoliopsida; order Proteales; family Proteaceae; genus Protea; species Protea cynaroides. The sequence continues at coordinate 53,674,956 of CM053273.1, read as the reverse complement.
AATTTCCAAAATTGTGTAAATCGAAATGTTACTTCTTGACTATTTTCCTGCATTATTCAAGACTAACACTACTATTATTGATGATTCTCACGTGTTATGTCTTCTTCTCAGATCCAAATAAATAGTCTGAGATGGCAGGTGGAAACGGTCGAAGGGGTCGAAAGCATCATCAGGCCAGAAAGTGCCTAGAAGAAGAGCAAGTTGAGCAAGACCAGGTTAGAGAAACCAGTCCTGAAGTGGAGGAGGAACAGGCTCCAGAAGTACCGACGGAATTACCGGGACCACCTCACAGGAATTCCGAGACCATAGTTACAAACTTGGTCAATCAGATGCAAGCTCAACAGAAGGAATTTCTGAGCGAGGTACTAAAGATGCTCAGGTCAGCAGGTTCTGTTCCCACTGGTAATACGCCCGAGTCAGGAGGAGTTAACACTAACCAACGGGTGCAGAGTAGCCCAAGGCCAAGGGCCCAAGCACAGAATGTACCACCACCGCATCGGTTTCCGTCGCCTTCTGCGTATCCAGGGGTGTATCCGTATCCACCACCATGGTACGGAGCAGATACACAGGGACAGCACGATCTTAGCAGGTCTGTGGACAGGTTCTTGAAGTTGAAACCGTCATCGTTCACCGGCAGGACAGGGAAACCATTGTGGCCAGCACAGTGGGTTTCTGAAATAGAAAAGAACTTCCGATTGATGACGTGCACTGAGGAGGAGAAGGTACTGTTTGCCACTCACATGCTGAGAGAGGACGCGAATGCTTGGTGGAATTCCACACGGGCATATTTGGAAAACCAATACACATTAGTGGACTGGGAAGTGTTTAAAGCGGCTTTCTTTGACAAATATTTTCCAAAGAGCTTCAGAGATCAAATGGAGAGAGAGTTTCTCAACCTGCAGCAGGCTTAGTCGACTGTAGATGCATATCAGCAGAGGTACGAAGAGCTGTTCTTCTTCGCACCGGTCGGTATGCGGGAAGAGGAGACAAAGATACGTAGGTTCACCATGGGACTACGTGGAAGCATCGGAGAGCACCTTTTGGGTCTGGATAAGAAGACCTACAACGAGGCAAAGTGCGGGTTGCGAGGGTGATAGAGTCTAGTCGGAGGGACAGCTTCTTCGCTCGAAACGGGGAGTGAAGAGATCTGTTGGAGAGAGCTCGGGTGGCAGTAATACTAGACCATTCCGCCCATACAGGGGCGACCGCCACAAGCACTGCGAGAAACAACCTGGCACCACCTGTGCCACAATTAGCCAGACCCAACCCGAATATTAAATGTTATAACGTCAAGAACCGGGACACGTTGCAAGGAACTGCACGCTACCTAAGAAGCAAGCTCCCCAAAGAAGCCAGAGTTTATGCAGTCACCACTGAAGAGGCAGCCGCATCACCTGATGTGGTAACTGGTACGACCTTATTCCTTACTATTTGGTTTACTCTTTCAGTTGCATGAGCATATAGAACTAAGGTGCAATATATTCCAGGGATTGTAAATGTAGCTGGGTTACCCGCCAGAGTATTATTTGACTCTGGGACCACGCACTCCTTTGTTTCTGTTTCTTTTGGGAAGCGAATGGAGTTACCAATCAAGCAATTGAACCCAAGCTTGATAGTTCGCTCCCCACTAGGAGTCGAAGTGGCTTTGACCAAGTATTATGGACCATGTACGGTAAGTATCGAGGGACGAGACTTAGAAGCAAGCCTAGTAATACTTGAGATGGCAGATTTTGATGTCATTTTAGGGATGGATTGGCTAGGCCATCATTCGGCCGTCCTTTTATGTGGTGAAAGGAAGCTTATGCTTCTCGACAAAGAGGGAAAGGAATACAGTTTCGCTGGAATTAAGCTATCTAGGAAGCGAAAGTTGATCCCTCTCCGCCCTAAAGACTAAGAGATGCTTGGAGAAAGGGGGAGTGGGTTATCTCAGTATCGTAGTCGACCTCACACAGCAGAGTCACTCAAGATGGAGGATATAGAGGTGGTTCGGGAGTTTCCGGATGTATTTCCCGGAAGATCTTCCATGCTTACCACCGGGACGGGGCTACAGAATTTGTGATAGATCTTATACCAGGTTCGGCTCCGGTGTCTAAAGCGCCATACAGGATGGCCCCAACCGAGTTAAAGGAGTTGAAGACCCAATTACAAGAATTGCTGGATAAGGGCTTCATACGACCTAGTATTTTGCCTTGGGGAGCACCTGTGTTGTTCGTCAAGAAGAAAGATGGAAGTGTACGGCTATGTATTGACTATCGTGAGCTGAACAAGTTGACGATCAAGAATCGGTATCCTTTGCCTAGGATCGATGATCTGTTCGATCAACTCGAGGTGCAAAGGTTTTCTCGAAGATCGATCTCCGATCGGGGTATCACCAATTGAAGATCAAGGCCGGAGATATTCCATAGACCGCTTTCAGGACGAGGTATGGGCATTATGAGTTTCTGGTTATGTCTTTCGGGTTGACCAACGCTCCAGCGTCGTTTATGGAACTGATGAACCGAGTGTTCCATGACATGTTGGACACTTCGGTCATCGTATTCATCGATGACATATTAATTTACTCTAAGGACATGGAGACTCATACAGCGCATTTGAGGGCAGCCCTACAACGGCTGAGGGATGTGAGGCTTTATGCAAAATTCAAGAAGTACGAGTTTTGGCTGAAGGAAGTGGCTTTCTTGGGCCATGTTGTATCCGGAGACGGTATCAAGGTTGATCCAAGCAAGATAGCTGCTATAGTAGGATGGGAAGCACCAAAATCTGTTGCAGAGATTCGTAGTTTCCTTGGGTTGGCTGGTTATTATAGAAGATTCGTGGAAGATTACTCCAGGATTGTGGTTCAACTCACCAGATTGACCAAGAAGGGAGAAAAATTTATATGGACAGATGAGTGTGAGAAGTGCTTCCAGACTTTGAAGTCAAGACTTGTCTCTGCACCTATCCTGACCATCCCCGAACCAAGCGTACCGTTTACTCTATATACGGATGCTTCGGGGTTGGGTATTGGGTGTGTTCCGATGCAAGGAGAATGGTGATCGCTACGCATCAAGACGGTTAAAAGAGCATGAGAAGAACTATCCTACGCATGACTTGGAGCTAGCAGCGGTTATTCATGCAATCAAGACTTGGAGACACTATTTGTACGGTGAGAAGTTTCGGATCAAGTCGGATCACAAGAGCTTAACTTATCTCTTCACTCGAAGGATCCGAATATGAGGCGGAGAAGGTGGCTGGAATTGTTAAAAGATTATGATTGCGACATCTAGTACCATCCGGGTAAAGCAAATGTGGTGGCTGACACCTTAAGCAGAAAGTGGGCATCGAAACCTGAGGCAGGACCGAGTACAAATGCTGCTTTGTGTGCTGCAGCTTCGAGTTCGATGGAAATTGATGAAGAACATATTATCGAAACTGCAAAAAGATCCAGTGGAGCAAGGCTTGATTCATAAGTTTACTATGATGTTCGCCGCGGTGAAGATCTCGCCGAGTCTAATTGATGAAGTCAAGGTAGCAATCCTACAGGATCCATATCTCAAGACAGTGCGAGAAGACTTAGAGAAGGGTACGTGTAATCCCGACTTTACCTTGGAATCGGGACAAAGTACTCAAGTATCGCGGACGGTTATGTATACCCGAGAGCGAAGACTGCGATATCGGAGGCCGAGTTATGGACCGAAGCTCATTACACTCCATATTCGGTACATCCGGGAAGTACCAAGATGTACCATGATCTAAGAAGACTATATTGGTGGAGGGGTATGAAAGCCGATATAGCCCGTTTTGTGTTCCAATGTCCGAATTGTCAACAAGTTAAAGCGGAAAGGCAAAGACCCGCAGGTTTACTACAGCCGTTACGGAACCTGCATGGAAGTGGGATTGTATCACTATGGATTTCGTCATCGGCTTACCTTTGACACCAAGGTCAATGGATGCAGTTTGGGTTATAGTAGATCGACTCACCAAGACAGCTCGATTTATTGCGGTCGAGATGGCCCCATATGAAGCTCTCTATGGGAGAAAATGTCGTACACCTCTGTTATGGAATGAAGTGGGGGAAAGAAGAATTGTAGGACCGGAGTTTGTTAAAGAAACTTGCCGAGTGATTGATCAGATCAAAGAGAGAGTAAAGACAGCTCAAGTTCGACAGAAGCACTATGCGGATAATCGACGTCGAGATCCGGAGTTTGCAGTGGGTGACAAAGTATTCTTGAAGGTGTCACCGGTGCGAGGTCTGAAACGGTTTGGTAAGAAGGGGAAGCTATGCCCCAGGTATGTGGGACCATATGAGATATTGAATCGACGTGGTAATATAGCATATCAATTGGCTCTACCACCATCTATGTCTAGTGTTCATAATGTGTTCCATGTATCATTACTGAAGAAGTATGTCAGAGATCCATCGCATATCTTGAGCGCTGATCCTCCAGACTTGACTGAAGACTTAACTTTTGTAGTGGTGCCTGTAATGCTCTCGAGCCGAAAAGTTCAACAACTTTGAACCAAGGATATCCACTATGTGAAGGTGCATTGGAGAAGCCAAAATGTGGAAGAAATTACTTGGGAAGAAGAGAGCGCGATGAGGAAGGAGTACCCTAACCTTTTTGACGATCAAGGTACGTTCAAATTTCGAGGCCAAAATTTCTTTTAAGGGTGGGGGAGTTGTAGTACCTACATGCATGCAAATTTCGGGACGAAATTTCTTTTAAGGGTGGTGGAGTTGTAAGACCCGTACTCTGAAAACCCGGTCTAACCTTGGTTTTGTATCGTGACAGGTCTTCCGATCATCACCGAGCCAGACGAGACAAGCGGATAACAAACAGGTACGAAATCGGATTGAAGTCGACCAATTATACCTAGTTTTAGGTATACCGGTCGATGGTACCGGATGATGGTACCGGTCGACCGGTATGGCCTGCACAGCTATGTGCGGGAATTTGGAAATTGGTCTCTGCGGGTCCCGCTTTCCTGAATTCGAATCCTAGAAGTTTCCTAATCCTAGTAGGGTTACTAAACCCTATTTCTAGCCTATAAATACACCCTTAAACCCCTCAAATCCTTTCCATTGTCTCTCACAAACCCTAGAGAAGAGAAAGAGCTTGGAAAGGAGAAGGAGTTAGGAAGAAGAAGGAGGTGCCGCCATTAACGTTTGACGAAGATCTCGCTACGCCTGTCAACGGTAAGTGTTTGAATCCATCTTCTTACCCTATGTTAGTTATGTGGGTGTATCAATATCATGCAAAGTAGGTATTGATCTAAAACCCTAAATTGGTCAATAAACCCTAAGTTGCCGTCAAACCCTAGATTTGAGTTTCGAGATGATATTCATCGAAACGGGACTTGAATGAGTTGGGGATAGCTCTAACTCATGCCTAGACTTAGAATGGATAGGAGAAACCCTGAAAATCCATGGAGGATGATCGACGGCAGTCGAAGAACCCATGTATGGTCTTCCGGAGACATACCGGTCGACTATACCGGTTGCACATAGTGCGACCGGTATGTTGCGACCGCTACCTCTCGGGAGGTTGTTTGTGGGGGACCGGCTGACCATACCGGTCGCCAGTCTTTCCCACAGAGCTGCGACCGGTATATGCCATCGGTCAGCTCTGTGAGGGTAGTTTGTGATCTCTGTTGGTTTCCGACCAACATGAAACCTTAAATAATATATTCTAATGAAACCCTAATATTATGTAGGACGCTGTGACTTATCGTTTGGATCTTGCGACGTGGAGCAAGTGATCGAACGAGCGTCAAGTAAGGGAATCTGACCTAAACCTAATAATTAATGGACAGTAAATCGTTGCTAATCATTGAATGTCTATGATGTGATGTTTATGCATATTCACATGCCATCCTTTACTTTCAGTTATTATTGTTATTGTTCATGCATTCATCGGATGTGATTGTTAGGCATGTGATTGTTTTCGTTGGTGTGTGGAGTGGGGCATGGGCCTGGGATCGCTCTTCACACTGGCACCTTTTGTAGTATTCTATCTTAACATGCTTGGTACGGGTGGGGTATCAGGGGAAGATCGTGGTACGGTGGTCTCCGATATTGATGTTGTCCCGGCCATCGTTGGGTGGTACTGAGGATTCCGAGTCGACGCTGGCTTGTCCACGATGCTTTAGCTCTATCTCTATGCCGTTGGGAGTTATGTTGGGAAAGGGTCTACCTTTATATTGTTTCTATCCTAGTGGGTTAGTTGCGGATAGGGTATCAGGGGGAGGTGAGGTTTTGGTGGTCTCCGACCCGGCCTGCACGCTCTAGCTCTATCTCTATGCCGTAGACGGCTGTGCTGGGATATAGCATACATTGTTGACATCTAGGATTGGTTAGTTGCGAGCCCAGTTTGCGAGCCCTGGCCAGTAGGGGCTTAGGTACTGGTATGGGTAGAGTATCAGGGGAGGTGCGGGTATACCTTAGCTCTATCTCTATTCCATGATGGGTGCATGTGGGTTGGTGGTAGTGTGATTACTGTGCGACGCCACACACTCGTGTATAGAGGTGCGGGGGCCACCAAACCTTTCTATAGCACATTGCAAACTTAAACCAGACCACAGCATAAAAATGATTGTTACTCATGCATAATATTGTGAAACTGTCTGATTGTCTTACTGAGCTGTGTTGTGAGCTCATCCTTTGTGCACATCTTGTTTTAGAGCTGGATGCAGGTTATACTGTGGACGATTACCTAAACGCTCCGGCGTATGGCAGTGCTGCGGCGTTGGACGTACAGGCAGGACAGGACGAGCATGACGCTTCATGCGAGTGCCCTTTCTGCGTGTACCTATGATCGATTTTACTTATTTGTTTCAGTTATTTTTGTTTGTTATTAAGAGATGTAAAAGATTATTATTTTATGTTTGAATTTGAATAATGGGATATTTATTTAAATTATCAATAGATACTCAGTTCATGCTATTTAAAGTCTTCCGCTGTATATTTATATTCTGATTGTGGTTATGTGTAATTGGTTTGTATGGGTGGACACGGCCTATTCGAGATCCTGGTGTAAACCGTTGGTTCAATGACGGTTCACTCACACCGTTCTAGTTGGATCAGAATTGGGGTGTGACACTCCTTCTCCATAGAATCTTTGAAGCTTTGGGAAAAGTACTTCTCAAAGAAAGCTTCTTTATATATAGCCCAGGTCAATAGGGCATGCTTGGTTAATAGGTAGGCCCCGATAGATTTCCACCAATGATGTGCATCACCTTTTAGCATGAAGGTGGAACATAATACCTTCTCTTCTTCTGTAATAGTCATCATCAGGAAATTTCTCTCCATCTCGTTGATCCAATGTGCTGGCCATAAAGAATCGGACGATTTATCGTTAAACTCCTTGGGATCCATCTTTAAGAATCGCTCGACCAGTCAGGAGTGGTCCATTTGATTTTTATTGGGGGCTTTTGTTATTGGTGACTCGAGGAATGAAAGCCCTCAAAAATATTTGAGTTTCTTCGGTTGGTTATCGAGGAACTCAAAATTTTCACTTTTTGCCCTAATTTTGGCAAAATTTTGAATTTCTTTAAATTTCTTGAAATTCAATCTAATTAGTTGCAATTTCCGCCTGTTTATGTCTCACAAGTTAGTTTAGGATCTATGTAAATCCTCCTGCCCATGTGTATGGGTGAAAAGTGAGGTTTTTATCCAATTTACATCGTTATTATGTCGAAATTTTAGATTTTTACTCACTACTAACCCAAATTTGTTTTTCTTTCTTATTTGCAGATACTATGGCTCGTACCAAGGTACCCAGAGTTCGCGACCGTCTTCGTTTCCATTCCAACAAAGCCGAGGCACAGTATGCCCACCACGCTCGCAAGAAGGTAAAGGGAGGTCGCAAGGTGAACTTGGCTGAGTTAGCCCTGTTCAATGTGGAGAGAGCATTTGGTGATATGGGATGACACCCTGTCATCACTTACGACGCGTGTACCCGTCCAGATTTGGTACGCCAGTCTACTATAATCTCCAGGTGGTGGGAGATTACAATGATGTGGAGAGGGATGATGAGCTACGCATCACGAGCTACGTCAAGGGGGTTGACATCTCATTTGATTATCGGTAGCTGGCCGACCTACTGGGCATTTCCTATGCAGGCCCCATGGTTTTTTGTGCTCCTGGAGAGCCCCAGTACTTCTCTCTACAGATGAGGGCTGAGATCGATAGTCAGCTCATTCGACCTGATCGCTGGAAGATGAGGGCGTGTTATCTGCGTTCTGATCCATGGGTATACTGCAAGATCATTCAGCATAACCTGATACCGCAGAGTGGTCATTACGAGAGGGTCTCCTAGCTTACCCAGTATCTCCTATATTTTATATGCACTAGGCAGCCTGTCTGCCTTCCATACATCATCATGCATACCATGATTAGTGCTACGTTGCCCAGTCACACGGGTAACCTTCCTTACGGACGCATGATCACTACCTTGCTTACCCACCTGGGGGTTGACTTATTGGATGAGAAGATTCAGGAGAAATCTTTTTCATCGCCTCTGGATTGGGAGGCTGTTTGCAAGATAGGCATGCGGGATGCCAAGGTCAGTGATGAGGAGAGGAACGCGATGGTCCGCCCTCACACTCGCGTCGAGATGGCTGACGCTGGGGCAGCAGCCGCAGCTGCTGGAGTTCATATGGAGCCTGCTGGTGATGATGACCGTCTATACATGGATGTGGACTCCATATCACCTCCTTCACCTACACATGCTGCTAGAGCTAGTACTTCTTACGTGACTAGTCCTTTTCATGCGGCTGGTCCTTCACACGAACCTTCTGATATGATGGGGATATTGCATGAGATCAGAGAGATGCAGCGCAGATCTGATCTGAGGATGGGGGAGTTACTAGAAGCTCATCGTGTGAGAGTGGATGAGCTACTAGATGCCCAACGCATATCAGACATGAGGATGGGAGAGCTCATAGATGCTCAGCGCCGGTCAGATATGCGTATGGAGGAGCTTTTGGGTGCTCAGTGCGTGACTGATCAGCGGTTGGCTGGTCTCACAGCTAGTCTTCAGACGACCCAGACTCAAGTAGCCTGGTTGACTAGAGTCTACGCTGAGGATTATGACAAAGACCATGAGGCACCGCCTCCTCCTTCACCTCCAGCTTCATGATTGTATTTATTTTCTTTCTTTGTACTACAGAGTAACTGTCTGGGTTGTGGACTGTACTCTGCTTTAGTTATTTATATACGTTTGTTTCTCTCTCATTGTATTTAAAATTATTTTCCATTTAATAGATGCATTATTCTCTTTTCAAATTTGATCTTAAACATCACTTGTGCTTATAGTGTGTTAATAATATAGTTTTTACTTTTATCCTATCTCAGTTCACAATTTGTCGTGAAGGTATGCTAGTTTAGCGGACAATACCTCTGATGCTCTGATACCAAGTTGTCACACCCCAATTCCACACTATTCAGAATGGTGTGATGAACCGTCAACAAACCAACGTGTAAGACCCGTGTCAATCTAACCCGGTCTTACCACCTTGAACCAGGTTTACCCATCATGGTCGAGTCAAATGGACCAAGGGCATGAAGGAGATCGAGAGCCTAGTTTGCAAGCCCTCGCTAACAGGGGCTTACGTGTTGGTATAGCATTATATAGCAATAAACGTTAACCTTTGTTGTATAATGTTATGGTAGGGTGGATGGGGACGATGATAAACGTTAACCTTCGGGCGGGCTTCCACACCCTGTGTATAGAGGCGGTATCAATAAACGTTAACCTTTGATCACCCAACCTTTCTATTGCACATTGCAAACTATAAACCAAGACCAAAGATAAGAATTGACTTTTTGCATGCATATGTATTGTTGCATTGTTTTGGCTACTCACTGATCCGTGTTGTGTACTCACCCCTCGACGTCGAATATTTTTAGTTGATGATGCAGGTTATACAGTCGATGATTATATGAACGCATCGGCGTATGGAACTGTAGCAGCTATGGAAGTTGGAGCTGAAGACGATACTCACGACTCCTTTTGCGAGTGCAACTCGTGTGTATTCAATTAGATATTTTTGTAGGTTTCTTATTTGGATTTATAAGACGTGTATTTGGTATTTAAATATTTATGTCTTAGTTAAACACAGAATAATTTGATATTATTTATGGGTATCATTCTAGTTCTCAGTTCATACTATTTATAAATTTTCCGCTATTGTGTATTACTCTGATTATGATTGTGGATGCGTGTAAAGTTTGGATAACGCAGGGATAGCCTATTAGAGATCCTGGTTGAGCCGTTGTTTATTTAGCGGTTCATCACACCATTCTGAACAGTGTGGAATTGGGGTGTGACAACTTGGTATCAGAGCATCTCAGGCCTTGCCCGCCGAACTGACACACACATTCAAGACCATTGTGAACTGAGATAGGATAAGAGTAAAAGCTTTAATATAAATACACTATAAGCACCTGTGTTGGTTGAGACAGAAATTAAACAAGACGATAATGTACATATAAAAGGTGGAACCATATATATACACTCACACAGAAAGAGAAGACCAAGAATGATCCTAATAAACAAATAATTTAGGGTATTATCTATAAGTTGGGTAGTTATCCAAGTATACAAGGATATAGTACAGTAGCAAGAAGGGAGCCTCTGTAAAGCAGAAAGTTGGAATACCGAGTTGGTACTCACAAGATGTGAAACTCGATGTAAGACAGAGGAAGAAGGAAAATGGCTAGTAATGCCAAAACCCCTGTAGAGATAGAGGAAAAGATCTCGGGCTAAATCCAAACAGAGATAAGAGGATAATGGCCATGTAAGTAGATATGTTTATATAGGATGCGGTGCATTATTGATTTACTCTTATGATTATAGAGGATGCACATACCAGATTTTAAACTCTCGTGTCTTGACAGGATACCTTCTTGATTTAACCTGTCAATTGGAGTTACAGATATTGTTTCTTTAGTATTAGTCCTGATTATACCAATCTGCACCATTCTCATGATCAACAACATGAACAAAGATATGAACTGAATGAACAGTTAAATGTTTAATCATGTTGAGCGTACATCTTTTCGATTTACACTTGATTTATTGATGTACGAAATTTTTCTCCAAGATTATATCTGATTACTGATGTGCGAAATCTTTCTCTAGATTTACTCCTGTAGTGCCTCGACCAATGGCATTATATATTCAATAGAACCTATAACCATGAGGTCAAGAACTGTAGAACCTCTATTTTTCATATATTTGGACCACCGTGCAATTTAATGATCTTTTGATGCCGGTTGGATTACCACAGATTTACTCCTGATCCTTGAAACCTAGATTCACTAGATAAAGCAAGTGGTTGTCATTATGATAATTGAAAGAAGGAAAAGAATTAATTTGGATGCACATTCTGATTTATAAACTCCTTGACCTTTGTTGATAAAGATGTTTAGTGATAATGGGATTATGGGAAGGAGGATGATTGGATTCAGATTAAATGCTATAGTCAATGAAACACAGATGAAGTGTTGGAGAATTTGTTTTGATATTGTTAAATGGATGGATATGAATCATGTCTGTAAAAGAGTGCAAGAGAAAATGTTCTGGGATTAGAAAAGAACATATACAACGAAGCTGTTCAGATTGCTCGAGTGATTGAATCGAGCCAGAAGGAGAGCTATTTCTCCCAGAGCAGAGGAATTAAGAGACCAGCCGGAAACTCCTATAACGGAGGCAACAACAGGACGTATAAACCTTTTCGTCCTCAGAATTTTAATGCTGCAACCAAGACTATCCCCACAGCTCAACCTCAGCCAAAGCCAAACTCTGAAGCCCCGAAGTGCTATAACTGCAACCAACCAGGGCATATGGCAAGAGAGTGCCCAAAACCCAAAAAGCTGTTACATCAAGGACGGGTATATGCTGTTACATCAGAGGATGCAGCCGCATCGCCCGATGTGGTCACAGGTATGACCAAAACTTTAAGATTATAATTACACTGATTGAGTATGTAGACTAAGTAAAAACGGATCACAGGTATCATACCTATCAATGGCGTACCCGCCCCAGTACTCTTTGATTCAGGAGCTACTCATTCATTTATATCTGTGTCGTTTGGAAAGAAGACCAATCTGCCCATCAAAACCTTAGACTACAAATTACTCGTACGGTCACCGATGGGATTAGAAGTGGAATTAGAGAATGGTTATGGACCATGTCCAGTTCTCATTGGAGAGAAAACCTTGGATGTAACTTTAATACAACTTGAGATGGCAGACTTCGATGTCATCTTAGGAATGGACTGGTTAGCTCGGTATTCTGCAAATCTGTTATGCGCCGAGAAGAAGCTAACGTTCAAAGATAAAGAAGGAGCATAATTCAGTTTCTCGGGAACCAAACTGCCCAGGAGACGCAAGCTCATACTTTCCGCATTAAAGGCTAAGAAGTGCCTTGAGAAAGGAGCGGTCGGATATCTAGTATCAGTGGTCGACCTAACCAAGGACGTGCCACAAATGGAAGATATTGATGTAGTGCGGGACTTTCCTGATGTATTTTCGGAGGAACTAACCGGATTACCACCCGACCGAGCCACGGAGTTTGTAATAGATCTTATACCTGGAGCCACACCAGTATCAAAAGCACCGTATAGAATGGCTCCTACTGAACTGAAGGAATTAAAAGTGCAACTACAAGAACTACTGGATAAGGGTTATATTAGACCCAGTATATCTCCATGGGGAGCACCGGTGTTGTTCGTAAAGAAGAAAGATGGTAGCGTGCAGTTATGTATCGACTATAGAGAGTTGAATAAGCCGACAATCAAGAATCGATATCCACTACCCGGGATCGATGACTTGTTCGATCGGTTACAAGGAGCGAAGGTATTTTCAAAGATCGATCTTCGATCGGGCTATCATCAATTGAAAATTAAGGAAGGTGACATTCAAGACAGCTTTCAGGACAAGATACGGACATTATGAATTCTTAGTGATGTCCTTCGGACTAACTAATGCACCGGCAACGTTCATGGAACTTAAGAACCGAGTTTTCCACGATATGTTGGACACGTCGGTGATAGTATTTATTGATGACATATTGGTATACTCCAAGGACAAGGAAACCCATGTCAAGAACCTAAACGCAGCCCTACAGCGTTTGAGGAAAGAGAAGTTATACGCCAAATTTTCTAAGTGCGAGTTTTGGCTAAGCGAAGTCGCATTTTTGGGCCATGTAGTATCCGGGGAAGGAATCAAAGTGGACCCCAAAGAAGATCGAAGCTATTGTGAAGTGGGAAGCACCAAAGAGCGTCTCGAAATTAGAAGTTTTTTCGGGTCTAGCTGGATATTATCGGAGATTCCTAGAAGACTATTCTCGGATTGCCGTACCTCTCACCAGTTTGACCAAGAAAGGAGAAAAGTTTGTATGGACGGATAAGTGTGAAAAGAGCTTTCAAACACTAAAGACCAGATTGATATCCGCTCCAATCTTAACCATTCCCATTCCAGGACAGACATTTACTTTATACACTGATGCATCGGGATTGGGATTAGGATGTGTGCTTATGCAAGGAGAACAAGTAGTTGCGTATGCATCGAGACAGTTGAAGGTGCATGAGAAGAACTACCCCACTCACGATTTGGAATTAGCGGCAGTAGTACATGCTGTCAAGATATGGAGACACTACCTATAAGGAGAGAAGTTTCAGATTAAGTCGGACCATAAAAGTCTTACTTATCTATTTAATCAGAAGGAGTTAAATATGAGACAAAGAAGATGGCTGGAATTATTGAAAGACTATGATTGTGATATCCAGTATCATCCAGGAAAAGCGAACGTGGTAGCGGATGCATTGAGCAGAAAAGCAATGATAAAATATCAAGGAGAAACCAGCACGACTGCAGCAATGTATACCAATGGAATGGTGTTTAATCACGGCAACGAGCAGTATGTGATAGATACACCGGATGGATCAACCAACCAAGGGTTCATTCATCGGTTTTCAAATATGTTCGCAGCATTGAAAATTATACCGGATATAGTGGACGAAGTGAAGACAGCTATCAAAGCAGATCCTTATCTAAGAACAGTACAAGAAGATATTGAGAAAGGTAGGACTAACCCTGAGTTCACCTTGGATGACGAGAAGGTACTGAGATACAAAGGGAGAATATGTGTACCCGAAACAGAAAGTGTAGACATTAGACACCGACTCATGAAAGAAGCCCATACCACCATCTACTCGGTACATCCTGGAAGTACAAAAATGTATCATGATTTAAAGAAACTGTATTGGTAGAGGGGAATGAAGGCAGATGTAGTCAAGTTCGTGTTTCAATGCCTAAATTGTCAGAAGGTAAAGGCGGAACGACAAAAACCCACAGGACTGTTACAACCATTATCGGAACCAGCTTGGAAATGGGACTGTATCACTATGGACTTCGTCACAGGACTACCATTGACTCCTCGAGTAGTTGACGCAGTTTGGGTGATTGTAGACCGTCTGACTAAGACAGCTCGCTTCATACCGATACGACCCCCAGTATACACCGGAAAGGTTAGCAAAGCTGTATGTGGATAATATTGTTCAGCTACACGGTGTTCCGGAAAGCATTGTGTCCGATAGAGACCCACGATTTACTTCCGATTTTGGGAAGGACTGCAAAAGGCTATGGGTACAACATTGAAGTTCGATCTTGCATTCCACCCACGGACCACGGACAGTCGGAGCGTACAATTCAGATCTTAGAAGATATGCTACAAGCATGTGTGATTGATTTCAAGGGATCATGGGACGAGAAGTTACCATTGATCGAGTTCGCTTACAATAACAGCTATCAGGCTACTATACAGATGTCACCTTATGAAGCACTGTATGATAGGAAGTGTCGAACTCCCTTGTTTTGGAATGAAGTTAGAGAACGTAGTATCGTTGGACCAGAATTTGTTGAAGAGACTTGTCGAGTGGTCGACATCATCAAGGAAAGAGTAAGAGTAGCTCAGAACCGTCAGAAGCAATACGCAGATACTCGACGAAGAGATCTAGAGTTCGCCATAGGCGAAAAAGTATTCTTGAAAGTATCGCCTATGCGAGGATTGAAGAGGTTCGAACAGAAAGGAAAACTAAGTCCAAGATATGTCGGACCATATGAGATTCTGGCTAAGCGTGGAAAAGTAGATTATCAGTTAGCATTACCACCATCTATGTCAAGTGTGCATGACGTATTTCACATATCCTTATTGAAGAAGTATGTCAAGGACCCAACACATGTGTTGACAGTAGATTTTCCAGAACTGACTGATGATTTGACATTTGAAGTAATACCAACGGAAATCACTAGTCGAAAAGTTCAACGTCTATGCAACCGAGATATCTACTATGTTAAGGTCACGTGGAAAAGTAGAGACATGGAAGAGATTACATGGGAGGAAGAAAATGCAATGAGGAAGCAATACCCTGACTTGTTTGACTCAGAAGGTACGTACAATTTCGTGGACGAAATTTTTATAAGTTGGGGGAGTTGTAAGACCCGTGTCAATCTAACCCGGTCTTACCACCTTGAACCAGGTTTACCCATCATGGTCGAGTCAAATGGACCAAGGGCATGAAGGAGATCGAGATCCCAGGTATGAAATCGACCCAAAAACACTTAATTCTAGGGGAGGGTCGCACACCCAGCTAAGCAAGGTCAGACCTCCCAAACCGAAAAGATCGACCCTCAGTTTTTGAGGGAGGGTCGGACAGCTTAAGACCCTAGGGTCGACGGGATCATCGACCCTCCCATCGACCCTCGGTTTCTGGCGAAAACTGAAATTAGGAAATTTCCTAATTTTCAGTTGGGATTCTTTCCAAATCTCAATGGGATTATTATAGGACATTCCTAGTCTATTTAAAGGACGTTCCTAAGCCACTTTCACTCCTTTCACAACCCTAATTGAATTGAGAGAAAGAGAGAAGAAGGAAAAGAGGAAGAAAGGAGGCTAGGAAGAAGGTTTAGCAAAAAGGAGAAGAAATTGCAGAGGAAAGTAATCTTCTCAGGTATGGATACTAATTCCATGAGTTTCTACAGACCTTAGGTTAGATAGGATTGAGTGTAGGATTTCGGAGAAACCCAAACAATCCATCCATGGTTAGGTTTTCATGGAAAACCATGGGAGGATGCACGAAAGCTATCTAGATGAATCATACATGGTTCTAGACCATGGAATGAATGTTGAGTGAGTGTAGGAAGCAAGCCATAGGACCCCAAACACGAAAAATGGATTTAAAAGTGGAAATTGGACCAGAGTGCACCGAGGGTTGCACCGAGGGTCGATAGACCATCCGACCCTAGGTGTTTCTGACCATCGACCCTCAGCATTCGAGAAGTTCAGAATGCTGGGAGGGTCGATATACCCATCGACCCTAGCATCGACCCTCAGTTGACAGAATGGTTTTTAAATTCTGAATTAATTCTAATTAAATTCTATCGACTTTGTTAGGTTTGCTAGCAACATAATACCGTTATAACAGTGAATCGAAAGCTTGGAAAATATCTATTAGCAAGCTAAGGTGAGGAACCTTAACCCCAAACTAAATTAGTTAATAATAAACTGTTTTTCTTTTCTTGAGTCCTATGCCATGTTTGATTCTATGTGAATATGATTGTAATGTGCATACAGCATGCCATCCAATATTTCTATTACTTGTTCATGCATATTTACTTTAGTGTTTATAACATGATGATGATGATGATGATAGGAATAGGAATGTGCTTGTATGTGTATGGTTGGTGTGCTTGATGCGAGAGAGTATCAGGGAAGGTGTGATGAGAACGTCAATAAACGTTAACCTTTGGAGGGTCTCAGCACTTTAGCTTTATCTCTAACTCAAGTCTTGTGCATTGGCATCGTCGTATCGCCATTACCTTAGCAGAACTATTATGTCGTAGAGTATCAGGGGAGGTGGTCTCGGTCCTTGTAGTTTCTGACTCTACCGGGGGCCTTAGCTCTATCTCTATGGATGTTCTGAGGGATGCTGGGGTGAGGCCTTGGATACACTGTTTGGCATTAGGATTGGTTAGCAGCGAGCCTAGTTTGCAAGCCCTCGCTAACAGGGGCTTACGTGTTGGTATAGCATTATATAGCAATAAACGTTAACCTTTGTTGTATAATGTTATGGTAGGGTGGATGGGGACGACGATAAACGTTAACTTTCGGGCGGGCTTCCACACCCTGTGTATAGAGGCGGTATCAATAAACGTTAACCTTTGATCACCCAACCTTTCGATTGCACATTGCAAACTATAAACCAAGACCAAAGATAAGAATTGACTTTTTGCATGCATATATATTGTTGCATTGTTTTGGCTACTCACTGAGCCGTGTTGTGTGCTCACCCCTCGACGTCGAATATTTTTAGTTGATGATGCAGGTTATACAGTCGATGATTATATGAACGCATCGGCGTATGGAACTGTAGCAGCTATGGAAGTTGGAGCTGAAGACGATACACACGACTCCTCTTGCGAGTGCAACTCGTGTGTATTCGATTAGATATTTTTGTAGGTTTCTTATTTGGATTTATAAGACATGTATTTGGTATTTAAATATTTATGTCTTAGTTAAACACAAAATAATTTGATATTATTTATGGGTATCATTCTAGTTCTCAGTTCATACTATTTATAAATTTTTCGCTATTGTGTATTACTCTGATTATGATTGTGGATTCGTGTAAAGTTTAGATAACGCGGGGATAGCCTATTAGAGATCCTGGTTGTGCCATTGTTTATTTAGCGGTTCATCACACCAATCTGAACAGTGTGGAATTGGGGTGTGACACAACGGTTCAACCAAGATCTCGAGTAGGCTATATCCATTTTATCTATACCTCATACATCCACATTCATAATCAGAGTAAATACACAATAGCGAAAGTCTTATAGTAAAATGAACTGTGAAATCTAGATGTGATAATCATATTTAAGTAGAAAATTATTCTGTATCAACTAAGACATAAATAAATATCAAATACATGTCTTTACTAAATCCAAATAATAAAAATAAAGTCTAATGGAATACGCATGAGTTGCACTCGCAAGAGGAGTCATGCGTATCCACTTCGTCTTCAACTTCCATCGCCGCCATGTGCCCGTACACTGGAGCGCTGACATAATCTTCGACGGTAATACCTGCATCATCAACTAAAACATATTCGACGTCGAGAGGGTGAGCACATATCATGGCTCAATGAGCAAACAAAACAATGCAACAATATGTATGCATGCATTCAATTCATATCTTTGGTCTGGTTTTAAGTTTCTAATGCGTAATAGAAAGTTTCGGTGGTCAAAGGTTAACGTTTATTGACCCCTCCTCTATACACAGGGTGTGAAATTCCGGCCAAAGGTTAACGTTTATTGTCGTCCCCATCCACCCTACCATAAACATTGTACAACAAAGGTTAACGTTTATTGTTGTACAGTGCCATACCAACACGTAAGCCCCTGCTGGTGAGGGCTTGCAAACTGGACTCACAACTAACCTATCCTAATGCCAAACAGTGTATCCAAGGCCTCACCCCAGCATCCCTCAGAACGTCCATAGAGATAGAGCTAAGGCCCCCTGGTAGAGTCAGAGACTATAAGGACCGAGACCACCTCCCCTGATACTCTACGACGTAATAGTTCTGCTAAAGTAATGGCGATACGATGATGCTAATGCACAAGACATGAGTTAGAAATAGAGCTAGAGTGCTGAGGCCCAGCCTATGACACCCTCTGGTACTCGCTCGCATTAAGTACATCAACCACACATATACATTCACATGCCTATTCCTATCATCATCATCATCATCATCATCATGTTATAAACAATAAAGTAAATATTCATGAAAAAATAATAGAAATATTGGATGACATGTTGTATGCACATTATGACCATATTCGCATAAAATCAAGCATAGCATTGGACTCAAGAAATAAAAACAGTTTGTTATTAATCAATTAGTTTTTAGGTCTTGTTTCCTCACCTTTACTTGGTCCTAAGTCCTCGTTCAAGCTTTAAGAATAACCTTTATATTGATATTATATTGCTAGAAGACCTAACAAAGTCAATAGAATTTAATTAGAATTAATTCTGATTTAAAAAAACCATGCTGTTAACTGGGGGGCGATGCTAGGGTCTGAGTTATGATCGACCCTGGGTGCGACCACCCCTATTCTGGGCTTCCGGAACACTGGGGTTCGATGCTCAGGGTCTGGTAGGGTCGATTGGCCATCGACCCCCAATGCGACCCCCTGTGGGTTTTGTAAGACCCATGTCAATTTAACCCGGTCTTACCACCTTGAACTAGGTTTACCCATCATGGTCGAGTCAAATGGACCAAGGGCGTGAAGGAGATCGAGATCCCAGGTATCAAAACGACCCAAAAACACTTAAAATAGGGGAAGGGTCGCATAACCAGCTAAGCAGGGTCGGACCTCCCAAAACAGAAAGTCAAACCCTCAGTTTTGAAGGGAGGGTCGGACAGCTTAAGACCCTAGGGTCGACGGGATCATTGACCCTCCCATTGACCCTCGGTTTCTGCCGAATATAGAAATTAGGAAATTTCTATATTTTTCGATTGGGATTCCTTCCAAATCTCAGAGGGACTTATTTAGGATGTTCCTAGTCTATTTAAAGGACGTCCCTAAGCCACTTTCACTCCTTTCACAACTCTAATTGAATTGAGAGAAAGAGAGGAGAAGGAAAAGAGGAAGAAGAGAGGCAAGCAAGAGAACTTGGCAAAAAGGAGAAGAATTTCAGAGAAGGAGTAATCTTCTCAGGTATGGATACTAATTCCATGAATTTCTACAGACCTTAGGTTAGTAATTGTTGAGAGAATGATCTCGAAGAAACCCAAACCACCAATCTATGGTTAGGTTTCCATGGAAAACCATAGAAGAATGCATGAAAGCTATCTAGGTGGGTTATACATGGTTTCAGACCATGGAATGAATGTAGAATTGAATGTAGGAGCAAGCCATAGGATCCCAAATACGAAGAATGGATTATAAGAGGGAATTGGACCAAAGTGCACCAAGGGTCGCACCCAGGGTCGATAGACCATCCGACCCTAGGTATTCCTGACCATCGACCCTCAGCATTCGGGAAGTTCAGAAAGAGGGAAGGGTCGATAGACCCATCGACCCTAGCATCGACCCTACCTCCGATCCTCAGTTAACAGCATGGTTTTTAATTCTGAATAAATTCTAATTAAGTTCTATCAACTTTGTTAGGTCTTCTAGCAATATAATAACACTGTAAAGGTGATTCTAAAGCTTGGAAGAGTATCTATTAGCAAGCTAAGGTGAGGAACCTTAACTCCAAACTAAATTGGTTAATAATAAACTGTTTTCTATTTTTTTGAGTCCTATGCTATGCTTGATTCTATGCGAATATGTTTGTAATGTGCATAAAGCATGCCATCCAATATTTCTATTACTTGTTCATGCATATTTACTTTATTGTTTATAACATGATGATGATGATGATGATAGGAATAGGCATGTGCTTGTATGTATGTGGTTGATGTGCTTGATGCGAGTGAGTATCAGGGGAGCTGTGATGAGAACGTCAATAAACGTTAACCTTTGGCGGGTCTCATCACTTTAGCTTTATCTCTAACTCAAGTCTTGTGCACTAGCATCGTCGTATCGCCATTACTTTAGCAGAACTATTATGTCGTAGAGTATCAGGGGAGGTGGTCTCGGTCCTCGTAGTCTCTGACTCTACCGGGGGGCCATAGCTCTATCTCTATGGACATTCTAAGGGATGCTGGGGTGAGGCCTTGGATACACTTTTTGGCATTAGGATTGGTTAGTTGCGAGCCCAGTTTGTAGCCCTTACCAATAGGGGCTTACGTGTTGGTATGGCAATATATAGCAATAACCGTTAACCTTTGTTATATACTATTCATGATTGGGTGCATGTGAGTTGACGATAAACGTGATCTTCGGGTAACGTCACACACTCGTGTATAGAGGCGGAGTCAATAAACGCGACCTTTGGCTACATAAACCTTTCTATTGCATACTGCAAACTTTAAAACCGGACCAAAGATATAAATTAATTTTTTTGCATGCATATGTATTGTTGCATTGTTTTGGCTACTCACTGAGCCATGTTGTGTGCTCACCCCTCGACGTCGAATATTTTTAGTTAATGATGCAAGTTATACGGTTGAAGATTTTGTAAATGCTTCTGCGTATGGGACGGTAGTGGTGATGGAAGCTGAAGCTGAAGTGGATACACACGACTCCTCTTGCGAGTGCAACTCGTGTGTATTTGATTAGACATTTTATAGGTTTCTTTATTGGATTTATTCAGACATGTATTTGATATTTAATATTTATGTCTCAGTTGAATACAGAATAATTTGCTATTAAATTATTAATATCATTTAGTTTCTCAGTTCATCTTATTATAAGATTTCCGCTATTGTGTATTACTCTGATTATGATTACGGATGTGTGTAAGTTGGATAACGCCGGGTAGCCTATTTGAGATCCTGGTTGAACCGTTGGTTATTTAGCGGTTCATCTCACCATTCTGGTTAGACCAAAATTGGGGTGTGACAGGTTTTGTCAATTTTTCTTCCTTCAGTCCATTATTCGTGTTTAGGGTCCTATAGCTTGCTCCTATAGTCTATTCCACACTTGTTCTATGGCTAGAACCGTGATTCATTCACCTATATGGCTTTCATGACTTTTCCCATGGTTTTCCATGAAAACCTAACCATGGGTGGGTGATTTGGGTTTCTTCGAGATCACACCCTCTTCATTATCTATACTAAGGTCTTTAGAAATTCATGGAAGTAGTATCCATACCTGAGAAGAACACTCCTTCTCTGTAACTCTTCTCCTTTTGCCTTCTCCTCTTCTTTCCTTCTCTTCTTCTTCTCTTCCTTTTCTTCTCTTTCTCTTAATTCAATTAGGGTTCTAAAAAGAGTGAAAGAGGATTAGGGATGTCCTATTTATAGAGTAGAAACTCCTAAAATAAGTCCCATTGAGATTAGGAAGGAATCCGATTGAAATTAGGAAAGTTTCTTAATTTCTGGTTCATGCTGTTTTTACCGAGTACCGGGGGTCGATAGGGGGGTCAGAGATCCCGTCGACCCCTGGTCCTTAAAGTGTTTGACTCCCCATGTAAAACTGGGGGTTTGACTTTTATACTAGGGGGGTCTGACCCTCCCTTGCTGGGTATGTGATCTGCCCCTTATTTTAAGTGTTTTTTGGGTCAGTTTAATACCTGGGATCGTGATCTCCTTCACGCACTTGGTCCATTTGGCTCAACTATGATGGGTAGACCTGGTTCAAGGTGGTAAGACCGGGTTAGTTTGATACGGGTCTTACATGTGATGCCCCCTATGGCCTGCCTAATATGGTTGGGCGGGTGAGTCGACTAGTAGGTTACCATCTTTTTAAGTGGCTAGCAGAATACAGGCTTGGGATGAGTTACAAGTAAGTGGATGGTGTAATACAGGCTTGTACCATAACGACGGACCTATATTTTTGGGGTGATACTGTATACCAACTTTTAGGCCGTATCATTTGATGGGAGGAGACCCGTGCAGACTAGAGACTCTGTGTGTGGGTTGTCCTAAGCTAGCATTTACAGTTATATACCTGACCGTAGTTTGTAATTTCATGCATTTGGTTTGTGCATGTCTGGTTTTCTTGCTAAGCTCAGTGGTTGAGCTTACCTTAGATGCAAAAACTCTTTTTAGATGTTGCAGGTACTTCTCATGACTCTTCGGGGTGCAGTCCTATGTATGTGGAGGATGATGACTATGAGCCTGAGGAGGACATCTTTGATCCATCTGATGATGCGTAGGCTCGCTGGTAGGCCTTGGCGATTCCTGTTCCATTTCTATTAGGATTAGGAACATTATTTATTTGGGTTTACGTTTAATAAACTTGAAACCTTCAGTTGAAAATTTAATTAGTTTTATTTTTGTAGAATAATTGGCTTTAAATAATGATTTTAGTAAACGTCAACTCTTCAATAATTTGCTTTAATTGTTTAAGTCATCCACTTAATTTATATGCTTGTTGGAATTATTGTGTTTTAAAAAATGCTATTAAATTTAATTTGATAATATCCTTGTTCGGTGTAGATGTGTGGATTATCGTGACTTGCGGTCTTAGAAGGGGATTTCTTATGCCCTAATAGGATGGAGAGATCCCATTGCATTCCATGGTACTGATACTTCAGGAAATGAGGTGTGACAGCATCAACCATTGAGTTCTACAAATCACATGGATCATCATACATGGTTGTCCTTAACAAGGTTGTACCCCAGTAGAAACCCCAGGGTACCCACTCCCATGGTTCACCTTGCCTCTGCTAAGGTACTAGCAATTCCCAACATGCTCCATGTATCTGCACTTTACCCTCACTTGGGTATCCATACGTTACATGTACCATCGTACATGGCCACACATACATTCCAAATATACATAGTTATAGTTGTTATGCAAATGCATGCTCATATATATTAGTTATTGGATGGCATGTTATAAATCATGAAGGTAGACATGTTATAATTCAAAAACAATAGTTAATGCACATTACACATGCTCAAAATCTAAGGGCTTGACCCCTTACCTATAGGCACCACAGGTACTGTTGAACCTTGAATCTTACAGGCAGCCTTGCTTTTACCTGATGTAGATTACCTACATTAATTTAATAGTTTCATTAGATTGGCTTTTATGTCTCTTAAATTAGCATGGACAGGTTCTAATTGTCCATACATGGTTCCCTAGATAAGTTGGGAACCCAAGGGTTGTTCTCATAAGGTCTTAGCTAGGTTTACGGGCTCACAGAGCCAGAAATAGATGGAAGCTTTGGATGGTACAACCTCTGGTTCTTTCCTCCGCCAAATACTTAGAATTTTAATCCAGTTCTTTGAATACACTGAAGGGTGCGACAAGAGATGTGTCATCCAGTACATCCT
The DNA here is from genome assembly GCA_028583415.1 of Protea cynaroides. NCBI lineage: Eukaryota > Viridiplantae > Streptophyta > Magnoliopsida > Proteales > Proteaceae > Protea > Protea cynaroides. The sequence continues at coordinate 53,651,016 of CM053273.1, read as the reverse complement.
TGAAAAAACTTCCTATTGATTATCGAGAGCAGATGGGACATGACGCAGAGGCACCATCAGATGGTATTCCTCCCTGTTATTCCTCCGGATAGTCCCAAGCCATGTAGATTCTCAAGTACATGGATACTCCAGAATACTATCGGAGGTTATACCTTCGGAGGTCTTCGAAGCTCCGATGCAAACTGGAGGATGTGCCTCCTGTGCTTATCCTATGATGTATCATTTTTACTAAGGTTTCCCGAAATGAGGTAGAGGTAGTGACGGATGGTGTTCACTTAAGGTTTGCCTCCCGCTTGCATTGATATAGTCACTGCTAGGCCAAAGTTCATTCAGTCCTTCGGAGGTAGTGGCCTGACCTAGCCTCCGGACTAAGCCTTTGATCGGTGCCCAGAGCTAAATACGAATAGAGGAAGGCTTGGGGTTTGCAGCCCCCATGTTTGTATCATGCCTTTACTTGGTGGGAATCACTCCTCCCAACTAAGGGAAGGAGATTAGAGTTACTATTGACTCAATTCAACCCCAGCCAAGAGATGGGTGTACATCCCATTATCTAGGATTTGGTTCTTGATCATTCCATTGATGGGGGTCATTAAGGGTGGAGTGTTCCACCATTAGGGCAGACATGGTGCTAGAAGAGTGAGAGAGAGAGAGAGAGAGTGATATGAACCCTCTACCAAAGAGTGAATCACCGACATTACTAGGTTTAGCTTACCACCATTAATGGTGGCCATTAAAGGTGGAGTCTCACATTAGGTTATTCATTAGTGCTAAAAGAGGGGGAAAAAGAAAGGAAGGGATGGACTTATCTCACAAGAGAGAAGCTAGGGCAAAAGCTTGAGCTCCTTCACACTCCCCAAAGCCTTCTCCATGAACCCTAATGCCCAAGGAGTAAACTGAGAGACTGGGATCCCGTATTTATAAAATCCCGAGGAAAAATATGATCTCTCCCACGTGTTCCTCACACATGAATCGGGGGTAGGCTGTCGGGTGGTATTCCATCAAGCAAATCCTCTGGTTAGTCTAAAAAGAGGCCTCGAGCTTGGTTCAGAGGGTACATGTTCATGGGTTCAATCATGACGGCATCTATCGCTGGTCATACACACATCACCCCTATTGAATGATCCCATGTTGACCCCATTATTATCACTTAGCTTTTGACTGTCAACTATCTACCAAGGGTTAACCTAATAAGACCTGGCACATTGGAAATCTTGTTTGGGTGGGGATTTCGGGTGCGGGTCTTACAATCCCCCCAACTTATTAGAAATTCATCCCCAAAATTAGGTCATATGTATAGGCTCCGTATTAACCTTATCCTTATTTAAATATACATAACTCTATGCACCCATCCTACTTTCCAATATCCCAATGCTTACAACTAAATACCTTCATGTCACCAGGAGGTTTTTAAGTTGTACCTGATTTTGCTGGCTTCGACGGGCTGATACAAGATCTACCCTTGAGTCGAGGGTAACATTCCCAATGCCCTTGGTAGTCCTTAGTTTTGTGTCCCATTTCCCACAGCATTAACATAATATTGATGTCTCAGGTATCATACAACCCCTCATCATATGTTCTCAATTACCACACCAATAATACCTTTGACATATCTTGCTGGGTGAGGTGGTGTTCACCAGTACGGCTTTAAATTGGCCCCTTTGAATCTGCCCACTACTCGTGGATTACCCCCTTGCTCTTTTATGCGGTGCTTCTTCATCAGTGGCTCCTATGGGCCACTTGCTTGTCCCTTAGATTATGAATGCCTCACATTAGAGTCCTTGCTAGTTCAGTATTTTTGTCAGATTATCAAAGTCATTTCCATTCGTGGCACATTCCTTCTATCCTATTCCTGCAGACCCTGGGTAAGTTGTCCCAGCAAGGTTGATGCATTTGCCAATAGGTTATGGGAGTAGTTTCGTAACACACGACTCTGGTTAGTGTAGCATTAATTCCTTGTTGAAATTTGGAATAAAACTAGCAACTGACCCTTGTGAATCCTTTCATTACTGATTCTGGATCTTGAGTTCCATGCCACGCCTGTGGTGACAATACGTCTTGACATACCCTATTATAAGGGGATCCCGTTCTTAGAGCTTGGGACACCATCCCATCATGGGTAGGGAGGTGAGCATGATCCATAACCTGGTCAGTTTTTCCCATCTTATTAATGAATTCCATCAACTCAAGTCTTTAAAGTGTTCATTTCAAGTAATCAATCAACACAGAGTACATCCCTACCCCCATTCTGGCAATTTTTCACCTCTCAGTCTGTGGTATTATACTTTTCCAGTGGGTGCTATGATTTGATTTGGTTGCCTCTCAGATCCCCCCACTTATCATTTTGATTCAAAGCAAGCTCGTTACCCTATTGTCTCTGTAGGCCAAATGCTGAGTTAAGATGAAAAATTGGAATACTTATTGAAGGCAACATTCTTATTTCTTATCTTAATCAGAGTATGAGACTTGGTTATGGGTTTTGATTATCGAGGTTCATCTTATAGGCCTATTCTTGGATTTGCGAGGTGTCTTATTGATCTTCCTTCCCACATCCAATGTTAGTATCTCACATGTTACTACCCGTGCCAGGGTCCCTTCAAATTGCACTTTAGGGTTTTGGTATTACATAAAAAATTATTCATACATAATAGTGGGTTAGGTACTTATTTATTTCTAACCTCTTTTTTTTTTATGGAGATACCACCCAGGGAAATCCAATGGTGCTCAAGGTTCAAGGTATTTTGCTAAATTGGATTTGTTGATTTTCCTTACCAAATGCTCATTTATACCAAGTGTTCTATTATACTAGGTGTTTTATTCAAGGGTCTTCTACAGTTACCAAGTACTCCGATACTATATTCCAGCTATACTAAGTGTTCACTATCACTTTTACAAGCTAAGGCAAGTGGGGGAATTGTCACAATTTTAATGGATTTGGAGGTCCTACTCCATACGTTCAGCATACCCATCATTCAATACTTAAACTGATTATCTGATCTAACTTATTGATAGAATTTCTTACCTGAGTCTAGAGGTCTTGATGGAATGCTCTCCATGCAATGTGTACCATGATATTCCTCTTTTATCTCGGCAAAACCCTTTTTTGCCGGTAGTCCTGCTCGAACCCTTCAAATGGCCTATAGCATTATTGGGCAGGGCTCCCTTCGTTGTGGAGCATAATGGGCCAAGAAAGCTTCTTGGAATATTTCCCAACTTACTACTCCATGTCGCTGTAGTAGTATGGGTTGGGTGTTGTGCCACCATTCATAAGGCGAGCCCTCCAGTTGGTAGGCAGCGCACATGACGTTTTGTGCATCAAAACAATGGAGGATGTCGGTGAACTCTTCCATAACTCGAATCCAGTTCCTTGGCTAGGAAAAGTCATCATAAGCTCCATTAAAACATTCTAGCTTTAGTCATAGGAAGCTGACCATGGTATCATAAGCAGTAGCTGGGTCAACTACAACAAGAGGGGAGAAAGGAGGTAGTCCCTTGCTAGACTCTCAAATTTCTTGGGTAGGGGTAAAACGGTGAGAGTAACCAACACATTGACAATCACACGCCTATGTTCTTCCAATTCATCTTCTGGAAAGAGTATACTAGAGGTGGGCTTCGCATTAGGGTGCTTTAGTGGTGATATCATAGACAAAACTTAGGTGGATCTGAAAAAGACATTTTCCCATCACATCCAGGTCAGTGCACCATTCTAAATGAGGTATGTCATGTGTCATTTAATTGGGTGGAGAGATAGTATGCTCAAATGAATGACTAATAAATCCATAAAATGGTATAGTAACCAATATGGAAATATCATGCCATCAGTCAATGTGGAGCGCTCAAATAAATGCTAACCCCAAAATCCCCACCATTTATCTAACCATCTTGTTAATAATTACAGATTACAAACCCCGAACAATTTACATGGATAGCATCGAGATGTCAGATCCTTCCCCCCCAACTTATAGAGTTTCGGTGGGAGTACCGGGTGTAAGGTCACCGGGCATTCCCTCCAAAAAATGCCTTATCCTACCAGGAGGGAAGGCAGAGATCAAACGGATGGTCTTGCCTTCATTAAAGCTCTATCCGGATTAAACCTTGTCAGGTCAATCTACTAGAGTGCCAGATAGGGTCAAAGACGGGTGGTATATCCTCTGGACAGGCCTCTGCTAACTCAGCTTATTGTCTAGCTGAGGGTCCAAGTGGTGGAATTTCCTCTGGCTTAGGTTACCATTAGATAGGCGATGGATCGTGACTTTTGGTTACACCGGAGTTTCCTTCCAGAGGCTCGTTTCAAGTCATTGGACCTCCGGTCTTGTTTATTTCCTTTCCCTATAAAAAAGGGTGTGGGATTCTCATTTGAACCCACACAACTCTCTAGCAGAGGACAAGGAGAGTGGTTTCTTAGAGCCTTGGCGACGGTTCCTTTCATCTTCCTCCTTCCTTGTTTTCCATTTTCGGTGATTGCAAGGATTCCTTCACCAAGCCCATTACTCAGGTACTCTTCCTTTCTCTTCTCACATTTTTTTTCGTTGTTAGGTTTCGATATGGCCACTCACTTAATGGTGGAAGAGGGCCCTTGTGAGTCCGATTCCATTTAGATACTGGGGAAGAACTCCCATAGGGACTTTTCCCAGACGATTGGTGGACTCGGCCAATTAATGAGCATTACAAGACCCCAAGCCTTGCTCAAATGGTCTAATAGGAGTCTTGCTTGTAGGGTCTGAGTGGCATAGGCACACTCACTCAAAACACCTGACCCAGTCGGTGATTCCTCATACCCATATAGGGCTGCCCATAAAAAATGTTTAGGGCTACCGGTTTGGTCATCTCACTTTTACAGTTAGGTCACATTGACCTTCTATAGCTCCCAAGTTGATAGTTGGTAAAGCCCAGGCCATGCTGGTCACACCTTGTTCCCTCGGCCTAGTTATTGGAAAACCTTGGTGCGAGTCAACACTGTTGGTATTTGCAGGCCCTTACTCAGCTACATGATTGCATGATCCGTGTTGGACTTTTGGTGGTCTACCCTTATGGTGAAGGTAATCCCATGGTATGGGTTGTATGCCCCCATCTTCCTTGTTTCTTAGTTCGTTTATGCCTACCGATTCGGTCATACATCCCACAGTCCCCTTTAAATGGGCACAATACCATAACAACCAAGCCCCTCATTGCTAAGCACGACATGTTACTTCATCATTGCTATGTTTAAATGTTAATTGCCTCCCTCATTTCCTACAGTTGTTATGGCCTCTTCTTCTAGACGAGATGTTCCTAGGACCATATAGGGTTTGGATGCCAAGTTATTAAGGTCCTTCCAAGAAGCCAATACTGGCACAAATACAAGGAGACCAAAGTGTAAGTCGGGCGTTGTGTAGTATTTGATGATTTAGACCGGTTCGCGGTCTGTGAGAATTTCGATAGATTCAGGTGGTTACATGCCATGCACATCAAAGATGATGTGTACCCAGACTTGGTTTCCCTATTTTACTGCAACTTGAGGTATGGCACTTATGAGGCCATAAGGGAGTGGTGCATCACTAGCAGGGTCAAGGGTGTAGACATCACATTGACAATCCCACAGTTGGTTATCCTGTTGGAGGTTTTGCAGGAGGTGACAGGCTGTTCAAGGCTCCAAAAGAGCTACTTGACTTGGATGAACAGGAGTTAGAGAAACTTCGGAGGGACCTCATCCAATCCCAGCATCTAGGCAAGGAAAAAAATAGGGAGTTAGATTTCAGACCTATCCAGAGGGTACTCAGCTGGTTGGTTCAGCATAACATTCTACCCCTGGTGGGTACCAGGAGGAGCTTAGTCAGTTTGGCATGCTTGTAATCCACCGATTATACACTCAGTGGCTTGTGTGCCTACCTTATCTGATCCTGCACACTATCATCCATGCTCCTACTCAATGGACTAAAAGGAGCAAGTTCCCTCATGGTCGTCTTATGACCTACATCTTTAGCATCTGTAGAGTGTACCTAGAGAAAGAGATTGTAGATAACGGCCTTGAGTCATCAGACATTGGTTGGGAGACCATCACATGGATGGATCTGGACATGGCTGTTCTTTCTGATCCTAAGTTTGAAGCATGGGCTAGGCCTCCAAAAGCAAACAAGCCTTTCAGACATGTAGTGGCATCAGCCTCTACATCCACTGTGGCCCCTTCATCATCAATGCCTAGAGATAGAACGGGGAAAGGTGCAAGCCCTCACTACCGGCATGTGAAAACAGTCCTTCCCTTGGTTTGAAGTCTTTATTCTTAAGGTCCGTACAGCTCAGGAATGCTTATGTGAAACCCAGACTATCGGAGCACTATATATACGCAATTTTTGAAAACCCTACTAAAAAAAAATCAAATATTTTTATAAATTTATATTTATTCGTAGTTATATACCTCTATTCATAGTTGTACTGCTCCATGTTAAAGAGGAAAATATTTCGTAAAGATAGCGAAGGGGAGAATACCTCTTCTATTGACTAGTTGTCTGGTTAGCCAGCCGGTAAGAAAGCCCTAACGGGCTTCCCTCTCTTACTTGGCTAATAGTTGGCAATACCCTTCCCAAGTTACTAAAAGGGCAGCTTTTGGCTTTCTGACTACAGGTACTACTGGCTGGCAGACTACTTACTGTAACTAAAGACCTTTCTTTCTTTTCCTTTCTTACTTGACTCTATGAATATTGACCTTATTCCTCTTCTTTTCTGTCTTACTAGTTCTGCTTGACTTACTGTCTTGCCAGCTTAGGGTAATAGAGGAGGTACATGAGCCATCTACTAGTGATGATGTAAAGGATGACTCAGGCAAGGATGAGAGCAGTGATGATGGCAGCAATGGTTCGACTGAGGAGGATGCCATGGATGAGGATGTTGCCCCTGAGACTCGTGATGTCCCTCCTACCATAGGATCTTATGTTGCCCTACCTCCTACAGTGACGGCATGACTGGTCGACGTATTGCGGACCATATCCGATCAGTTAGAGAAGTTAGAGAAGAACCAGGAGTGCATGCAACAGATTATCACGGCTAGCTTGGAGGCTATCGAGAGGAATGTGGGCTATATTCTGGATGCCTGATTACTATTGGCCATACACATCATTACTTTCGGCGTCCTACACCTTCTTCGGCTCCTCTGAGTGCACCTTCACCAGTTATTCTATAGGATGGTCCTTCGTCATCAGTACACCCTAGTGGATCCCATCCATCAACTTCTTGATTTTTATATCTTCATTTTTTTGTTGAGACATCATGTATATAGGGTAGCAGTCCAGGGTGTAGACCATACCCTATTTATTTTATGATAGTTTATTTATTTATACATTTTTATCTATCACCTTCTGTTTGGATAGTTTGTACTTGGGATAGCTGCCAGGGCTGTGGGCCATATCCCCATTTTTGTATCTTATGATTTGATTATATATATGTATGCTTTCCTTTGTTTTCTCTTCATGATATGCATCATTGTCTTCCTTAATTTCCTTTCATAATTTGCAATATCATCTTTCTTCTTGTTTGTGGTGTGAGCTATGGTAATATTTTCCTACTTGCTATTATTGGTTTGTACGTGGCTTTTATATTAGACTTTATGCATCTGTTACTAACATATGAAAATACGTGCACAGAGGAAATCCATAGGTTGAATCAAAGTGGTTGTGCTCTGATACTAAGTATTCTCACAGTCCATTCTGGGAAATCAAATGTGATATCCTGGTCAACCCAATAGCCAACCCGAATCTTTCATTGATTGACAACCATAGTAATCTACCATACAAGTCCCACAATCTGCACATACAATATCTACAAACAATAATATTTAAAAATTAGAGTAATAATAGCGGAAGCATAAATAGGGTAACATATTTCATCTACTGATATAGTAACATAGATAAGTTTGTTATGTCTTTCAAAACAATTCCCACCATATCATATCATAGTTTACTACATAATATCCCAAAGAGTAAATCTAAATTTCACATCTGTAGATAGACTAAAACACCATCTATCTATAAGTATCTCGAAGAGGTAGGTAAAGCTTTGCATCAGGTCCCATATAAGAAATCCTTGCAAGAACAGCCCTTGGGATGATCCCTCAGTGAAACTCCACCAAGAGATGAGCTCTCTACCATAGTAGGCTCCATCAAATCAGCAGTTGCAAAAGAGGTACCTGCAACAGAAGCTGAAAAGATTTTGATATCGAGGGGTGAGCTCCCATCCCAACTTAACGAGAAGTCGAGTATCAATACACTCTTATCATCATTACATCATGATCAACAAGAAGGTCAACACAATAAAAATGCACATCAAATATGAATGCCCCATGGTCTTAGCTGTACCCCAGTAGAGACCCACGGCATAACTCCCTATGGTCCACCGTGGCCCCACTAGAGTACTGGCTGTGTTATAGAGTCACTAAGCACACAACCTCATCAATCTCAATCATCACCAATCATACCCATCATACATGAAACAAGCAAGACATGGCATGTGCATAAAGTAAATAAGGTCGCACCCCAGTAGAAACCCCCGACTCCCCACTTCCATGGTTTGTCGTGTCCTCACTATAGTGCTAGCAATCCAACATGATTCATGTTCTGTACGTCACCTTCCGAGTTTCACACATCACATGGATCATTATACATGATTGTCCTTAACAAGTAGAAATCATAGGTTTTCCATTTTCAAGGTTCACCTTGCATCAGCTAAGGTTCTAGCAATTCCCAACATGATTCATGTATCCGCACATCACCTTTACTTGGCTATCCGTACGTTACAAGCACCATCATAAATGGCCACACATACATTCCAAACATACATAGCTGTTATGCAAATGCATGCTCATACCATAAAAGTAGACATTTATAATTCAAAAACAATAGTTAATGCACATTACACATGTTCAAACTCTAAGGACTCGATCCCTCACTTGTAGGCACCATGGGTGCTATTAAACCTTGAATTTGATAGGTAGCCTTGCCTCTACCTGATGTCAGGTTACCAACATTAATTTAATAGCTTCATTAGATTGGCTTTCATATCTCTTAAATTAGCAAGGACATGTTCTAGTTGCCCATACATGGTTTCCTGGAAAAGTTGGGAATCCAAGGATTGGTCCCATAAGGTCGTAGCTAGGCTTACTGGCCGACAAAGCTAGAAACGGATGAAAGCTCCTGATTATACAACCTCTGGTTCTTTCCTGCACCAAACACTTAGTGTCACACCCCAATTCTGGAATAACCAGTAGTGTGATGAACCGTCATAAGAACCAATGGTTAAAGCCAAGATCGCATAAAACCATGCCTACAATCCAAACCAAATACACATTCCACATCAATTAGAGATAATAAAGTAAATAGTAGAAGTTTTATTAATAATGAATTGAGGTCTACATGATAAATAATTAAATAATCCAATTATCTCCAAGTAACCAAAACATAATTAATACCTATTACAAGTATCACAATATGAAAGTTAACCATTAAGCGTAAACATAGTTGAAACACTCGCTTGACGAGTCATATTCGTCCTCCATAGCTTGCACATCCATAGCCGCCACATGTCCATATTTGGGCGTGTTCATGTAGTCTTAAATGGTATTACCTACATCATTAGAAACTAAAAAGAAAATGGTACCGTGGGGTTAGCTCTCCAACTTGAGCTCAGTGAGTGAACAAAATAATACGTAAACATACGCATACTTTCAATTCATATCTTTGGTCTGGTTTTATGTTTGCAACTATACTTTATAAAGGATTAGCAGCCACTGCACCTCTATACATGAGTGTGTGAATCCACCCAATGAATCAAACATCATTGCCGTCCCACATGCATCTACTATGGAATAGAGATAGAGCTAAAGTGTCTGGATCACATACCGCCAATACTTCCCCTAATGCCCTACCCATACCAGCACGTATGCCCCTACTAGCGAGGGCATAAAAACTGAGCTCGCAACTAACCAATCCTAATGCCATCTAAATGTATCCAAGGCTTTACCCCAGAATCCCTCAATACGTCCATAGAGATAGAGCTAAGGCCCCTCGACAGAGTCAAAGAGCACATTGTCCGAGACCACCTCCCCTAATGCCCTACGATTTAATTATTCCGCTAAGATAATGGTGATACGATAATGTCAGTGGGTAGGACAGAGTAGAGAAAGAGCTAGAGTCTGGTGGTCAAACTGAAGCACAGTACCACATCCTCTTCCCGATGCTCCACTCGCATCCAATATACTAACTACACACACAATCACATGCCTATTCCTAGCATCATCATCATCATCATGTTATAAATTGACAGAAATAAATATGCATGAGTATATATGTAACAAGTATTGGATGAATGTGAGTGAATGTGAGATGGACAAACATACAAGGCATGGCATCATATACAATAACAGGAAGTAAAATAAAAGGGATAGTTTGTTATTAGATTTTTTGATTTAGGTCTTGTTCCCTCACCTTAGATTGATGCTTGTTCCTCTTTCAAGCTTTAAAATCTACTTTAAACTAGTTGGAAACCTAAACAATTAATGTATTTGAGTTAGGAATTAATTTTCTTAAGTTACAGTAGTCGAAAACCCTGTCTAGTCTCTAAAATATGCTTTCTAAAATTATGTGGTTGACCTTGTGGTTTTGCTACATGTAACCACACGAAGCGACCATACGTTGTGTGGTCAATAAAAAAACATGCTACATGCGACCACACAAAACGACCACATGATGCAACCATATGATTTCTGGGAAACTTCCTGAATAGCTGTGGTCGACTCATTAGTCACTGTTTGGAAAACCAGTGCTGCGACCACATGATTTTTACTTCAAATTCGAGTTCTTCCTCTTGGTTCAACTATGGGGTTCACCCTATGATCATTCTATTGTCATTAATTTATGGTTTCTCACAGCAACTAGTTCCAATCCCACTTTCATGGTTATTCCTAGAGATTTACCTAGATAATCATATGATCAATAATCCCATATCGGTTTAACATCTTCAATAGAGCCCTATTCTATGCGATTTACATCTACAGAGACAAGTTCCATACCTTACTTGCTATAGAGAGTCTGAACCTTCCATGCAAAGCCCTTCTCTCAGCTTTCTTCTCCAAATCTCCTTCTCCTTCTCTTCTTCTCTCTTTTCTTTTAGGTTTCGGGTGTGAAATTTTCAAAAGAGTAAAATAGAGTAGAGGGACGTACTTTATATAGAGGGAAAAACTCAATATAGAGTCCTCTTTCAATTAAGAAAGAAATCCCCATTGATTTGGATAGTTTCCAAGTCACGGAGTCTGATCTGGAAACATGTGGTCGACTTCTGTGGTCGTAAAATCCATCGACCACCCAATCCAATACAGTTGACCACATGTGTGAGGTCTCATGTGTGTGGTCTCTTGTGGTTGACCACACAAACTAAATTTTATTGGTTTGACTATTTTGACTGGTTTGCATACCTGGCTTTGTGATTTCTTCATACGGTTGATCTGCTGGAGCCGACTATGATGGGAAGACTAGTCATGACTCGAGAATATAAGCTTAGACCGGGTTCGTGGTGTGCGGGTCTTACAACTCCACTACCCGTAAAGCAAATTTCATCCTCAAAATTTGCACATACAAATTTTACAACTCCCCCACACTTAAAAGAAATTTTGTCCTCGAAATTTAGATGTACCTTCCAAATTGAATAGGTAGGAATATTGTTTCTCCATTGCATCTTCTTCTTCCCATGCAGCATCTTCCACATCTTGGCTTCTTTAAATCGTTTTAACAAAATAGATATCCCAGTTTCGAAGATGATGTACCCTCTGACTAATAAGTTTGACTGGTACCACTTTGAGAGTTAAGTCTTTTATCATGTCCGGTGGATCCACGGTCAATGCCCATGATGGATCTCTAACATAGTTCTTCCATAAAGATACGTGAAATAGGTCGTGCATACTAAGAATAGGCAGCGATATCCCGAGTTGATATGCTACTCTCCAACATCTCTCAAAAATTTTTACAAGGTCCAATATATAACTATGACACAACTTCCTATTCTTTCCACACCATTTCAAACCACGCATAAGTGATATCTTCAAGAACACTTTGTCATTTACGGCAAACTCATGGTCTTAGGGTCTCTTCTGACAATCCTAAGCTATCTTGGCCCTTTTTTGTTGATCTCATCTGTCACTCGATAGGATTATTGGATAAACTCAGGTCTAACGATTATTCATTCTCCCACTTCATTCCAAAACAAAGGAGTTCAACATTTCCTATCATACCGTGCTTCATAGATGACATCCATATAGTAGCTTGGTAGCAATGTTAATCAGTGGCAACTTCTCATCTGAAACTCCTTTGAAAACAATTTCATAGGCTTGGAGAATACCTCCTAGGATCTATATAGTCCACTCCGACTGTCTGTCGATTTAAGGGTGAAATGCGATACTAAACTTTAACTTTGTTTCCATCTAGACCCTCCCAAAACTTTGAGGTAAAGCATGAGCCTCTATCTGACACCGGTCTCAGGCATACCATTCAACCTGACAATATTATCCACATACAGCCTTGGTAGTCACTCCAAGGTATACTGAGATTGTATAGCAATGAAACGAGCTGTCTTCATAAGTTAACATGCAACCACCTAGACCGCATTTACAATCATTGGGGTCATCGATAAACCGGTGACAAAGTCCATTGTAATGCAGTTCCACTTTTTAAACGAACTTCGACAAAGGTTGTAGTAAACCCACTAGTCACTATCTCTCGGCCTTCACTTTCTAACAATCCAGATACTGAAACACATACTAAACCAAATCTATTTTCATTCCTCTCTATGAATACAATTTCTTTAGGTCATGATACATATTGGTACTCTAGGATATCCTGAATATAGAATACAGTGGGCTCTTATCATCATCCTATTCATGATGTCAGAGTCCTCACTTTTAGGTATTCAAAATCTTCCCCTATATCTTAATACCTTCTTCGAATCAAAACTAAGTTAGGGTTAGGTTTTCCTTTCTCTAAATCTTCTTGCACCATTCTCAGATACGGATCTAACAAAATTGCTAATTTTACTTCGTCCATCAAATTAGAGACAGTCTTTAACGCTGTGAACATAAATGGGAAGCTGCTCTATAAGTTCTTCCATAAGTTCTCGCTCAATTGGATCATCAAGAGTTTTTATTATATATTGCTCTTCTTCCAAATATGAAATTGTTGCTGTGAAACAGAAGGCAACGTTTGTACTAGGTCGTTCTTCAGGCTTCATAATTCCTCTTTTTGGTTAAAGCCTCAGCTACTACATTAGCCTTGGTTGGATGGTACTGAAGATCATAGTCATAATTTTTCAAAGTTCGAACTACTTCGTTGTCTCATGTCAACTTTTTTGGGTGAAGAGATTAGTAAAACTTTTATGATCCACTTTAATATGAAATTCTTCTCTGTATAGATAATGTCTCCATGTCTCGATTGCATGAATCACCGCCGCTAACTCCCAGTCATGAGTAAGGTAATTCTTCTTATGCTCCTTTAGTTATCTTAAAGCATATGCAATCGCTTATTCACCTTGTATCAGCACGCATCCTAGACCCAATCCGGAAGCATTGGTGTATAGTGTAAAAGGTTACCCTGGTGTCGGAACGATCAAGATGGGAGCTGATATTAACCTTGCTTTTAGAGTCTAGAAAATTCCTCATACTTGTCTGTCCAAATAAAATTCTCTCCCTTCTTGGTTAGCTTGATAAGAGGTACTACGATTGTAGAGTAGTCCTCTACGATATGTCGATAATAACCAGTTAATCCCAAGAAACCACTGATCTTAGCAACTCTCTTAGGCACTTTTCACCCCATAATAAATTTTATTTTATTGGGGTCCACTTTTATTCCTTCTGACAATACTACGTGACCTAAAGAAGTCACCTTATTCAACCAAAACTCATATTTCTTGAACTTGGCATAAAGCTTTTCCCTTCTTAGTCATTGTAAGGCTGCTCTAAGGTCCGTTACAGGACTTTCTTCATCTTTAGAATAAACCAATATATCATCTATGAAAACTATGATCGACATGTCCAACATGTCATGGAACACCCGATTCATAAGTTCCATAAAAGATGCAGGGTATTGGTTAATCCCAAGGATATAACCAGGAACTCCTAATGCCTGTACTTGGTTTTAAAAGCTGTCTTCGGAATGACACTATCCTTAACCTTTAATTGATGATATTTTTCCTGAAGGTCAATTTTAGAGAACACCTTTGCACCTTGCAGCTGATCGAATAAGTCATTAATCCGTAGCAATGGATATCAATTCTTTATGGGGAGCTTGTTCAATTTTTTGTAGTTTATACACTGTCGAACACTACCATCCTTCTTCACAAACCACACTGGTGCTTCCTAGGATGTATACTGGGACGGATAATATCTTTTTCCAATAACTCTTGCAGTTGAGTCTTCAGTTACTTCGATTCCATAGAAGCCATTTGATAGGGTGCCTTTGATACCGGTGCCAACCCTGGTAACAAGTCGATAACAAACTCGATCTCACGATCAAGTGGCAACCCAGGTAAGTCTCCTAGAAACACGTCAGGGAATTTTTGTATCACATCAATATCTTCCATCTGTGGTGCTTCTATAGTAACATCTACCACATATACCATATATCCAACTCCTTTCTTTTCAAGGCATCTCTTAACCTTTAGTGCAGAGAGGATAAGCTTCTGCTTCCTGCAATATGATTTCAACAAAACTAAATTTTGTGCCATCTTTGCTCTTGAATGAAAACCTCTTCTTGGCACATATAGCTTTGTAGAGTGTTGAGACAACCAGTTCATCCCCAAGATGACGTCAAAGTCCATTTCAAGTCGAACTAGGTTTGCATTCAAATCTTGTCCATTAATATAATTTGGACATTAACCATAACACTCATCTAATACAATATCTACTCCAAAAGGGACTTGAACTAACAAAATATTGTATAAAGGTTTTAATGGCACGTCAAACCCCTTTTACCTCTTCTGGTCTGTCGCCAATAATCTCATATTGTACTCATTAGCTTATATCTTTTTTATCACTACTGCTCTACCCTGATCTCTCTATCATACGTCCCGAACAACATCTTTTGATTGGTTACTCTGTACATAACTTACATGTATACTTATAAGCATTAGGGTATATGCTTATATCTTTCCTAATTCCGCCAAACTTTCTTTTGGTCATTACTTAATCATCTCATTTGACCTTGGAAATAACTCAATAGTAATTGTATTAAGTCGAGTACTATCAATGCCATTACTCTCGATTCCATCCTTGCATTCACACTTGGATATGCTTTTAGAAATCTTATGCCCTGTGAAAATTCATATCGATATAGCCATCTTTAACTCTATTTGAGCACTATCTACTATTTTTTAACTGCTCTTGATAGTTCTCACTCCTTGCTCATGCAGTCTTTTACAAACCATGATTCAAATCTATCTATCTAGCAATCTCTAAACAGATTCTCCATTACTTCATCTAAGGTTTCTTGGCTATAGAAATTATTTTGAATTCAATCGTCTTCCTTCCCATGATTTTCCCTATTAATCAAGCATCTTATCAACGGAGGTCGAAAGACATAAGAATCAGAATGTTTATCCAAAAATAAGTCATTTTTGTTCTTTTAAATTTTTAATATGATGACGAACATTTGTTTTATCTAGTGAACCTGAATTTAAAAGATCAAGAGTAAAATTTATGGTAACCAAACTGAACACAAAATGAATTGGACCCATGGTTGTCAGTTCCAAGGTGGCCCGAATATGGAAAATAAAGGTTCTATAGCTCTTCGCCTCATGGTTACAGGTTCTATCGAGTATATAATGGCATTGGTTAAGACACTACAAGAGTAAATTTGGAAAAAAAAATTTGTACATCAATAACTTAGGTATAAATTGAAAAGATATACTTTCAAAATGATTAAACCTATAACTATTCATTTAGTTCGTATCTCTATTCATGTTGTTGATAATGAGGGTAGCTTAAATTGGTATAATTAGGACTAATTCTAAGGAAATAACATCTATAACTCTAATTGATAGGTTGTACCGAGAAGGTATCCTGTCAAGGCACGATAATTTAGAATCAGGTATGGGCATCCTCCATAATCATAAGGATAAGTCAATGATGCACCGCATCCTATATATATATATGTCTAGCTATATGGCCACAATAGATTTGATTCCTTACTGAAAATGGTCAAGGATTCATCTTCAAATAAACATTCCTTAATCCTTGTCAGATCATTCTGCCATGATGCAGCTATCTCATATATCGGTGGTTGATAAGGGTAACCACCTTGATATGCTACTTGTTGTGCACCAAGATTCTATACTGGGGTGTACATTACTGGGACTTGCTGTATGGTAGGGACTGTTATTATGGCTAACAGATGTTGGATGTACAATGTCACTACCAATAGGTACTATACTTGGTCTGACCAGAGGTGTTGATGTAGCATTGGCAATTTGGGTAGCAATTAACATGGTAACTTGCATAGCCGGTATCATCTATTATTGCTCTTGCATTTTGCTGGGTAAAATTCATTACAACCGTGCACAAGGCATTCGGTGGTCCAGGTAGATTGGCTGGAGTGGCCTAATTATTCATCCTTTTGATTTGCTCTAGTCTGATAATCATCATTTGACATCTGCTCCGAGGGGTACTCATTACCTTCTCTTGATCCAGATGGTGGTGGGGTCAGGTTACAACCTCTTTTTAATGCTCAGCGGACCACGGATCAGCATGTGATGGATCTCACTCAGAGTCTCCACATCAGCCAGGAGTAAAGTTTTACCTTCTTTTACAATTACACTTATTTTTTGTTATATGACCATTGTTCTCCTGTCTTTGTTGGATTTGGCCTGTGATCATTCCCTTTACCTCTGTAGGGATTTAGGAATTACTAGCCATTTTCTTTCTTCCTTTGTCATACATTATGTTCTACATCTTGTGAGTATCAACTCGGTATTTTAATTTTTTGCTTTACAAATGCTCCCTTCTTGCTACTGTACTATATCCTTTATACACTATCTAACTTGTAGACCATACCATATGTTATTTATTTATCAAGATACATTTACATCATCTTTTTCTTTTGTCTATATATATATATATATATATATATATATATATATATATGGTTCTACCTTTTATATGTACATTATTGTCTTGTTTAAATTCTGTCTCAACCAACACATATGTTTATGGTGTGTTTGTAATAAAGCTTTTAAATTTATCCTAACTTAGTACATGGGCACAATGTGAATGTATTCATGTTTAATTGGCAGAACCTAAGCTCTCTGATACCAAGTTATCACACACCAATTCTGGAATAACCAGTAGTGTGAAGAACCGTCATAAGAACCAATGGTTCAAGCTAAGATCCATTTAGACTAGGCCAACAATCCAAACCAAATACATATTCTACATTAATAAGAGATAATAAAGTAAATAGCGAAAGTCTTATTAATAATGAACAGAGGTCTACATGATAAATAATTAAATAATCCAGTTATTTTCAAGTACCAAAACAAAATTAATACCGACTAAGTATCACAATACAAAAGTTAACCATTAAGTGTAAATATAGTTGAATCATTCGCTTGACGACTCATATTCGTCCTCTATAGCTTGCACATCCACAGACACCACATGTCCATATGTAGGCATGTTCATGTAGTCTTCAACTGTATTACCTGCATCATTAGAAACTAAAAAGAAATAGTACCGTGGGGTCAGCTCTCTGATGGATTCATAATTTATATATTTATTTCTCTTATATTTAGTCTATTTAACATATTATATTTCTTATGGTACTCATTTGTGATGATTCCTTATATATAAGACATTGGTGAAAAGTATTGATAATTTATGTTCAAAATAAAAAAAATTCTAATATTTTTTAATAATGACCTTCTAAATTTCATGCAGGTTTTTAATGTGAAAAGAATTCTAGAAATCAAATGTGATCTAAAAATCTGATCTGGAAAGCTGATTTGAATTTAAACCAGAGAAGGAAGATTACCACCCATAGAAGGTTTACTATTGGAAGGATTTGATTAATTGTCAGAAATCTTGAGGAGAATATATACCTCTGTGGAATATTACAAAGATTGGCAAATCTAGAGGTGGGATTTGGTAATGATGGAATGATTCTCTATCAAATCTAGGCAAGCATATTTTGTTTAATCTTTATTTTCATGTAATAAGGTTGTCAATTCTAGACATACGAGTTTTAATCTTCTTTACTCTGGCTATTTAAGCAATGTAAATGCTACGTAATAGAGCATCTAAGAATTTTTGAGAAGATAGTTTTAATTTTTTTATCTTTTTTTCCTATCATGTCTAGCTAAGTTTTTTTAGTCTATTCAAGGGGATTTCAATCCGGTTAGTAAAATTATGAGACTTTGTTCATAATTTTAATTATTCTTCTATTCAAATATCTGTTTTTCTTGGTTTTTCAAGTTAATGACTGTATGATTCAGTTTATTAAGAGGCCTATTAATTGATTGAGTTATGTGATTTATTGCTAACCTGAATCCATAATCCATAATTTTTATGGTGTTCAAGAAAGTAGCAATTGAGTAGAACAATTATGATCCAAGTTTTTGTTACTTGCTTAAAGGAAACATAGAATGAATTAAATAATCTGATGCTTGTTAGATTGTTGTTCATCTTTAACTCCCTCCGAGAGTGTAATGCTATCACCAAATTCATGAGGATTGCTTAATACCAATTGGTTTATTGATAAGAATTAAATTGTGTACTGGACTCAAATTAATGAAATTAGGGAAGGTAAGGATTGTCTGGCTTTTTGATAATCCTTCGTTAAATATTTGAATAGAGAATAATATTTATTAGGTCAGTGATCAATTTGCAGCCGTGAGTAAATTTCCTTGAATCGACATCATCTTCCATTGAATTTTTATTACTTAATTTTCTTGTCAAATAAATTACAGAAGAAAACCCCCCTTTTTCTTGGTAAGTAGACAATTTGATTAACTAGTCGCTGTAGATTGACCGTTACTTATCATTACTATTCATTATAGGTAGAGTAATTTATTTTTGGTTGCGCTCGACACGCATCAAAATTTGGCGCCATTGTCGGGGACTAGTTTTAATCAGATTTGATTGTTTTTCATTGTATTTAATTTTTTTATTTTTTATTTTAGTCACTTGTGTTCTTACCTTTGTGTGATGTTTTTTTTTTCTGTTTCAGGTGTCCATAGTTTTTCCGACAGGTATTGCTTGCGCATAAAATTTTGGACAACTTAGGGGCGCTACAAGAATCTTATTTCAAAGAATACTAAAAAAAAAGCTTGATTTAATAATTTTATTTTTACTTGGTTTTTATTCACTTTGGGTTGTCGGTCAGAATATTTCTTTGGGACTCTTTTTAATTAATTTTTATTTATTTATTTATTTATTATTATTATTATTTATTTATTTATATTTTTTTGGATCCATTGTTTGGGTATCTTGGTTAATGTCTCGATCTTCTAACTCTGGTAAATTGATATTTGTTCTAGAACCCGAAAGAACTTTAAATTGATTAAGGAAAGAAGCTAAGAAAATCCTGGCAGAACTTGTTTCAACATCACAAGGAGCAATTATTTCTGATATAATTGCTAGTGAGTTGCTAGTAGAGGAAGCCATGGCAAAAACAGGACTTTGAAAGAGTTGGCTGGTCCTAATATAAACCAGCAACCTTTGTGTATTGAATTTCTAAATCTAGAAGTGGCATTTGAATTAAAATCAGGATTAATCCATTTATTACCCAAATTTTGTGGGATTGCAGGAGAAGATCCTCATAAGCATTTGAAGGAATTTCACGTGGTATGCTCTAGCATGAAACCGCAGGGTATTACAGAGGCACAGATTAAGTTAGGCACTTTTCCATTCTCTTTAGATGAATATGCTAAAGATTGGTTATACTACCTTCTCTCTGTTACAATCACTTTATGGAATGAGATGAAACGCCAGTTTTTAGAGAAATATTTTTCTGCATCTAAAGCGGCAAATATAAGGAAAGATATATGTGGAATTCGGAAACACCATGAAGAAACATTATATGAGTATTGGGAACGCTTCAAGAAGCTTTGCGTAAACTACTCATACCATCAAATTAGTGACCAGCTTCTGATTCAATATTTCTATGAAGGATTGTTTGTCACACCCCAATTCTGCATCATTCAGAACGGTGTGATGAACCGCCAATAAACCAACGGTTCAACCAGGATCTCTAATAGGCTGTATCCGTTGAAATAAAACCATACACATCCACAACCATAATAAAAAAAAATACACATTAGCGGAAGTCTTAATAATAAATGAATGGAGGAATCTAACTGTGATAATCATAAATAAAATATTAAATTATGTTGAATCAACCGAGACATAAGTAAATAAAGTATCAATTACATTTCCTTAATAATTCAAATGAAAATCTAATAAAAAACGCATGCATTGCACTCGCATGAAGAGTCATGCATTTCCACTAAGTCTTTAGCTTCCATCATAGCGACGTACCCGTACACAGAAGCATTCATATAGTCTTCCACCGTGGTACCTGCATCATCAACTAAAAATATTCGACATCGAAAGGGTGAGCACACATCATGGGAGTGAGCAAACAAAACAATGCAACAAATAAATTCATGCATTCAATTCATATCTGTGATCTGGTTTATAAGTTTGCAATGTGCTATAGAAAGGTTCGGTGGCCGCCTCACCTCTATACACGAATGTGTGAATCCGCCCAAAGGTTAACATTTATTGTCGTCTCACATGCACTCACTATGGAATATACATAGAGCTAAAGTGCTTAGGACCGTACCGTATCACTCTTCCCCTGATACTCTACCCATACCAACATGTAAGCCCCTGCTGGCGAAGGCTTCAAACTGGGCTCGCAACTAACCAATCCTAATGTCAAACAGTGTACCTATGGCCTCACCCCAGCATCCCTCAATACATCCATAGAGATAGAGCTAAGGCCCCCTGGCAGAGTCGAAGACTACACGATCCGAAACCACCTCCCCTGATACCCTACAACGTAATAGTTCTGCTAATGTAATGGCGATACGACGATGTTAGTGGACAAGACATGAATAGAGATAGAGCTAGAGTCTAATGACCAGGCTGAACCACAATGTCACAATCCCCCCTGATACTCCACTTGCATTAAGCACACTAATCACACACATACATTCACATGTCTATTCCTAGCCTGGTTCATGTTTGGGTCCTATGGATTACTTCCACAATCATTTCTAGTCTTGTTCTAGGGCTTAGAACTCTAGGTTTCTTCCTTATTTTGCCTACCATGATTTCTCCATGGATTTCATTGAAATCTTCCCATTGATGTATTATTTGGGTTTCTCCTAGACCATACCATCATCATGAACTATTCTAAGGTCTAAGATCATCAGGAGAAACTTTCCCATACCTTAGTTATTGCTAGGATTCAGAGATTTATCTGAATTCTTCACTTAGGTCTTCTTCTCCAACTATACTTCTCTTCTCCTTCTCTTCTCTTTCTTTTACTTTAAATTAGGGTTTCAAAAGGAGTGAAAGAGGCTTAGGGATGTCCTATTTATAGAGTAGAATCTCCCAAAATAAGTCCCATTGAGATTAGGAAGGAATCCCATTGAAATTTGGAAAGTTTCTTATTTGCGGTTTCTGTCGCCAAACAGGGGGTCAATGAGGGGGTCGGAGATCCCGTCGACCCTCAGTTTCTAAGTTGTCCAACCTCCAGTTAAAAAATCAGGGGTCTCACTTCTTAGTGAGGGGGGGTCGACCCTGCCTACCTAGGTATGCGACCCTGCGCTCCAATTTACTGTTTTTGGGTCAGTTTAGTACCTGGTTTTGCTATTTCCTTCACGCACTTGTCCATTTGGCTCGACCATGATGGGTAGACCTGGTACAAGGTGGTAAGACCGGTTAGTTCGATACGGGTCATACATTGTTACCAATGGAGAGGATTATGGTGGATGCCGCTAGTGAAGGAGCTTTAGTTGACAAAACTCCAGAAGCCACAAAAAGGTTAATTTCTAATATGGTACCAAATTTACAGCAATTTGGTATAAGGATGGAGCAAACATCGAAGAAAGTTAATGAGGTAAGTACATCAAACCTTGAACGTCAGATTTTTTATCTAACTTCTTTGGTAAAACAAATGGCTGTAGGAAATTTACAAACAGTTAAAGCATGTGGCATTTGCTCAGCTACCAGTCATGCTACGGATATGTGTCCCACACTTCATGAAGATAAATCAGTCCTACAAGCAAATGCCATGGGAGGATTTCAAGGGCAACCTCAGCAAAAGTATGATCCATACTCAAACTCATACAACCCTGGATGGAGAGATCACCCAAATCTGAGTTATGGGAATCAAGTTGCCTAGAAACGTTACCAACCCCCATTCCAACCTAGGCAGCAAGCAAATCAGAGTATGTCACTTGATGAGATTGTTAAGGAACTGGCTAGCAATACACAACCGTTTCAACCTGAGACAAGAAACAACATTCAGAATATAGAGAAGCAGATTGGTCAACTTACAACTTCAGTAAGCAAACTTGAAGCTCAAGGATCTGAAAAGTTGCCATCTTAGACCATCGTAAATCCACTTGAGAATGCAAGCGCCATTACATTATGGAATGGAATAGAACTTGAGCCCTTCATTGCTAAATCTGTAAATTCGGCCAAAACTATTCAAGAAGAAACAAAAGCCGACAACAATGATGTAAATTTGTCCAAGGTAAAATCTCAACTAGTTGTGCGTAATTCTACTAATTCTGTTCTTCTCCCTTTTCTCAGCAGACTGCATAAATCAAAAAAAGAAGAACAAGAGAAAGAAATTCTTGAAACTTTTCGAAAGGTAGAAGTAAACATACCTATACTTGATGCCATTAAGAAAGTCCCAAGGTATGCAAAATTTCTCCAAGAATTGTGCACTTCAAAGAGAAAATTGAGGGGTGATGAGAAAATTAGTGTAGGGGAGAATGTATCAGCAGTTATTCAGCATAAGTTACCCCCAAAATGCAAGGATCCAGGTACGTTTACGATTCCATGTGTGATTGGTAATACTAAGTTTGAACGTGCCATGTTAGACTTAGGTGCATCTATAAATGTTATGCCACATTCAATTTATGCATCTCTAAATTTGGGTCCTTTAAATAAAATGGGTGTAATTATCCAATTAGCTGACCGTTGTAAAGCATATCCTAAGGGAGTAAATGAAGATGTTTTAGTACAGGTAAATGTGTTAACTTTTCCTGCTGATTTCTATATTTTAAATATGGAAGACAGTAATTCCCCAAATCCTGCCCCAATACTGTTAGGAAGACCTTTCCTCAAAACCGCTAAAACAAAGATTGATGTTCGTGATGGTACTCTTACCATGGAGTTCGATGGAGAAATTGTCAAATTCAATATATTTGAGGCTATGAGGTATCCTCACTCCGATGTTCAATCTATATTTTCTATTGATATAGTTGATGTGTTTGTACAGGAGGTTTTTGAATCGACATCATCTTCTATTGAATTTTTATTACTTAATTTTCTTGTCAAATAAATTGCAGAAGAAAACCCCCTTTTTTTTGGTAAGTAGATAATTTGATTAACTAGTCTCTGTGGATCGACCTTTACTTGTCATTACTATTCATTATAGGTAGAGTAATTTATTTTTGGTTGCACTCGACACGCATCAAAATTTGGCGCCGTTGCTGGGGATATTACTCTACCTATAATGAATAGTAATGATAAGTAACGGTCGATCCACAGAGATTAGTTAATCAAATTATCTACTTACCAAGAGGTTTTCTTCTGTAATTTATTTGACAAGAAAATTAAGTAATAAAAATTCAATGGAAGATGATGTCGATTCAAGGAAATTTACTCACGGCTGCAAATTGATCAATGACCTCATATATATTATTCTCTATTCAAATATTTAACCAAGGATTATCAAAAAGCCAGACAATCCTTACCTTCCCTAATTTCATTAATTTGAGCCCAACACACAATTTAATTCTTATCAATAAACCAATTGGTATTAAGCAATCCTCATGAATTTACTGATAGCATTACACTTTCGGAGGGAGTTAACGATGAACAATAATCTAACATGCGTTAGATTATTTAATTCATTCTATGTTTCCTTTAAGCAAGTAATAAAAACTTGGAACATAATTGTTCTGTTCAATTGCTACTTTTCCTAAACACCATAACAATTACGGATTATGGATTCAGGTTAGCAATAAATCACATAACTCAATCAATTAATAGGCCTATTAATAAACTGAATCATGAAAAACCAAGATACACAGATATTTGAATTGAAGAATAATTAAATTATGAACAAAGTCTCACAATTTTACTAACCGGATTGAAATCCCCTTGAATCGACTAAAGAACTTAGCTAGACATGATGGAAAAGAAAGACAAAAAAAATAAAACTATCTTCTCAATAATTCTTGGATGCTCTATTACGTAGCATTTACATAGCTTAAATAGCCAGAGTAGAGAAGATTAAAACTGGTATGTCTAGAATTGACAACCTTATTACATGGAAATAAAGATTAAACAAAATCTGCTTGCCTAGATTAGATAGTGAATCATTCCATCATTAACCAAATGCCACCTCTAGATTTGTCAATCTTTGTGATATTCCATAGAGGTATATATTCTCCTCAAGATTTTTGACAATCAATCAAATCCTTCCAATAGTAAACCTTCTATGGGTGGTAATCTTCCTTCTGGTTTGAATTCAAATCAGCTTTTCAGATCAGATTTTTAGATCACATTTGATTTCTTGAATTCTTTCCACATTAAAAACCTGCATGAAATTCAGAAGGTCATTATTAAAAATATCAAAATTTTTTTATTTTAAACATAAATTACCAATACTTTTCACCAATGTCATATATATAAGGAATCATCAGAAATGAGTACCATAAGACATATAATATGTTAAATAGACTAAATATATGAGAAATAAATATATAAAATTATGAATCCATCAAATTCCCCCACACATAGCTCTTGTACGTCCTCTGGCAAACTAAATATATATTTTTTTTCACTTTCATCCCACAGCATTCAAAGAATATGTGTACCATGAATCAGAAACTAATTCAAGAGATCAAGAGAACAATATATGTCATAGTCAAAGGTTACTTAGTAAATATGAGCAATATCTAACATACCAGTCTTATTCAAAAGGGAACATGCTAATGTTTAGTAGATTTTCTCTTGCGATTCTCTCTACTCACTCAAGAATTCAAGGTTTAACTGTTTCACTCAAAATCTTCCTATGAAGATGCACTACCATAGGCTTACTTATTCACAACAATCTCCATTACTTAGAATACACACATACATGAATCAAAAGGTCTTTATAAAGATTGTAATGGGGCTAAGGTTCAGGGTATGGATAAGAAAAATGTACTGACGTTAAAACCCAAGAAACTAATAGAGCATTAAGACAAAAAAATTGAGCAATCTAAATGATAAGGACTCATAGATAAAGCTCTTCAATAAAACATTCCAAAGTCCAGTTTCTTTTTCTTTCATTCTTTTTCTTTTCATTTAAGAACTATGCTTTTCTATTTGAATTTTTTTCTTTTTTTTTTGGCTAGCATAACATTTTAAACATAACAAAGAC
Organism: Protea cynaroides; assembly: GCA_028583415.1. Classification (NCBI taxonomy): domain Eukaryota; kingdom Viridiplantae; phylum Streptophyta; class Magnoliopsida; order Proteales; family Proteaceae; genus Protea; species Protea cynaroides. The sequence goes on along the minus strand of CM053273.1, from coordinate 53,625,346 downwards.
CATTTACTCCCATTACATCCCACTTCATGACATACAACCATCACTTTTGAGAATAACACCCCCATACTTATTCAATACATATCTCTCTCAAACCCAGTAGATAATTCTCAATGCTCTACTAGCGCAAAGGTTGGTAAAACATGAAAAAAACAAACAATTCAAGGCTTATGGTTTAGGGTTCAATGAAAAATAAAGTTTAAAAGCTCAAAGTGGGTCCACTAAGGGTAAAAATATATAAGGTTGGCCATTTAAGCTAAGTGGTTGTAAAATCCTGTTTGTCATTATCATCTTCATGTCTACACATATCAATGTAATCTTGACATGGTTCAAAGCAAGTTCTAGAGATACAAAATCATAGTAGAATATCACTCTTCAAAGAAAATAAAGACTGACATAGATGTCTCAATCTTGTTTGGCTAAAAAGCTCACTTGGTTGGATTCCATCTACTAAACCTGCATGCTTTACCTCTAAATGCAACTATCAATGCATTGAGAAAGACTAACTCAACAATGCATCTGAGTCCTGAGATTGAAGAAATGATTATGGCATTACAGTCATTACCTCCATTTACTAAAGAGTATGAAGTTAAGAAATTGGATTTAATACCATCTCATGACAATATGTTACCTTCTGTTGTGCAGGCACCAATCTTGAAGCTAAAACCTCTTCCTAACCACCTTAAGTATGCTTATCTAGGAGATGATGAGTTATTACCTGTTATCATTGCAAAGAACTTGACAAGTATGCAAGAAGAGAGGCTTTTGAGAGTGCTACGGGAGAACAAAACAATAATCGGTTGGACTATAGTCAGTCAAGGGCATAAAGTCCATCAATGTGCATGCATCGAATCTTATTGGAAGATGGTGCTAAACCAAACCGATAAGCTCAAAGGAGACTAAACCCTCAGATGATGGAGGTAGTGAAGAAGGAGATTCTAAAGTTATTAGATGCAGGAATCATTTACCCAATTTTAGATAGAAAATGGGTAAGTCCAATCCAAGTTGTGCCAAAAAAGTCTGGAGTGACAGTGGTCAAGAACCAAGACAATGAATTCGTTCCAATAAGGGTTGTGAATGGATGGAGGATGTGCATAGACTACCACAAGCTAAGGATCATTTTCCTCTACCATTTATTGATCAGATGCTTGAGCAATTAACAAGTAAGTCTTTTTACTGTTTCCTTGATGGGTATTCAGGTTATAATCAAATTGTGATTGCATCAGAGGATCAGGAAAAAATAGTATTTACATGCCCATTTGGGACTTTTGCTTTTAGAAGAATGCCTTTTGGGCTTTGCAATGCAACAGGTACATTTCAAAGATGCATGATGAGCATATTTTCAGATTTAATAGAAAATTGCATTGAAGTTTTTATGTATGATTTTACAATATATGGTAATTCATTTGATGCTTGTTTGTATAATCTATCTTGGGTGCTTGAACGTTGCATTGAAACAAACCTTGTTCTGAATTTTCAAAAATACCATTTCATGGTAGAACAAGGAATAGTTTTAGGACATGTAGTTTCAAGTAAGGGTATTGAGGTTGATAAGGCAAAAATTGATTTAATTGTAAACTTAACCTATCCCACAAGTGTGTGGGAAGTGCGTTCGTTTCTTGGCCATGCAGTTTCTTATCACAGATTCATTAAGGACTTCTCAAAGATTGCTTTACCATTGTCCAGACTATTGCAAAAAGAGGTTTCCTTTGAGTTTGATCAAGAGTGCAAATAAGCTTTTGAGAAGCTAAAATCTGTATTGACTATGACTCCCATTATCCAACCCCCTGATTGGAGTTCACCATTTGAGATAATGTGTGATGCGAGCAATTATGCAGTTGGAGCAGTCTTAGGACAATGTGTTGGCAAGCAAGCTTAAGTGATTCATTATGCATCCCGGACACTCAATGTGGCTCAGTGCAATTATTTTATGACCGAAAAAGAGCTTTTAGCTATAGTATTTGCATTAGATAAATTTCGATCTTATTTACTTGGGTCTAAAGTGATTGTATTTTCTGACCATGCAACATTGAAGTATCTATTGACGAAGAAGGAGTCAAAGCCTAGATTGATCAGGTGGAATCATCTATTGCAAGAGTTTGATCTTGAGATCAGAGACAAAAAAGGAGCTGAAAATCTAGTAGCAGATCACTTGAGTCGGTTAGCAAGAGAAGAGAATCCCGAGCTATTGAACGAATACTTTCCCAATGAGCATTTATTCACTCTGCAAAGTATGGTTCCATGGTATGCTGATCTAGTAAATTATTTAGTTGGTAGGGTCATACCTGATGGAATAAGTAGAGCAAAAAAGGACAAACTTAAAAGCGAGGCAAACTACTATGTATGGGATGATCCGTACTTGTGGAGATATTGGTCGGATCAAATTATTAGGAGATGTGTGCCTGATTCTGAAATTTAGACTGTCCTTACTTTTTGTCATGCTTATGCTTGTGGAGGTCATTTCGGACCCAAAAGAACAGCTAAGAAAGTGTTAGATAGTGGTTTTTATTGGCCTACATTATTTCATGATGCTTATGTCATTTGTAAGACATGTGAATAGTGCCAAAAGACAGGAAGTTTAACCCATAGGAATGAGATGATACAAATCCCAATACATATATGTGAACTTTTTGAAGTGTGGGGTATTGATTTTATGGGTCCATTTCCTTTGTCCTTTGATTTTGTTCACATATTGCTTGCAGTTGATTATGTTTCGAAATGGGTAGAAGCAATCACCACCAAAACTAATGATTCCAAGGTTGTTATAGGTTTTATCAGGTCTAACATCTTTAGCAGGTTCGGGATAGCAAGAGCACTGATTAGTGATCAAGGAACTCATTTCTGCAATAGACTACTGAAGGCGTTGCTAAAGAAGTGTGGTGTTTTCATAAAACATCTACACCCTACCACCCTCAAACAAATGGACAAGCAGAAGTATCCAATAGAGAAGTCAAATCTATTTTGGAGAAGACTGTGAAACCAAACAGAAAGGATTGGAGCCTTCGACTTGATGATGCATTATGGGCTTACCGAACAGCATACAAGATGCCTATTGGGATGTCCCCTTATGGGTTAATTTTTGGTAAGTCATGTCACCTTCCTGTAGAGTTAGTGTACAAGGCTTATTGGGCAGTCAAGAGTTGCAACATGGAGATGGACGATGCTAGTATGCATAGAAAATTGCAATTGCAAGAATTAGAGGAGATACGACTTGAGGCTTACGAGAATTTCAGCATATACAAGGACAAGACTAAGGCATTTCATGACAAGAGGATTATGAGGAACTAATTTGTAATTGGACAAAAAGTCTTGCTTTTCAATTCGAGACATAAATTGATGCCTGGTAAGTTACGTTCTCGTTGGATTGGACCTTTTGAAGTTACTAAGGTGTTTCCTTATGGTACAGTTGAAGTTCGAAGTTTTGAAACTAACAAGGTTTTCAAAGTTAATGGGCATCGACTCAATACATTCTATGAAGGCTTTTATGGGCATACTATAGACGAAATACAACTCGGGGATCCCGTTTATTCTGATTGAGGAGTATTGAGTCGAGCTAACGATAAAAAACACAAGCGCTGCTTGGGAGGCAACCCAAGAAATTGGATTTGTTTTTCTTATCACTTTTAATTACTTTTCTTTACATCTTTCCATTACATTTTTAAATTTCATTGGGGACAATGTCAGAATTAAGTGTGGGGGGGGGGGGGAATTAGGATTTCCTTTTTTCTTTTTTTTTTAAGTTTTGTTTTTAATTTTTGTATGATGTGTTAGAAAAAAAAAACAATTTCAAAAGTTGAATTTAAAATTTTTTTTTTACTTCAATAGACTAAGAAAATATGTATGCCATGGATTGAAACCATTTGAATGCGAAAAAAAAATTACATATATGAATTAGTTGAAATAACTTGCTAAATGAGATTTGAATAACATTGATAGTTGCATTTAGAGGTAAAGCATGCAGGTTTAGTAGATGGAATCCAACCAAGTAAGTTTTTGAGCCAAACTAGATTGAGACATCTACGTCAGTTTTTATTTTCTTTAAAGAGTGATATTCTACTATGCTTTCGTATCTCTAGAACTTGCTTTGAACCGTGTCAAGATTACATTGATATATGTAGACATGAAGATGATAAAGGCAAATAGGATTTTACAACCACTTAGCTTAAATGGCCAACCTTATATATTTTTACCCTTAGTGGACCCACTATGAGCTTTTAAACTTTATTTTTCATTGAACCCTAAACCATGAGCCTTGAATTGTTTGTTTTTCTCATGTTTTACCAACCTTTGTACTAGTAGAGCATTGAGAATTATCTAATGGGTTTGAGAGAGATATGTATTGAATAAGTATGGGGGTGCTATTCTCAAAATTGATGGTTGTATGTCAAGAAGTGGGATGTAATGGGAGTAAATGGTCTTTGTTATGTTTAAAATATTATGCTAGCCAAAAAAAAAAAGAAAAAAAAAATTCAAATAGCAAAGCATAGTTCTCAAATGAAAAGAAAAAGAATAAAAGAAAAAGAAACTTGAGTTTGGGATGTTTTATTAAAGAGCTTTATCTATGAGCCCTAATCATTTAGATTGCTCAATTTTTTTGCCTTAATGCTCTATTTGTGTAAGACCCGTATCAAACTAATCTGGTCTTACTACCTTGAACCAGGTCCACCCATCATGGTTGAGCCAAATGGACCAAGTGCGTGAAGGAGATCACGATCCCATGTATTAAACTGACCCAAAAACACTTAAATAAGGGGAGGGTCGCATACCCAGCAAGGGAGGGTCGGACCCCCCGGTATAGAAGTCAGACCACCAGTTTTATATGGGGGGTCAGACATTTTAAGGACCAGGGGTCGACGGGATCTCCGACCCCCTATCGACCCCCGATACTCGGTAAAAATAGAAATTAGGAAACTTTCCTAATTTCAATGGGATTCCTTCCTAATCTCAATGGGACTTATTTTAAGAGTTTCTACTCTATAAATAGGATGTTCCAAAGCCTCATTCACTCCTTTTAGAACCCTAATTGAATTGAGAGAAAGAGAAGAAAAGGAAGAGAAGAAGAAGAGAAGGAAAAAAGAGAAGAAAGCAAAAGGAGAAGAGTTGCAGAGAAGGAGTAATATTCTCAGGTATGGATACTATTTCCATGAGTTTCTAAAGACCTTAGAGTAGATAATGAAGAGGGTATGATCTCGGAGAAACCCAAACCATCAACCCATGGTTAGGTTTTCATGGAAAACCATGGAGGAAATCATGAAAGCCATATAGGTGAATGAATCATGGTTCTAGGCCATAGAACAAGTGTGGAATGGACTGTAGAAGCAAGGCATAGGACCCCAAACACGAAGAATGGGCTGAAGGAAGAAAAATCGACAAAATCCATAGGGGGTCGCATGGGGGGTCGATGGCCAATCGACCCTACCAGACCCTGAGCATCGACCCCAAGTGTTTGGGAAGCCCAGAATAGGGGTGGTCATGCCCAGGGTCGATCATAACTCAGACCCTAGCTCCGACCCCCAGTTAACAGTATGGTTTTTAAATTTAGAATTAGTTCTAATTAAATTTTATCGACTTTGTTAGGTCTTCTAGCAATATAATAACAATATAAAATTGATTTTAAAGCTTGAAAGAGGATCTACTAGCAAGCTAAGTTGAGGAAACAAGACTCTTAACTAATTGGTTAATAATAAACTATTTTATTTCTTGAGTCCAATATTATGCTTGATTCTATGCGAACATGCTTGTAATGTGCATTCAACATGTCATCCGATATTTCTATTTATTGTTCGTGCATATTTACTTTATTGTTTATAACATGATAATGATGATGATGATAGGAATAGGCATGTGAATGTAAATGTGTGGTTTTTGTACTTGATGCGAGCGAGTTTCAGGGGGGTGTCATAGGCTGGGCCTCAGCACTTTAGCCCTATCTCTAACTCAATTCTTGTGCATTAGCATCGCCGTATCGCCATTACTTTAGCAGAACTACTATATCGTAGAGTATCAGGGGAGGTGGTCTCGGTCCTTGTAGTCTCTGACTCTACCGGGGAGCCTTAGCCCTATCTCTATGGACGTTCTGAGAGATGCTGGGGTGAGGCCTTGGATACACTGTTTGGCATTAGGACTGGTTAGTTGCGAGCCCAGTTTGCAAGCCCTCGCCAACAGGGGCTTATGTGTTGGTATGACACTGTACAGCAATAAACGTTAACCTTTGTTGTACAATCAGTATTCATGAATTGGGTGCTTGTGAGTCGACGATAAAAGTTACCTTCGGGCGGCGTCACACACTTGTGTATAGTGGAGTGGTCAATAAACGTTAACCTTTGACCACCCAAACCTTTCTATTGCATATTGCAAACTTTAAACCAGACCAAAGATATGAATTGATTGCATGCATATGTATTGTTGCATTATTTTGTTTGCTCACTGAGCCATGCTGTGTGCTCACCCCCTCGACGTCGAATATTTTAGTTGATGTTGTAGGTACTACCATCGAAGATTATGTCAATGCTCCAGTGTACGGGCACATGGCGGCGATGGAAGTTAAAGATGAAGTGGATACGCATGACTCCTCTTGCTAGTGCAACTCATGTGTCTTCGATTAGATGTTATTTTTATTATTTGGATTTTGTAAAGACATGTATTTGATATTTATTTATGTCTTAGCTGACATAAAATAATTTTCTATTTAAATATTAATATCACAGTAGATTCTCAGTTCATTTTACTATAAGTCTTTCGCTATTGTGTATTTATTCTGATTATGCATGTGGATGTATGAGGTTTAGATAAAACTGATATCGTCTGTCCGAGATCCTAGTTGAACCGTTGGTTTGCTAGCGGTTCACCACACCATTCTGAATATTATGGAATTGGGGTGTGACAACTTGGTATCAGAGCATCTCAGTCCGTGTCTGTTAACCCAGCATACTTTCACGTCGAATTGTGAACTGAGATAGGATAAACGTAAAAACTGTAATATTAACACACTCTAAGCACAAGTGATGTTTGAGACCAAATTTGAAAAGTGAATAATGCATCTATTAAAGGGGGAACAATATTAAATACAATGAGAGAGAAACAAACGTATATAAATAGCTAAAGCAGAGTACAGCCCACAACCCGGACAGTTAGTCTATAGTACTAGGAAAGGAAATAAATACAATCATGAAGCTGGAGGTGAAGGAGGAGGCGGTGCCTCACATCTCTGTCATAATCCTCAGCGTAGACTCTAGTCAACCAGGCTCTCTAGGTCTGGGTCGTCTGAAGACTAGCTGTATGATCAACTACCCGCTGATCAGTCCCGCGCTGAACACCCAAAAGCTCCTCCATCCGCATATCTGACCGGCTCTAAGCATCTATGAGCTCTCCCATCCTCATGTCTGATATGCGATGGGAGTCTAGTAGCTCATCCACTCTCAAACGCTGAGATTCTAGTAACTCCCCCATCCTCAGATCTGATCTGCGCTGAGCCTCTCTAATCTCATGCAATATCCCCATCATATCAGAAGGTGGGTGTGAAAGACCAGCTGCGTAAGAAGTACCAGCAGCATGTGTAGGTGAAGGAGGTGGTATGGAGTCCACATCCATGTACAGACGGTCATCATCATCAGTAGGCTCCCTATGAACTCCAGCGGCTGCTGCTGCTGTCTCAGCGTCAGCTATCTCTACACAAGTGCGAGGGCGCACCATCGCGTTCCTCTCCTCATCACTGACCTGAGAATCCCGCATGCCTATCTTGCAATTAGCCTCCCAATCTAGATGCGATGAGAAGGACTTCTCCTGAATCTTTTCATCCACTAAGTCAACCCCTAGGTGGGTAAGCAAGGTAGTGATCATGCGTCCATAAGGAAGGTTACCGGTGTGACTGGGCAACGTACCACTGATCATAGTACGCATAATGATGTATGGAAGGCAGTCGGGCTGCCTAGTGCATATACAGTATAGGAGATATTGGGTTAGCTGGGAGACCCTCTCGTAATGACCACTCTGTGGTATCAGGTTATGCTGAATGATCTTGTAGTATACCCGTAGATCAGAACACAGATAGCACACTCTCATCTACTAGCGATCAAGTCGGATGAGTTGACTATCGATCTCGGCCCTCATCTGAAGAAAGAAGAACTGGGGCTCTCCATGGGCACAGAAAACCATGGGGCTAGCATAGGAAATGCCCAGTAAGTCGGCCAGCTGTCGGTAATAGAATGAGATGTCAACCCCCTTGATGTAACTCGTGATGCGCAGCTCATCACCCCTCTCAACATCATTGTAATCCCCCACCACCTGGAGGTTACAATAGAACTGGCGTACCAAATCCGGATGGGTACACGTGTTGTAAGTGATGACAGGGAGCCATCCCATATCACCAAATGCTCTCTCCACATTGAACAGGGCTAACTCAGCCAAGTTCACCTTACGACCTCCCTCTACTTTCTTCCGAGCGTAGTGGACATACTGCGCCTCGGCTTCGTTGGAACGGAAACGAAGTGGATCGCGAAGTTTGGGTACTTTAGTACGAGCCATGGTATCTACAAATAAGAATGAAAAATAGATAATATGTTAGTAGGGTAGAAAAATCTGAAATTTGGACATTGTAACGACGTAAGTCGGCCAGAAGCCTCACTTTTCACCCATACACGTGGGCAGGAGGACCTACGTAGGTTCTAACATATCCTGCAACACTCACACAGTAGGAAGTCCAAGCTAATGGAATCCAATTTGAAGAAATTGAGAGAAATCAAAAATTTAGACAAATTAGGGCAAAAAGAGGAAAATTTGAGTTTCTCGATAACCAACCGATGAAACCCAAATATTTTTTAGGGCTTTCGTTCCTCGAGTCACCAATAACAAAAGCCCCCAATAAAAATCAAATTTTTACGGTTGGAAAAAGTTTAATTTGAAGAAAATGAGATATATGGGTAAAATCCTAGAAAAGAGAACCTAAAAATAGGTAAAAGTACGATACATACTTGTAGGGAAGGTGTAGACGTCGAAACAAGGAACCCAAATGACCAATGTAGCAGAGTTGGCACTGTAGCAACTCAGGGAAAAGAGACGAGTCGAAACGGAGGAGGAAGAATGGAAAATGAACTTAGAATCGGACCTTAAAAATATAATTTTTGGTCCTGGGGTCGGAGAATTCGACCAGGACCATCGACCCCCATATCGACCCCCATATCAACCCACGGTTCTCGGTAATCTGCCAGAGAACCAGGGGTCGCACCTGGGGGTCGGACACCCATCGACCCTCGGCTCTCAGGAAAATAAGTGTGAAGGGTCAGACACTGAGGGTTGAACATACCATCGACCCCCACCAACGACCCTGCATAGAAAAGACTGTATTTTTCACAGAATGATCTAAAAATTTTGAAAATAACATCGGTTAACGTATCTACATGAAGTATAAATGATTGCCTCACGTATTTTAATGATTTTCAGGCTTCACCATTATCAGAAGGAAAACACGGCTGGGCGTAGAATAATCAGGTAGAGCCAAAACATAGTTCCACCACCACCACCCGTGGAGGAAGCCAGTCAAGAAAATATATAAGCACATGGTAATCAGCAAGTTGCACCACTAGTAAACCAGGGTCAGGAAAATCCTACAAATTTGCCACCTCCACCACTGGAGCTGACAACCGTGGTTATGAACCTAGCGCAACAGCTGTAGCAAATGCAATGAGCACATGCTAAAATGCAAGCAGCAATGGGAATTATGTTTCAGGGAAAACATGCTACACCAATGCCGACTGGACAAACAAGTGCAGCACCGGTGGGTAACCACCCAGCACCTCAAACACCTCAACCACCAGCTGCACAGATTCCAGTTCAAGTCCTGAAGCAGTTCAAGTTAATTACCAGTATCCACAACCTATGTTTGGGGCATACCCTCAGAATCAAATGGACCACTCCCGACTGGTGGAGCGATTCTTAAAGATGAAGCCCAAGGAGTTTAACAAAAAATCATCTGATCCGCTCTGGCTGACACACTGGATCGACAAAATGGAGAGAAATTTTCTGATGATGACTATTACAGAAGAAGAGAAGGTATTATGTGCCACATTCATGCTAAAGGGTGATGCACATCATTGGTGAAAATCTTCCAGGGCCTACCTATTGACCAAGCACGCCCTATTGACCTGGGTTATATATAAAGAAGCTTTCTTCGAGAAGTAATTTCCCCAATGCTTCAAAGATTCTATGGAGAAGGAGTTCCTGAGTTTATAACAGGGACAGATGTCCGTGGATGCTTATCAACAGCATTTTGAGGATCTGTTTTTCTTTACACCACTCATCATGCAAGAAGAAGACACTAAGACCCATAGGATTGTCACGGGACTTAGAGGGAGCATCAGAGAGAATGTTCTAGGTTTGGAAAAGAAAATATATAATGAAGTTGTGCAAATTGCTCGAGTTATAGAATCGGGCCAGAAGGAGAGTTATTTTACGCAGAACAGAGGTATGAAAAGGCCAGCTGGAAATGCTTATAACGGAGGGAATAATAAGACATTCAAACCCTTCCGTGCTCAAGGCTTTACTACTGCACCCAAGACTACCCCAGTAGCCCAACATCAGCCAAAGCCAAATATTGAAGGCCCAAAATGTTTTAACTGCAACCAAGCGGGGCATATGGCAAGGGAGTGTCCCAAGCTCAGGAAGCAGCTACATCAAGGACGGGTTTATGCTGTTATATCCGAGGATGCTGCTGCATCACCCGGTGTGGTCACAGGTATCGTACCTATAAATGACATACCCGCCAGAGTACTCTTCGACTCAGGAGCTACTCATTCTTTTATATCTGTGTCATTTGGAAAGAAGCTGAATTTACCCATCAAAACATTAGACTACAAAATACTTGTACGGTCACCGATGGGGTTAGAAGTGGAATTAGAAAAAGGTTATGGGCCATGTCCAGTTCTCATTGACGAGAAAACCTTAGATGCAACCTTAATCCAACTTGGGATGGCAGACTTTGACGTCATCTTGGGAATGGACTGGTTAGCTCGGCATTCTGTGATCCTATTATGCGCCGAAAAGAAGCTAACATTTGATGACAAAGAAGGAGCAGAATTCAATTTTGCGGAAACCAAACTTCCCCGTAAATGCAAGCTCATACTCTCAGCACTAAAGGCTAAGAAGTGCATTGAGAAGGGAGCAATCGGATATCTAGTATCAATGGTCGACCTCACTAGAGAAGCACCACGGATGGAAGATATTGATGTCGTGTGGGACTACCCCGACGTATTTCCTCAGGAACTACCAAGATTATCACCCGACCGAGCCACAGAGTTTGTGATACATCTTATACCTGGAGCCGCACCAGTATCAAAAGCACCTTATCGAATGGCTCCTACTGAACTAAAGGAATTGAAAGTACAACTACAAGAACTACTAGACAAGGGTTATATTCGACCCAGTATATCACCATGGGGAGCGCTAGTATTATTCGTAAAGAAGAAGGACGGTAGCGTGCGATTATGTATCGACTATCGAGAGCTGAACAAACTGACAATCATGAATCGATATCCACTACCTCGGATCGATGACTTGTTCGATCAGTTGCAAGGAGCAAAAGTATTTTCTAAGGTCGATCTTCGGTCAGGCTACCATCGGTTGAAGATTTAAGAAGGTGATATTCCTAAGACAGCTTTCAGGACTAGATATGGACATTATGAATTCTTGGTCATGTCTTTTGGATTAACAAATGCACTAGCAACTTTTATGGAACTATGAACTGAGTTTTCCATGATATGTTGGATATGTCGGTTATTGTATTTATTGATGATATATTGGTATATTCCAAGGACAAGGAAACCCATATTAAGAATCTAAACGCCACTCTACAACATTTAAGGAAAGAGAAGCTATATGCCAAATTTACTAAATGTGAGTTTTGGCTAAGTGAAGTCGCCTTCCTAGGCCATGTAGTATCCGCTGAAGGAATCAAAGTAGATCCCAGCAAGATTGAGGCTATTGTAAAGTGGGAAGCACCAAAGAGCGTTGCAGAAAATAGAAGTTTTCTGGGTCTCGGTGGTTATTATCGGTGATTTATGGAAAACTATTCTCGGATTGCCGTACCTCTCACTAGCCTGATTAAGAAAGGTAAAAAGTTTGTGTGGACGGATAAATGCGAGAAGAGCTTCCAAACCTTAAAGTCCAAATTGATATCCGCTCCGATTTTGATTATTCCTGTTCCCGGACAGCCATTTACCCTATACACTGATGTGTCAGGACCGGGATTAGGATGTGTGCTTATGCAAGGAGGACAAGTAATTGGTTATGCCTCAAGACAGTTAAAGACACATGAGAAAAATTATTCCACTCATAATTTGGAGTTAGCGGCAGTAGTACATGCTGTCAAGATATGGAGGCATTACCTATACGGAGAGAAGTTCTAAATTAAATCGGACCATAAAAGTCTTACTTATTTATTTAATCAAAAGGAGTTGAATATGAGACAAAGAAGATGGCTAGAACTATTGAAAGACTATGATTATGATATCCAGTATCATCCGGGAAAAGTTAATGTAGTAGCGGATGCGTTGAGAAGAAAGGCAATGATAAAATCTCAAGGAGAGGTTAGCACAACTGCAGCAATGTGTACTACTGGAACGGTATTCAATTACGACAATGAGCAGTATGTGATAGATACAACAGATGGATCAGCCAACCAAGGGTTCATTAATTGGTTTTCCAATATGTTCGCTGCATTGAAGATTATACCGGATATAATTGATGAAGTGAAGACAACTATCAAATCAGACCCTTACCTGAGAACGGTACAAGAAGACATCGAAAAAGGTAGAACTAACCCGGAGTTCACCTCGGACGAAGAGAAGGTATTGAAGTACAAAGGAAGAATATGTGTACCCGAAACAGAAAGTGTGGACATTAGACACCGACTGATGAAAGAAGCCCATACCACCATCTATTGGATACACCCGAAAAGTACAAAAATATATCATGATCTAAAGAAATTATATTGGTGGAGAGGAATGAAAGCAGACGTAGCTAAGTTCGTGTCTCAATGCCTAAATTGTCAGAAAGTAAAGGCTGAACGATAAAGACCCGCAGGACTGTTACAGCTGTTATCGGAACCAGAATGGAAATGGGACTGCATCACTATGGACTTCTTCATAGGGTTACCATTGACTCCTCGAGTAGTTGACGCAGTTTGGGTGATTGTAGATCGCCTGACCAAAACAGCTCGCTTTATACCGATACGACCTCAGTATACACTAGAAAGGTTAGCAAAGCTGTATGTGGATAATATTATTCGATTACATGGTGTACCAGAGAGCATTGTGTCCGATAGAGATCCACGATTTACTTTTAAGTTTTGGAAAGGATTACAAAAGGCTATGGGTACAACATTGAAGTTTAGTACTGCATTCCATCCACAGACAGATGGACAGTCTGAGCGTACAATTCAGATTCTAGAAGATATGCTACGAGTATGTGTAATTGATTTTAAAGGATCATGGGATGAAAAGTTACCACTGATCGAGTTCACTTATAACAACAGCTATCAGGCTACCATATAGATGTCACCCTATGAAGCACTGTATGGTAGAAAGTGTCGAACTACGTTGTTTTGGAATGAAGTTGGGGAACGTAGTACCGTTGGACCAGAATTTATTGAGGAGACCTGTCGAGTGGTCGACATTATCAAGGAAAGAGTGAAAACAGCCCAGAATCGTCAGAAGTAATATGCAGATACTCGACGCAGAGATCTTGAGTTCATCGTGGGTGGTAAAATATTCTTGAAGGTATCGCCTATGCGAGGTCCGAAACGGTTCGGACAAAAAGGGAAACTAAGTCCAAGATATGTCGGACCATATGAGATTTTAGCTAAGCGTGGAAAAGTAGCTTACCAGTTAGCACTACCACCATCTATGTCAAGTGTGCATGACATATTTCATATTTCCTTATTGAAGAAGTATGTCAAGGATCCAACGCACGTTCTGACAGTTGATCTACCTGATTTGACTGATGATTTGACCTTTGATGTAACACCAATTGAAATCACCAGCCAAAAGGTTCAACGACTATGCAATCGAGATATCTATTATGTTAAGGTCACTTGGAGAAGTAGAGAAATTGAAGAAATTACATGGCAAGAAGAGAATGCTATGCGAAAGCAATACCCTCATTTATTTGACTCTGAAGGTATGAAAAATTTTAGGGACAAAATTGTTTATAAGTAGGGGGGAGTTGAAAGACCCGTATCAAACTAATCCGGTCTTACCACCTTGAACCAGGTCTACCCATCATGGTTGAGCCAAATGGACCAAGTGCGTGAAGGAGATCACGATCCCAGGTATTAAACTGATCCAAAAATACTTAAATAAGGGGAGGGTCGCATACCCAGCAAGGGAGGGTTGGTCCCCCCAGTATAGAAGTCAGACCCCCAGTCTTATATGGGGGGTCAGACATTTAAGGACCAGGGGTCGACGGGATCTCTGACCCCCCCTATCGACCCCCGGTACTCGGTAAAAACAGAAATTAGAAAACTTTCCTAATTTCAATGGGATTCCTTCCTAATCTCAATGGGACTTATTTTAGGTGTTTCTACTCTATAAATAGGACGTCCCTAAGCCTCTTTCACTCCTTTTAGAACCCTAATTGAATTGATAGAAAGAGAAGAGAAGGAAGAGAAGAAGAAGAGAAGGAAAGAAGAAAAGAAAGCAAAAGGAGAAGAGTTGCAGAGAAGGAGTAATATTCTCAGGTATGGATACTATTTCCATGAGTTTCTAAGGACCTTAGAGTAGATAATGAAGAGGGTATGATCTCGGAGAAACCCAAACCATCAACCCATGGTTAGGTTTTCATGGAAAACCATGGGGGAAATCATGAAAGCCATATAGGTGAATGAATCATGGTTCTAGGCCATAGAACATGTGTGGAATGGACTGTAGGAGCAAGGCATAGGACCCCAAACACGAAGAATGGGCTGAAGGAAGAAAAATCGACAAAATCCATAGGGGGTCGCATGGGGGGTCGATGGCCAATCGACCCTACCAGACCCTGAGCATTGATCCCCAGTGTTCGGGAAGCCCAGAATATGGTTGGTCGCTCCCAGGGTCGATCATAACTCAGACCCTAGCTCCGACCCCCAGTTAACAATATGGTTTTTAAATTTAGAATTAGTTCTAATTAAATTTTATCGACTTTGTTAGGTCTTCTAGCAATATAATAACAATATAAAAGTGATTTTAAAGCTTGAAAGAGGATCTACTAGCAAGCTAAGTTGAGGAAACAAGACTCTTAACTAATTGGTTAATAATAAACTATTTTATTTCTTGAGTCCAATATTATGCTTGATTCTATGCGAACATGCTTGTAATGTGCATTCAACATGTCATCCGATATTTCTATTTATTGTTCGTGCATATTTACTTTATTGTTTATAACATGATAATGATGATGATGATAGGATTAGGCATGTGAATGTATGTGTGTGGTTTTTGTACTTGATGCGAACGAGTTTCAGGGGGGGCGTCATAGGCTGGGCCTCAGCACTTTAGCCCTATCTTTAACTCATGTTTTGTGCATTAGCATCGTCGTATCGTCATTACTTTAGCAGAACTACTACGTCGTAGAGTATCATGGGAGGTGGTCTCGGTCCTTGTAGTCTCTGACTCTACCGGGGGGCCTTAGCTCTATCTCTATGGATGTTCTGAGGGATGCTGGGGTGAGGCCTTGGATACACTATTTGGCATTAGGATTGGTTAGTTGCAAGCCCAGTTTGCAAGCCCTCGCCAACAGGGGCTTACGTGTTGGTATGGCACTGTACAACAATAAACGTTAACCTTTGTTGTACAATGTTCATAAATTGGGTCCTTGTGAGTCGACGATAAACATTACCTTCGGGCGGCGTCACACACTTGTGTATAGAGGAGGGGTCAATAAACGTTAACCTTTGACCACCCAAACCTTTTTATTGCATATTGCAAACTTTAAACCAGACCAAAGATATGAATTGATTGCATGCATATGTATTGTTGCATTGTTTTGTTTGCTCACTGAGCCATGATGTGTACTCACCCCCTCGACGTCGAATATTTTTAGTTGATGATGCAGGTACTACCGTTGAAGATTATGTCAATGCTCCAGTGTACGGGCACATGGCGGCGATGGAAGTTGAAGATGAAGTGGATACGCATGACTCCTCTTGCGAGTGCAACTCATGTGTATTCGATTAGATGTTATTTTCATTATTTGGATTTAGTAAAGACGTGTATTTGATATTTATTTATGTCTTAGTTGACATAGAATAATTTGCTATTTAAATATTAATATCACAGTAGATTCGCAGTTCATTTTCCTATAGGACTTCCGCTATTGTGTATTTATTCTGATTATGCATGTGGATGTATGAGGTTTAGATAAAATGGATATCGTCTGTCTGAGATCCTGGTTGAAACGTTGGTTTTCTTGCGGTTCATCACACCATTCTGAATAGTGCAGAATTGGGGTGTGACAATTAGTTTCTTGGGTTTTAACGTCAATAAATGTTTCTTATCCGTACCTTGAACCTTAACCCCATTACAATCTTTATAAAGACCATTTGATTGATGTATGTGTGTATTCTAAGTGATGAACACACTTTATGTGTGAATTTAGGGCATAAAATATACATCTCTTATTTTATTTATGATGCTTCTTGGGTATTTAATGTTGATTTTATGTTTGTTGGGTATAGGTGAAAGAATGGAGAAATTTGTGCTTAAAAATATCATTTTATGAATTTTTGGTGATCCTGTCCAGTTAACTCACCTAGTCAACTCAACAGCCGGACAAGATAAATTTTATGAGGAGAACCACGAATGTTTTTGTATAAGATCAGCCTTGGACCAAGTCAAAGAGTAGCCCAATCTCATGTGAAAGATTCGATTCTCTTGAAAAAAAATATTTCTTAGTTATTTGGAATCAAATTTACAAGATTGGCATGGCATGGAAGAATGGAAAGCTCCAATCGATTTTGGATGTTTTCAAAAAGAGATAATGATGCTAAAGATATGATGAGTTGGTGCAAGATTTTTTTCTACCCAAGAATCGTCCATATACAATGAACCTACAAGATTGGAATTCGGTTACCAAAATTATCTCCACAAAATCTCTTGTAATTTAATTGTAAAGATTGATTGTGATCTTTACTCTCTTATATATATGTGATGCTCAGCGATAGAAAATCATCTAAGAATTCTATTATGAGTTTTTTCTTAGTTTTGAGAATTTATGAGAGAGTTTGAGATTCTTAGTTTTTTTTTCTTTTCAAGTTGTGTTCTTCTTTCTTAAGTTTATTTTTATTTATTTATTTATTTGTTTTTAGTTTTAATTTTAGATTTAGAACCCTGTAGTAGGGTAGATAAATATAGGTTGTACCCCATTACTAATTTAATTTAGGAGAGAAGGCTCCCTTTGTAATCATTTGCACATCGCCCTGGAGTGACAACAAAACGATGAGCAACGACAGAGAAATATTCTATCGAGATAAGTTTTTCTTAAATTCTTTTACTTTTAATTTCGTTTCTTTCTAGCAATAAATTTGTGTTACTTTATGGTTAGTGGTTTCGTAAATTTTCGTACCGTTATGAATGGTTATTATTGTTTTTATTGCTTGATTAATTTTTATTTAAAGTGATTAGGGTGTTAATTCAATCATATCCCTTTGGTACGCTTTGCCTTATTTGAGTTAGGATAATAACGATTCCTCCCTGAGATCGACCCAATACGGTACGATACCGTGCACTTGCGGTTACATAGATATTTAATTCACATTAAGTTTTTGGCGTCACTGTCGGGGAGGCAAGCCGTTATTTTTCCTATTTTAAATAGTTCAAAGTGATTTAAAAAAAATAAAAAAAATTTCATTGAATTCTAGGTGATTTAAAAAAAAAAGGGAAAAGAAAAATGCAGAAAGTTTACATTGGTTTTTATGCCTTTCTTTGCACCTCTGATCCGTTAGGTTGGAACAGTACAATCGACGGTCCAATCCTGACCATGATATGGTGTTAAGGGATGCTGGCCATCAAATTATCAAGGGGAATAATGTCCAATAGCTTTGGCGGTAACGGTGTTGTTTCTCAAGGTAATTGCAGATATGATCGGTCTCTAAGCCATTTATCGTCATGAGGTTTGCATTGACCCCTATTTGAAAAAATCTAGCTTTTCGCATCAAATTTAGAGGAAAAAGAAAAAAAAATTATCATTTGAAACAGTTTTGTGCATGAGTATATGGACTCGTAATGCTAGCAATCGCCTAGTAAGAGTCCCATCATTTACAATGGCTGAACCAAAGATGACACTTAAGGATAGATTTTACCCTGCTAGGGCAGCACAACCTTCATGTATTCAATTGCCGACTGCTACAGGCAACAACTATGAATTGAAAACTCAATTCATTACCATGCTTCCTCATTTTCATGGGTTATCTTCAGAGGATGCATACTTGTTCCTCCGTGAGTATGAGGAGGTGTGTGCCCTCATTAAAATGCAATAGCTCAGTGATGATGCTGTCAAATTGAGGTGCATCACTTTTTCACTCAAGGATGGAGCTAAAAAATGGCTTTATGGTCTTCCCACAAATTCCATTACATCTTGGCAAAAATTAACTGTGTTATTCTTTAAAAAGTTTTTTCCTCTTCACAAGACAAATAAACTTCGAGGGGATATAATGCGGTTCAAACAAGAGTCAAATGAGTCTTTTTCAAGACTCATGGAAAGGTTCCAAGGTTTACTCCATGAGTTCCCTCACCATGGTATTGAAATATGGCAGCTTTGTCAAATTATTTACGAGGGGATAGACTTTCCTACTAAGAAAATGCTTGAGTCTATGTGTCCTCAAGGATTCACTTCCTATGAGGATGCTAACAATGCTTGGAAATTTTTGACGGATCTCGTTGAAAAAACAAGAGAGTGGGAGTCTGTGCAGGAGACAGATCGCACCCAAAAAGGTAAAGGTTACTTTGTCGATGGTATAGTAGCTAAGGAGGCACACTTAGATATCCTTATCAAAAGGATAGAAGCTTTAGTTCCTAAAGACCCTATCCAAAAGCAAGTCCTAATGTGCAACTGGTGTCAAACTCCAGGACACACAGTAGAGGAATGCCCTTCACAGGGAAATTCTCAGAATGCTAATGTAAGTGCACTTTACAATCCTTATAGTAACACTTACAATCCAGGATGGAAAAATTACCCAAATTTTTTTTGGAACCAAGGGAACCATGTGGACCCATCCCAATTTCCAAATCAACGTCCTCCCGGTCACACCAGGCCATATGCTCCCCCTAGACCCAATTTTGTTCCCCAAGGTAATTTTCAACAACCCCCTGGGTTTTCTAACATGGGTGAGCCGGCTAAACTCAGTGAGTTAGAGAAGAATGTGGCAGCTCTAATGGCTGGGCATACCAGTATGGAGAGGACACTTACCCAATTGGTTACCCTAATGTGTGAAAAGAACAAGAGTATTCTACCCAGCCAATCGGAGACCAACCCACGCCATCACCTACAACCAAATAGGTCAAATCCTCCAGTGAATGGTATAGAGAGTCATTCAGGGTCCTCCAAACAATGCAATTCAGTCCATGCATTACGGAGTGGCCAAGAGTACTTACAGGATGAAGCACCAAAGAACAAACCCACAGTTGTTCTCGTTAATGTTCCCCAATCTGAGGCAGCTACTGAGCCTCTTTCTTCAGGTTCGTCTAATGTACCTGAAAGACCCAAAGAGACTGTCCCGAACAGAGTTTTTACTCCACCAGCCCCATTCCCTAATAGGTTGGTAAACCAAAAGAAGACTGCTTTAGTTGATAAAATTTTAGAGGTCTTCAAACAGGTAGAATTGAATATCCCACTTTTGGATGCAATTGACCAGATTCCTATTTATGCAAAAGTCCTTAAAGACTTATGCACACAAAAGAGGATTAGTCAAATTCCTAAAAAGGTATTCTTGGCTGCACATCTTAGTTCCCTTTTGAACCATCCTGTGGCAGCCAAATACAAGGACCCTGGCTGTCCTACCATCTCTTGCATCATAGGCAAAACTTTTATTCATCATGCTCTGCTAGACTTAGGTGCAAGTGTGAATCTTCTACCTTACCATGTTTACCAACAATTAGGATTGGGAAAGTTGAAACCAACATCCATCTCACTTCAACTAGCTGATCGCTCTGTAAAAACTCCTAAAGGAATGGTAGAGGATGTTTTGTTAATGGTAGGAGAATTTATTTTTCCTATGGATTTTATTGTTTTAGAAATACATCCTGTCTCCAATAGGGATCAAATCCCTATCATTTTAGGGAGACCATTTCTGGCTACATGCAATACACTGATAAATTGCAGGAACGTTCTCCTGAAATTGTCATTTGGTAATCAAACTGATGATTTTAATGTATTTAGGCTGGGTAAGCAACCGAATGAGGAAGTACATGTGCTCCAAGAATTCCCTGACCATGTAGAGACCACTTTTGACATTGACTTTGACTCAGAATTCTTGCAGTGTATGGAAGAGTTGGGAGGAGTAGAGGATACTTTCTCATCAGAGGCATGGAGTATCCACACACCTGTAGAACCTCTAGGACCTCTATCCATTTCCAATCCCAAGCCCTCAATGGTTGAACCACCTGGCTTAGAATTAAAGGAGTTACCATCCACTTTGAAGTATGCCTTCCTAGGGCCTGACCAGACTCTTCCTGTTATTATTACATCTGATTTGACTTCTAATCAGGAATAAGAGTTAGTCAAACTCTTACAAAATCATAACGAAGCCTTAGGTTGGACTGTGGCTGACATCAAAGGTATTAGTCCTTCTATTGTTCAGCATCATATACACCTTATGGAAGATACCAACTCCTCAAGGCAACCTCAGAGACGGGCAAATCCTGTGATAAAGGAAGCCACTAAGAAAGAGATTCTAAAGTGCTTAGCTCATGGGATCATATATCCCATATCTGACAGTGAGTGGGTAAGTCCGGTACATGTGGTACCAAAGAAGTCAGGAGTCACTGTAGTTGTTAATGCTGACAATGAATTGATTCCAACCCGTATCCAAACAGGATGGAGAGTCTACATAGACTACAGAAAGCTGAATATGGCAATGTGGGAGGATCACTTCCCTTTTCCTTTCAATGACCAAATGTTAGAGAGGTTGGCCGGACATGAATACTATTAATTCTTAGATGGATACTCCGGTTACAATCAAATCCCCATTGCCTTAGATGACCAACACAAGACGACTTTCACTTGCCACTACAGAACCTATGCTTATCGACGCATGCCTTTTGGGCTATGCAATGCCCCTGCCTTTTTTCAAAGGTGCATGATGAGCATCTTCTCAGATATGGTAGAAAAATATTTAGAAGTGTTCATGAATGATTTTTCTATGCATGGGTCTACTTTTTCTGATTGCCTACATAATCTTTCCTTAGTTCTTGTCAGGTGTACGGAGAAAGATTTAGTTTTAAATTGGGAGAAATGCCACTTCATGGTAAAACAGGGCATAGTGTTGGGTCACATCATTTCCAAAAATGGGATCATGTTTGACAGAGCCAAAGTAGAATTGATTGAAAAGCTACCTGTTTCCAAATCTGTTAAGGACATTCGCTTTTTTCTAGGGCATGCCGGTTTCTATCGGAGGTTCATTACAGATTTTAGTTAAATTGTTTGTCCTCTCACCTCTTTGTTTGCTAAAGACCAGCTCTTTGATTTTAATGATGCCTGTCTTGAGAGTTTTAATCAACTCAAAAAGATTTTGACCACTGCCCCCGTTATTCAAGCACCCATATGGACAGAGACCTTTGAGCTTATGTGTGATGCTTCAGATTTTGCATTAGGAGCTGTCCTTGGGCAACGGATCAATAAGTTACCCCATGTAATTTGTTATGCAAGTAGGACTTTAAACGATGCACAACTTAATTACACCACCACTGAAAAATAATTCTTAACTGTTGTATTCACTTTAGAGAAATTTCGTGCCTACTTGATAGGATCCCATGTCATTGTGTATACGGATCATGCCGCTCTCAAGCATCTCTTGCAGAAAAAGGATGCCAAAGCTCGTCTCATTAGATGGGTTTTTCTTTTACAAGAGTTTGACTTAGAGATTAGGGATAAACCAGGAATAGAAAATCTAGTTGCAGACCACTTATCCCGACTGCCTAATTCTTTGACTGTCGATTCACCAGTCAACGAGTCTTTCCCAGATGAGCAGTTGTTTGCAGTATCTAGTGAGCCTTGGTTCACTGATATTATAAATTACTTTGTAACGGGTGCGACCCCTTCCCATTGGTCCGCCCAGGATAGGTATAGATTCCATTCCCAAGTCAAGTATTATTTTTGGGATTATCCATATCTGTTCAAGACTTGCCCTGATCAGATTATCAGAAGATGTGTACCTGACCATGAATAGCAATCTGTGTTGTCTTATTGTCATGATCAGGCGTGTGGTGGCCACTTTGGGCCAAATAAGACTGCGACCAAGGTTTTACAGTCTGGATTCTACTGGCCTAGTCTTTTTAAGGATGCATTTAATTACTATAAGACATGCCCTTCTTGTTAGTCTTTAGGCCGCATTACCAAGCAAAATATGATGCCACTAAACCCAATTCTGGTGGTTGAAGTTTTTGATGTTTGTGGCATTGTTTTTATGGGTCCGTTCCCAAAGTCTTTTGGGAATTAGTATATCTTGTTAGTTGTTGACTACGTGTCCAAATGGATAGAAGCTGTTGCTACTAAGACCAATGACCACAATGTAGTCATTAATTTTTTAAAGGAGAATATATTCTCCCGATTTGGTACCCCTCGAGCTATCATTAGCGATAGGGGGAAACACTTCTGTAACAAACCATTTGAGGTCCTTGTTCGAAAATATGATATTACCATAAATTGGCAACCCCTTACCACCCTCAGACTAGTGGACAGGTTGAAGTGTCCAATCGACAAATCAAGTAAATTTTGGAAAAAACTGTCATTCCTACTCGTAAGGATTGGTCCATTCGCCTAATAGATGCTTTGTGGGCTTATAGAACTGCTTTCAAGACCATTCTTGGTCAATCCCCTTACCGTCTGGTGTACGGAAAAGCCTGTCATCTACCAGTCGAATTGGAACATCGGGCATTTTGGGTAATTAAGAAATTAAATTTTGATTTGTCAGATGCTAGCACTCATAGAGTACTCCAACTCTCTGAGTTGGATGAATTGAGAAATGATGCCTACGACAGTGCCCACATCTATAAATACAAGACCAAGGCTTATCATGACAGACATATCCTTCGGAAGTCTTTCACCCCTGGCGACAAGGTTTTGCTTTATAATTCTCGTTTGCATATTTTTCCTGGTAAACTTAGATCTCGTTGGGAGGGCCCTTATATTGTTCAAAATGTTTTCTCATCGGGTGCAATTGAGATTTTAAATCCAAGTACAGGTGTAACCAGCAAAGTGAATGGCCAGCGTTTGAAAACATTTTTGGAGCTTCCATACGACTCCACTGAAGAGGTCATGGATCTCCATGAGCCTTTTTACACTGATCCTTGATTCAGGGAGTTTTTTCTTCCCCTTGTCATTGTCTTTTATTTTTCTGTATACATTGAGGACAATGCATGATTTATGTATGGGGGAAGGGTTGAGATTTCATTAAAAAAATGAATTTTCAGCTTTCATTGTAAATTTTAACTTTTTAACTTTGGTTTTTGGGAAAGTCAATCACTATTTCTATGGTTTTGACACAAAAGAGGAAGGAGAAAGAGACCTAGGAAACTATCACATACGAAGTAATGAAACCCTATGTGCGGATAGTACTTAGGCTGTATTTTGAGATGGGAATTAAGTTAGAAAATACATCTTACCTCTCCTAAAGGGATGAATATTTTATGGTTATAGTTGGTAATTTCAACCTTTAAATAAAGATGAGACCTCCTTGTACTATAAAAAAAATCATAATAAGAAAATAATAATATAAGAGTTTTTTTTTTTGTTCTTGGAACTATACAGGACATTCCGCCTCAAGAAGTGAGGTATCTTGATTGAAATTCCTTGGATACAGCTATTGTTAAAAAAAAGTACTATTTAGCATCAATGCCTTTTAAGATATACGCCAAAAGCGAAGCTACATAGTAACATGGGAATGCATAACCACCTGCACTTCTCAAGCCAATTGTTGTGGAGTAGCTTAAAGAGCAAGAAAGAATGAAAAAAAAATACAAGTGTTGAAAGCTATTCTTGGGTCTTGGTTACCAGTATGTTACAAAGGGTTCACCCTAAGGAGAGATATGTTTGGAAGATATGACAAGGTTTCCTAATTGAGATGCAACCTTAGTGTTTGAATCATATGAGGTAGCAATGTTCAAGTGTGGGCGTTTCTATGTTTTCTTGATCCTAAGTTGTGTGTCTTAACTAATAAGATATGTGTGTGCTTTCTTTCCTTAATACCAAAATTAAAGTTTAAAATTTCTATATGAATTTTGTGTGTTTATTCTCTGAAAATACTCACGAGACACAACTCGTCTACTAGGGGTAACCTAGAGGGTTAAAGGCTTTTTGCACGTGCTATGTGCAATCGTGATTCCTATGAAAGTGACTTAGGATTTTATTTTATTTTTATATTTTTTTTTGCTCGAGACTAGCAAAGCTCAAGTATGGGGGAATTTGATGAACACATTTTATGTGTGAATTTAGGGCATAAAATATACATCTCTTATTTTATTTATGATGCTTCTCGGGTATTTAATGTTGATTTTATGTTTGTTGGGTATAGGTGAAAGAATGAAGAAATTTGAGCATAAAAATATTATTTTATAAATTTTTGGTGATCATGTCCAGTTAACTCACCCAATCAACTCAGCAGACGGACATAAGACGAATTTTGTGTATACGATCAGCCTTGGACTAAGTCAAAGAGTAGCCCAATCTCATGTGAAAGATTCTATTCTCTTGAAAAAAATATTCCTTAGTTATTTGGAATCAAATTTACAAGATTGGCATGACATGGAAAAATGGAAAGCTCCAATCGATTATGGAAGTTTTCAAAAAGAGATAATGATGCTAAAGATATGATGAGTTGGTGCAAGATTTTTTTCTACTCAAGAATCGTCCATATACAATGAACCTACAAGATTGGAATTCGGTTATCAAAATTATATCCACAAAATCTCTTGTAATTCAATTGTAAATATTAATTGTGATCTTTACTCTCTTGTATATATATGTGATGCTCAGCAATAGAAAATCATCCAAGAATTCTATTATGAGTTTTTTCTTAGTTTTGAGAATTTATGAGAGAGTTTGAGATTCTTAGTTTTTTTTTTCTTTTCAAGTTGTGTTATTCTTGCTTAAGTTTATTTTTATTTATTTATTTATTTGTTTTTAGTTTTAATTTCAGATTTAGAACCCTGTACTAGGGTAGATAAATATAGGTTGTACCCCATTACTAATTTAATTTAGGGGAGAAGGCTCTCTTTGTAATCGTTTGCACATCGCCATGGAGTGACAACAAGACGACGAGCAACGACAGAGAAATCTTCTATCGAGATAAGTTTTTCTTACATTCTTTTACTTTTAATTTCGTTTCTTTCTTGCAATAAATCTGTGTTATTTTATGGTTAGTGGTTTCGTAAATTTTTGTACCGTTATGAATGCTTATTATTGTTTTTATTGCTTGATTAATTTTTATTTTAAGTGATTAAGGTGTTAATTCAATCATATCCCTTTGGTACGCTTTGCCTTATTTGAGTTAGGATAATAGCGGTTCCTCCCTGAGATCGACCCGTAACTGCACGATACCGTGCACTTTCGGTTACATACGTATTTAATTTACATCACTAAGTAATGGAGATTGTGGTGAATAAGCAAGCCTATGGTAGTGCATCTTCATAGGAAGATTTTGAGTGAAACAATTAAAACTTGAATTCTTGAGTGACTAGAGGGAATCCCAAGGGAAAATCTACTAAACATTAGCATGTTCCCTTTTGAATAAGACTGGTATGTTAGATACTGCTCATATTTACTTAGTGACCTTTGACTATGACATATATTGTTCTCTTGATCTCTTAAATTAGTTTCTAATTCATGGTACACATATTCTTTGAATGTTGTGGGATGAAAGTGAAAAAAAAAATATTTAGTTTGCCCGAGGACGTGCAAGAGCTAAGTGTGGGGGAATTTGTTGGATTCATAATTTTATATATTTATTTCTCTTATATTTAGTCTATTTAACATATTATATGTCTTATGGTACTCATTTGTGATGATTCCTTATATATAAGACATTGGTGAAAAGTATTGGTAATTTATGTTTAAAATAAAAATATTCTGATATTTTTAATAATGACCTTCTGAATTTCATGCAGGTTCTTAATGTGGAATGAATTCTAGAAATCAAATGTGATCTAAAAATCTGATCTGGAAAGCTGATTTGAATTCAAACTAGAGAAGGAAGATTACCACCCACAGAAGGTATACTATTGGAAGGATTTGAGATTGTCAGAAATCTTGAGGAGAATATATAATTCTATGGAATATTACAAAGATTGGCAAATCTAGAGGTGGCATTTGCTTAATGATGGAATGATTCTCTATCTAATCTAGGCAAGCAGATTTTGTTTAATCTTTATTTCCATGTAATAAGGTTGTCAATTCTAGACATACCAGTTTTAATCTTCTTAACTCTAGCTATTTAAGCAATGTAAATGCTTCGTAATAGAGCATCCAAGAATTATTGAGAAGATAGTTTTATTTCTTTTGTCTTTCTTTTCCATCATGTCTAGCTAAGTTCTTTAGTCGATTCAAGGGGATTTCAATCCGGTTAGTAAAATTTTGAGACTTTGTTCATAATTTTAATTATTCTTCTATTTAAATATCTATGTTTCTTGGTTTTTCAAGTTAATGACTGTATGATTCAGTTTATTAAGAGGCCTATTCATTGATTGAGTTATGTGATTTATTGCTAACCTGAATCCATAATCTGTAATTGTTATGGTGTTTAGGAAAGTAGCAATTGAGCAGAACAATTATGTTCCAAGTTTTTGTTACTTGCTTAAAAGAAACATATAATGAATTAAATAATCTGACGCTTGTTAGATTGTTGTTCATCTTTAACTCCCTCCGAGAGTGTAATGCTATCAGTAAATTCATGAGGATTGTTTAATACCAATTGGTTTATTGATAAGAATTAAATTGTGTACTGGGCTCAAATTAATGAAATTAGGGAAGGTAATGATTGTCTGGCTTTTTGATAATCCTTGATTAAATATTTGAATAGAGAATAATATATATGAGGTCAGTGATCAATTTGCAGTCGTGAGTAAATTTCCTTGAATTGACATCATCTTTCATTGAATTTTTATTACTTAATTTTCTTGTCAAATAAATTACAGAAGAAAACCCTCCTTTTTCTTGGTAAGTAGACAATTTGATTAACTAGTCTCTGTGGATCGACCTTTACTTATCATTACTATTCATTATAGGTAGAGTAATTTATTTTTGGTTGCGCTCGACACGCATCACTCTCCAACTTGAGCTCAGTGTGTGAACAAAAATAATACGCAAACATTGACATGCATTCAATTCTTATCCTTGATCTGGTTTTAAGTTTGCAACTGTACTTTAGAAAGGATTAGCAGCCACCGCACCTCTATACACAAGTGTGTAAATCCAACCAATGAATCAAACACCATTTTCATCCCACATGCATCCACTATGGAATAGAGATAGAGCTAAAGTGTTTTGGATCACATACCGCCAACACTTCCCCTAATGCCCTACCCATACCAGAACGTATGCCCCTACTAGCGAGGGCACACAAACTGGGCTCACAACTAACCAATCTTAATGCCATCTAAATGTATCCAAGGCCTTACCCCAGCATCCCTCAATACGTCTATAGAGATAGAGCTAAGGCCCCTCGGTAGAGTCAAAGACCACACTGTCTGAGACCATCTCCCCTGATGCCCTACGATGTAATTGTTCCGCTAAGATAATGGCGATATGACGATGTCAGTGGGTAGGACTGAGTAGAGATAGAGCTAGAGTCTGATGATCAGACTAAATCATAGTACCACGTCAGCTCCCTGATGCTCCACTCACATCAAATACACTAAACACATACTAAATCACATGCCTATTCCTAGTATCATCATCATCATATTATAAATAGACAAAAATAAATATGCATGAGCAGATATATAACAAGTGTTGGATGAATGTGAGATGCGCAAAAAATCATACAAGGCATGGCATCATATTCAATAACAAGAAGTAAAATAAAAGGCATAGTTTGTTATTTGGTTTAGGTCTTGTTCCCTCACCTTAGATTGATGCTTGTTCCTCTTCCATGCATTGGAATCTACTTTAAACTAGTTGAAAACCTAATCAATTAATGTATTTATGTTAGGAATTAATTTCCTCAAGTTATAGTAGTCGAAATCCCTGTCTGGTTTTTAAAATATGCTTTCTGAAACTGTGTGGTCGACCCTGTGGTCTTGTTACATTCAACCACACAATATGACCATACGTTGTGCGGTCAATACAAACACATGCTAAATGTGAACACACAATGAGACCACACGAGGCAACCATAAGATTTTCGGGAAACTTCCCGAATAGCTGTGGTCGACTCATTAGTCACTGTTTGGTCGACCAGTGCTGCGACCACAAGATTTTTACTTCTAATCCGAGTTCTTCCTCTTGGCTCAACAATGGGGTTTACCCTATGATCATTCTATGGTCATTAATTATGGTTTCTCATAGCGACTTGTTCCAATCCCACTTTCATGGTTATTCCTAGAGATTTACCTAGATAATCATATGATCAATAATCCCATATCGGTTTAACATCTTCAATAGAGCCCTATTATATGCGATTTACATCTACAGAGACAAGTTCCATACCTTACTTGCTATAGAGAGTCTGAACCTTCTCTGCAAAACCCTCCTCTCAGCTTTTTTCTCCAAATCTCCTTTCCCTTCTCTTCTTCTTTCTTTCCCTCTTATGTTTCGGGTGTGTGATTGATTCAAAATAGTAAAATAGAGTAGAGAGATGTCCTTTATATAGAAGGAAAACCTCCATATAAAGTTCTCTTTCAATTAAGAAAGAAATCCACTTTGATTTGGATAGTTTCCAAATCACGGAGTCTAATCTGGCAACGTATGGTCGACTCGTGTGGTCGCAAAATCCGTCGACCACACCATCCAAAAATAGTCGACCACACATGTGCAGTCTCATGTGTGTGGTCTCATGTGATTGAACACTCATATTGACCACACAAACCAAATTTTATTGATTTGACTGTTTTGACTGGTTTGATCACCTGGCTTTGTGGTTTCTTCATACAGTTGGTTCGTTGGAGTCAACTATGATGGGAAGACCCTTAATGACATGAGAACATAAGGTTAGACCTGGTTTCATGGCATGCGGGTCTTACATTTATAATATTAATCTAGTTCTTTGAATACACCGGAGGGTGCTATGGATGATGTGTCATCCGATACATCATCCGAAAAACTTCCTATTGGTTATCGAGAGCAGATGGGACATGATGCAAAGGCACCGCCGGATGGTATTCCTCCCGATTATTCCTCTAGATAGGTCCAAGGCATGTGGGTTCTCATGTGCATGGATACTCCAAAATACTACCAGAGGATGTGCCCCCGGTGGTCTTCGGAGCTCCGAAGCTTATCGGAGGATGTGCCGCGAGTGCTTATCCTATGATGGTTCATTTTTGCTAAAGTTTTCCAAATGAGGTGGAGGCAATGACGGATGGTGTTCCCTTTGGTTTTGCCTCTGGCTCACATTGATACAGTCACTCCTAGGTCAATGTTCATTTAGTCCTTCACGCCTGACCTAGCCTCTTGACCAAGCCTTCCATTGGTGCCCAAGGCTAAATACGAACTAGAGGAAGGCTTTGGGTTTGCAGCCCCCATGTTTGTATCATGCCTTTACTTGGTGGAATTACTCTTCCCAACTAGGGGAAGGATATTAAAGTCATTAATGACTCAACTCAACCCCAACCAATAGATGGGTATAATCCCATTCTCTAGGATTCAGTTTTTGGTCATTCCATTGATGGAGGACACTAAGGGTGGAGTGTTCCACCATTAGGTCAAATATGGTGTTGGAAGAGAGAGAGAGAGTGAGTGTAAGACCCGTAAGCCATGAACCTGGTCTAACTTTATGTCCGCGTGTCATGATAGGTCTTCCCATAATAACTGGCTCAAGCAAACCAGCCATAGGAAGAAACCACAAAGCCAGGTGAACAAACCAGTCAAAATAATCAAATTTAGTTGTGTAGTCGACTGTTTTAGTTTGTGTGGTCGATTGGTCAAATTGAGATTTGTATGATCGACTATTTTGGATTGTCTGGTTGATGGATTATGTCACACCACAATTCTGGACTAACCAATGAACCATCAATAAACCAACGGTTTAACCAGGATCTCATATAGGTAGTACCCACCGTATCAAACCACACACAAATTCCATGATAATAATTAGAGATAATAAAAAAATAAGCAGAAGTCTTTATAATTAATGAACTGAGTATCTAACAGTGATAATTAATTTAATCCAGTTGTCTGCAAGTAACCAAGACATAAAAATAAAATAATTAATTTCATGTTCGATAATAAAAAATAACTAAACTAGTCAAAGGTAAATTGATTACACTTGCATGCATGAAAGATCATGCACCTCTTCTATTAGTTCCCCATCCATCGCCACTATGTGTCCATACGTCGATGCATTCACATAATCTTCAACAGTAGGACCTGCATTATCAACTAAAAAAATTCAACATCGAAAGGGTGAGCACACATCACAGCTCAGTGAGCAAAATAAAACAATGCAACAAACATATCCATGCATACAATTCAATATCTTTGGTCTGGTTTTAAGTTTGTAATATGCTATAGAAAGGTTTGACGGTCACCACACCTCTATACATAGGTGTGTAAGCCCACCCAATGGATCAAAAACCATTGTCGTCCACATCCACCCCACCATGGAATAGCGATAGAGCTAAAGTGTTTGGTTCACACACCGTCAATACTTTCGCTGATGCCCTACCGATACCAATACGTAAGCCCCTATTGGCGGGGGCTTGTAGACTGGGCTCGCAACTAACCAATCCTAAATGTCATCCAGTATATCCAAGGCCTCACCCCAGCATCCCTTAATACATCCATAGGGATAGAGCTAAGGACCCCTGGTGGAGTCAAAGACCACACGGTCCGATACCACCTCCCCTGATGCCCTACGATGTAATAATTCTGCTAAGGTAATGGTGATACGACAATGTCAAAGGACAAGACTTGACTAGAGATAGAGCTTGAGTCTGGTGAGTAGGTTAGGGATCATAATGCCACATCCTCCCTGTGATGCCCCACTCACATCCAACACACTAACCACACACACAAGCACATGCCTATTCCTATCATCATCAATCAACATGGTAGCAATTAAACAGAAGTAAATATGCATGAGTAGTAATAACAGTAATATTGGATAACATATGAGATGCACATTACAAGCATAGAATCAATCATGTCATTGGACTCAATAAAATAAATAGTTTATTATTATTCAATTAGTTTAGGTCTTGTTCCCTCACCTGTTAGTAAAGCTCGATCTCCTTCCAAGCCTTATAACTTTCTTTAAATCAATTTAGTAACCTAGAAGTTACATGAATTTAAGTTAGGGTTCATATGTACCATGTAATAGTAGTTAAAAATCGAAACAAATCACTAATAGGTGTCTAATTGGTCCTACGGTCTCATGCTGTGTCAACCTTACCATGTACGATCGATACCCGACGATCACACTCGCACTATATGCGACCATACCTACGACCATATGGTTTCTGAATTCTTTTTGAATGACTATGGTCGATACTCTGATCATGCTATGGTCGACCGTAGCTGCGACCATACGATTTTTGATCAAAATCTACTTTTAGACTGAGTTCTTCCTCTTCGATCATCCATGGGGTCCTCCCTATTGATCATTCTAAGGCCAAAAATCATAGTTTTCCACATAATACCCTAGGCCATTCTCCGATATTCTCTTTTTCAGATCTACACAGAAAATCATATAACTGAATTCTTACTTTGGGTTTGGTATTACAATTTACTTTGAAACTCTTACTCCTAGTGTTCTAAGGCTACAGAGACAAGGTTCGTACCTTACTTGTTGCAAAGAGTCTGTAGAATACTTCTCTCAGCCTTCTCCTTCTCTTCCTTTTCTTCCTCTAGGGTTTGATAATGTTCCAAAAGAGTGAAAAATGATTGAGGAATGTCTTTTATATAAAGAGAAACTCTCCATATAAGGCTCTCTAATAATAGGAAAGAGATCCTCCTTTTATTTCGAAAGTTTCCAAACTCAGAGTTTGATTTGCGGTCTTACGGTCGGACATACGATTGCATAATCCATGGGCCATACTCTTGGAAACATTGACCATACGGATATTGATCAGTGGTTTTTATTTTCTATCATATGGTCGACCATACCTACCCAGGTAGTAGACCATACACTTGATTTTTAGTGTTTTCAAGTCGATTCTTGTACCTGGTCTTGTGGTCCTTCTTCACACGGTTGGTCCACTTGATCCAGCAATGATGGGAAGACCTGGCATGACAC
The DNA here is from genome assembly GCA_028583415.1 of Protea cynaroides. Lineage (NCBI taxonomy): Eukaryota > Viridiplantae > Streptophyta > Magnoliopsida > Proteales > Proteaceae > Protea > Protea cynaroides. The sequence continues at coordinate 53,592,723 of CM053273.1, read as the reverse complement.
GGTTAGACTGGGTTAGTAGAGTATGAGTCTCATAGATTATGAGACCGAGTAGACCGGTCAAGCCCAGAACTGGCTCCATGTTTAGGAAACTTTCCAAATTTGGGGAGGTCTCTCTCTTAATTGAGAGTGGATTCTATATTGAGGTTTCCTCTTTATATAGATGACATCTCTCTGTCGTCTTTCACTCTTTTGGATCAATCTCAAACCCTATAACTAAGAGAGAGAGAGAAGAAGAAGAAGAAGAAAAATGAGACTTTGAGAGAAAGAAATCTAGAAGGAAGGAGAAAGGGAATTGCAGAGAGAGGATTTAACATTGAAACATCAATATACAATAACAGGGATCAACAATAAGTACCTTGACTCTGTAAAAGGATAGGTTACAGTAGGATTTTGGATTGGAGATCTTGTTGCAAGGAGGATCAGACTCAATTCCATGTTTCAAACCTAGATATTCTAAATATAGAATCCGTAGTAATATTGAAATGATTAAGGTGAGATGGAATGAATTGAACAGTGTATAATTGTCATAGAATGATCTTAGAATGGATCCCATTGTCGAGCTAAAGTGTCACACCCTAATTTCAGCGGAACCAAAATTGTGAGTGAACCGCCACTAAACCAATGGTTCACACCAGGATCTCAATAAGACCGTATCCACTAATACAAATCATTGCACATAACCATAATTAGAATATAAATAAACACAATAGAAATCTTAAATTAAATGAACTGAGTATTCTATTGATAAATAAAATAAATTATCCAATTATTCAAATATCAAAACATAAATAAATATCTTTACGTTGTTTATAAAATTCCAACTGAAATAAGCGAAATAACTAAATTAACATATCTTAGAGGTATAGGTAGAAAGGGCACTCGCATGAAGCGTCATGCTTGTCCTCCCTTATTTGCACTTCTAAAGCAGCAACACCTCCATACACTGGAGCATCCATGTAGTCCTCCACAGTATAGCCTACATCAACATCTAAAAATGGTGTACACACAAGAGTAAGCTCACAACTTAGCTCACTAAGAAAATCAAACAATGCAACAAACAACATACATGAATAACATTCACATTATGGTCTGATTTTAAGTTTGCAATGTGCTATAGAAAGGATTAGCAGCCATCACAACTCTATACACGAGTGTATGAATTCACCCAATGGATCAAACACCACTATCATCCCACAAGCACCAACCATGGAATAGGAATAGAGCTAAAGTGTCTGGATCATACACTGCCATTACTTCCCCTGATGCCCTACCCATACCAATACTTAAGCTCCTATTGGTGAGGGCTTGCAAACTGGGCTCGCAACTAACCAATCCTATATGTCATCACAGTATGCCCTAATCAAAATGGTGTGATGAACCGCCAATAAATCAATGGTTTACCCAGGATCTCATATAGGTCCTACCCACCATATCAAACGAAACACACATTCCACCTTAATAATCAGAGGTAATAAACAAATAAGAGAAAGTCTTACACATAATGAACTGAGAGTCTAACAGTGATAAATAAGCATTTAATCCAATTATCTCCAAACTACAAGACATAAAAATAAATAATCAATTACATATCTGATGTTCAAATTATAAATAAACTTAAGCAAAAACGGATTGGTTGCACTCGCATGATGAATCATGCACATCTTCTTCAGCTTCTACGTCCATCGCAGCAACGTATCCATACGTCGGCACATTCATATATTCTTCAACGGTAGGAGCTGCATCATCAACTAAAAATATTTGACGTCGAAAGGGTGAGCACACATCATGGCTCAGTGAGCAAACAAAACAAAGCAACAAACATATGCATGCATTCATTTCATATCTTTGGTCTGGTTTATAAGTTTGTAATATGCTATAGAATGGTTTGGTGGCCGTCGCACCTCTATACATGTGTGTGAATGCGCCAATGGATCAAACATAATTTTCGTTCCACATGTACCCACCATGGAATAGAGATAGTGCTAAAATGTCCAGATCAAACACCTCTAACACTTCTCCTGATGCCCTACCCATACCAACACGTAAGCCCCTATTGGCGAGGGCTTATAAACTGGGCTCGCAACTAACCAACCCTAATGCCAAACAGTGTATCCAAGGCCTCACCCCAGCATCCCTCAATATGTCCATAGAGATAGAGCTAAGGCCCCCCGACAGAGTCAGAGACCATACGATCTGAGACCACCTCCCCTAATGCCCTACGACGTAATAGTTCTGCTAAGGTAATGGCGATACGACGTTGTTAGTGGGAAAGACTTGAGTAGAGATAGAATTAGAGTCTGGTGACGAAGTCGAAGACCACCATGCCACGTCCTCCCCCTGATGCTCCACTTACATCCAACACACTAACCACACACACACATTCACATGCTTATTCATAGCATCATCATCATCATCATGTTATAAATAAATGGAATTAAATATGCATGAATAGTAATAGCAGGAATATTAGATGACATGTGAGATGCACATTACAAGCATATAAGCATAGAATTAATCTTGGTATTAGACTCAATAAAAATAAATAGTTTGTTATTAACCAATTAGTTTAGGTCTTGTTCCCTCATCTGTTAGCAATACTCGATGCCTTTTTGAAGCCTTGAAATTCTCATTGAATTGATTTAACAACTTAAAAGTTAGATGAATTTAATTTAGGGTTCATATGTGACATGTTACAATAGTCAAAAATCAAAAAAGAGCACTGATAGGTGTCTGATTGGTCCATGGTGTCATGCTGTATCAACCTGACTGTCTACGGTTGATATCCTATGGTGGCATATGGTGCGACCGTAGCTGCAACCATATGATTTTTGAAATCTTCCCGAGTGCCTATGGTCGATCCTCTGGTCATACTAGTCATGCTATGGTCGACCGTAGCTGCGACCTTGAGATTTCTGGTCACAATCTACATGAAATTGAAGTTCTTCCTAGGTCAATTCTTTTGTTCTTCAATGAGGTTTATTCTAAGGTTATCCTATGGCCTTCATTAGTAATTTCTTATTAACCTTAATAATCAAATTCACTCCTCATGGTTCTCCTTGGTATTTTCTCAACAAAATCACATAGATCATAATAGGTTGAGATTGCCTATCCTCCATAGAAGTCTTATTCCTTAGAGTTTACATTTCTAGAGATTCATTTTATACCTTTGCCTATGATAGAGAGCCAATCTCTTCTCAACAAATTATTGTTTTTAGCTTTTTCCTATTCTCTTTCTCTTCCTTCTCTTCCTTCTCTTTCTCTAGGGTTTACTAATGTTCTAAAAGAGTGAAAAAGGGCTGAGGGATGTCCTTTATAGAGAGGAAAACTCTCCATATAGAGTCCTCTATCAATTAGGAAAGCAATCCCTTAGTTTAGGAAAGTTTCCAAAACTCAGAGTCTAATCCGGGTTCTCACGATCGATCATACGGTCACATAAACCATCGATCGTAGGGTCAAAATCATCGACCGTGCAGTTTTGGATTTGATATTTTTGGTTTCCATCCTTATGGTCAACCATACCTACCTAGGCATGCGACCTTAGGAATATTTTTTAGTGTTTTTAACTCGATTCTCATAACTAGTTTGTGATCTACCTTCACACGCTAGGTCCACTTGGCCCAGGAATGATGGGACGACCTGGCATGACGGTTAGACCAAGTTAGTAGAGTATGGGTCTTAAAGTGGCACTGTGGGAAAAGGTGTGACCGGTATGGTCGATCAGTCCCCCAATGACTAGCTCCCTAGAGGTACCGGTTGCAGTACCGGTTGCACATAGTACCACCGGTATGGTTGACCAGTATGCCTCTGGAAGACCACCAACTTGGTGTTCGCCTTTCGTCAGTTACCCATTACAGCCGTTAGGGTTTTTCCTATGCAATCTAGGCCTAAGCAACGAGTTAGGGTTGTTTTATGTTCCATTCAAGTCCTAGTTCTTAGGATTCATTGCCTAGAATTCGAATCTAGGGATTAACGGTAATTTAAGGGATTTTAGATCAATACCTAGCCTTGCATGGTATTGATTAATCATTCACAAACCTTAACCTATAGAATGTATAGGCACTTACCCTTGGTTCACGAACTTTGGTGTTCTTCATCCAACGGAGGCTCCTCTTCCACCTTTCTTAGCTCCTCATTTTCTTCGGATCTCCTTCTCCTCTCTAGGGTTTGTGAGAATCGTCAAAGAGGTTTAAGGAGGTTTAAGGGTCCTTAAATAGGCTAGGTTCGAGTTTAAGATGTTTTCATACATTAGGAAAGTCTATAGGCTCGAGATTTAGCAAGCGGGACCCACAGAGATCTATTTTCAGATCTAACTAGTCTGCCCGTGCAAACATACCAGACGACCAGTATATAGACCGGTTCAATGAGACTGGTATGACAATTATCCTAAATTTATGCCCATTTTTGTACCTGTTTGTCATCCGCTCTTTCCATTTGGTTTATGAGACTGGACGACCGGTATATAGACCTGTTATGACATGAAATAGTGGTTTAGATCGGGTTTATGGAGTGCGGGTCTTACAACTCCCCACCTTTAAAAGAAATTTAGTCCCCAAAATTTGCATGTAGGACTCACAATTCCCCCACCCATAAAAGAAATTTCAGCCTCAAAATTTTCACATACCTTGTTCATCGAAACGGTTAGTATACTCCTTTCGCACTGCATTTTCCTCCTCCCAAGTGATTTCTTCTACATCTTTGCTTTTCCAATGCACTTCACATAATGGATATCTTTGCTTCAGAGGTGTTGTACCTTTTGACTTGTGAGCATCACAGGTACCACTTCAAAGGTCAAATCCTTTCTCAAGTCTGGTGGGTCTGCTATCAATATGTGCGATGGATCCCTAATATACTTCTTCAGTAAAGGAACATAGAGCACATCATGAATGCTTGACATTGATGGTGGTAGAGCCAGTTGTGTAAGACCCGCACTCCATAAACCCAGTCTAAACCTTGGTTTTGTGTCGTAGCAAGTCTTTCGATCATCACCGGGCCAGACGGGACGAGCAGATAACAAACAGGTACGAAATCAGACCAAAGACGATCAAATCAACATGATTTTATGTTGAACGGTCGATGGTACCGGTCGACCGGTCAGCTCTCCGCAGCTGACTACGGAGATCCAGAAATTAATCTCTGTGGGTCCCATTTTCCTAAACCCTAATGCCTAAACCTTCCTAATCCTGATAGGGTTACTAAACCCTAATTTTAGCATATAAATAGACCCTTAAGCCTCCTCAAATCCTTTCCATTATCTCTCACAAACCCTAGAGAAGAGAAAGAGGTTGGAAAGGAGAAGGAGCTAGGAAGAATAAGGAGGTGCCGCCATTGCCGTTTGACGAAGTTCACTCTACGCTAGTCAACGGTAAGTGTTTTAACCATTCTTCTTACCCTATGACTTTAGGTTAGTTGTGTGGGTAGACCAATACCATGCAAAGTAGGTATTGATCTAAAACCCTAAATTGGATATTAAACCCTAAGTTGTCGTCAAACCCTAGATTCGAGTTTCGAGATGATATTCATCAAAACTAGACTTGAATAAGTTGGAGATAACTCTAACTCAAAGCTCAGACTTAGAATGGATAGGTAAAACCCTGGAAATCCATGGAGGATGATCGACAGCAGTTGAAAAACCCAAGTATGGTCTTCCGAAGACATACCGGTCGGTTGTACCGGTTGCACATAGTGCGGCCGGTATGTTGCCACCGGTATCTTTTGGGGGGCTGGTCTGTAGGGACCGGCCGACCATACCGGTCGCCAGTCTTCCCCACAGAGCTGCGACCAGTACATGCCACCGGTCAGCTCTGTGAGGGTATTTTGTAACCTTGTTGGTTTCCGACCAACATGAAACTCTAAGAAAAATATTCTAATGAAACCCTAATAATATTATAGGACTTTGTGACTTTACATTTAGATCTTGCGACGTGGAGCAAGCTATCAAACGAACGTCAGGTTAGGGAATCTGACCTAAACCTAATAATTAATGGACAGTAAATCTTTGTTAATCACCTGAATATATATAATGTGATGTTTCTCCGTATTCACATGCCATCCTTTACTTTCAGTTATTATTATTGTTCATGCATCGAAAGGATGTGATTGTTAAGCATGTGATTGTTTTCGTTAGTGTGTGGAGTGGGGCATGGGCCTGGGATCATTCCTTACACTGGCACCTTTTGTGGTATTCTGTCTTAACATGCTTGGTACGGGTGGGGCATCAGGGGAAGGTCGTGGTACGGTGGTCTACGATGTTGATGCTGGCCTGGCCATGGTTATGTGGCATTGTAGTCTCCGAGGTCGACGCTTGCTTGTCCACGTTGCTTTAGCTCTATCTCTATGCCGTAGGGAGTTATGTTGGGATAGGGTCTACTTGCATATGGTTCTATCCTAGTGTGTTAGTTGCGGATAGGGTATCAGGGGGAGGTGAGGTATTGTGGTCTCCTGCCCGGCCTCCATGCTCTAACTCTATCTATATGCCGTAAACGGCTGTGCTGGGATAGAGCGTATATTGATGACATATAGGATTGGTTAGTTGCGACAGTTTGCGAGCCCTGACCAGTAGGGGCTTAGGTACTGGTATGGGTAGAGCATTAGGGGAGGTACGGGGATATCTTAGCTCTATCTCTATTCCATGATAGGTGCATATGGGCCAGTGGTGGCGTGATTCCATGCGGTGCCACACACTCGTGTATAGAGGTGCGGGGGCCACCAAACCTTTCTATAGCACATTGCAAACTTAAACCAGACCCCAGCATAAAATGATTGTTACTCATGCATAATTTTGTGAAACTGTCTGATTGTCATACTGAGCTAAGTTGTGAGCTCACCCATTGTATATACATTGTTTTTAGATGTTGATGCAGGTTACACGTTGGATGACTACATGAACGCTCCGGCGTATAGTGATGTTGCTGCTCTGGGTGTATAGGCAGGAGAGGACGAGCATGACGCTTCATGCGAGTGCCCTTTCTGTGTGTACCTTTGATTGGTTTTTAATTAATTGTTCCAGTTATTTTCAGTTAGATTAAATGGATGTAGGGATATTATATTATATGTTTGAATTTGAATAATTGGATATTTTATTTAAATTTAACAATAGATTCTCAGTTCATTTATTTAAAGACTTTCGCTGTATTATTTATATTCTGATTGTGGTTATGTGTAATGGTTTGTATGAGTGGACACGGTCTATTCGAGATCCTGGTGTGAACCGTTGGTTCAATGACGGTTCACACACACCGTTCTGGTTGGTTCAAAATTGGGGTATGACAACTTGGTATCAGAGCCCTCGGGCTATATCCAACAGACCATATTGCACTTAACTAAGTCGATGAACTGAGTTAGGAAATTTAAAAATCTTAATACAAACACACCCTAAGCATTGTTTGGTACCTGAGACGGATTAAGAAAGAGCATAATATACTATATTAAATATGGAATTTAACATTTGCACATACTCTAGCTAGGGTGAACCATAAAAACTTTCATTAATCAGAAAAAGTGAGTATCAAATGAAATAGTGCTACAGGGTACAGTCCACAAACCCGACAGTTACTCTGTTATATAAACAATCAAAAGAGAAGAAAATAAAAAGGGACAATCATGGGGTAGGGGGCCTAGGAGGAATAGGGTCCGCTATGTCATAATCTCGCTCATAAGCGACCCTAAGCTAGTTTACCTGGTCCTGTGTCACCCGTAGGCTAGGAGCCAGACGTCCCAACTCTTGACCCATCTCTCGCTGAGACTCGAGGATGACGCTTTGGGTGTCCCTGATCTCAGTAAACATGCTCAACACCGGGTCTGGAGGGTGGTGAGATGGTCCAACCGTAGATGTAGATGGTGGTGCTGCAGGTGTAGGCTGTGGAGCTGGCGCTAGTACTACACAACCAACGCATGGTAGTCCAGGGCCGATGGGCCAACCCCAGAATGTACCACCACCGCACCAGTTTCCGTCATCTTCTGCTTATCAGGGAGCATATCCGTATCCACCACCATGGTAGGGACAGCACGATCTGAGCAGGGCGGTGGATAGATTCCTAAAGTTGAAGCCTTCATCATTCACAGGTAAGATAGGAAAACCATTGTGGCTAGCACAGTGGGTTGCAGAGATAGAGAAGAATTTCAGATTGATGACTTGTACCGAGGATGAAAAGGTCGTATTTGCCACTCACATGCTGAAAGAAGATACAAATGCTTGGTGGAATTCTACATGGGCATATCTAGAGACGAAGCATACACAGGTGGATTGGGAAGTGTTCAAGGTTGCCTTCTTCGATAAGTATTTTCCAAAGAGCTTATAGATCAGATGGAGAAGGAGTTCCTCAATCTACAACAGTCTCAGTCGACTGTGGATGCTTACCAGCAGAGGTACGAGGAGTTATTTTTCTTCGCACCGGAAAATATGCAAGAAGAAGAGACCAAGACACGTAGGTTCACCATGGGACTACGTGAAACCATCAGAGAGCACATCTTGGGTCTGGACAAGAAAATCTATAATGAGGCTGTGTAGGATGCGAGGGTGATAGAGTCCAGTCAGCGGGACAGCTTCTTTGCATAGAACAGGGGAGTGAAGAGACCCGCTATTGAGAGTTCTGGTGGCGGTAACAATAGACCCTTCCGCCCATACAGGGCGCAGACCGCTGCAGTACCTGTTAGGAACAATACGGCACCACCTGTGCCGTAGATTGCTGGACACAACCCGAACATTAAATGTTTCAACTGTCAGTAAGTGGGTCATATTGCAAAGACCTGCATTCTACCTAGGAAGCAACCTCCCCAGTAAGGAAAATTATATGCGGTCACCACCGAAGAGGCAGCCGCATCACCCGATGTGGTCACTGGTATGACTCTATCCCTTACTATTTGGCTTACTATTTTCATTGTGTGTATGCACATGTAGAACTAAGGGATAATAAAATTTTAGGAATTGTAAATGTAGCTGGTATACCTACCAGAGTACTATTTGACTCTGGGGCCACGCACTCCTTTGTTTCTATTTTCTTGGGGAAGCGAATGGAGTTACCAATCAAGCACTTGAACCCAAGCTTGGTAGTTCGCTCTTCGCTAGGAGTCGAAGTGGCTTTGACTGAATATTATGGACCATGTACTGTATGTATTGAGGGTCGAGACTAAGAAGCAAGGCTGGTACTACTCGAGATGGCAGACTTTGATGTCATCTTGGGAATGGATTGGCTAGGCCATCATTCAGCTATCCTATTATGTGGTGAAAGGAAGCTTGTGCTTACAGACAAAAAGGGAAAGGAGTATAGCTTCACTGGGATCAAGCTACCTAGGAAGCGAAAGCTGATCCTCTCTGCCCTAAAAGCTATGCGATGCTTAGAGAAAGGGGGAGTGGGGTATCTAGTATCTGTAGTCGACATCATGGCGGAGTCACACAAGATGGAAGATATAGATGTGGTTCGAGAGTTCCCAGATATATTTCCAGAGGAGCTTCCAGGTCTACCATCGGACAGGGCTACAGAGTTTGTAATAGACCTTATGCCAGGTTCGGCACCGGTGTCTAAAGCACTATACAGGATGTCCCCTACCGAGTTAAAGGAGTTGAAGACCCAGTTACAAGAATTATTAGATAAGGGTTTCATACGACCTAGCATATCGCCTTGGGGAGCACCTATATTATTTGTCAAGAAGAAAGACGAAAGTGTAAGGCTGTGTATCGACTACCGTGAGCTGAACAAATTGATGATCAAGAATCGGTATCCTTTGCTTAGAATCGATGATCTATTCGATCAATTGCAGGGTGCAAAGGTTTTCTCGAAGATTGATCTCCGATCGGGGTATCACCAACTGAAGATCAAGGCCGGAGATATTCTGAAGACTGCTTTCAGGACGAGGTATGGGCATAATGAGTTTTTAGTCATGTCATTCGGATTGACCAACGCTCCAGTGTCGTTCATGGAACTGATGAACCGAGTGTTTCATGATATGTTTGACACTTCGGTCATCTTATTCATCGATGACATATTGGTCTACTCAAAGGACATGGAGGCTCATACAACACATTTGAGGGCAGCTCTACAATGGCTGAGACAGGAGAAGCTTTATGCGAAGTTCAAGAAGTGCGAGTTTTGGCTGAAGGAAGTGGCTTTCTTAGGCCATGTAGTATCCGAAGACAGTATCAAGGTTGATCCAAGTAAGATAGCTGCTATAGTAGGATGGGAAGCACCAAAATCTATTGCGGAGATTCGTAGTTTCCTTGGGTTGGCTGGTTATTATAGAAGATTCGTGGAAGATTACTCTAGGATCACTGTTCGACTCACCAAATTGACCAAGTAGGGAGAGAAATTCATATGGATAGATGAGTGCGAGAAGTGATTTCAGACTTTGAAGTCAATACTAGTCTCTGCACCTATCTTGACCATCCCAGAACCAATCGTACCGTTTACTTTATATATGGATGCTTCAGGGTTGGGTATCGGGTGTGTATTGATGCAAGGAGAACAAGTGATTACGTACACATGAAGACAGTTAAAAGAGCATGAGAAGAACTATCCTATGCTTGATTTGGAGTTAGCAGCGGTTATACATGCAATCAAGACTTGGAGACACTACTTGTACCGTAAGAAGTTTCAGATTAAGTCAGATCACAAGAGCTTAACTTATCTTTTCACTCAGAAGGATCTGATTATGAGACAGAGGAGATGGCTGGAATTGTTGAAAGATTATGATTGTGACATCGAGTACCATCCGGGCAAAGCAAATGTGGTGGCTGACGCTTTAAGCAGAAAGTGGGCATCGAAACCTGAGGCCCTGCCAAGTACAAATGCTGCATTGTGTGCTGCAGCCTCAAGTTCAATGGAAATTGATGAAGAACATATTATAGAGACTGCAGAAGATCCAGTTGAGCAAGGCTTAATTCATAAGTTCACAATGATGTTCGCCGCTTTGAGGATCTCACCGGATCTAGTTGATGAAGTCAAGGTAGCAATCCTATAGGATCCACATCTCAAGACAGTGCAAGAAGACTTAGAGAAGGGTACGAGCAATCTTGACTTTACCTTGGATTCAGACAAGGTACTCAGGTATCGTGGACGGTTATGTATACCTGAGAGTGAAGACTGCAATATCAGAAATTGAGTTATGACTAAAGCTCATTACACTCCATATTCAGTACATCCAGGAAGTACCAAAATGTACCATGATTTAAGAAGACTTTATTGGTGGAGGGGTATGAAAGCAGATATAGCTCGTTTCGTGTTCCAATGTCTGAACAGTCAACAAGTTAAAGCAGAAAGGCAGAGACCCGCAGGTTTACTACAGCCATTATCGGAACTTACATGGAAGTGGGATTGCATTACTATGGATTTCGTCACTGGCCTACCTTTGACACCAAGGTCAGTGGATGCAGTTTGGGTTATAGTCGACCGACTCACCAAGATAGCTCAATTCATTGCAGTCAGACCTCAGTATACCATGGAGAAACTGGCCAAGTTATATATTGATAATATAATCAGACTTCATGGCGTTCCAGAGAGTATAGTATCTGACAAAGATCCCCGTTTTACATTAAAGTTCTGGGAAAGATTACAGAAAGCTATGGGAACAAAGTTGAAGTTCAGTACAGCTTTTCACCCTCAGACGGATGGGCAGTCAGAGTGAACTATTCAAATTTTAGAAGACATGCTCCGAGCCTGTGCAGTAGACTTCAAGGGAGCTTGGGATGAGAAACTATCACTTATCGAGTTTTCTTATAACAACAGTTATCAGGCTACAATTCAGATGGCCCCATATGAAGCACTCTATGAGAAGAAGTGTCGTACACCTCTGCTATGGAACGAAGTGGGAGAAAGAAGAATTGTAGGACCAGAGTTTGTTGAAGAAACTTATCGAGTGATTGATCAGATCAAAGAAAGAGTAAAGAAAGTTCAAGTTCGACAGAAGCACTATGCGGATAATCGATGTCGAGATCTGGAGTTTTCAGTAGGTGGCAAAGTTTTCTTGAAGATATCACCGGTGCGAGGTCTGAAAAGTTTTGGTTAGAAGGGGAAGCTATGCCCCAGGTATGTGGGACCATACGAGATATTGGCTAGACGTGGTAACGTAGCATATCAATTGGCTCTACCACCATCTATGTCAAGTGTCCATGATGTGTTCCATGTATCATTGTTAAAGAAGTATGTTAGAGATCCATCGCACATCTTGACAGCAGACCCCCCAGACTTGACTGAACACTTAACATTTGAAGTGGTGCCTGTGATGCTCTCAAGCCGAAAGGTACAGCAACTTCGAACCAAGGATATCCATTATGTGAAGGTGCATTGGAGAAGGCAAAATGTCGAAGAAATTACTTGGGAAGAGGAGAGAGCGATGAGGAAGGAGTATCTTAACCTTTTCGATGATCAAGGTACGTTCAAATTTTGGGGCCGAAATTTCTTTTAAGGGTGGGGGAGTTGTGAGACCTACATGCAAATTTCAGGATGAAATTCTGTTAAGGGTGGGGGAGTTGTAATACCCGCACTACGTAAACCCGGTCTAAACCTTGGTTTTGTGTCGTAGCAGGTCTTCCGATCATCACCGGGCCAGACGGGACGAGCGGATGACAAACAGGTACAAAATCAGACCAAAGATGATCAAATCAACATGATTTTATGTTGACCGATCGATGGTACCAGTCTTGGTACCGGTCGAACGGTCAGCTCTTCGTAGCTGACTACGAAGATCTTGAAATTGATCTCTATGGGTCCCATTTTCCTAAACCCTAATGCCTAAACCTTCCTAATCCTAATAGGGTTACTAAACCCTAATTTTAGCCTATAAATACACCCTTAAGCCTCCTCAAATCCTTTCCATTGTCTCTCGCAAACCCTAGAGAAGAGAAAGTGGTTGGAAAGGAGAAGGAGCTAGGAAGAAGAAGGAGGTGCCGCCATTGCCGTTCAACGAAGCTCACTGTACGCTAGTCAACGGTAAGTGTTTTAACCATTCTTCTTACCCTATGACTTTAGGTTAGCTGTGTGGGTAGATCAATACCATGCAAAGTAGGTATTGATCTAAAACCCTAAATTGGATATTAAACCCTAAGTTGCCGTCAAACCCTAAATTCGACTTTCGAGATGATATTCATCGAAACTAGACTTGAATAAGTTGGAGATAACTCTAACTCAAAGCTCAGACTTAGAATGGATAGGTGAAGAAAATCCATGGAGGATGATCGACGGCAGCCGAATAACCCAAATATGGTCTTCCGGAGACATACCGGTCGACTATACCGGTTGCACATAGTGCGGCCGGTATGTTGCCACCGGTATCTTTCGGGGGGCTGGTCTGTGGGGACCGGCCGACCATACCGGTCGCCAGTCTTCCCCACAGAGCTACGACCGGTACATGCCACCGGTCAGCTCTGTGAGGGTATTTTGTAACCTTGTTGGTTTCCGACCAACATGAAACTCTAAGAAAAATATTCTAATGAAACCCTAATAATATTGTAGGACTTTGTGACTTTACGTTTGGATCTTGCGACGTGGAGCAAGCTATCAAACGAGCGTCAGGTAAGGGAATCTGACCTAAACCTAATAATTAATGGACAGTAAATCTTTGTTAATCACCTGAATATATATGATGTGATGTTTGTGCGTATTCACATGCAATCCTTTACTTTCAGTTATTATTATTGTTCATGCATTGATAGGATGTGATTGTTAAGCATGTGATTGTTTTCGTTAGTATGTGGGGTGGGGCATGGGCCTGGGATCAATCCTCACACTGGCACCTTTTGTAGTATTCTATCTTAACATGCTTGGTACGGGTGGGGCATCAGGGGAAGATCGTGGTACGGTGGTCTCCGAGGTTGATGCTGGACTGGCCATGGTTATGTGGCATTGTGGTCTCCGAGGTCGACGCTGGCTTGTCCACGATGCTTTAGCTCTATCTCTATGTCGTAGGGAGTTATGTTGGGATAGGGTCTACCTGCGTATGGTTCTATCCTAGTATGTTAGTTGCGGATAGGGTATCAGGGGGAGGTGAGGTATTGTGGTCTCCAGCCCGGCCTGCACACTCTAGCTCTATCTCTATGTCGTAGACGGCTGTGCTGGGATAGAGCATATATTGATGACATATAGGATTGGTTAGTTGCGAGCCTAGTTTGTGAGCCCTGGCCAGTAGGAGCTTAGGTACTGGTATGTGTAGAGCATCAGGGGAGGTACGGGGATATCTTAGCTCTATCTCTATTCCATGATGGGTGCATGAGGGCCGGTGGTGGCATGATTCCATGCGGTGCCACACACTCGTGTATAGAGGTGCGGGGGCCACCAAACCTTTCTATAGCACATTGCAAACTTAAACCAGACCACAGCATAAAATGATTGTTACTCATGCATAATATTGTGAAACTGTCTGATTGTCTTACTGAGCTAAGTTGTGAGCTCACCCTTTGTATATACATTGTTTTTAGATGTTGATGCAGGTTACACGGTCGATGACTACATGAACGCTCCGGCGTATGGTGATGTTGCTGCTCTGGGTGTACAGGCAGGAGTGGACGAGCATGACGCTTCATTCGAGTGCCCTTTCTGCGTGTACCTTTGATTGGATTTTAATTATTTGTTCCAGTTATTTTCAGTTGGATTAAATGGATGTAGGGATATTATATTATATGTTTGAATTTGAATAATTAGATATTTTATTTAAATTTAACAATAGATTCTCAGTTCATTTATTTAAAGACTTCCGCTGTATTATTTATATTCTGATTGTGGTTATGTGTAATGGTTTGTATGAGTGGACACGGTCTATTCGAGATCCTGGTGTGAACCGTTGGTTCAATGACGGTTCACTCACACCGTTCTGGTTGGTTCAGAATTGGGGTGTGACAAGTTGATACGCCACATTACAACGTTTAGTCAATATCTTGTATGGTCCCACATATCTGGAGCATAGCTTTCTTTTTTTATCAAACCGTTTTAGACCTCGGATAGGTGATACCTTCAAGAATACCTTGTCACCCATTGCAAACTTCAGATCTCGACGTCGGTTATTAGCATAATGCTTTTATCGAACTTCAGTTGTCTCTACTCTTTCTTTAATTTGATCAATCGCTCGACAAGTTTCTTCTATGAACTCCAGTCCTACAAGCCTTCTCTCTCGCACCTAGTTCTATAACAGAGGTGTACGGCATTTCTTACCATAGGGTGCCTCATATGGAGCCATCTGGATCGTAGCCTGGTAACTATTGTTATGAGCAAACTTGATGAGCGATAGCTTCTTGTCCTAAGCTACTTGGAAATCTAGGGCACACGCTCGGAGTATGTCCTCCAAGATTTGAATAGTTCTTTCTGACTGCCCGTTTGTCTGAGGATGAAAATCTGTACTAAACTTTAACTTGGTTCCCATCGCTTTCTGTAATCCTTTCCAGAACATGGATGTAAAACAAGGATCCCTGTCAGATACTATACTCTCTGGGACGCTTTGAAGTTTGACTATATTGTCCACATATAGCTTGGGTAACTTGTCCATGGTGTACTGAGGTCAGACAATGATGAAGCGAGCTGTCTTGGTAAGTCGATCGACTATCACCCATACGGGATCTACTGGCCTTGGTGTCAAGGGTAGGCTAGTGATGAAATCCATTGTGATACAATCCTACTTCCATGCTGGCTTTGATAGTGGTTATAGCAAACCTGCGGGTCTCTGTCTTTCTGCTTTCACTTGCTAGAAATTTAGACATTGGGATACGAATTAAGCTACATCCACTTTCATACCCCTCCACCAATATAATCTTCTCAAATCATGGTACATCTTGGTGCTTCCTGGATGTACCGAATATGGAGTATAATGAGCTTCTGTCATAATTTTGTCTCTTATATTTGAGTTATCACTCTCAAGTATACATTATCGTCCATGAGACCATAGTACCTTGTCTAAATCCAAGGTGAAATCAGGGTTGCTTTTACCCTTTTCTAGATCTTCTTGCACAGTCTTGAGATGTGGATCATGTAGGATTGCTACTTTTACCTCATCTATTATGTCTGGTGAGATCTTCAAGGCTGTGAACATCAATGTAAGCTTATGAATCAAGCCTTGTTCCACTGGATCTTCTGCAGTCTCTAATATATGTTCTTCATCATTCATTACCCGAGGCACAGCACATAGTGCGGCATTTATACTGGGTCCTGCCTCAGGTTTCAATGGCCACTTTCTACTTAGGGCATCTGCCACAATGTTTGCCTTACCCATATGGTATTAGATGTCACAATCATAATCTTTTAACTGTTCCAGCCATCTCCTCTGTCTCATATTTAAGTCATTCTGAGTGAAAAGGTAAGTCAAACTCTTGTGGTCAGACATCATTTGAAACTTTTCACCATAGACGTAGTGCCTCCAAGTCTTGATTGCATGTATGACCGCTGCTAATTCTAGATCATGCATCGGATGTTCTTTCAACTATCTTGATGTGTAGGTGATCACCTATTTTCCTTGCATCAATACACATCCAAGTCCTAACCCTAATGCATCCGTATATACGATGAACGATGAGCCTAGTGCTGAGATTGTCAAGATATGTGCAGAGACCAGTCTTGCCTTCAATGTTTGAAAGCACTTCTCACACTCAAATGTCCATATAAACTTCTCTCCCTTCTTGGTTAGTTTAGTGAGTGGAACAACAATCCTTGAGTAGTCTTCCATAAACCTTCTATAGTAACCAGCCAATCCAAGGAAGCTATGAATCTCTGCAACTGATTTTGGTGCGTCCCATCCTACTATAGCTGTGATCTTGCATGGATCTACCTTGATACCATCTACAGATAATATGTAACCCAAGAAGGCCATTTCCTTCAGCCAAAATTTGAACTTGGCACAAAGCTTCTCCCTTTTCAGCCATTGTAGGGCTACTCTCAAGTGTGTTGCATGAGTCTACCTGTCCTTTGAGTAGACCAAGATGTCGTCAATGAATATGATGACCGAAGTGTCCAACATGTCATGAAACACTAGGTTCATCAGTTCCATGAACAACACTGGAGCGTTAGTCAACCCGAACGACATTAAAAGAAACTCATAATGCCCATATCTTGTCCTGAAAGTAGTCTTTGGAATGTCTCCTGTCTTGATCTTCAGTTGGTGATACTCCAATTTAAGATCAATCATTGAGAAAACCTTTGCACCCTGCAACTAATCGAACAAATCATCGATCTTAGGCAAATGGTATCGATTCTTGATGGTTAACTTATTCAACTCTCGGTAGTCGATACATAGTCGTATGCTACCATACTTCTTCTTTACAAACAATATAGGCGCTCCCCACGGCGATATGCTTAGTCGTATGAAACCTTTATCTAGTAGTTATTGTAACTAGGTCTTCAACTCCTTCAACTCCTTAGGGACCATCCTATAAGGTGCCTTAGACACTGGGCCGACCCTAGTATAAGGTTTATCATGAACTCTAGAGCCCTGTCTGGAGGTAGACCTAGTAGATCTTCTGGAAATACGTCTGCAAACTCTCGTACTACATCTAGATCTTCCATCTTTGGCACCTCTACAGTGACGTCGACCACAGACACTAAGTAACCCACTCCTCCCTTCTCTAAGCATCTCTTAGCTTTTAGAGTAGAGTGGACCAGCTTCCGCTTCCTAGGTAACTTAGTTCCGGTGAAGCTAAACTCCTTCCTACTATTATCTTTGAAAGCAAGCTTCCTTTTGGCACATAATAAGCTAGTTGAATGCTGGGCTAGCTAATCCATTCCTAAGATGACGTCAAAGTCTGTCATCTCGAGTTGAATCATATTTGCTTTTAGGTTCTGCCCATCAATACTAACTGGGCATGGCCCATAGTATTTATTCAAAGCCACTTCTACTCCCAACGGAGAGAGAATTAATAATCTTGGAGTTAAGAGCTTGATAGGAAACTCCAGTCTCTTCCCAAAAGACACAGAAACAAAGGAGTGTGTAGCCCTAGAGTCAAAAAGTACTCTGGCGGGTACACCAGCTATATGTACAGTTCCTGAAATTTACTTATCCCTTCGTTCTACATGCTTATTCATTACAACATTGTAAGAAAAATAGTAAGCGATGGAATCATACCAGTAACCACATCAGGTAATGTGGCTGCCTCCTCTATGGTGACTACAAATATCTTCCCTTGCTATAGCGATTATTGCCTTGGTACAGTGCAAGTCTTTGCATAATGGCCCAATTGCTGGCAGTTGAAACATTTGACATTAGGGTTCTGACCAGCTCCCTGTAGTGGGGGTGCAGTACTATTCCTTGCTGACACCATAGCAGACTGAGCCTTGTATGGGCGGAATGGTCTAGCGTTCCCTCCACCCAAAGTATCAGTAGTAAGCCTCTTCAGTCCCTTCTTTTGAGCAAGGAAGCTATCTCTTTGACTTGATTCGATCACTCTTGTAAACTGCACAGCTTCGTTATACACCTTCTTCTCTAAATGCAAAACGTGCTCCCGGATACTTCTTAGCAATCCCATAGTGAACCTACGGGTTTTAGTTTTCTCCTCTTGCATTCTCGCTGGAGCAAAGAAAAACAGCTCTTCGTACCTCTGTTGGTACGCATCTACAGTCATCTGGGATTATTGTAGGTTGAGGAATTCCTTCTCTATTTGATCATGAAAGCTCTAAGGAAAGTACTTATCGAAGAAGGCTCCCTTGAATATTTCCTAGGTGAATTGAGTGTGCTTCATCTCCAAGTATGGCTGGGTAGAATTCCACCAGGCATTGGCATCTTCCTTGAGCATGTGTGTAGCAAATAGCATCTTCTCATCCTCTGTGCAAGTCATCAGACGAAAGTTCTTTTTGACGTATGGTCGATGGATTCTGTGCGTGTGACCACATGATGCTAAGCAAACTCCACGTTTAGGAAACTTTCTTAATTTGAGGGGAACTCTTTCCTAATTAAAGTGGGACTCTATATGGAGGTTTTTCTCTATATAAGGGACGTTACTTAGCCTCTCTCACTCTTTTAAAACACAAATTGAAACCCTAAACCTAAGAGAGAAAGATAAAGGAAGAAAAGGGGAAAAAGGAGATTTGGAGAAGAAGCTTAGAGAAGAAGGTTTTGAAGAAATAAGTTCTATCTCCCTACAGCAAGCTTAAGGTATGGACTTGACTCTATAAGCTAGATCAGATAAGGTAGGTTCCTTTTATTAAGTTGTTGTGTTGAATCTAATGTAACGATTTCAGTTATGGAACTTCTAATGAAAACCATGAGAAAATAGATTAGGGATAATGGTTAATGAGAAACTACAAATAATGGTCATAGGATAATCATAGGATGAACCCAAGTGATGAGCCAAGGAATCGACTCAAGAAGAATTCAGATTGAAGATGAAAAATTGACCAAACATCATGTGGTCGCAGCCTGTGGTCGACCACAGGGTGACCAGAGGATCGACCACAGCTATTCAGGAAGTGCCCAGGAATGGTGTGGTCACATGGTGTGGTCGCATAAAATGTGACCATAGGGTTCGACCACATAGTGTGTGGTCTCATATATTGCGACCATAGGTTCAACTACACGTGTGACCACATGATAATAACAAGCATATTTTGAGACCAAACAAGGTTTTTGACTACTGTAACTCGGTAAACTTGAACCCTAACTTAAATACATTAATTGTTTAGGTTCCTAATAGATTGAAAGTGACTTCCAAAGCTCGGGAGGGGAACAATGATCAATCAAAGGTTAGGGAACAAGACCTAAATTAATTGGCTAATAATAAACTTTTTTACTTATTGAGTCCAATGCCATGAATGATTCTATGCTTGTATATTTATAATGTGCATTTTACATATCATCCAATATTCCTGCTATTATTGTTCATGCATATTTAATTCTGTTTATTTATAATATGATGATGATGATGATGTTAGCAATAGGCATGTGAATGTATGTGTATGGTTAGTGTGCTTGATGTGAGTAGAGCATCAGGGGGAGGACGTGACACTGTGGTTCATCTTGGTCACCAGACTAGCTTTATCTCTACTCAAGTCTTGCCCACTAACATCGCCGTATCGCACTTACCATAGCAAAACTATTATGTCATAAGGCATTAGGGGAGGTGGTCTCGGACCGTGTAGTCTCTGACTTTGCAGGGGGCCTTAGCTCTATCTCTATGGACGTATTGAGGGATGCTGGGGTGAGCCCTTGGATACACTATTTGGCATTAGGATTGGTTAGTTGCGAGCCCAGTTTGGAAGCCCTCACCAATGGGGCTTACGTATTGGTATTGGTAGGGCATTAGGGGAAGTGTTATGCGGTGTTTGATCCGGGCACTTTAGCTCTATCTTTATTCCATGATGGGTGCATGTGGGACGGCAATGATGTTTGATCCATTGGCCGACTTCACACACTCGTGTATAGAGGTGCGACAGCCACCAAACTTTTCTATAGCACATTGCAAACATATAAACCATACCAAAGATATGAATTGAATGCATGCATATGTTTGTTGCATTGTTTTGTTTTTCTCACTAAGCTCAAGTTGGAGAGCAGACCGTCGCACATGCAATTCTTTCTAGTTTCTGATGTTGCAGGTATTACAGTAAAGATTATGTCAACACGCCAACATATGAACAGGTGGCGGCTATGGATAAGCAAGCTGTGGAGGACTATTATGATTCGTTAAGTGAGCATTTCAACTATGGATCCGCATAGTGTTTCACTTTCATATTTAGATATTTGTAATATGTATTAAATTATGTTTTGGTTACTTGGACATAACTGAAATATTAATTATTTATCATGATTAAACCTCAGTTCATTATTAATAAGACTTTCGCTATTTACTTTATTATCTCTAATTAATGTGGAATATGTTTTGGTTTAACATGGTTGGCATAGCCTATACGAGATCCTGATTGAACTGTTGATTTATTGACAGTTTATCACACGATTCTGGTTAATCCAGAATTGGCATGTGACAACTTGGTATCAGAGCTCTCAGGCCTTGCCCATCATACTTGAATACTTCCACTAGAGTCCATGAATTGAGTTAGGATAGATTAAAAGCTTTAAAACAAAAACACCATAAGCACCTGTGTTGGTTGAGATAGAATTTAAACAGGACAATAATGTACATATAAAAGGTGGAACCATATGTATACATAGACAGAAAAAGAAAATCATGATAAACAAATAATATAGTGTATGATTTATAAGTCGGGCAATTGTCTAAGTATACAAAGGATATAATACAGTAGCAAGAAGGAGGCATCTATAAAGCAAGAAATTGGAATAACGAGTTGGTACTCAGAAGATGTAAAAACCGATGTATGACAAAGGAAGAAGAAAAATGGCTAGTAACGCCTAAATCCCTGTAGAGGTAAAGGGAAAGATCTCAGGCTAAATCCAATAGAGATAGGAGAACACTGGCCAT
Source organism: Protea cynaroides (assembly GCA_028583415.1). Classification (NCBI taxonomy): domain Eukaryota; kingdom Viridiplantae; phylum Streptophyta; class Magnoliopsida; order Proteales; family Proteaceae; genus Protea; species Protea cynaroides. Next base: position 53,571,389 of record CM053273.1, on the reverse strand, counting down.
ACACAAAAAGTGAGATTAACTATAAAAGAAGATAAAGCTATACTCCTGGGTGACGTGGAGGCACGGAGTGAGAACCACCACAAGCTGATCCACTATCTGTTGAGCATTAAAAAGAGGGTGCAACATGACCCCACCACTATCTGGGTTGAGAATGAATAGTGAAAACTCATTTGAACAGATGCTAAATAATGATAATCAGATTGGAATAAATCAAAGGAGGTAAACAATCAGGCCAATTCAGCCAATCTACCTCGACTATTAAGTGCCTTGGCTAAGGATGTAATAAACTTGGCCTGACAAAATGTAGAAACAACAACAGATGATACCGGCTATGTAAGTTGCCATGGAAATCATTATCCAAGTTGCCAATGCTACATCAACACCTCTGGGTCAAACCATGTACGGTACCAATTGGTAGCAACACTATACCCCCTGCACTTGTTAGCTATAACATAGTGCCTACCATGCAGCGAGTCCCAGTAACACACATCCCAGTACAGAAGCTTGGTACACAACAAGCAGTATATCAAGGTGGTTACCCTTATCAGCCACCGATGTATGGGATAGCTGCATCATGGTCGAATGATCCAACAATGGTTGAGGAATATTTTCTGAAGATGAAGCCTCAAACGTTTTCAGCAAAGGATCAAATTTATTGTGGCCATATAACTAGATAGGTTTATATAGGATGCGGTGCATTATTGATTTACTCTTATGATTATAAAGGATGCACATACCTGATTTTAAATTCTCGTGTCTTGACAGGATACCTTCTCAATTCAACCTGTCAATTGGTGTTATACATATTGTTTCTTTAGTATTAGTCCTGATTATACCAATCTGAGCCACTCGCATGATTGACAACATGAACATAGATATGAACTAAATGAATAGTTAAATGTTTAATAATGTTGAGCGTACATCTTTTTGATTTATACCCAATTTATTGATGTACCAAAATTTTCTCCAGATTTACTCCTGTATTGCCTCGACCAATGGCATTATATACTCGATAGAACCTATAACCATGAGGTTAAGAGCTATAGAACCTCTATTTCCAGGTATTCAGACCACTGTGCAACTTAACGACCTCTAGATGACGGTTGGATTACCATAGATTTACTCCTGATCCCTTAAACCTAAGTTCATTAGATAAAACAAGTATCCTTCATCATACTGAATTCGAAAGAAGGAAATGAATAACTTTTGGACAAACATTCTGATTCTTACATTTCTCAACATCCATTGATAAGATGTTTAGTTAATAAAAAATTATTGAAAAGAAGATAATTGAATTCAGAATAATCTATATAGCTAAGAAACCTCAGACAAGTAGTAGAGATTCTATTTCAAGATTGCTAGATAGATGGATATGAGTCATGTCTATAAAAGAGTGCATGAGCAAGAAAGTAAGCAACAATCACAAGATATCTTTCGAGGTATATGAAAGAGAGATCAGGGTAGAACAACAATGATAATGAAGTAGTAAGCTAATGAACTTTTTGGGATATGATATTATTGGCATTAGTGTTTGAAAAACCATAACAGATTAAGGAGCTAGATGTGCTCTTAAGACCTTTATACCAGATTTTGCTAGTTCAAGCCCTTTTGGACTAGATGTTGTATTAGACGAGTGTTATGAACAATATTCGAATCATATGGATGCACAAAATTTGGATGCAACCTAAATCGACTTGAGATAGCAAACTTTGACATCATCTTCTTAATAGATTGGTTGTCTTCATTCAAGAATAAAGATGGCATATAATGTTATTGGAAGCATGTTGCCTAAGAAGTGAAAGTTGATAATCTCTAGGCTAAAGGTGAAGAGATGCTTTGAAGAGAAAGGAGTTGGATATATGGTAACTGTGGTATAAGTTACCAAAAAAGCACCACAGATGGAAGATATTGATGTTGTGTGTGACTTTCTGGATGTATTTCCTGAGGAACTACCAGAACTACCACCCGACTGAGCGACAGAGTTCGTTATAGATCTTATACCCGGAGCCGCACCAGTATCTGAAGCACCTCATCGAATGGCTCCTACTAAACTGAAGGAACTGAAGGTACAATTGTAGGAATTAGTGGACAAAGGTTATATCAGACCCAACATATCACCATGGGAGAGCCAGTATTGTTTGTGAAAAAGAAAGACGGTAGCGTTCGATTGTGTATAGACTATCGAGAATTGAATAAGCTTATAATCAAGAATTGATACCTGTTACCTCGGATTGATGACTTGTTCGATCAGTTGCAAGGTGCCGAAGTGTTCTCCAAAATTGATCTTTGGTCAGGATACCATCAGTTGAAGAATTTGGACAACGAAATTTCGAAGATAGTTTTTAAAACCAGGAATGAGCATTATGAGTTCCTACGTATATCATTGGGATTAACCAATCTCCAGCATATATTATGGAGCTTATGAATCGGATGTTTCGTGATATGTTGGACACGTCGGTCATAGTTTCATATACTATATATTGGTTTATTCCAAAGACGAAGAAAGTCCTGTAACAAATTTTAGATCAGCTTCACAACAGTTGAGAAGGGAGAAGCTTTATGCCAAGTCTAAGAAATATGAAACCTGATTAAATAAAGTTTTCTTCTTAGATCACGTAGCATCATAAAAAGGGATTAAAGTGGACCTTATTAAGATACAAGTAATCATATGGTGACAAATACCTAAAGAATATTGTGAAGATTAGAAGTTTCTTGGGTTTAGCTGGTTATTACAGATGATTTGTGGAGGACCACTCTATGATCGTAAAACCTTTTACCAAGCTAACTAGGAAGGGAGAGGAGTTTAATTGGACTGACAAGTGTAAATAATGTTTCTAGATTCTAAAGTAAGGCTGATATCGGCTCTCATTTGGACCATTCTGGTACTTGGGGAACCTTTTACCCAACACATTGATACTTTCGGATTGGGTTTAGGATGCGGGTTGATGTAAGATAAACAAGCGATTGCATATGCTTTAAGATAACTGAAAGAGCAAGAAAAGAATCACCCAACTCATGATTTGGAGTTTGCAACTGTGATTCATGCAATCAAGACTTGGAGACATTATCTGTACAGAGAAGAATTTTAGATTAAATCGGATTACAAGAGTCTTACTTATCTCTTCACCCAGAAAGAGTTGAATAGGATGCTAAGGAGATGGTTGGAACTCCTGAAGGATTAGGACCCTGATATTCAATTTCACCGGTGCAAGGCTAATATGATAGCCGAGGTTTTGAGCAACAAGGAATAATGAAGCCGAAAGGAGGACCTAGTACAATAGCTGCCTTATGTTTCACAGCAACAGTTTCAGATTTGGAAGAAGAGTAACATATATTAGAAACTCGTGATGATCCAATTGAGTGAGAACTTATGGATGAACTTATGGAGCAATAGTTTTTTGGTTGCGCTTGGGGCATTTAAGATCATCTCTAAATTGATGGATGAAGTAAATGTAGCAATTTTGTTAGATCTGTATATAAGAACGGTACAAGAAGATTTAGAGAAAGAAAAACCTAACCCTGACATACTTTGAATGCAAAGACGGTACTCAGATACAGAGGTAGATTCAGAATACCAGAAGGTAAAGACTCTGATATCATGAAGAGGATAATGATAAGAGCCCATTGTACTCTATATTTAGGACATCCTGGAGTACCAATATGTATCATGACCTAAAGAGATTGTACTGGTAAAGAGGATTGATAACAGATGTGGTTTAGTATGTGTTCCAGTGTCTGAGTTATCAACACGCAAAGGATGAAAGACAAAAACCAACATGGCTTACTACAACCATTATCGGAGCCAGTTTGGAAGTGAAATTGCATTACAATGAACTATGTCACCGATTTACTATTGACTTTTAGATCGATTGATGTAGTTTGGGTGATAGATGATCGCCTTATGAAGAAAGCTCATTCCATTGCTATACGACCATGGTGTGTTTTAGAGCGGCTAACTAAGCTATATGTGGATAATATTACAAGATTGAACGGTATGCCTAAGAGTATAGTGTCGGTCAGATGCTCATGCTTTATCTCGAAGTTTTGAGAGGATCTATAGAAAACAATGGGAACGAAGTTGAAGTTTAGTACGACATTTACCATAAATGGACGGATAGTTGGAGCGGACTATACAGATCCTAAGAGATATGCCCTGAGCTTGTAAAATTGATTTCAAGGAGTAATGAGCACATTTTATGTGTGAATTTAGGGCATAAAATATACATCTCTTATTCTATTTATGATGCTTCTCGGGTATTTAATGTTGATTTTATGTTTGCTGGGTGTAGGTGAAAGAATGGAAAAATTTGAGCTTAAAAATATCATTTTATGAATTTTTGGTGATCCTGTCCAGTTAACTCACCCAGTCAACTCAGCAGCCGGGCATAAGATGAATTTTATGAGGAGAGCCACGAATTTTGTGTATAATATCAGCCATGGACCAAGTCAAAGAATAGCCCAATCTCATTTGAAAGATTCTATTCTCTTGAGAAAATATTCCTTAGTTATTTGGAATCAAATTTACAAGATTGCCATGGTATGGAAGAATGGAAAGCTCCAATCGATTATGGAAGTTTTCAAAAAAAGATAACGATGCTAAAGATATGATGAGTTGGTGCAATATTTTTTCTACTCAAGAATTGTCCATATAAATGAACCTACAAGATTGGAATTCGGTTACCAAAATTATCTCTACAAAATCTCTTGTAATTCAATTGTAAAGATTGATTGTGATCTTTACTCTCTTGTATATATATGTGATGCTCAACAATAGAAAATCATCCAAGAATTCTATTATGAGTTTTTTCTTAGTTTTGAGAATTAATGAGAGAGTGTGAGATTCTTAATTTTTTTTTTCTTTTCAAGTTGTGTTCTTCTTGCTTAAGTTTATTTTTATTTATTTATTTATTTATTTTTAATTTTAAATTCAGATTTAGAACTCTGTAGTAGGGTAGATAAATATAGGTTGTACCCCATTACTAATTTAATTTAGGGGAGAAGACTCCCTTTGTAATCATTTGCACATTGCCTTGGAGTGACAACAAGACGACGAGCAACGACAGAGAAATCTTTTATCGAGATAAGTTTTTCTTACATTCTTTTACTTTAAGTTTCATTTCTTTCTTGCAATAAATCTGTGTTACTTTATGGTTAGTGGTTTCATAAATTTTCGTACCGTTATGAATGATTATTATTGTTTTTATTACTTGATTAATTTTTATTTAAAGTGATTAGGGTGTTTATTCAATCATATCCCTTTGGTATGCTTTGCCTTATTTGAGTTAGGATAATAGCGATTCTTCCCTGAGATCGACCCGTTACTGCACGATACCGTGCACTTGCGGTTACATACATATTTAATTCACATCAAGTTTTTGGCGCCGTTGCCGGGGAGGCAAGCCGTTAATTTTCCTATTTTAAATAGTTCAAAGTGATTTAAAAAAAAATGCAAAAAAAAAAATTTCATTGAATTCTAAGTAATTTAAAAAAAAAAAAGGAAAAGAAAAATGCAAAAAGTTTGCATTGGTTTTTATGCCTTTCTTTGCACCTCCGATCCATTAGGTTGGAACAGTACAATCGACGGTCCAATCCTGACCATGATATGGTGTTAAGGGATGCTGGCTATTGAATTATCAAGAGGAATAACGACCAATAGCTTCGGCAGTAACGGTGTTGTTTCTCAAGGTAATTACGGATATGACCGGTCTCTAATCCATTGATCGTCAGGAGGTTTGCATTGACCCCGATTCGAAAATATCTAGCTTTTCGCAACGAATTTAGAGGAAAAAAAAAAGAAAAAAAAATTTATCATTTGAAACAGTTTTGTGCATGAGTGTATGGACTCGTGATGCTAGCAATCGTCTAGTAAGAGTCCCATCATTTACAATGACTGAACCAAAGATGACACTTAAGGATAGATTTTACCTTGCTAGGGCAGCACAACCTTCATGTATTCAATTGCCGGCTGCTATAGGCAACAACTATGAATTGAAAACTCAATTCATTACCATGCTTCCTCATTTTCATGGGTTATCTTCAGAGGATGCATACTTGTTCCTCCGTAAGTATGAGGAGGTGTGTGCCCTCATTAAAATGCAACAGCTCAGTGATGATGCTGTGAAATTGAGGTACATCACTTTTTCACTCAAGGATGGAGCTAAAAAATGGCTTTATGGTCTTCCCACAAATTCCATTACATCCTGGGAAAAATTTACTGTGTTATTCCTTAAAAAGTTTTTTCCTCTTCACAAAACAAATAAACTTCGAGGGGATATAATGTGGTTCAAACAAGAGTCAAATGAGTCTTTTTCAAGACTCATGGAAAGGTTCCATGGTCTACTCCAAGAGTTCCCTCACCATGGTTTGAAATATGGCAGCTTTGTCAAATTATTTACGAGGGGATAGACTTTCCTACCAAGCTAATGTTTGAGTCTATGTGTCCTCAAGGATTTACTTCCTATGAGGATGCAAACGATGCTTGGAACTTTTTGGCAGATCAAGCCGAAAAAATAAGAAAGTGGGAGTCTGTGCAGGAGTCAGATCGCACCCAAAAAGGTAAAGGTTACTTTGTCGATGGGATTGTAGCTATGGAGGCACACTTAGATAGCCTTATCAAAAGGATAGAAGCTTTAGTTCCTAAAGACCATATCCAAAAGCAAGTCCTAATGTGCAATTGGTGTCAAACTCCTAGACACACAGTAGAGGAATGCCCTTCACAGGAAAATTCTCAGAATGCTAATGTAAGTGCACTTTACAATCCGTATAGTAAAACTTACAATCCAGGATGGAGAAATCACCCAAATTTTTCTTGGAACCAAGGGAACCGTGTGGACCCATCCCAATTTCCAAATCAAGGTCCTCCCAGTCACACTAGGCCATATGCTCCCCCTAGACCTAATTTTGTTCCCCAAGGTAATTTTCAGCAACCCCCTGGGTTTTCTAACACGGGTGAGCCGGCCAGACTCAGTGAGTTGGAGAAGAATGTGGCAGCTCTAATGGCAGGGCATACTAGTTTGGAGAGGACACTTACCCAATTGGTTACCCTAATGTGTGAAAAGAACAAGAGTATTCTGCCCAGCCAACCAGAGACCAACCCACGCCATCACCTACAACCAAATAGGTCAAAGCCTCAAGTGAATGGCATAGAGAATCAATCAGGGTCTTCCAAACAATGCAATGCAGTCCATGCATTACGGAGTGGCCAAGAGTACTTACGAGATGAAGCACCAAAGAACAAACCCACAGTTGTTCCCGTTAATGTTTCCCAATCTGAGGCAGCTACTGAGCCTCTTTCTTCAGGTTCATCTGATGTACCTGAAAGGCCCAAAGAGACTGTACCGGATAGAGTTTTTACTCCACCAGCCCCATTCCCTAATAGGTTGGTAAACCAAAAGAAGACTGCTTTAGTTGATAAAATTTTAGAGGTCTTCAAACAGGTAGAATTGAATATCCCACTTTTGGATGCAATTAACCAAATTCCTATTTATGTAAAAGTCCTTAAAGACTTATGCACACAAAAGAGGATTAGATAAATTCCTAAAAAGGTATTCTTGGCTGCACATTTAAGTTCCCTTCTGAACCATCCTGTGGCAGCCAAATACAAGGACCCTGGTTGTCCTACCATCTCTTGCATCATAGGCAACACTTTTATTGATCATGCTCTGCTAGACTTAGGTGCAAGTGTGAATCTTCTACCTTATCATGTTTACCAACAATTAGGATTGGAAAAGTTGAAACCAACGTCCATCTCACTTCAACTAGCTGATCGCTCTGTAAAAACTTCTAAAGGAATAGTAGAGGATGTTTTGTTAAAGGTAGGAGAATTTCTTTTTCCTGTGGATTTTATTGTTTTAGAAATACATCCTGTCTCCAATAGGGATCAAATCCCTATCATTTTAGGGAGACCATTTCTGGCTACAAGCAATGCATTGATAAATTATAGGAACGGTCTCATGAAACTGTCATTTGGTAACCAAACTGTTGATTTAAATGTATTTAGGCTGGGTAAGCAACCGAATGAGGAAGTACATATGCTCCAAGAATTCCCTGACCATGTAGAGACCACTTTTAACATTGACTTTGACTTGGAATTCTTGCAGTGTATGGAAGCGTTGGGAGGAGTAGCGGATACTTTCTCATTAGAGGCATGGAGATCCACACACTTGTGGAACCTCTAGGACCTCTATCCACTTCCATTCTCAAGCCCTTAATGGTTGAACCACCTAGCTTAGAATTAAAGGAGTTACCATCCACATTGAAATATCCCTTCCTAGGACCTGACCAGACTCTTCCTGTTATTATTGCATCTGATTTGACTTCTAATCAGGAAGAAGAGTTAGTTAAACTCTTACAAAATCACAAGGAAGCCTTAGGTTGGACTGTGGCTGACATCAAAGGTATTAGTCCGTCTATTGTTCAGCATCATATACACCTTATGGAAGATAACAACCCCTCAAGGGAACCTCAGCAACGGGCAAATCCTGTGATGAAGGAAGCCATTAAGAAAGAGATTCTAAAGTGCTTAGCTCATGGGATCATATATCCCATATCTGACAGTGAGTGGGTAAGTCCGGTACATGTGGTACCAAAGAAGTCAGGAGTAACTGTAGTTGCTAATGCTGACAATGAATTGATTCCAACCCGTATCCAAACAGGATGGAGAGTTTGCATAGACTACAGAAAGCTGAATATGGCAACGTGGAAGGATCACTTCCCTTTGCCTTTCATTGACCAAATGTTAGAGAGGTTGGCCAGACATGAATACTATTGCTTCTTAGATGGATACTCCGGTTACAATCAAATCCCCATTGCCTTAGATGACCAACACAAGACCACTTTCACATGCCTCTACGGAACCTATGCTTATCGGCGCATGCCTTTTGGGCAATACAGTGCCCGTGCCACTTTTCAAAGTTGCATGATGAGCATCTTCTCAGATATGGTAGAAAAATATTTAGAAGTGTTCATGGATGATTTTTCTGTGCATGGTCTACTTTTTCTGATTGCGTACATAATCTTTCCTTAGTTCTTGTCAGGTGTACGGAGAAAGATTTAGTTTTAAATTGGGAGAAATGCCACCACTTAATGGTAAAACAGGGCATAGTGTTGGGTCACATCATTTCCAAAGATGGGATCATGGTTAACAGAGCCAAAGTAGAATTGATTGAAAAGCTACCTGTTCCCAAATCTATTAAGGACCTTCGCTCCTTTCTAGGGCATGCCGGTTTCTATCCGAGGTTCATTAAAGATTTCAGTCAAATTGCTCGTCCTCTCACCTCTTTGCTTGCTAAAGACCAGCTCTTTGATTTTAATGATGCCTATCTTGAGACTTTTAATCAACTCAAAAATATTTTGACCACTGCCCCCGTTTTTCAGGCACCCATAAGGATAGAGCCCTTTGAGCTTATATGTGATGCTTCTGATTTTGCATTAGGAGTTGTCCTTGGGCAACGGATCAATAAGTTACCCCATGTAATTTGTTATGCAAGTAGGACTTTAAACGATGCACAGCTTAATTACACCACCACTGAAAAGGAATTCTTAGCTGTTGTAATCGCTTTAGAGAAATTCCATGCCTACTTGATAGGATCCCATGTCATTGTGTATACAGATCATGCCGCTCTCAAGCATCGCTTGCAGAAAAAGGATGTCAAAGATCGTCTCATTAGATGGGTTTTGCTTTTACAAGAGTTTGACTTAGAGTTTAGGGATAAACCAGGAATCGAACATCTGGTTGTTCACCATTTATCCCGAGTGCCTAATTCTTTGATTGTCGATTCACCAGTCAACGAGTCTTTCCCAGATGAGCAGTTGTTTGCAGTATCTAGTGAGCCTTGGTTCGCTGATATTGTAAATTACTTGGTAACGGGTGCGACCCCTTCCCATTGGTCTGCCCAGGATAGGTACCAATTTCATTCCTAAGTCAAGTACTAATTTTGGGACGATCCATATCTGTTCAAGACTTGCCCTGATCAGATTATCAGGAGAAGTGTACCTGACCATAAACAAAAATCTGTGCTGTCTTATTGTCATGATCAGGCATGTGGTGGCCACTTTGGGCCAATTAAGACTGCGGCCAAGGTTTTAAAGTCTGGATTCTACTGGCCTAGTCTTTTTAAGGATGCATTTAATTACTGTATGGCATGCCTTTCTTGTCTGTTTTTTGGCCGCATTACCAAGCGGAATATGATGCCACTAATCCCAATTTTGGTGGTTGAAGTTTTTGATGTTTGGGGCATTGATTTTATGGGTCCGTTCCCAAAGTCTTTTGGGAATGAGTATATCTTGTTAGCTGTGGACTACGTGTCCAAATGGATAGAAGTTGTTGCTACTAAGACCAATGACCACAAGGTAGTCATTAAATTTTTAAAGGAGAATATATTCTCCCAATTTTGTACCCCTCGAGCTATCATTAGCGATAGGGGGAAACACTTCTGTAACAAACCATTTGAGGTCCTTGTTCGAAAATATGGTATTACCCATAAATTGGCAACCCCTACCACCCTCAGACTAGTCGACAGGTTGAAGTGTCCAATCGATAAATCAAGTAAATTTTAGAAAAAATTGTCAATCCTACTCATAAGGATTGGTCCATTCACCTCATAGATTCTTTGTGGGCTTATAGAACTACTTTCAAGACCATTCTTGGTCAATCCCCTTACCGTCTGGTGTACGGAAAAGCCTGCCATCTAACAGTCGAATTGGAACATCAAGCATTTTGGGCAATTAAGATTTTAAATTTTGATTTGTCAGATGCTAGCACTCATAGAGGACTCCAGCTCTCTGAGTTGGATGAATTGAGAAATGTTGCCAACGATAGTGCCCGCATCAATAAAGACAAGACCAAGGCTTATCATGACAGACATATCCTTCGGAAGTCTTTTACCCCTGGCGACAAGGTTTTGCTTTATAATTCTTGTTTGCATATTTTTCCTGGTAAACATAGATCTCGTTGGGAGGGCCCTTATATTGTTCAAAATGTTTTCTCATCAGGTGCAATTGAGATTTTAAATCCAGGTACAGGTGCAAATATGAGCCTTTTTACACTGATCCTTGATTCGAGGATAATGCATGATTTAAGTATGGGGGAAGGGTTGAGATTTCATTAAAAAAAATGAATTTTGAGCTTTCATTATAAATTTTAACTTTTTAACTTTGGTTTTTGGAAAAGTCAATCACTATTTCTATGGTTTTGACACAAAAGAGGAAGGAGAAAGAGAACTAGGAAACTATCACATACGAATTAATGAAACCCTATGTGAGGATAGTACTTAGGTTGTATTTTGAGATGGAAATTAAGTTTGAAAATACATCTTACCTCTCCTGGAGGGATGAATATTTTATGGTTATAGTTGGTAATTTCAACCTTTGAATAAAGCTGAGACCTCCTTGTATTATAAAAAAATCATAATAAGAAAATAATAATATAAGAGTTTTTTTTGTTCTTGGAACTATACAGGACATTCCACCTCAAGAAGCGAGGTGTCTTGATTGAAATTCCTTGGATACAGCTCTTAGTTTAAAAAAAAAATAGTACTCTTTAGCATCAATGTCTTTAAAGATATATGCCAAAAGCGAAGCTACATAGTAACATGGGAATGCATAACCACCTACACTTCTCAAGCCAATTGTAGTGGAGTAGCTTAAAGAGGAAGAAAAAAAGAAAGAAAAAAAATATATACAAGTGTTGAAAGCTATTCTTGGGTTTTGGTTACCAGTATGTTACAAAGAGTTCACCTTAAGGAGAGATATGTTTGGAAGATATAACAAGGTTTCCTAATTGAAATGCAACCTTAGTGTTTGAATCATATAAGGTAGCAATGTTCAAGTGTGGGGGTTTCTATGTTTTCTTGAACCCAAGTTGAGTGTCTTGACTAATAAGATATGTGTGTGCTCTCTTTCCTTAATACCAAAATTAAAGTTTAAAATTTCTATATGAATTTTGTGTGTTTATTCTCTGAAAATACTCACGAGACACAACTCGTCCACTAGGGGTAACCTAGGGGTTTAAAGGCTTGTTGCACGTGCTAAGTGCAATCGTGATTCCTACGAAAGTGAGTTATGATTTTATTTTATTTTTATATTTTTCTTTGCTCGAAACTAGCAAAGCTCAAGTGTGGGGGAATCTGATGAACACATTTTATGTGGGAATTTAGGGCATAAAATATACATCTGTTATTCTATTTATGATGCTTCTCGGGTATTTAATGTTGATTTTATGTTTGTTGGGTGTAGGTGAAAGAATAGAGAAATTTGAGCTTAAAAATATCATTTTATAAATTTTTTGTGATCCTGTCGAGTTAACTCACCCAGTCAACTCAGCAACCGGGCATAAGATGAATTTTATGAGGAGAACCACGAATTTTGTGTATAAGATTAGCCTTGGACCAAGTCAAAGAATAGCCCAATCTCATGTGAAAGATTCTATTCTCTTGAAAAAATATTCCTTAGTTATTTGGAATCAAATTTACAAGATTGCCATGGCATGGAAGAATGGAAAGCTCCAATCGATTATGAAAGTTTTCAAAAAGAGATAATGATGCTAAAGATATGATGAGTTGGTGCAAGAATTTTTCTACTCAAGAATCGACCATATACAATGAACCTATAAGATTGGAATTCGGTTACCAAAATTATCTCCACAAAATCTCTTGTAATTCAATTGTAAAGATTAATTGTGATCTTTACTCTCTTGTATATATATGTGATGCTCAGCAACATAAAATCATCCAAGAATTCTATTATGAGTTTTTTTTTTAGTTTTGAGAATTTATGAGAGTTTGAGATTCTTAGTTTTTTTTCTTTTCAAGTTGTGTTCTTCTTTCTTAAGTTTATTTGTAATTATTTATTTATTTATTTTTAGTTTTAAATTCAGATTTAGAACTCTGTAGTAGGATAGATAAATATAATACTAATTTAATTTAGGGGAGAAGGCTCCCTTTGTAATCATTTGCACATCGCCTTGGAGTGACAACAAGACGACGAGCAACGACAGAAAAATATTCTATCGAGATAAGTTTTTCTTACATTTTTTTAATTTTAATTTCATTTCTTTCTTGCAATAAATCTTTGTTACTTTATGGTTAGTGGTTTCGTAAATTTTCGTACTGTTATGAATTGTTATTATTGTTTTTATTGCTTGATTAATTTTTATTTAAAGTGATTAAGGTGTTAATTCAATCATATCCCTTTGGTACACTCTGCCTTATTTGAGTTAGGATAATAGCGATTCCTCCCTGAGATCGACCCGTTATACACGATACCGTGCACTTGTGGTTACATGCATATTTAATTCACATCAAGGAGCTTGAGTTGAAAAGTTTCCACCGATTGAATTTGCTACCAAGCTACCATGTAGAGGTCACCTATGAAGCATGGTACGGTAGAAATGTCGAATTCTTTTATTTTGGAACAAAGTCAGCGAATAAGGATATGTAAGACCTGAGTCTATTGAAGAAACCTGTCGAGTGGCAGACAAGATCAAAGGAAAGGGCCAAGTTAGCTCAAGTTTGTCAGAAGAGACACCAAGACCTCGCGTTCGCCATAAGTGACAAAGTGTTCTTGAAGATATCACTTATGTATAGATTGAAATGATTATACAGGAAAGGAAAGTTGTATCCTATATATGTTTTGGACATCATAAAATTTTTGGAGAGACGTAGAAAAGTTGCATATCAACTAGCATTACCGCTGTCCATGTCTACTGTGCATGATGTATTTCACATGTCCCTATTGAAGAAGTACGTTGGAGATCTATATCAAAGGTATTGACCACGGATCCACTGGATTATATAGAAGATTTAACTATTGAAGTGGTACTAGCCTAGTTCACTGATTGAAAGGTACAACATCTCCAAAGCTAGGATAATTATTATATGAAGGTAACTTGGCAAAGACAATACGTGGAGAAGATTACATGGGAAAAGGAAGATGCAATGCGAAAGCAGTATTCCCACCTACTCAACTCGGAAGGTAAATTTAAATTTCGAGGATGAAATTTCTTTTGAGGGTGGGGGAGTTATGAGACAAGTACATTCAAATTTTGAGGATGAAATTTCTTTTAAGGGTGGTGGAGTTGTAAGACCCGCATGCCACGAACCCGGTCTAACCTTACGTTCTAGTGTCGTAACCAGTCTTCCCATTATAATCGGCTCAAGTGAACCCATTGTATGAAGAAACCAAAAGATAAGGTAAGCAATAAGTCAAATTTAGTTGGTGTGGCTGACCATTTAAGATCGTGTGGAAGCAACTAGTCAAAAACTAAAAACCAGAAAATTTTGGTCGTAAGGTAGTAGTTTTGAGGGGTGTGGTCGATGGTGTGGTCGACCACACATGAGGCCACATGACCTGTGGTCGCATATTTTTGACGTGTGGTCGACGGATTCTGCGACCCCACGTGCGACCACACAATGCTGAACAGACTCCGTGTTTAGAAAACTTTCCAAATTTGAGGGGGACCCTTTCTTAATTAATGTGGCACTCTATATGAAGGCTTTCCTCTATATAACGGACGTTCCTTAGCCTCTCTCACTCTTTAAAACTTAAATTGAAACCCTAAACCTAAGAGAGAAAGAGAAAGGAAGAGAAGGGGAAGAAGGAGATTTGGAAAAGAAGCTTTGAGAAGAAGGTTTTGAAGAGAAAAGTTCGATCTCCCTATAGCAAGCTTAAGGTATGGACTTGACTCTGTAGGCTAGATTAGATAGGATAGGTTCCTTTTATCAAGTTGTTGCGTTGAATCTAATGTAACGATTTCGGTTATGGAATTTCTAATGAATACCATGAGAAAATAGATTAGGGATAGTGGTTGATGAAAAACTGTAAATAATGGCCATATGATAATCATAGGATGAACCCAAGTGATGAGCAAAGGAATCGACTCAAGAATAATTCAGATTTAAAATGAAAAATTGACTAGACATCATCTGGTCGTAGCCTGTGGTCAACCATAGGGTGACCAGAGGATCGACCACAGCTATTCAGGAAGTTCCTAGGAAAGGTGTGGTGGTGTGGTCGCATAAAATGTGACCGTAGGGTTCGACCACACAGTGTGTGGTCTCATATATTGCGACCGTAGATTCGACCACACGTACGACCACACGATAATAGCAAGCATATTTTGACACCAAATAAGGTTTTTGACTACTGTAACTTGGTAAACTTGAACCCTAACTTAAATACATTAATTTTTTAGGTTCCTAATAGATTCAAAGTTACTTATAAAGCTTGGGAGAGGAACAAACATTGATCGAAGGTGAGGGAACAAGACCTAAATTAATTAGCTAATAATAAACTATTTTACTGATTGAGTCCAATTCCATGAATGATTCTATGCTTGTATGTTTGTAATGTGCATTTCACATGTCATCCAATATTCCTGCTATTACTGCTCATGCTTTAATTCTATTTATTTATAATATGATGATGATGATGATGTTAGGAATAGGCATGTGAATGTATGTATATGGATAATGTGCTTGATGCGAGTGGAGCATCAGGGGGAGGATGTGACACTATGGTTCATCTTGGTCACCAGACTCTAGCTCTATCTCTACTCAAGTCTTGCCCATCAACATCGTCGTATCACGATTACCTTAGCAGAACTATTACGTCGTAGGGCATCAAGGGAGGTGGTCTCGAACCGTGTAGTCTCTGACTTTGACGGGGGGCTTAGCTCTATCTTTATGGATGTATTGAGGGATGCTGGGGTGAGGCCTTGGACACACTGTTTGGCAATAGGATTGATTAGTTGCGTGCCCAGTTTGAAAGCCCTCGCCAATAGTGGCATACGTATTGGTATGGGTAGGGCATTAGGGAAGTGTTATGTGGTGTTTGATCCAGGCACTTTAGCCCTATCTCTATTCCATGATGGGTGCATGTGGGACGACAATGGTGTTTGATCCATTGGAGGGCTTCACAAACTTGTGTATAGAGGTACGGCGGCCACCAAACCTTTCTATAGCACATTGCAAACTTATAAATCAAACCAAAGATATGAAGTGAATGCATGCATATGTTTGTTGCATTGTTTTTTTTTTCCTCACTGAGCTCAAGTTGGAGAACTGACGCTTGCGCCTGCAATTCTTTTTAGTTTCTGATGTTGCAGGTATTACGGTTGAAGATTATGTCGACACGCCATGATATGAATAGGTGGTGGCTATGGATTAGCAAGCTGTGGAGGACTATTATGATTCGTGAAGCGAGCATTTCAACTATGGATGTGCTTAGTGTTTAACTTTCGTATTTGGATATTTGTAAGTATTAAATTATATTTTGGTTACTTTGAGATAACTGGAATATTAATTATTTATCTTGATTAGAGCTTAGTTCATTTTAATAAGACTTCCGCTATTTACTTTATTATCTCTGATTAATGTGGAATGTGTTTTGGTTTAACATGGTTGGCATAGCCTATACAAGATCCTGGTTGAACCGTTGGTTTATTGACCGTTCATCACACCATTCTGGTTTGTCCAAAACTGGGGTGTGACACTAGCAGTGCGACGTTATTTCCCACAGACTCAGGCGTACCTTCTGTAGGGATATATCCCGGTGGCTTAAACATCTTCAGCATCTCGTTCAAGAACTCCTTCTGTTGAGCTTCCATCTGGTAGACCAGATTTGTCACTATTGTCTTAGAATTGGTATGAGGAGGGCCTGGTAAATTGTTGGTGCCCCTGTGACTCTACCCTTCTCCACCGTTCTTTATTGATGTCCAATCCCCATCATTCCTCATTTGGGGTTCCACCTTCTGGGTTTAGGTTCTGCTTACTAACATTTTCTATTTCCACATTGTCTATGGCTTGACATACCCTTGAGTGGTGACATTTTCACGAACCTCTGCGACTGTTTCCGCCTACCATCTCAGATTACTCTTTCTTATTTAGATCCAAGAAGGAGACATAACATATGAGGTACATTCGGATAGTCACATTTGTCATAATAGTGTTAGTCTTTAACAAGTGCGAGGCGAAAATTGTAATGGAAACTTTAAATCAAAATTTTCTGTGCTTAGAATACTTGTCCGGTCGTAACATACCGGTCACGACACTATAAAACATAGTGCAACCGGTATGGTCAGGCAGAAAAACCTCTCGGAGTTCCGGAGGGGTACCGATCGCAGCCCTATATGGTATGGTGCGACTGGGATAGTCGACCGGTCAGAAATTTTTCTTGATTGAGAGGTACCGGTCGACTATCCGGTGGTACCGGTCGACCGGCATATGGCAAAACTATTGACTAGTATACCCAAAAAAACTTTAAAATCGTGATTTTTGACTCATTTCTCACTTTTATTCTTATTTCCTCTCCAGTGGTGATTCCTCTCTGACTTGGTGAGTTGCTACAGTCCGATCAGTGCTTGTAAAAGAGATTCTTCTCTCCCAAGAGTGCCTCACAACCTCTCCAAGTAAGTTTCTTCCTTCCTCTTTCTCTTTTTACATCGTTTCTTCATGATTTTGCCCAAAAACTAGGTTTTCCTAGATTTAGAAGATTCTAACCGTAGAAACTCTTTTTATTCGACTTAGAAATAGTTTTGGGACTTCTATGAACAAAAGCCCTCAATTTATTTGAGGTTCACTCAAAATCAAAAATTTTTTGGATTTTTTACCTAGGTTATGGTCAAAATCAAATTTTCTTATAAATGTTGAATTTGTTGCTTGTTTGAGGATTACTTAGCCTCGATTTGTTGCTATATGATTACGTAAGTCCTCCTACCCAGATTTTTGGGTAAGTTTGAGGATTTTGCATGAAAATACTATCATTATGATATCGAAATGTTTAAAAAATCTTGACTAATTCTCATTGTGTTACTTTATTTTGTAGTTAAACAATGTCTCGGCATCATGGTGCTGGTAAGCATGCATATGCTCTAGGCATGAATCTCTAGCACCTGCATGTTTAGTAATTTGACGAGTGGTGGTTTCGCTCGATGATGGCACAAGCTCGTTTCCCAAGGTTGGAGGAGAAAAACATAGAGTCTGAACGCTGCGTGAACCTAGAGCAACTCCAGCTGTTTAATGTTGAAGTGGCCTTCAGTGCACTTGAGTAGTTAGCAGTGATCACCTATACAGTGACTACCCAACCCAATATGGTAAAGCACTTCTATGCTAATCTGGAGGTCGAGGGGGATATTAACGATTTCAGCCACTGTAGGGACATCCGCCTCACCAGCTTTGTCAAGGCTGTTCCTATATCATTCAACACTCACCAACTTGCTGATCTCTTGGGGATTCATAATGATGGTTACTTGGTTTACTGTGCTCCCCAGGTGAAAGGTTTCTTTACTGATGATCTGCACGAGGAGGTCACGGAGAAGATTCTTATCCCAGGGGAACCCATGAAAGCAGTAAATCTATGGCCTCTTCCTCGAGTCTATTGCCGCATTATTTAGCACGACATCATTCCTCAAAGAGGTCATTATAGCGAGGTGTCTCAGTTTACATAGTACCTCACCTATTGTGTCTGCACTAGAGAGTGGGTCTGTTTACCCTACATCATCATCAGGACCATGCTCCAGGCTACCATGCCTGACCAGATAAGAAACATTCCTTATGGCCGGCTTATCACTACAATTCTGTAGCTCCTTCGAGTGGATATGGGGGATGAGATTGCAGTCGAGGATACCATGACATCAGACATTGACTGGGATGCCATTGTCCGGATGAAGATGGATAACCTACTGATCAGTGATGAGGAGTTAGAAGCTCTCCTACGTTGGCTTAGGAGGGCAGCAGCAGCAGCAACCAATGCAACTTATGCGGCAGAGGTAGGGGGTGATGATGATGAACAGATGGAGGATATTCCTCCACTAGAACCCCAGCCCATACCTATAGCAAGACCATCTCAGCCTCCTCCTGATTCTGTGATCGGTACATTTACGGAGATTTGAGATGCTCAGTGTGAGATGAACCGTGACCAAGGGAGCCTCTCCCACAGCCTCAGAGTCACTCAAGAGCAGGTACACTGGCTCAGGGTCGCATATGAGCGTGACTATGACATTGCTGACACTATTCCTCTGATGCCTCTAACCTCATGATGAATCATCTTATTTTATAACAGGGTAACTATCTGGCTTGTAGACTGTACCCTGTAGTACAATTAACTTTTCACTCCTTAGATACTTTTACTCATGATAGTAGTTTATAATATTTTATGTCTATTAACATGGTTTATCTAGAGTGTGTTGTTTTATTAATTTCACCTTTAGCATAGTATATTATGCTCTTAATTATTTGGTCTCGTATATCAAATAGGTGCTTATGACGTATTTTTATTAAAGCTTTTAATTTTTCCTATCTCAGTTCATTGACTCAGTTAAGTGCATATATGGTCTGTTGGACAGAGCCTAAGATCTCTGATACCATGTTGTCACACCTTAATTTTGACTGAACCAGAAGTGTGAGTGAACCGCCACTAAACCAACCGTTCACACCAGGATCTCAATAAAACCATATCCATTAATATAAATCATTGCACATAACCATAATCAGAATATAAAAAAATACAACGAAAGTCTTAAATTAAATGAATTGAGTATTCTATTGATAAATAAAATAAATTATCTAATTATTCAAATCCCAAAATGTAAATAAATATCTTTACATTGTTTATAAAACTCCAACTGGAAAAAACCAACTAACTAAATTAACATATCCTAGAGGTACACGCAAAAAGGGCACTCGCATAAAGCGTCATGCTCATCCTCCCCTGCTTATACTTCTAAAGTAGCAACACCTCCATACACTAGAGCTTCCACATAGTCCTCCACAGTATAGCCTGCATCAACATCTAAAAATGGTGTGTACACAAGAGTGAGCTTACAACTTAGCTCAGTAAGAAAATCAAACAATGCGATAAACAACATGCATGAATAACATTCACATTATGGTTTGATTTTAAGTTTGCAATGTGTTGTAGAAAGGATTGGTGGCCACCGCACCTCTATACACGAGTATGTGGATCCGCCCAATGGATCAAACACCACTGTCATCCTACATGCACCAACCATGGAATAGGGATAGAGCTAAAGTGTCTGGATCACACACCGCCAGCACTTCCCCTAATGCCCTACCCATACCAATACGTAAGCCCCTATTGACGAAGGCTTGTAAACTGGGCTCAGTAATCAATCCTATATGTCATCACAGTAGGCCCTATCCCACCACAGCTCCCTATGGCATAGAGGGCTTGAGTCTAATGGCTAGGATGGAGACCACAGTGCCACTTCCCCCCCTGATACCCTACCCGCACCAAGAATGCTAAGACAAAAGCGAAATGAAAAGGTGCTAGTGTGAGGAATGATCAAAGAGCCCAGACCCTTCCCATTCCACACACCAACAAAAATAATCAAATGCCTAACAATCACATCGTAGCCTAGTGAGTATGCATGAACAATATAATAACTGAAAGTAATGATGACATGTGAGTATGCACAAACACCATTCCATAAAATAATAATTACTAGCATCATTTTACTGTTATTAAGTTATTAGGGTTTAGGTCTGATTCACTTAGCTGACGCTTGATTGCTAGCTTGCTCCGCGTCACAGAATCCAAACTTGCTATCACAGGGTCCTAGACGATGTTACGGTTCAGTTCGAATTAGTTCCATAGGTTTTACATTGGTCGAAAACCAACTGGGTTTGAAAACACCCCTCTCGGTGTATACTGATCATAGGTACCGATGGCGTCACTGTGGGGAAAGGTGCGACCAGTATGTTCGATAGGTCCACTCTGGAGAGGTAATGGTCGCAGTACCGGTTACACTATACCGGTATAGTCGATCGGTATGCCCCCAGAAGACCACAAACTTGGTATTCGCTTTCCGTCGGTCTCACATTACAGATGTTAGGGTTTCTCCTATGCAATCTAGGTCTGAGCAAGGAGTTGGGGTTGTTTTTTGTTCCATTTAAATCCTAGTTCTTAGGATTTATCACCTAGAATTCGAATATAGGGTTTAACGAACAATTAGGTTATAACGGAAATTTAAGAGATTTTAGATTAATACCTAGCCTTGCATTGTATTGATTAATTATTCAAAAACCTTAACCTTGAGAAAGTATAGGCACTTTCCATTGATTCACGAACTTTGTTGTTCTTCATCCAACGGAGGCTCCTCTCCCTCTTTTCTTAGCTTCTCTTTCTCTTCGGATCTCCTTCTCCTCTTTTGGGTTTGTGAGAATCGTCAAAGAGGTTTAAGGGTCCTTAAATAGGCTAGGTTGGAGTTTAAGAACTTTTCATACGTTATGAAAGTCTCTAGGCTTGATATTTGGCAAGCGGGACCCACAGAGATCCATTTTTGGATCTAACTAGTCTGCTCGCGTAAACATAAAGGTATACTGGTATATAGACCGGTATGATGAGACCGGTACGATAATTATCCTAAATTTTTGTCTATTTTTGTGCCTGATTGTCATCCGCTCATCTCGTCTGTTCAGGTTATGATTGGAAGACCTGTTCCATATGCGAACACAGAGTCAACTACAAAATGTCTAGTCGACATCGACATATAACTTAGACCACTGATGCAACCAGCCATTAACTGAAAGCATATTTTGGAGACTAGACAAGGTTTCTGACTAATGTAACCTGATCAAATAAAACTCTAATATAAATTCATTAATTGTTTAGGTTTTCAACCAAACCATGATAATTTTGAAAGCTAGAAGGGGAAGAAACGTCATTCATAGGTGAGGAAATAAGACCTAAACTAATTGGCTAATAACAAGCTACCCTTTACTTTCTGTTAATGTGACTGATGCCTTGATCTATATGTTGTTATGCTATATTGGTTATGCATATAACATGTCATCCAATAACTGCTATTCCTATTCATGAATATTTATTTATTATTTTATTCCATTATAATGATGATGATAGGAATAGGCATGTGCTTGTGCATGTGGTCAATGTGTTGGATTGGGATAGGGTATTAGGGAGAGTACTGGTGATGTATGATCCAGGTATTCTAGCTCTATCTCTATTTTATTTTTTGCATTGACATCGTCGTATCGCTATTATCTTAGCGGAAGTAGTACATCGTAGGTTATTAGGTGAAGTGTACACAGTGTGTGGCTGTAAGCTCTACCAGCAAGCGTTAGCTCTATCTTTATGGCTATATTGAGGGAAAATGGGATAAGGCCTTGGATACAAACCTTTGATGACATCTAGGACTGGTTAGTCATGAACCCAGTTTGTAAGCGCTCACTAGTAGGGGCATACGTATTGGTATGGGGTAGGGTATCAAGGGGTTCTAGCAGTATGTGATCCAGGAACTCTAGCTCTATCTATATTCTATAGTGAGTGATGTGGGGCGATAGCGATGTGTGATCCTTTGGGTATGCTCACACTCTCATGCATTGAGGTGTAGTGGCCGCCTATCTTTATCGTAGCACATTCTAAACTTATACCAAACCCAAAGATATGAATTTAACTGTCACACCCCAATTCTAGTCTAACCAGATTAGTGTGATGAACCACCAATAAACCAACGGTTCAACTAGGATCTTGTAATGGTCATACCTACCATATCAAACCACACACACATTCCACAGTAATAATCCGAGGTAATAAACAAATAAGAGCGAAAGCCTTATAGATAATGAACTGAGTGTCTATTACTGATAATAAATAATTAATCCGATTATCTCCAAAACTCAGGACATAAAAATAATTAATCCATTACATGTTCCAGTAGTCAAACATAGCTAAACTAATCATAAACACAGTGGTTGCACTCGCATAAAGAATCATGCGTCTCCTCCATTAATTCCCCATCCATCGTCGCTACATGTCCATACATCGGTCAATTCATATAATTTTCAATACTAGGTCTTGCATCATCAACTAAAAATATTCGACGTCAAAAGGGTGAGCACACATCATGGCTCAGTGAGCAAACAAAACAATGCAACAAACATATGCATGCATTCAATTCATATCTTTGGTCTGGTTTTAAGTTTACAATGTGCTATAGAAAGGTTTGGTGACCCCCACTATACACAACTGTGTGAATCCACCCAATGGATCAAACACCATTGTCGTCCCACATGCACCCACCATGGAATAGAGATAGAGCTAAAGTGTTCTGATCAAACACCGCCAAAACTTCCTCTAATGCCCTACCCATACCAACATGTAAGCCCTTGTTGGCGAGGGCTTGGAAACTGGGCTCACAACTAACCATTCCTAATGCCAAAATAGTGTATCCAATCCTAATGCCTTGTGAGACATGGAATACATCATGTACGCTTGACATTGATGGTGGTAGTGCTAACAGATATGCTACCTTTCCACATCTAACTAGAAATTCATGAGGTCCAATATATCTGAGACACTATTTTCCCTTCTGTCCAAACCTTTTTAATCCGCACATAGGAGATATTTGAAGAAATACCTTATCACCTATGGTAAATTCATGATCTCTACATTGATTGTCTGCATATTGCATCTGATTATTCTGAGCTGTTCGGACTATTTCCATGATAATGTCGACTACTCGACATGTTTCTTCAACAAACTTTGGTCCAAAAATACTCCGTTCTCCAATTTTGTTTCAAAATAAAGGAGTTCGACACTTCCTACTATACAGTCCTTCATAGGGTGACATCTGTATAGTCGCTTGATAGCTGTTGTTATAAGCGAACTCAATCAATGGTAATTTCTCATCCCATGATCCTTTGAAATCAATTACGTAATCTTGGAGCATATCTTCTAAAATCTGAATGGTATGTTCTGACTGTCCATTGGTCTGAGGATGGAATGTAGTACTAAACTTTAACATTGTACCCATAGCCTTCTGTAATCCTTCCCAAAACATTGATGTAAAGTGTGGGTCTCTGTCGGACACAATGCTTTCTGGTACACCATGCAATCTGACAATATTATCCACATATAACTTAGCTGATCTCTCTAGAGTATACTAAGGTTGTATAGCTATGAAATGAGCTATCTTAGTCAAATGATCTACAATCACCCAGACTGCATCAACTACTTGGGGAGTCAATGGTAACCCGATGACGAAGTCCTAGTGATGCAGTCCCATTTCCATGCCCGTTCTGGCAGTGGATTTCAGCCTTTAGGTGTTGACAATTCAAGCATTGAGACACAAATTTAGCTACATCCGCTTTTATTCCTCTCCACCAATATAGTTTCTTCAGATCATGATACATCTTTGTACTTTTAGGATGTACCGAGTAAGTGGTGGTGTGGGCTTCCTTCATTAGTCTGTGTCTAATATCCAAGTCTTCATTTTCATGAACACATACTCTCCCTTTGTATATTTTTACTTTCTTTGTATCCAAGATGAAGTTAGGGTTAGTCCTACCTTTCTCAACGTCTTCTTGCACCATTTTCAGATAAGTTTCTAATTTAATAGCTATCTTCACCTCGTCTAGTAGATCAGATTCAATCTTCAATGAAGCAAACATGTTTGAGAAAAGATGAATAAACCCTTGGTCAGTTGATTCATTCAGAATATCAATCACAAACTGCTCATTATCATAATTAAATACTCTTCTTGTGACACACAATACAACATTTATACTAGCTTCTTCGTAGGATTTTGTCATAGCTTTCTTGCTTAGTGCGTCACCAACTACATTAGCTTTTCCTGGATAATACTAGATATCACAATCATAATCGTTCAGTGATTCCAGCCATCTTCTCTGTATCATGTTTAACTCCTTCTGATTAAAAAGATGAGTAAGACTCTTATGATTTGATTTAATATGAAATTTCTCTCCATATAAATAATGTCTTTATAACTTAATAGCATATACTACTGCTGCTAACTCTAAGTCATGAGTGGGATAGTTCTTATCATGTGTCTTCAGTTGTCTTAAGGCATACGCAATTAGTTATTCTCCTTACATAAGCACACATCCCAAACCTAATCCTGACGCAATGGTGTACAAGGTAAATGGTTGTCCTGGAATCGGAATGGTCAAGATGGGAGCTGATATCAATCTAGCCTTCAATGTTTGGAAACACTCTTCACATTTGTCTGTCCAAATAAAATTTTCTCCTTTCTTTGTCAGACTTGTGAGAGGTACGACGATTCTAGAGTAATCTTCCACGAAACGTCGATAGTAACCAGCTAAACCTTAGAAACTTCTAATTTCGGTAACATTCTTAGGTGCTTTCCATTTTACAATGGCTTCAATTTTGTTGGGATCCACTTTGATTCCTTCAGCGGATACAACATGGCCTTAGAAAGCGACTTCATTTAGCCAGAATTCACACTTTATAATTTTAGCGTAAAGCTTCTCTTTTCTTAGTTGTTGCAGAGCGGTTCTTAGATTTGTGATATAACTTTTTTTATCCTTAGAGTAGACTAGTATGTCATCAATGAATACGATGACTGATGTATCCAACATATCTTGGAATACCCGATTCATAAATTTCATAAAAGTTACAGGTGCGTTAGTCAATCCAAAAGACATGACTAAAAATTGATAATGTTCATATCTGGTTCTGAATGTTGTCTTCGGAATATCACATTCCTTAATCTTCAACTGATGGTATCCTAACCAAAAATCAATTTTGAAGAACACTTTGGCACCTTGCAATTGTTCGAACAAGTCATCAGCCTGAGGCAACGGGTATCGATTCTTAATTGTAAACTTATTCAATTATTGATAATCTATACACAGTCGAACGCTACTGTCCTTTTTTTTACAAACAATACCGGCACTCCCATTGTAATATACTAGGTATAATATAACCCTTGACCAATAATTCTTGTAATTGTACCTTCAGTTCCTTCAGTTCAGGGAGCCATTCGATAGGGTGCTTTAGATACTGGTGTGGCTCTGGGTATAAGATCAATAACAAACTCTGTCACTCGGTCTGGTGGTAGTCCTGGTAATTCCTTAAGAAATACTTTTGAAAATTCATGCACAACTTCAATATCCTCCATTCGTGGTGCCTCCTTGGTGAGGTTGACCACGGACACTAGGTACCCAACTCCTCCTTTCTTGAGGCATCTTCTAGTTTTTAATGCCGAAAGAATGAGTTTTCATTTACAGGGGAAGTTTGGTTCCCATAAAACTGAACTCTGTGCCTTCCATGTCTTTAAATGATATCTTCTTCTCAGCACAAATCAAACTCACAATATGCTGGGATAACCAGTCAATCCCTAGGATGACGTCAAAGTCTACCATCTCGAGTCGGATTAAGGTTGCATCCACAGTCTTCTCATCGATAATAACTGGGCATGGTCCATAACCTTTGTCTAGTTCCACTTCTAATGCCATAGGTGATCATACAAGCAGTTTATAGTCTAAAGATTTGAAGGGTAGATTTAACTTCTTTCCAAACGACACAGATATAAAAGAATGAGTAGCCCCAGAGTCAAAGAGTACTCTAGAGGGTATACCATTAATAGGTACGATACCTATAATTTTCTTCTATATTAATCTATATGCTCATACAAGGTAGTACAAAACAAAAGGTTCAGGTTATACCTGTGGCCACATCACGCGATGAGACAGCATCATGATAAGTTATTGCATAAACCTTCCGTTGCTGTAGCTGCTTCCTTGGCGTAGGTCACTCTCTTGAATAATGTTCTACTTGATCGCAAGTAAAGCATTTGACTCCAGCATTACTTTGCTTCTATTGAGGTTGGGCTATCGAAGTAGTCTAGGATGTAGCATTGAATCCTTGAGTATGAAAGGGTTTGAATGTTCTTGAGTTTCCTTCATTGTATGACTTTCCATTAGGCCTCTTTATATATCTGTTCTGAGCAAAATAACTTTCCCTCTAGCTCGACTCCAGTACTCGAGCAATCTAAACAGTTTCATTTTAAATCTTCTTTTTCAGTCCCAATACATGCTCACGGATGCTTCCCCTAACTCCCATGACTAACCTTCAGGTTTTGGCATTTTCCTCTTGCATGCTAGAGGAAGCAAAGAAGAACAGTTCTTCATAATGCTTTTGATATGCGTCTACAGTCATCTGTCCTTGGTATAGACTCAAGAACTCCTTTTCCATTTGATCTTTGATACTCTTGGGAAAATACTTCTCGAAGAAAGCTTCTCTATAAATAACCTATGTCAGTTGGGCATGCTTTGTTAATAGATAACTTCTAGTTGATTTCTACCAGTGGTGTGCATCACCTTTCAACATAAATATGCACATAATACCTTATCTCTTTTCATTTATAGTCATCATCATAAGGTTTCTTTCCATTTCGTTGATCCAGTGAGCTGGCCACAACGAATCTGATGGTTTCCGTATGAATTCCTTTGGCTTTAACTTCAGGAAATGCTCGACCAGTCTGGAGTGATTAAGCTGATACTATGCATATGCCCCATACATCGACGGCTGGTACTGATAATTACCTTGGGTATACCCGCCTTGCAGTGCTTCAGGGTTTGGCACTTGGCCCTGTACTGCTAGTATTTGCAGTGCTTGGGTATAGTGTTACCAGCACCAGGTGTTGTACTAGCTTGTCCTGTAGGCAGAGATGTTGTGTTTACAACTAAGAAAATAATTCCCATAGCAGCTTATATGTTGGCTTGCATTTGCTGTATGCTGCATTTGCTGTGCCCAATTCATCACTACAGTAACCAAATCCGTAGGTGGTGCTGGTAAGTTGGTTGGGTTGGCTTAGGTGTGAACATTCTGAGGTGTAGCATTCTGAGCTCCAATATTTCCTTCCTTCCTTTGCTGACCTTCATTATTGTTGGTCTCCATAGGTGGTGGAGATAGGTTTGCATTTTGTCTCCTTCTACTTACTCTACGCCTAGCCATTTAAATTCTTGGTTGATATGTTATTGGCAAAGCTAGACATGTGAGACAAAATAGAGTGGTGCTAATGGGTTAGTCTCACAATGGAAAGCGAGAGAAGAAACAAAATCAACAGGCAAAAGTTCGAACAGAATCAAAATAGAAAATTGTTAGTCACACGGTTGATGGCCTACGATCGCATGTTGTGCGACCATAGGTGCGACTTTCAAAATCCTAGCAACTTACCGAGACCCTGTGGTCGATCATACGGTCGATGGTTTTGGTCAAATTGTGAGACCTTATGGTTCAAAATTAGTTTTAAAAACCTGTTTTCGAGATTTCCGTCTCATTTCTTTTCCTCCTTCCTACGGTCTCAACTCAACTCGCCACCAATGAGTTGCTACAGTATCAATCATATGAACTTGGTGATTTTTCCATCTCTCTACGACCTACATTCCGTTCCACTTGGTATTTTCCCTACTCTTTCTCCTTTTTAAGCTTTCGTAACTAGGTTTTTGCCATTTGTAAGGTTTCTTCTAATTAATATTTTTTGAACCGTAAAAATTTAATTTTTATTGGGGGTTATTACTATTGGCCACCCAATGGATGAAAGCCCTTAAGAAATTTGAGTTTCATCGGTTGGTTTGGTAAAATTTTTGAAACTCCTAATTTTTAACCTATATTTTGGTGTTTTTTATAATTGTCAAAATTTCTTCAAATTCAACCTACTTAGTTGAAATTTTCCATTGTATGAGCCTTGTAGGATGGTTTAGGACCTATGTAAGTCCTCCTACCCAAATGTTTGGGTGAAAAGTGAGGCTTTTTCCCATTTTACGTCGTTATGCTTTCAAATTTTCAAATTTATCTAACTTGTTTTTCTTATTTTCTTTTCTTGCAATTACCATGGTTCTTACTAAGATTATTTGAGTTCATAAACCATGTCACTTTAGGTCCGTGGAAGCAGAAACACAATACCCTTGGTTTAATCGAAAGAAGGTGGAAGGGGTAGATGCGTTAACTTAGCCCATTTAGCCTTGTTTGATGTCGAAAGGGGGTTTGGTGATATGGGCTGGCTGCCAGTGATTTTGTACGAGGCTTGTACTCACCCAGATTTAGGGAAGCAGTTCTACTGTCACCTTCAGCTGGAGGGTGACCTAGAGGATGTTGACAAGGGCAGAGAGCTTCGGATCACCAGTTGGGTGAAAGGGATTCTTATCTTTTTTCAACTATCAGGAGTTGGCTGATCTCCTGGGCATTTCCAACGATGGTCAGTTGGTTTACTTTGAGCTAAGGGAGCCACAGTTTCTTTCTATATAGGTGCGTACAGAGATAGATAACCAAATTCTTTGGGATGACCGCTAGGAGATGAAAGCAGTCAACTTGTGTCCAGAGCCATGGGTCTACTATAAGATTATCCACCATTATCCTATTCCCTAGGGTGGACACTACGAGATTGTCCCACAGCTAACTCAATACCTACTATACTATATTTGTTTTAGGCAGCCTGTCTATCTCCCATATATTATTTTTCGGACTATGCACATAGCTATGTTGCCTGACTCGAGAGGTAACTTGCCCTATGGGTGGTTGATCTCCACCTTGCTCGATCGTCTATTGGTGAATCTAGTGGACGAGATGATCTTTGAGGACACCTTCTCAGTTGACCTCGATTGGGAGGCCATCTGCAGGATTGGCATGAGAGAGATACAAGTCACTGATGACGAGAGGAATGCTATGAGACATCCTCTCACTCGGGTAGCAGTAGCAGATGCAGAGGTGGCAGTAGCAGTAGCAGTAGAGGCACACAAGAGTGATGATCAGGAGGATGATGATAGGATGTACATGGATGTAGATGTCATCCCTCCATCACCACAACATTCTACTAGGGCTGGCCCTTCTCAGGCTTCTCATTCAGCTGGTCCTTCACACCCACCACCATATGACATGATGGGCTACTACGTGAGATTCAGGAGGCTCAGCGCGTGATTGATTAGAGAGTAGGAGAGCTTTTAGATGCCCAACGCTCTATAGACCAACGAGTAGCGAATCTGACAGCTAGTCTCTGAGCGACTTAGACTCAGGTGGCCTGGCTCGTGAGGGTGTATGCTGAGGACTACGATAGAGACCGTGAGTCACCTCCTCCTCCAGTACCTCTAGTTCCATGATATCATTTATTTTTTTTTCCTATTTATAATACAAAGTAACTGTCTGGATTGTGGACTGTACTCTGATTTTGGTGTACATTTGTCTTATTCCCATTTTAGTATATATATATATATATATATATATATATATATATATATATATATATATATATATATATATATATATATATATATATATATATAGATATATTTCCGATTTATATATGTGCATTATTCTCTTTTTAGTTTAAGTCTCAAACAACACAGGTGCTTATGGTGCGTTCTTATTATAGTTTTTAATTTTTATCCTAACTCAGTTCATGACTCACGTAGAAGTAGTTAGGTCAATGGGTAGAACCTGAGATGCTCTAATACCAAGCTGTCACACCCCAATTCTGGTATAAGCAGATTAGTGTGATGAACCACCAATAAACCAACGGCTCAATCAAGATCTCATATAGGTCGTACCCACCATATCAAACCACACACACATTCCACAGTTATAATCACATAAACAAATAAGCAGAAGTTTTACAGATAATGAACTAAGTGTCTAACAATGATAATAATAATTAATCCGATTATCTCTAAAACTCAAGACAAAAAAATAATTAATCAATTACATGTTCTAGTAGTCAAACATAGCTAAACTAATCATAAACATAGTGGTTGCACTCGCATAAAGAATCATGCGTCTCCTCCGTTAATTCCCCGTCCATCACCTACATGTCCATACATCGACGAATTCATATGATCTTCAACAGTAGGTCCTACATCATCAACTAAAAATATTCGACGTCGAAAGGGTGAGTACACATCATGGTTCAGTGAGCAAACAAAACAATGCAACAAATATATGCATGCATTCAATTCATATCTTTGGTCTGGTTTTTAAGTTTACAATGTGCTATAGAAAGGTTTGGTGGCCTCCGCACCTCTATACACGAGTATGTGAATATTCCTAATGGACTAAATACCATTGCTGTCCCACATGCACCCACCATGGAATAGAGAAAGAGCTAAAGTGTCCATATGAAGCACCGTCAACACTTCCCCTGATGCCCCACCCATACCAACACGTAAGCCCCTATTGGCGAGGGCTTACAAAATAGGCTCGCAACTAACCAATCCTAAATGTCATCCAGTGTATCCTAGGCCTCACCCCAGCATCTCTCAATATGTATATAGAGATAGAGCTAAGGCCCCCTGGGAGAGTCAGAAACCACATGGTCTGAGACCACCTCCCATGATGCCCTACGACGTAATAGTTATGCTAAGATAATGGCGATATGATGATGTTAGTGGGCATGACTTGTGTAGAGAAAGATCTAGAGTCTAGTAATGAGGTCAAAGACCACCATGGCATGTCCTACCCCTGATGCTCCACTCGTATCCAACACACCAACCACACACATACATTCACATGCCTATTCCTAGCATCATCATCATTATCATGTTATAAACAAATAAAATTAAATATGTATGAATAGTAATAGCAAGAATATTGGATGACATGTGAGATGCACATTACAGGCATACAAGCATAGAATCAATCATGGCATTGGACTCAATAAAAAAAAACAGTTTGTTATTATCCAATTAGTTTAGGTCTTGTTCCCTCACCTGTTAGTAATACTCAACGTCTTTCCAGGACTTGAAATTCACATTGAATTGATTTAACAACCTAAAACATATATGAATTTAAGTTAGGGTTCATATGTAACATGTTTCAATGGTCAAAAATCAAAATAGAGCACTTATATGTGTCTGATTGGTCCTACGGTATTATACTGTGTCGACATTACAGCCTACGGTTGATACCCTACGGTCGCATATGGTGCGAACGTAGCTACGACCATATAATTTCTGAATCTTCCCAAATGCCTATGGTCGATTCTCTGATCAGGCTGGTCATGCTATTGTTGACCATAGCTACTACCTTGAGATTTATGGTCACATATTACATGCAATTCGAGTTCATCCTAGGTCAGATCCTCTGCTCTTCAATTGGGTTTATCCTAAGG
Organism: Protea cynaroides; assembly: GCA_028583415.1. Classification (NCBI taxonomy): domain Eukaryota; kingdom Viridiplantae; phylum Streptophyta; class Magnoliopsida; order Proteales; family Proteaceae; genus Protea; species Protea cynaroides. The sequence continues at coordinate 53,539,492 of CM053273.1, read as the reverse complement.
TCATCATATGGCCATCATTAGTAGTTTTTTCTCAACACTAATCATCAAACTCATCCCTCATGGTTATCCTTGGGATTTTCTGAAGGCATCACATAGATCATAATAGGTTGATATCTTCTATCCTCCATAGAAGTCTTATTCCTTAGAGTTTACATCTTCAGAGATTAGATTCATACCTTTGCCTATGGTAGAGAGCAAATCTCTTCTCTGTAAATTCCTCTCCTTAGCCTTTTCTTCTTATCCTTCTCTTCCTTCTCTTCCCTTCTCTTTCTCTATGGTTTACTAATGTTCCAAAAGAGTGAAAAAGACTAAGGGACGTCCTTTAAATAGAGGAAAACTCTCCATATAGAGTCCTCTTTCAATTAGGCAAGAAATCCCTTAGTTTAGGAGAGTTTTTAAAACTCGAAGTCTGATCTTGGGTCTCACGGTCGATGGCTACAGTCGCAAAATTCGTCGACCATAAGAAATCATCAATCGTAGGGTCATTGATCAGTGGCCATTATTTCTTTCCATATGGTTGATCGTACCTACCCAGGTATGCAACCATATGTATACAGTTTTGGGTGTTGAGTCGATTTTTATACCTGGTTTGTAATCCATTTTCACAGACTCGGTCCACTTGGTCCAGGAATGATGGGAAGACCTGGCACGACATAGTTAAACCGGATTAGTGGAGTGTGGGTTTTACATTAACTGCATGCATATGTTTGTTGTATTGTTTTTTTTCTCACTGAGCTCATGTTGGAGAGCTGACCATCATGTGCACCATTCTTTTTAGTTTCTAATGTTGTAGGTACTACCGTTTAAAGATTATATCGATGTGCCCATGTATGGACATGTGGCAGCTATGGACGTGTAAGCTATGGAGGACAAGCATGACTCATCATGTGAGAGTGTTTCCACCATGGTTATGCTTAATGTCTTTATTTTCATAACTGACTTATGGGATTTGTAATAATTTATTATATTTATATTTTGGTTTCTTAAGATAACTGGTTAAATATTTATCTACTACCTTAGACACTCAGTTAATTAATAAAGACTTTTGCTATTTATTTAATTATCTCTGATTGTGATGTGGAATGTGCTTGGTTTGAATTTTTGGCACAGTCTTACGAGATATTGACGTGAACTGTTGGTTCATATGACAGTTCATTCCCACTTATGGTTCGCCCAGAATTGGGGTGTGACAGAGAGAGAGAGAGAGAGTGATATGGACTCTCTACTAAAGAGTGATCCACAACCATTACTAGGTTTAGTTTACCACCATTAATGGTGGCCATTAAAGGTAGAGTCTCACATTAGGTTATTCATTAATACTGAAAAAGGGAGAAAATTAGAGGAAGGGATGGAGTTACCTCACAAAAGAAAAGCTAGGGCACAAGGTTGAGCTCCTTCACACTCCCTAAAGCCTTCTCCCAGAACCCCAATGCCCAAGGAGTGAAATAAGGAACTAGGGTCCCCTATTTATAAAATTCTGAGGAGAGAGAGTATCTCTCCCACGTGTTCCTAGCACATGAATTGGGGGTAGGCTATCAGGTGGTGTTCCATCGGGTAGATCCTCCAGTTACACTAAAAAGAGGCCCTGAGCTTGGTTCAATGGGTCTATGTTTACGGGTTCGATCATGAAGGGATCTAGGCCAACCCTTAACACATCACCCCTATTGAGTGATATCATGTTAACCCCATTACTATCACTTATCTTTCGGCTATCAACTATCTACCAAGGGTTAACCTGGTAAGACCCGGCATAGTGGAAATCCAGATTAGGTAGGGATTTTGGGTGTGGGTCATACAATAGACATTGTTGCAAGAGATCGAAGAGGCAATGACATTTGATCATCACCTTGGTGCATTGGAAAGTAAACTCGAGAATGGAAAGCAAGACCTTGATTTCATTGTAAATAATAGAGTTATCTATTATTGTGGTAGAGTATGCATGCTAAAATCTACAGAAGATGAAAATATTATAACTGAAACCCATTCATCCCCATACTCTACGCATCCTGGAAGTACAAAGATGGACCATGACTTAAAGAAGGAATTCTGGTAGAGAGGTTTGAAAGCCAATATGGCTCGATTTGAATATAAGTATTTGATGTGTCAAAAAGTCAAAGCAAAACGTCAACAACCAATTGGTAATCTACAACCGTTACCCGTACCATAATGGAAGTGGGACCACATTTCCATGGACTTTGTCATAAGGTTACCTCTGACAGCATGCTCTGTAGATGCAGTCTGAGTTATTGTGGATAGATTTACTAAAACCGTAAGATTCATTGTAGTTTGACCTTAGTATTCCGTGGATAAGCCAGCTAGACTAAATATCGATCAAGTCATCCACCTACATGGTGTTCCAGTTAGTATTGTATCTGATCGCAACCCATGATTTACATCTAAGTTCTGGGAAGGATTACAGAATGCAATTGGAATGCAACTAAAGTTTAGTAATGCCTTTTACCTCAAACAGATGGACAGTCTAAGAGACGATCCAGATATTGAAATATATGCTCAGAGCTTGTGCTCTGGATTTCAAATGAAATTAGGATCAAAACCTCTCATTAATAGAGTTAGCCTATAACAATAGCTATCAGTTTACAGTCAAGATGGCACCATCGAAGCATTATATGGAAGAAAATGTAGAACTCCTCCATATTGGAATGAATTTGGTGAAAGAAGAATCCTTGGACCAAATATTGTCCAAGAGACTTGCAAAAATGTTGATGTAATAAGGGCAAGGATTAAAGCTGCTCAGTCAAGATAGATGAGCTATGAAAACCTTTATTGCAATGATCTTGAATTCAAACTAAGGGACAAGGTATTCCTGAAAGTGTCAGCCTTCAAAGAAATTTATAGATTTTACATGAAGGGACAGCTAAGTCCATGACATATAGGACCATATGAGATACTTAGCCAAAGTAGAGTTGTAGCATACCACTAGCTCTACCTCCCGCACTTGCTGGTGTCAATGACCTGTTTTGTGAGACCCGCACTCCATAAACCCAGTCAAAACCTTGATTTCATGTCGTGGCAGGTCTTTCGATCATCACCGGGCCAGACGGGATGAGCAGATGACAAACAGGTACGAAATCGGATCAAAGATGGTCAAATAAGTGTCATTTTATGTTGACCGGTCGATGGTACTGGACTTGGTACCGATCGACCGGTCAGCTCTGCGCAGCTGACTACAAAGATCCAGAATTAAATCTCTGTGGGTCCTACTTTCTGAAACCCTAATACCTGGACCTTCCTAATCCTAATAGGGTTACTAAAACCTAATCCTAGCCTATATAAACACCTCTAAACCTCCTCAAATCCTTTCCATTATCTCTCACAAACCCTAGAGAGGAGAAGGAGGTTGAAGAAGGAGAAGGAGCTAGGAAGAAGAAAGAAGTGCCGGCATTGCCGTTCGACGACGCTCACCATACGCTAGTTGACGGTAAGTTTTTTAATCATTCTTCTTACTCTATGACTCTAGGATAGTTGTATGGTTGGATCAATACCATGCAAAGCAGGTATTGATCTAAAACCCTAATTGGACATTAAACCCTAATTTCCCGTCAAACCCTAGATTCGAGTTCTAGGATGGTTATCATCAAAACTAGACTTGAATGAGTTGGAGATAACTTTAACTCAAAGCTCAGACATAGAATGGATAGGGGGAACCCTGGAAATCCATGGAGATTGATCGATGGCAGTCGAAAAACCCAAAGTATGGCCTTCTTGAGAGATATCGATCGACCATACCGGTTGCTAGTTTTCTCACAGAGCTGTAACCAGTATGTTGCGACCGGTCAACTCTGAAAGGCTGGTTTTGGACTTTGTTGGTTTTCGACCAACGTGAAATCCTAAGAAAACTTCTAATGAAACCCTAATAATATTGTAGGACTTTGTAATATTACGTTTGGATCTTGCGACGTGGAGCAAACTATTAAACGAGCATCAGGTAAGGGAATCTGACCTAAACCTAATAATTAATGGACAGTAAATCGTTGTTAATAACCTGAATATATATGATGTCATGTTTGTGCATATCCACATGCCATCTCTTACTTTCAGTTATTATTATTGTTCATGCATTGATAGTATGTGATTGTTAGGCATGTGATTATTTTCGTTGGTGTGTGGAGTGGGGCGTGCGCCTGGGATCATTCCTCACACTGGCACCTTTTGTAGTATTCTATTTTAACATGCTTGGTACGGGTGGGGCATCAGGGGAAGGTCGTGGTACGGTGGTCTCCGATGTTGATGTTGGTCTGGCCATGGTTTTGTGGCACTGTGGTCTCCGATGCCGACGCTGGCTTGTCCACGATGCTTTAGCTCTATCTCTATGCCATCATCGTCGTATCGCCATTACCTTAGCAGAACTATTGTGTCGTAGAATATTAGGGGAGGTGGTCTCGGTCCTTGTAGTCTCTGACTCTACCGGGGGGCCTTAGCTCTATCTCTATGGACATTCTGAGGGATGCTGGGGTGAGGACTTGGATACATTGTTTGGCATTAGGATTGGTTAGTTGCGAGCGCAGTTTGCAAGCCCTCGCCAACAGGGGCTTACGTGTTGGTATGGCACTATATAGCAATAAACATTAACCTTTGTTATATAATGTTCAAGATTAGGGTGGATGGGGACGATGATAAACGTTAACCTTCGGGCAGACTTCCACACCCTGTGTATAGAGGCAGGGTCAATAAACGTTAACCTTTGACCACCCAACATTTCTCTTGCGCATTGCAAACTATAAACAGAACAAAGATATGAATTGATTGCATGCATATGTAATGTTGCGTTGTTTTGTCTACTCACTGAGCCGTGATGTGTGCTCACCCCTCGACGTCGAATATTTTTAGTTGATGATCCAGGTTATACCGTTGAAGATTATGTAAACGCTCCAGCGTACGGGAACGTAGCAGCGATGGAGGTTGAAGTTGAAGTGGATACACATGACTCCTCTTGCGAGTGCAACTCATGTGTATTCGATTAGATATTTTTCTTTGGTTTTTTTACTTGGATTTATTATGAATATGTATTTGAGATTTACTTATGTCTCAGTTGATATAGAATAATTTTCTATTTAAATATTTATATCACAGTAGATTCTCAGTTCATTTTATTATAAGACTTCCGCTATTGTGTATTTACTCTGATTATGATTATGGATGTATGGGGTTCAGATAACAGGGATATAGCCTACTCGAGATCCTGGTTGAACCGTTGGTTTATTAGCGGTTCATCACACCATTCTGAATAGTGCGGAATCGGGGTGTAACAACTTGGTATTAGAGCATCTCAGGCCTTGTCCGCTGAACTAACATACATTCAAGACAATTGTGAACTGAGATAGGATAAAAGTAAAAACAGTAATATTAACACATTATAAGCACAAGTGATGGTTGAGGCCAAATTTAAAAAGAGAATAATGCATCTATTAAAGGGGATACAAGTTACATACAATGAGAGAGAAACAAACGTATATACATAACTAAAGCAGAGTACAGTCCACAACTCGGACTGCTACTCTGTAGTACAAAGAAAATAAATACAATCAAGAAGCTAGAGGTGAAGGAGGAGGTGGTGCCTCACGGTCTCTGTCGTAGTCCTCGGCATAGACTCTAGTCAACCAGGCTATCTGAGTCTGGGTAGTCTGTAGACTAGTAGTAAGATTGGCTACCCCCCTATCAGTTGCACGCTGAACCTCTATGAGCTCTCCCATCCGCGTGTCTGATATGCGTTGGGCGGCTAGCAGCTCATCTACTCTCACATGCTGAGCGTCTAGTAACTCCTCCATCCTCAGATCAGATCTGCGCTGAGCCTCCCTGATCTCATGCAACATCTCCATCATATCAGAAGGTGGGCGTGAAGGACCAGCCGCATGAGAAGGATCAGTATCAGGTGCGGGGTCCACCGTAGAAGAAGTACCAACTCCAGCCGCATGCATAGGTGAAGGCGGTGGTATCGATTTGACATCCATATACATACGGTCATCATCATCGACAGGATCCACATGAGCTCTAGCAGCGGTAGCAGCGGCCTCAGTGTCAGCCATCTCAATGCGAGTGTGAGGGCGTACCATCTCATTCCTCTCCTCATCACTGACTTGGGCATCCCACAGGCCCATTTTGCAGATAGCCTCCCAATCTAGAGGCGACGAGAAGGTTTTCTCCTGAATCTTCTCATCTACTAATTCAACCCCCAGGCGGGTCAGTAGAACAGTAATCATACGTCCATAGGGTAGATTACCCCTATGACCGGACAATGTAGCACTAATCATGGTCCGCATGATGATGTAGGGAAGGCAGACTGGCTGTCTAGTGCAGATACTATATATCAGAAACTGGGTCAGCTGAGAAACCCTCTCGTAATGCCCACTCGGCGGAATCAGATTATGCTGGATATTCTTACAGAAGACCCGTGGAGCTGGACGCATGTAACAAGCTCTCATCTGCCAGCGATCAGGTCGTAGCAGCTGATTGTCGATCTCTACCCTCATCTCCATGGAAACAAACTGGGGCTCTCCAGGCGCACAGTAAACCATGGGGCCATCATAAGGAATGCCGAGTAGGTCGGCCAGTTGCCGATAGTCAAATGAGATATTCACCCCTTTGACGTAGCTAGTGATGCGCAACTCTTGACCCCTCTCGACATCATTGTAATTCCCCACCACCTGGAGGTTACAATAAAACTGTCGCACCAAATCCAGACAGGTGCAAGCATCGTAAGTAATGATAGGGAGCCACCCCATATCACCAAATGTTTTCTCCACGTTGAACAAGGCTAGCTCAGCCAAGTTCACCATACGACCACCCTTCACTTTATTACGAGCATAGTCAGCATACTGTGCCTCGGCTTCGTTGGAGTGGAAGCGTAGCGAATCACAAACTCTGGGTACCTTGGTACGAGCCATGGTATCTGCAAATAAGAAAGAAGAATGGAGATAAGGAGTCAGTAGGATAAAAATCCGAAATTTAACATTATAACGACGTAAGTTGGCCAAAAGCCTCACTTTTTACCCATACACGTGGGCAGGAGGACTTACGTAGGTTCCTACATATCCTACAACACTCACACCATAGGAATTTGGAACTAATGAAGTCCAATTTGAAGGAATTTCAAGAAATCAAAAAATTTCGACAAATTAGGGCAAAAAGAGCAAAAATCCAAGTTTCTCGATAACCAACCGATGAAACTCGAAAGTTTTTTAGGGCTTTCGTTCCTCGAGACACCAATAACAAAAGCCCCAATAAAAATCAAATTTTTACGGTTGGAAAAAGTTTAATTTGAAAAATACAAGTTAAATGGACAAAAACCTAAAATAAAAAACCTAAAAACAGGGGAAAATGGGAGAACATACCTGTAGGGATGATGTGGACGTCGAAACCCGGACTCAAACTGACCAAAAATAGTGGAGTGGCACTGTAGCAACTCTAAAGGGGGAGACGAGTCGAAACGGGAGGGAAATAACAAAAAAATGACCCAAAATCGGATCTTAAAAGTCTGATTTTTGTTTGAAATTTTACATCGGTTAGCGTGCCTACATGAAGTATAAATGAATTTCTCACCTTTTTGATGATTTCCAGGCACCACCAATCTTAGAAGAAAATATGTCTGGACGTAGAGTAACCAGGCAGAGTCGAAATGCAGTTCCACCACCACCACCTGTGGAGGAGACCAGTCAGGAGAATATATACGAACAAGGAAATCCTGATCAGGAAAACCTACAAATTTTCCACCTCCACCACCTGAGTTAGCAACCGTGGTGATGAATTTGGCACAGCGACTACAACAGATGCAACATGCGTAGGCTCAAATGCAAGTTGCAATGGGAATCATGTTCCAAGCTGCTCATGCTACACCCATGCAGACGGGACAAGCCAGTGCAGCACCGGTGGGTAACCACCCAGCACCTCAAACACCTCAACAACCTGCTGCGCAGATTCCAGTACCAGGTTCGAAAGCAACTCAGGTTAATTATCAGTATCCACCACCTATGTTTGGGGCATACCCCCAAAATCAGATGAAGCCCAAGGAGTTTAATGGCAAACCATCTGATCCTTTATGGCCAGCACACTGGATAGATGAGATGGAGAGAAATTTTCTTATGGTGACTATCACCGAAGAAGAGAAAATACTATGTGCCACCTTCATGCTAAAGGGTGACACACATCATTGGTGGAAATCTTCTAGGGCTTACTTATTGACCAAGCACGCCCTATTGACATGGGCTATATATAAGGAAGATTTCTTTGAGAAATACTTTCCACGAAGCTTCAGAGATTCTATGGAGAAGGAGTTCCTGAGTTTATATCAGGGACAGATGTCAGTGGATGTATATCAACAGCGTTATGAAGAGCTGTTTTTCTTTGCACCACTTAGTATGCAGGAAGAAGACACAAAAACGTAGGTTTGTCACGGGACTGAGGGGAAGCATCAGAGAGCACGTTCTGGGCTTGGAAAGAAGGTATACAATGAAGCTGTCCAAATTGCTCGAGTCATAGAATCGAGCTAGAAGGATAGTTATTTCACACAGAACATGGGTATAAAAAGGCCAGCTGGAAATTCATACAACGGAGGCAATAACAGGACATATAAGCCTTTCTGCCCTCAAAATTTTACTGCTGCAACCAAGACTACCCCAGTAGCTCAACCTCAGCCAAAGCCAAATTCTGAAAGCCCAAAGTGTTATAACTGCAACCAACCGGGACATATGCAAGGGAGTTCCCTAAGCCCAAGAAGCAGTTACATCAGGGACGGGTATATGCTGTTACATCCGAGGATGCTGTCGCATGGCGTACCCGCCAGAGTACTCTTTGATTCAGGAGCTACTCATTCCTTTATATCTGTGTCATTCGAAAAGAAGATAAATTTACCCATCAAAACATTAGACTACAAATTACTTGTACGGTCACCGATGGGGTTAGAAGTGGAATTAGAGAAAGGTTATGGACCATGTCCAGTTCTCATTGGCGAGAAAACATTAGATGCAACCTTGATACAACTTGAGATGGCAGACTTTGACGTCATCTTGGGAATGGACTGGTTAGCTCGGCATTCTGCAAACCTATTATGCGCCAAAAAAAAGCTAACATTTAAAGACAAAGAAGGAGCAGAATTTAGTTTTGCGGGAACCAAACTTCCCAGTAGACGCAAGCTCATACTTTCAGCACTAAAGGCTAAGAAGTGCCTTGAGAAGGGGGCAGTCGGGTATCTAGTATCAGTGGTCGACCTAACCAAGGAAGCACCATGAATGGAAGATATTGATGTCGTGTGGGACTACCCTGACGTATTTCCGGAGGAACTACCAGGATTACCACCCGACCAAGCCACAGAGTTTGTGATAGATCTTGTACCTGGAGCCGCACCAGTATCAAAAGAACCTTATAGAATGGCTCCAAATGAACTGAAGGAACTGCAAGTGCAACTACAGGAACTGCTGGACAAGGGTTATATTTGACCCAGTATATCACCATGGGGAGTGCCGGTATTATTCGTAAAGAAGAAGGACGGTAGCATTCGATTATGCATCGACTATCGGGAGTTGAATAAACTGACAATCAAGAATCGATATCCACTACCTCGGATCGATGACTTGTTCGATCAGTTGCAAGGAGCAAATGTATTTTCTAAGATCAATCCTCGGTCAGGCTATCATCAATTGAATATTAAAGAGGGTGATATTCCTAAGACAGCTTTCAGGACCAAATATGGACATTATGAGTTCTTGGTCATGTCTTTTGGATTAACAAACGCACCAGTAACTTTTATGGAACTTATGAACCGGGTCTTCCATGATATGTTGGATACGTCGGTTATAGTATTTATTGATGACATATTGGTATACTCCAGATATATTGGTATACTCCAGGGATGAAGAAACCCATATCAAGAACCTAAACGCCACCCTACAGCGTTTAAGGAAAGAGAAGTATATGCCAAATTTTCAAAGTGTGAGTTTTGGCTAACTGAAGTCGCCTTCTTAGGCCATGTAGTATCCGCTGAAGGAATCAAAGTAGACTCCAGCAAGATCGAGGCTATTGTAAAGTGGGAAGCACCAAAGAGCGTTTCAGAAATTAGAAGTTTTCTGGGTCTAGCTGGTTATTATCGGAGATTCGTGGAAGACTATTCCCGGATTGCCGTACCTCTCACCAGTCTAACTAAGAAAGGTGAAAAGTTTGTGTGGACGGATAAATGTGAGAAGAGTTTCTAGACATTGAAGACCAGATTGATATCCGCCCCGATTTTGACTATTCCTATTCCAGGACAGACATTTACCTTATACACTGATGCATCAGGACGGGGATTAGGATGTGTGCTTATGCAAGGAGAGAAAGTAATTGCTTATGCCTCGAGATAGTTGAAGATACATGAGAAAAATTACCCCACTCATGATTTGGAGTTAGCGGCAGTAGTACATGCTGTCAAGATATGGAGACATTACCTATACAGAGAGAAATTTCAGATTATGTCGGACCATAAAAGTCTTACTTATTTATTTAATCAGAATGAGTTGAATATGAGACAAAGAAGATGGCTGGAACTATTGAAAAACTATGATTGTGATATCCAGTATCATCCTGGAAAAGCGAATATAGTAGCGGATGCCTTAAGCAGAAAGGCAATGATAAAATCGCAAGGAGAGGTTAGCACAACTACAGCAATGTGTACTACCGGAAAGGGTATTCAATCACGGCAATGAGCAATATGTGATAGACGCAATGGATGAATCAGCCAACCAAGGGTTCATTCATTGGTTTTCAAATATGTTCGCCGCTTTGAAGATTATACCGGATATAATGGATGAAGTAAAGACAGCTATTAAATCAGATCCTTGTCTGAGAACAGTACAAGATGATATCGAGAAAGGTAGGACTAATCCTGAGTTCACCTTGGACGAAGAGAATGTACTGAAATACAAAGGAAGAATATGTGTACCTGAAACAGAAAGTATGGACATTAGACACCGACTGATGAAAGAAGCCCATACCACCATCTATTCGATACATCCTGGAAGTACAAAAATGTATCATGATCTAAAGAAACTATATTGGTGGAGGGGAATGAAAGCAGATGTATCCAAGTTCGTGTCTCAATGCCTAAATTGTCAGAAAGTAAAGGCTGAATGACAAAGACCCGCAGGACTGTTACAGCCATTACCGGAACCAGCATGGAAATGGGACTACATCACTACGGACTTCGTCATGGGACTACCACTGACTCCTCGAGTAGTTAACGTAGTTTGGGTGATTGTGGACCATCTGATGAATATAGCTTACTTCATACCTATACGACCTCAGTATACACTGAAAAGGTTAGCAAAGCTGTATGTGGATAATATTGTTCGATTACATGGTGTTCCAGAAAGCATTGTGTCTGATAGAGATCCACGATTTACTTCCAAGTTTTGGGAAGGATTGCAAAAGGCTATGGGTACAATGTTGAAGTTCAGTACTGCATTCCACCCACAGACAGATGGACAGTCAGAGCGTACAATCCAGATTTTAGAAGATAAGTTACGAGCAAGTGTAATTGATTTCAAGGGATCATGGGATGAAAGATTACCACTGATCCAGTTCGCTTATAATAATAGCTATCAGGATACTATACAGATGTCACATTATGAAGCACTGTACGACAGGAAGTGTCGAACCCCTTTGTTTTGGAATGAAGTTGGAGAACGTAGTATTGTTGGACCAAAATTTGTTGAAGAGACTTACCGAGTGGTCGACATTATCAAGGAAAGAGTGAGAACGGCTCAGAACCTTCAGAAGCAATGTGCAGATACTCGACGCAGAGATCTGGAGTTCGTTGTAGGTGATAAAGTATTTTCGAAGGTATCGCCTATGCGAGGATTGAAAAGGTTCAGACAGAAGGGGAAACTAGTCCAAGATATGTCGGGCCATATGAAATTCTAGCTAAGCGTGGGAAAGTGGCTTATCAGTTAGCACTACCACCATCTATGTCAAGTGTGCATGACGTATTTCACATTTCCCTATTGAAGAAGTATGTCAAGGATCCAACGCATGTTTTGATAGTAGATTTGCCGGGATTGACTGATGATTTGACATTTGAAGTAACACCAACATAAATCACCAGCCGAAAGGTTCAACGTCTACGCAACCGAGATATCTACTATGTTAAGGTCACATGGAAAAGTAGAGACATGGAAGAAATTACATGGGAAGAAGAAAATGCTATGCGGAAGCAATACCCTCACTTATTTGATTCAGAAGGTACGTATAATTTCGAGGACGAAATTTTGATAAGTAGGGGGGAGTTGTAAGACCCGTGTCAATCTAACCTGGTCTTACCACCTTGAACCAGGTTTACCAATCATGGTCGAGTAAAATGGACAAAGGGCGTGAAGGAGATCGAGATCCCAGGTATCTAATCGATACAAAAATACTTAATTTAAGGGGAGGTTCGCATACCCAGCCAAGGAGGGTCGAACCCCCCAAAACAGATAGTCAGACCCTCAGTTTTGAAAGGAGGGTCGGACAACTTAGAAACCTAGGGTCGATGGGATCATCGACCCTCCCATCGACCCTCAGTTGCCGCCGAAACTAAAATTAGGAATTTTCTTAATTTTCGATTTGGATTCTTTCCTAATCTCAAAGGGACTTATTTTAGGATGTTCCTACTCTATTTAAAGAACGTCCCTAAGCCTCTTTCACTCCTTTTACAATCCTAATTGAATTGAGAGAAAGAAAAGAGAAGGAAAAGAAGAAGAAGAGAAGCAAGGAAGAGAATTTAGCCAAAAGAGAAGAGTTGTAGAGAAGGAGTATTCTTTTCAGGTATGGATACTAATTCCATGAGTTTCTACAGACCTTAGGATAAATATTGATGAGAGTGTAATCTCGGAGAAACCCAAACCATCAACCCATGGTTAGATTTTCATGGAAAACCGTAGGAGAATGCATGAAAGCTATTTAGGTGGATGATTCATGGTTCCAGACCATGGAATGAATGTTGAATGGAATGTAGGAGCACGCCATAGGATCCAAAGCATGAAGAATGGACTAAAAAGGGGAAAATTAACCAAAGTACACTGAGGGTCGCACCGAGGGTCGATGACCATCTGACCCTAGGTGATCCTAACTATCGACCCTCAGTGTTCGGGATGTCCAGATTGGGGAGGGTCGCACCCAGGTTCGATCAGGACTCCGACCCTACCTTCGACCATTAGTTAATAGAATGGTTTTTAAATTCAAAATTAATTCTAATTAAACTCTATCGACTTTGTTAGGTCTTCTAACAATATAATAACAATATAAAGGTGATCTTAAAGCTTGTAAGAGGATCTATTAGCAGGCTAAGGTGAGGAAACAGAACTCTAAACTAATTGGTTAATAACAAACTATTTTCTATTTTCTTAAGTCCAATGCCATGCTTGATTCTATGCGAATATGTTTGTAATGTGCATACAACATGTCATCTAATGTTTCTATTATTTATTCATGCATATTTACTTTATTGTTTATAACATGATGATTATGATGATGATAGGAATAGGCATGTGATTGTATGTATGTGGTTGGTGTACTTGATGCGAGCGAGTATCATGGGAGGTGTGATGAGAATCTCAATAAATGTTAACCTTTGGCGGGTCACAACACTTTAGCTCTATCTCTAACTCAAGTCTTGTACATTGGCATCGTCGTATCGCCATTACCTTAGCAGAACTATTGTGTCGTAGAGTATCAGGGGAGGTGGTCTCGGTCCTTGTAGTCTCTGACTCTATCGGGGGGCCTTAGCTCTATCTCTATGGACATTCTGAGGGATGCTGGGGTGAGGCCTTGGATACATTGTTTGGCATTAGGATTGGTTAGTTGCGAGCCCAGTTTGCAAGCCCTCGCCAATAGGGGCTTACGTGTTGGTATGGCACTATATAACAATAAACGTTAACCTTTGTTATATAATGTTAATGATTAGGGTGGATGGGGACGACGATAAACGTTAACCTTCGAGCAGACTTCCACACCCTGTGTATAGAGGCGGGGTCAATAAACGTTAACCTTTGACCACCCAACCTTTCTATTGCGCATTGCAAACTATAAACCAGAACAAAGATATGAATTGATTGCATGCATTTGTAATGTTGCATTGTTTTGTCTACTTACTGAGCCGTAATGTGTGCTCACACCTCGACGTCGAATATTTTTAGTTGATGATGCAGGTTATACCGTTGAAGATTATGTAAATGCTCCAGCGTACGAGAATGTAGCAGCGATGGAGGTTGAAGTTGAAGTGGATACACAGGACTCCTCTTGCGAGTGCAACTCATGTGTATTCGATTAGATATTTTTCTTAGATTTCTTTACTTGGATTTATTATGGATATGTATTTGATATTTACTTATGTCTCAGTTGATACAGATTAATTTTCTATTTACATATTTATATCACAGTAGATTCTCAGTTCATTTTATTGAAAGACTTCCGCTATTGTGTATTTACTCTGATTATGATTATAGATGTATGCGGTTCAGATAATACGGATATAGCCTACTCGAGATCCTGGTTGAACCATTGGTTTATTAGCGGTTCATCACACCATTCTGAATTGTGTGGAATTGGGGTGTCACAAACTCACTAGATCGATGAGATGGAATGAAACTTTATGATGATGACTATAAATGAAGAGGAAAAAGTATTATGTGCCACTTTTATACTGAAAGGTGATGCACACCATTGGTGGAAATCTACTTGGAGTTATCTGTTGACGAAGCACGCCCAACTAACCTGGTGTAAGCACCCCATTTTTGCCATCCCAGCTAAACAAAGTCTTGTTGGTGTGTGGATAACAAAAGGAAGAAAGGTGATTGAAAATTTGGATTTTTGAGTGTGAATTTGAGAAAGTTTTCAATAGGTCCCACAGCAAGGTCACGGGTTATAATTTTGCATGGATGCCTAGGTCATAGAATTGTCTTCGAAATGAGACCGGAATCATCAAATTCTGACTTCAAACAAGGAAGATATCATAGTTTGAAAGTGTAAGGGCATTTACGTAATTATCGTACGATGCATGCATTATCATTCAAACTTCAAGACATCATATCTTGGTCATCTGATATCGGAATTAGATAATGCAAAGGCCAATATTCCTTATTTTCAGTCCTCTTCAAAGTGGATGTGAAAATACTGGGTAGAAGTCACCGGTGGGTTGCATGCAAGCTTTCATGCAAAATTATCGTTAAAACTTCAAAGCCTCGTATCTTTTTCGTTCTACATCGGATTCAGATGATTCCAAGGCCATTATTCTTCATTTATGATGTTATACAAAGTGGACGTAAAAAATGTTGGGAGGAAGTCTCCGAAGGGTCCCATGCAAAATTACACATGGAAATGGTCATTTAATCTTTGGAAATTCATATTTTGGTCACACCATATCCAAATCAGGTGATTTCAGTTTCATTATATTCCCTTTTTAGTACTCTACAAAGTGGACGTAAAGGATTTTCGGTAGAAGTCCCCGAAGGATCCCATACAGAAGGGTCAGCCAAATTATCGATAATTGGCCTGCTTAAACTTTAGAAATTCATAAGTTGACCATTTTATTTCCAAATGAGGTGATTTAAGCTCTAATATTCCTCATTTTTAGTGTTCTACAAAGTGAATGTAGAAAATTTGGAATAGAAGCTATCGAAAAATTTCATGCGGAATGGCAACGAAAATACCCCATGAAATGATAGAGAGAGAAAACCCAGTTTATTCCAGTCAATCCAGTCAACTCAGCTCAACCCAAGCCAGTCTTGGCCCAATCCAGTCAATCCGGACCAATTCATGTCGGTGCATATGCATGTATTTCTTTTATATATTATTATATAATGTATAATATATTATAATATATCATATAATATATGCATATGTCTTATATGTATATTAAGACATCCGGACCAATTTGGGTTTCTCCTAATAATCGTATGTTCTTCATAACTATTCTAAGCTCTCTTATTCAGGTAGGGAATTAGGTTCATACCTTAATTCAGAAGTTTCTCTAAACTTCCTCCTCTTCCTTAGTCTTCTTCTTTAAGTTTCATTCTCTTCTTCTCTTTCTTCTCTTTTTCTTTCTCTCACTTTCAATTAGGGTTCTAAAGGAGTGAAAGAGGCTAAGGAACGTCCTATTTATAAAGAAAAAACCCTCCATAATAAGTCCCAATGAGTTTAGGAAAGACCCCCCCTTTGAATAAGGAAGGTTTCCTAATTTTTGAATTATGTCCGTTATCGTAGGGTCGCATGTAGGGTCGCAGAATCCGTCGACCCTATGTTTTTCTAGTCATGTGACCCCACGACTAAAAAGTCATGGGTTGGACTCCTTTGTGGTGGGGTCAGATATACCTATCTACTCATGCGACCACACACTCATTTTTTACTGTTTTGAGTTAAATTTCATACCTGGTCTTGTGGTTTCTTCATGCACTTGGTACACTTGGCTAGACCATGATAGGTAGACATAGTAAAAGGTGGTAAGACTGGTTAGTATGATACGGGTCTTACATATATGATCGACCACACACCCTCGGAAAAGTTTCAGGGAGGTTGTGGTCGCATGGTATGTGACCATACATATCGACCACACGCGCTCGTGAAAATTTCAGGGATGGTGGTGATCTCATGTATGGTCGCTTGATATGCGACCACACATAGCGACCACACGCCCGTGGGGAAGTTTCAGGGAGGGTGTGGTCGCATGATATGGGACCACACCTTGCGACCATACACCTTGTGGTCGCAGAAACTGAGACCACAGGTGCAGCCACACCTACGACCACTCAGCTTTTGAAAGTCTAAATTAATGAAAATAAATTATACATTAAAATCTATAAATTTGTTAGGTTTCCAAGTGGTCTAAAAGTGATTTACAAAGCTTGGACGAGGAACAAGCATCGACCGAAGGTGAGGGAACAAGACCTAAACTAATTGGCTAATAACGAGCTGTTTTACTTATTGAGTCCAACGCCATTATTGATTCTATGCTTATATGCTTGTAATGTGCATTTCACATGTCATCTAATATTCCTGCTATTACTACTCATGCATATTTAATTCTGTTTATTTACAACATGATGATGATAATGATGCTAGGAATAGGCATGTGAATGTATGTATGTGGTTATTGTGCTTGATGCGACTGGAGCATCAGGGGGAGGACATGACATTGTGGTTCATCCTGGTCACTAGACTCTAGCTCTATCTCTACTCAAGTCTTGCCCACTAACATCGTCGTAACGCCATTACCTTAGCAGAACTATTACGTCGTAGGGCATCAGGGGAGGTGGTCTCAGACGTTGTAGTCTCTAACTCTGTCAGGGGGCCTTAGCTCTATCTCTATGGACTTATTGAGGGATGCTAGGGTGAGTTCTTGGATACACTATTTGGCATTAGGAATTGTTAGTTGAGAGTCCAAGTTGCAAGCCATCGCCAATAGGGGCTTACGAGTTGGTATGGGTAGGGCATCAGGGGAAGTGTTATGCGGTGTTTGATCCCGGTACTTTAGCTCTATCTCTATTCCATGATGGGTGCATGTGAAACAGCAATGGTGCTTGATCCATTGGGCGGCTTCACACACTCACTTATAGAGGTGCAGTGGCCACCAATCCTTTCTATAGCACATTGCAAACTTATAAACCAGACCAAAGATATGAATTGAATGCATGCATATGTTTGTTGCACTGTTTTGTTTTATCACTGTGCTCAAGTTGGAGAGCTGACCCTCGTGCCCGCAATTTTTTTTAGTTTCTGATGTTGCAGGTATTACGGTTGAAGATTATATCGACATGCCAACATATGAACAGGTGGCGACTATGGATGAACAAGCTTTGGAGGACTATTATGATTCATTAAACGAGCGTTTCAACTATGGATGCGCTTAGTGTTTAACATTCATATTTGGATATTTGTAATATGTATTAAATTATGTTTTGGTTACTTGGAGATAACTGGTATATTAATTATTTATCATAATTAGACCTCAGTTCATTATTAATAAGACTTTCGCTATTTACTTTATTATCTCTGATTAATGTGGAATGTGTTTTGGTTTAACATGATTGGCATAGCCTATACGAGATCCTGGTTGAATTATTCGTTTATTGACGGTTTATCACACCATTCTAGTTAGTCCAGAATTGGAGTGTGACAACATATGTGCTTCAATTAGATTCTTTATTCAAGTTAAAGTTTGTGCTGGATGAATGGTTGATGGATAGCTTTGTACCATATTAGGGACTCCCAAATTGCCTACGTATTCTAGGGTTTGCCCTAAAAATCAGATACGACGTAGTTTAAAATTATTATGATGGTTGGCTATGGGGATATATCAACCCAAACTCCTTCCAATTTTAGGTTTATTGGGTTGCCTATCCCTATAATTTCATCTCTTAGGTTTATCGGGTTGCCTATCCCTACATTTTCATCTCTTAGGTTTATCGGGTTGCCTATCCCTACAATTCATCTTTTAGGTTTATCGGGTTGCCTATCCCTACAATTCATCTCTTAGGTTTATTGGGTGGCCTATCCCTACAATTTCATATCTTAGGTTTATCGGATTGCCTATGCCTACATTTCATCACTTAGGTTTATCGGGTTGCCTATCCCTACAATTCATCACTTAGGTTTATCGGGTTACGTATCCCTGCAATTCATCTCTTAGGTTTATCGGGTTGCCTATCCCTACATTTTCATCTCTTAGGTTTATCGGGTTGCCTATCCCTACAATTCATCTTTTAGGTTTATCGGGTTGCCTATCCCTACAATTCATCTCTTAGGTTTATTGGGTGGCCTATCCCTACAATTTCATATCTTAGGTTTATCGGATTGCCTATGCCTACATTTCATCACTTAGGTTTATCGGGTTGCCTATCCCTACAATTCATCACTTAGGTTTATCGGGTTACGTATCCCTGCAATTCATCTCTTAGGTTTATTGGATTGCCTATCCCTACAATTCATCAATTAGGTTTATCGGGTTGCCTATCTCTACAATTTCATCTCTTAGGTTTATCGGGTTGTCTATCCCTATATTCAATTTATTCAAAGTTTCTAGGGTGTCCTGTCCCTTTTATTCAACTCTTCAGGTTTTCTAGGGTATCCTGTCCCTTTTGTTCAACTCTTTCCATTTTAGGGTTTCTACTTTCCCTATATGGTTTGTAATTAAGATTTATGCAATTGTATCTCCAAACATAGCAATATGTATCAGGTAAGCATCCAAATATGGCAATGTATCCAATATAGCATGTGAGTAATTCAATATAGCAATGTGTATAAGGAGATAGCATGTGTAAACAATCCAACATAGCAGTGTGCCTCCAAATATAACAGTAAACAGATGAGCATCCAAATATGACAATGTATCCAATATAGCATGTGAGAAATCCATTATAGCAGTGTGCTTCAAAATATAACTATAAGCAGATGAGCATCCAAGCGTCGATCATCAATATTGTGACCAAGATCATAAGAAGGGTTAATAGTCAGGGAAGGGGGAGAAGCAAGGGAAACAAGGTATGGGGGAAGCGGGAATGATATTGCAATGATTGGAAGGTAAGGAGAGGGAGGAAAATTAGAAGCCATTTTGAGACAGACAAAAATCTTTCTCTAATGATGAAGAAGTGATGAAATCGTCTCTTGTAAAGGAGGGATGTAATTGGCCAAAATCAAAAGTCCAGTCCAACATACTGTGAATCTCCAAAACGATCGCATTTGCTATCAGGCTTTGATTGAAACTACCATCCTTTTGAAGTGAGAGGGATAATTGGCTTTGTAAGACCCGTGTCAAACTAACCCGGTCTTACCACCTTGAACCAGGTTTACCCATCATGGTCGAGTCAAATGGACCAAGGGCACGAAGGAGATCGAGATCCCAGGTATAAAATCGACCCAAAAACACTTAATTTTAGGGGAGGGTCGCACACCCAGCAAAGCAGGGTCGGACCTCCCAAAATAGAAAGTCAGACCTTCAGTTTTGAAGGGAGGGTTGGACAGCTTAAGACCCTAGGATCGACGGGATCATCGACCCTCCCATCGACCCTCGGTTTCTGACAAAACTGAAACTAGGAAATTTCCTAATTTTCGGTTGGGATTCCTTCCAAATCTCAATGGGATTATTATAGGATATTCCTAGTCTATTTAAAGGACGTCCCTAAGCCACATTCACTCCTTTCAAAACCCTAATTGAATTGAGAGAAAGAGAGAAGAAGGAAAAGAGGAAGAAAGGAGGCTAGGAAGAAGGCTTAGCAAAAAGGAGAAGAATTTGCAGAGAAAAGTAATCTTCTCAGGTATGGATACTAATTCCATGAGTTTCTGCAGACCTTAGGTTAGATATGGTTGAGTGTAGGATTTCGAAGAAACCCAAACCATCCATCCATGGTTAGGTTTTCATGGAAAACCATAGGAGGATGCACGAAAACTATCTAGATGGATTATACATGGTTCTAGACCATGGAATGACTGTTGAATGAATGTAGGAAGTAAGCCATAGGACCCAAACATGAAGAATGGATTTAAAAGTGAAAATTGGACCAGAGTGCACCAAGGGTCGCACCGAGGGTCGATAGACCATCCGACCCTAGGTGTTTCTGACCATCAACCCTCAGCATTCGGGAAGTTCAGAATGGAGGGAGGGTCAATAGACCCATCGACCCTAGCATCGACCCTCGCATCGACCCTCAGTTGACAGAATGGTTTTAAATTCCAAATTAATTCTAATTAAATTCTATCGACTTGGTTAGGTTTGCTAGCAATATAATTACGTTATAACGGTGATTCTAAAGCTTGGAAAAGTATCTTTAAGCAAGCTAAGGTGAGGAACCTTAACCCCAAACTAAATTGGTTAATAATAAACTGTTTTCTATTTCTTGAGTCCTATGCCATGTTTGATTCTATGCGAATATGTTTGTAATGTGCATACAGCATGCCATCCAATATTTCTATTACTTGTTCATGCATATTTACTTTATTGTTTATAACATGATGATGATGATGATGATAGGAATAGGCATGTGCTTGTATGTGTGTGGTTGATGTGCTTGATGCGAGCGAGTATCAGGGGAGGTGTGATGAGAACGTCAATAAACGTTAACCTTTGGCGGGTCTCAGCACTTTAGCTCTATCTCTAACTCAAGTATTGTGCATTGGTATCGTCGTATCGCCATTACTTTAGCAGAACTATTATGTCGTAGAGTGTCAGGGGAGGTGGTCTCGGTCCTTGTAGTCTCTGACTCTACCGGGGGGCCTTAGCTCTATCTCTATGGACATTCTGAGGGATGCTGGGGTGAGGCCTTGGATACACTGTTTGGCATTAGGATTGGTTAGTTGCGAGCCCAGTTTGCAGCCCTCGCCAACAGGGGCTTACGTGTTGGTATGGCATTATTTAGCAATAAACGTAACCTTTGTTATATAATGTTCATGATTGGGTGCATGTGAGTTGACGATAAACGTGATCTTCGGGTAACGTCACACACTCGTGTATAGAGGCGGAGTCAATAAACGCGACCTTTGGCTACCTAAGTACTGCAAACTTTAAACCGGACCAAAGATATAAATTGACTTTTTGCATGCATATGTACTGTTGCATTGCTTTGGCTACTCACTGAGCCGTGTTGTGTGCTCACCCCTCGACGTCGAATATTTTTAGTTGATGATGCAGGTTATACAGTTGAAGATTTTATGAACGCGTCAGCGTATGGGAATGTAGCAGCTATGGAAGTTGGAGTTGAAGACGATACACACGACTCCTTTAGCGAGTGCAACTCGTATGTATTCGATTAGATATTTTTATAGGTTTCTTTATTGGATTTATAAGACATGTATTTGGTACTTAATTATTTATGTCTCAGTTTGAACACAGAATAATTTGCTACTATTTATGAATACCATTTTAGTTCTCAGTTCATTTATTTATAAGACTTCCGCTATTGTGTATTTACTCTGATTATGATGGTGAGTATATGAAGGTTCAGGTAACACGGGGATAGCCTACTTGAGATCCTAGTTGAACCGTTGGTTATTTAGCGGTTCCTCACACCATTCTAAAATGTGTGGAATTGGGGTGTGACAACTTGGTATCAGAGCATCTCAGGCCTTGCCCGTTGAACTATCATACATTCACAGCAATAGTGAACTGAGATAGGATAAAAATAAAAACAGTAATATTAACACATTATAAGCACAAGTGACGTTGAGACCAAATTTAAAAAGAGAATAATACATCTATTAAAAGGAGAAACAAGTTGACATACAATGAGAACGAAACAAAGAGTAAATTTATATCTAAAAAGCAGTACGGTCCACAACCCGGACAGTTACTCGTAGTACAAGGAAAAGTAAAGTGCAATCGGGAAGCCGGAGGCGAAGGAGGAGGTGGAGCCTCACGATCTCCCCGTCATAGTCCTCAACATAGACTCTAGTCAACCAGGCTATCCGAGTCCGGGTCGCTCGTAGACTAGCCGTGAGATCGACTACTCTCCCGTCGGTCGTCGTAGTTGGATCGCCATGAGCTCATCTATCCGCGCAACAGAAGTACCAGCCCTATCCGCATGCGTGGGTGATGGCGGTGGTATCGCATCGACATCCATATATAAGCGATCATCGTCGACCGGATCCCCACGAGCCCTAGCAGCAGCCTCAGCATCAGCCATCTCAACCCGAGTGTGAGGGCGCACCATCGCGTTCCTCGCAGCCCCATCTTGCAGATAGCCTCCCAATCTAGAGGCGATGAGAAGGTCTTCTCCTGGATCTTCTCATCTACTAGATCCACCCCAGACGGGTCAGTAGCACTGTAATCATGCGTCCATAGGGTAGGTTACCCCTATGACCGGATAATGTAGCACTAATCATCGTCCGGATGATGATGTAAGGTAGGTAGACCGGCTAACGAGTGCAGATACAGTAGATCAAGAACTGAGTCAGCTGTGAGACCCTCTCATAATGCCCACTCTGTGGGATCAGATTATGCTGGATAATCTTGCAGAAGACCCGTAGGGCTGGACGCAAGTAGCAAGCTCTCATCTGCCATCTATCGGGACGGAGCAACTGGCTGTCGATCTCAATTCTCATCTCCATCTCAACAAACTGTGGCTCTCCCAGCACACAGTACACCATAGGGCCATCATAGGTAATTCCCAACAGATCGGCCAGCTGCCGATAATCAAAGGAGATGTGCACCCCCTTGACGTAGCTGGTGATGCGCAACTCCTGGCCGTGCTCAACATCATTGTAATTCCCCACCACCTGGAGATTACAATAAAACTGGCGCACCAAGTCTGGACAGGTCCACGCGTCGTATGTGATGACAGGGAGCCACCCCATATCACCGAATGCTCCCTCTACATTGAACAAGGCTAGCTCAGCCAAGTTCACCATGCGACCCCCTTCCACTTTCTTACGGGCATAGTCAGCATACTGTGCTTCGGCTTCGTTTGAACGGAAGCGAAGTGGATCACGCAATCTTGGTACTTTAGTACGGGCCATAGTATCTGCAACAATAAGAAAGAGAAAATAAACAAGGAGTTAGTAGGATAAAAATCCAAAATTTGATTTAATAACGACGTAAGTTGACCATAAAGTCCCATTTCTCACCATACAAGTGCGCATAAGAACTTACGTAGGTTAAAACATATCCTACAATCTACATGCAGTAGAAAATTTTAACGGATAAGGTCCAATTTGAAGAAATTGAAGAAAAATCAAAAATTTTGATAAATTAGGGCAAAAAGAGAAAAATTTAAGTTTCTCGATAACCAACCGATGAAACTCAAAAATTTTTGAGGGCTTTTGTTCCTCATGACCCCAATAACAAAAGCCCCCAATAAAAATCAAATATTTACGGTTGGAAAAAGTTTAATTTGGAAAATACGAGCTAAATGAGCAAAAACCTAGAAATAAAAACCTAAAAACAGGGAAAGTTGGGAAATTTTACCTGTAGAGGTGATGTGGATGTCGAAACTCGGACTAAGGACGATCCACAATAGTGAAGTAGCACTGTAGCAACTCGGAGAGTAGAGACGAGTCGAAACGGAGGAGGAATAGTGAGAATTGACCCAGAATCGGATCTTCAAAATCTGATTTTTGGTCCGAGGGTCGGACAATTCGACTGACACCATCGACCCTCGGATCGACCCTCCAATCGACCCTCGGCTCTCAGGAATCTGACAGAAAATCGAGGGTCGGACTGAGGGTCGGACACCCATCGACCCTCGCATCGACCCTCAGCTCTCGGGAAGAACAGGTCATTCCCAGGGTCGGATACCAAGGGTCGGACACACCAGTGACCCTCACCATCGACCCTACATAGAAAAGACAGTATTTATTTCAGAATGAATTGGAGATTTTGAATTTTATATCGGTTAGCGTGCCTACATGAAGTATAAATGATTTCTCACTGATTTTGATGATTTTCAGGCACCAACCATCTCGAAAGTAAATATGTCTGGCCGTAGAGTAACCCGACAGACCCGAAACACAGTCCCACCACCACCACCGGCGGATGAGACTAGTCAAGAGAACATTTACGCACAGGGTAATCCCGAGCCGGCAAACCCTACAAATTTGCCACCACCACCACCAGAGCTAACAACAGTGGTGATGAATCTGGCACAACAACTACAACAAATGCAACATGCACAAGCTCAAATGTAGGTTGCGATGGGAGTTATGTTTCAAGCCACTCAGGCTGCAGCCATGCACACTGGGCAAGCTAGTGCAGCACCAGTGGGTAACCACCCAGCTCAACAGACACCCCAACAACCGGCTGCACCAATTCCAATGGAAGTCCCAGAAGCAGCCCATGGGAACTATCAGTATCCACCCCCTATGTTTGGGGCATACCAAAATCAACTGGAACACTCCCGACTAGTAGAGAGATTTTTGAAGATGAAACCGAGAGAATTCAATGGCAAGCCGTCTGATCCATTGTGGCCAGCACACTGGATAGACGAGATGGAAATGAACTTCCTTATGATGACTATCACTGAGGAAGAAAAAGTGTTATGCGCCACCTTCATGCTCAAAGGGGACGCACACCATTGGTGGAAATCTACAAAGACATACTTATTGAGCAAGCACGCCCTACTGACATGGGTTATATATAAAGAAGCATTCTTCGAGAAGTATTTCCCTAGAAGCTTCAGAGATTCAATGGAGAAAGAGTTCCTGAGTTTGTACCAGGGACAGATGACCGTAGACGCATATCAACAGCGCTACGAAGAACTGTTTTTCTTTGCACCGGCTAGTATGCAAGAAGAAGATACAAAAACCCATAGATTCGTCGCGGGACTAAGAGGAAGCATAAGGGAAAATGTTCTGGGTTTAGAAAAGAAGATTTACAATGAAGCTATCCAAATTGCTCGAATAATTGAATCGAGCCAGAAGGAGAGCTATTTCTCCCAGAGCAGAGGAATCAAGAGACCAGCCGGAAACTCCTACAACGGAGGCAATAATAGGACGTATAAACCTTTCCGTCCTCAGAATTTTGCAACTGCACCAAAGTCTACTACAGCAACTCAACCACAGCCAAAGTAAAATTTTGAAGCCCCGAAGTGCTATAACTGCAACCAACCAGGGCATATGGCAAGAGAGTGCCCAAAACCCAAGAAGCAACTACATCAAGGATGGGTATATGCCGTTACATCAGAGGATGCTGCCGCATCGCCCGATGTGGTCACAGGTATGACCGAAACTTGTAAGGCTATAATTAGAATTGATTGAGCATGTAGACTAAGTAAAAACGAATCACAGGTATCGTACCTATCAATGGCGTACCCTCCAGTACTCTTTGATTCGGGGAGCTACTCATTCATTTATATCTGTGTCGTTTGGAAAGAAGACCAATCTGCCCATCAAAACATTAGACTACAAACTACTTGTACGGTCACCGATGGGATTAGAAGTGGAATTAGAGAAAGGTTATGGACCATGTCCAGTTCTCATTGGAAAGCAGACCTTGGATGCAACCTTAATACAACTTGAGATGGCAGACTTTGACGTCATCTTGGGAATGGACTGGTTAGCTCGGCATTCTATAAATCTGTTATACGCCGAGAGGAAGCTAACGTTCAAAGACAAAGAAGGAGCAGAATTCAGTTTCTCGGGAACCAAACTTCCCAGGAGACGCAAGCTCATACTCTCAGCATTAAAGGCTAAGAAGTGCCTTGAGAAAGGAGTGGTCGGATATCTAGAATCAGTGGTTGACCTAACCAAGGACGTGCCACGAATGGAAGATATTGATGTCGTGCGAGATTTTCCTGATGTATTTTCGGAGGAACTACCCGGATTACCACCCGACCAAGCCACGGAGTTTGTAATAGACCTTATACCTGGAGCCGCACCAGTATCAAAAGCACCTTATAGAATGGCTCCTACTTAACTGAAGGAATTAAAAGTGCAATTACAAGAACTGCTGGATAAGGGTTATATTAGACCCAGTATATCTCCATGGGGAGCACCGGTGTTGTTCGTAAAGAAGAAGGATGGTAGCGTTCGATTATGCATCGACTATCGAGAGTTGAATAAACTGAAAATTAAGAATCGATATCCACTACCCAGGATCGATGACTTGTTCAATCAGTTACAAGGAGCGAAGGTATTTTCAAAGATCGATCTTCGATCAGGCTATCATCAACTGAAGATTAAAGAAGGTGACATTCCGAAGACAGCTTTCAGGACAAGATACGGACATTATGAGTTCCTAGTGATGTCCTTCGGACTAACTAATGCACCGGCAATATTCATGGAACTTATGAACCGGGTTTTCCATGATATGTTGGATACGTCGGTCATAGTATTTATTGATGACATATTGGTATATTCCAAAGACAAGGAAACCCATGTTAAGAACCTAAACGCAGCCCTACAGCGTTTAAGGAAAGAGAAGTTATACGCCAAATTTTCGAAGTGTGAGTTTTGGCTAAGTGAAGTCGCCTTTCTAGGCCATGTAGTATCCGCAGAAGGAATCAAAGTTGACCCCAGTAAGATCGATGCTATTGTAAAGTGGGAAGCACCAAAGAGTGTTTCAGAAATTAGAAGTTTTCTGGGTCTAGCTAGATATTATCTGAGATTCGTAGAAGACTATTCTCGGATTGCCGTACCTCTCACCAGTTTGACCAAGAAAGGAGAAAAGTTTGTATGGACGGATAAGTGTGAAAAGAGTTTTCAAACACTGAAGACCAGATTGATATCCGCTCCAATTTTGACCATTCCCGTTCCAGGACAGACATTTACCTTATACATTGATGCATCGGGATTGGGATTAGGATGTGTGCTTATGCAAGGAGAGCAAGTGGTTGCGTATGCATCGAGACAGTTGAAGGTACATGAGAAGAATGACCCCACTCATGATTTGGAGTTAGCGACAGTAGTACATGCTGTCAAGATATGGAGATACTACCTATACAGAGAGAAATTTTAGATTAAGTCGGACCATAAAAGTCTTACTTATCTATTTAATCAGAAGGAGTTGAATATGAGACAAAGAAGATGGCTAGAACTATTGAAAGACTATGATTGTGATATCCAGTATCATCCGGGAAAAGTGAACGTAGTAGCAGATGCATTGAGCAGAAAAGCAACGATAAAGACTCAAGGAGAAACTAGCACGACTGCAGCAATGTATACCAACGGAATGGTGTTTAATCACGACAACGAACAATATGTGATAGATACAACGGATGGATCAGCCAACCAAGGGTTTATTCATCGGTTTTCGAATCTGTTCGCGACATTGAAGATTATACCGGATATAGTGGACGAAGTGAAGACTGCTATCAAAGCAGATCCTTATCTGAGAACAGTACAAAAAGATATTGAGAAAGGTAGGACCAACCCTGAGTTCACCTTAGATACCGAGAAGGTACTGAAATATAAAGGGAGAATATGTGTACCTGAAACAGAAAGTATGAACATTAGACACCGACTGATGAAGGAAGCCCATACCACCATCTACTCGATACATCCTGGAAGCACAAAAATGTATCATGATCTAAAGAAACTATATTGGTGGAGGGGAATGAAGGCATATGTAGCCAAGTTCGTGTCTCAATGCCTAAATTGTCAGAAGGTAAAGGCGGAATGACAAAGACCCGCAGGACTGTTACAACCATTACCGGAACCAGCATGGAAATGGGACTGCATCACTATGGACTTCGTCACAGGACTACCATTGACACCTCGAGTAGTTGACGCAGTTTGGGTGATTGTGGACCGTCTGACTAAGACAGCTCGCTTCATACCAATACGACCCTAGTATATACTGGAAAGGTTAGCAAAGCTGTATGTGGATAATATTGTTCGGTTACATGGTATTCCAGAAAGCATTGTCTCCGATAGAGATCCACGATTTACTTCTAAATTTTTGGAAGGACTGCAAAAGGCTATGAGTACAACATTGAAGTTCAGTACTGCATTCCACCCACGACATGCACGAACGATCGGAGCGTACAATCCAGATTCTAGAAGATATGCTCCGAGCATGTGTGATTGATTTCAAGGGATCATGGGACGAAAAGTTACCATTGATCGAGTTCGCTTACCAATAACGGCTATCGGGCTACTATACGGATGTCACCTTATGAAGCATCGTATGGCGGGAAGTGTCGAACTCCCTTGTTTTGGAATGAAGTTGGAGAACGTAGTATTGTTGGACCGGAATTTATTGAAGAGACTTGTCGAGTGGTCGACATCATCAAGGAAAGAGTAAGAGTAGCTCAGAACCGTCAGAAGAAATACGCAGATACTCGACGAAGAGAGCTAGAGTTTGCCATAGGTGATAAAGTATTTTTGAAAGTATCGCCTATGCGAGGATTGAAGAGGTTCGGACAGAAAGGAAAACTAAGTCCAAGATACGTCAGGCCATATGGGATTCTGGCTAAGCGTGGAAAAGTAGCTTATCAGTTAGCACTACCACCATCTATGTCAAGTGTGCATGATGTATTTCACATATCCTTATTGAAGAAGTATGTCAAAGACCCAACAAATGTGTTGACAGTGGATTTGCCGGAATTGACTGATGATTTGACATTTGAAGTAATACCAATGAAAATCACTAGTCGAAAGGTTCAACGTCTACGTAACAGAGATATTTACTATGTTAAGGTCACATGGAAAAGTAGAGACATGGAAGAGGTTACATGGGAAGAAGAAAGTGCTATGAGAAAGCAATACCCTGACTTGTTTGATTCAGAAGGTACGTATAATTTTGAGGATTAAATTTTTATAAGTTGGGGGGAGTTGAAAGACCCGTGTCAAACTAACCCGGTCTTACCACCTTGAACCAGGTTTACCCATCATGGTCGAGTCAAATGGACCAAGGGCATGAAGGAGATCGAGATCCCAGGTATAAAATCGACCCAAAAATACTTAATTTTAGGGGAGGGTCGCACACCCAGCAAAGCAGGGTCGGACCTCCCAAAACAGAAAGTCAGAGCCTCAATTTTGAAGGGAGGGTCGGACAGCTTAAGACCCTAGGGTCGACGGGATCATCGACCCTCCCATCGACCCTCGGTTTCTGACGATACTGAAATTAGGAAATTTCTTAATTTTCGGTTGGGATTCCTTCCAAATCTCAATGGGATTATTATAGGACATTTCTAGTCTATTTAAAGGATGTCCCTAAGCCACATTCACTCCTTTCACAACCCTAATTGAATTGAGAGAAAGAGAAAAGAAGGAAAAGAGGAAGAAAGGAGGCTAGGAAGAAGGCTTAGCAAAAAGGAAAAGAATTTGCAGAGAAAAGTAATCTTCTCAGGTATGGATACTAATTTCATGAGTTTCTGCAGACCTTAGGTTAGATATGGTTGAGTGTAGGATTTCGGAGAAACCCAAACCATCCATCCATGGTTAGGTTTTCATGGAAAATCATAGGAGGATGCATGAAAACTATCTAGATGGATTATACATGGTTCTAGACCATGGAATGACTGTTGAATGAATGTAGGAAGTAAGCCATAGGACCCAAACATGAAGAATGGATTTAAAAGTGGAAATTGGACCAGAGTGCACCAAGGGTCGCACCGAGGGTCGATAGGCCATCTGACCCTAGGTGTTTCTGACCATCGACCCTCAGCATTCGGGAAGTTCATAATGGAGGGAGGGTCGATAGACCCATCGACCCTAGCATCGACCCTCGCATCGACCCTCAGTTGACAGAATGGTTTTAAATTGCGAATTAATTCTAATTAAATTCTATCGACTTGGTTAGGTTTGCTAGCAATATAATTACGTTATAACGGTGATTCTAAAGCTTGGAAAAGTATCTTTTAGCAAGCTAAGGTGAGGAACCTTAACCCCAAACTAAATTGGTTAATAATAAATTGTTTTCTATTTCTTGAGTCCTATGCCATGTTTGATTCTATGCGAATATGTTTGTAATGTGCATACAGCATGCCATCCAATATTTCTATTACTTGTTCATGCATATTTACTTTATTGTTTATAACATGAAGATGATGATGATGATGGGAATAGGCATGTGCTTGTATGTGTGTGGTTGATGTGCTTGATGCGAGCGAGTATCAGGGGAGGTGTGATGAGAATGTCAATAAACGTTAACCTTTGGTGGGTCTCAGCACTTTAGCTCTATCTCTAACTCAAGTCTTGTGCATTGGCATCGTCGTATCGCCATTACTTTAGCAGAACTATTATGTCGTAGAGTATCAGGGGAGGTGGTCTCGGTCCTTTTAGTCTCTGACTCTACTAGGGGGCCTTAGCTCTATCTCTATGGACATTCTGAGGGATGCTGGGGTGAGGCCTTGGATACACTGTTTGGCATTAGGATTGGTTAGTTGCGAGCCCAGTTTGCAGCCCTCACCAACAGGAGCTTACGTGTTGGTATGACACTATATAGCAATAAACGTAACCTTTGTTATATAATGTTCATGATTGGGTGCATGTGAGTTGACGATAAACGTGATCTTCGGGTAACGTCATACACTCGTGTATAGAGGCAGAGTCAATAAACGCGACCTTTGGCTACCTAAGTACTGCAAACTTTAAACCGGACCAAAGATATAAATTGACTTTTTGCATGCATATGTACTGTTGCATTGTTTTGGCTACTCACTGAGCCGTGTTGTGTGCTCACCCCTCGACGTCGAATATTTTTAGTTGATGATGCAGGTTATATAGTTGAAGATTTTATGAACGCGTCAGCGTATGGGAATGTAGCAGCTATGGAAGTTGGAGCTGAAGACGATACACACGACTCCTCTTGCGAGTGCAACTCGTGTGTATTCGATTAGATATTTGTATAGGTTTCTTTATTGGATTTATAAGACATGTATTTGGTACTTAATTATTTATGTCTCAGTTTGAACACAGAATAATTTGCTACTATTTATGAATACCATTTTAGTTCTCAGTTCATTTATTTATAAGACTTCCGCTATTGTGTATTTACTCTGATTATGATGGTGAGTATATGAAGGTTCAGGTAACACGGGGATAGCCTACTTGAGATCCTGGTTGAACCGTTGGTTATTTAGCGGTTTATCACACCATTCTAAAATGTGCGGAATTGGGGTGTGACAGGCTTACTGTCAAGCTCTAATGCCATTCAACATCTTACTATTTTCTTTTCTTTTTTTTTCTTTCTTTTTTTTTTTAGATGTGAAGGCCACATAATGCAGTGCTTCACTTGATCTCAAAGTTGAGTCATGACTTTCAATATTGGATTGGAATCTTCTTCTTCCAAACATTTCCAATCAGATAGAACATCTTTGCCCCAGTTAGTACTCTAATCTTTTGTAAACTTTATGAACATTTGTGACTGCTCATCTAGTATTTGATTTTATCTGAATGGTAAATCCGTATGCTGTCCTCCAGAAGTTAATCGTCACCTTCTGTCTGATGTGACTACCACCCATTATTGATGTGGATAAAACATAGGCTTGAATTTTCTTTTCCTTTCTTTTTTTTTTTTGGTATTCCTATGACCTCATCCTTTGATTTTGAGATTGATCATTCATTATTTATCTCTTGCTTGCAATTGATGTACTTTGTAAGAACTTCTGTATTTCCATCTTTTTGGTGGCACATCTATCCTCCACTCTTCTGCACTGATTGGATGACCTGCTGATATGATCAATTACTATCTAATGCTTTCCTTGTAATCTTTTCATACGTAGAACAAATGGCAGCTTCTCCAACACATGTTTCTTAAGAATACTCTTGTGTCTCCCGATTGATCATTTAAAGCTTTCTCAGACGGGTTGGACCTTTCTTTCTTAAGAGGCCAGGTGGAATAGAAGTTGGAGAGACGGTTCATCTTTTCAATCATCTTCAGAGTTAGAATTGACTGCGCATGTAGAATAGGAGGATGTATGAAACTGGGAGGAAATGTATGGAAGAGACAAAGAACAGAGTTTGAAATCCCAAACGGGATGATTTTCTTTTACTTACAGGACAGATTGGACTAGACTTGTCAACAAGCATATCAATCTTGGATCTAGACATGGATGACCTATCGAATATCGATAATAGAAAGTTGAAACATCTAGTTGGTCCAAGCGGCTCCAGTTGGGCATAACACCTTCGACGACCACCTTCAGTTGTTGTGGGAATAAATCTTCCTTCAGACCTCTAATAGCAGGACTCATCATGCCCCTCTATCAATATGTGCAAGATGCCTACCTTCTAGGGTTCCATACAATTCTTAAATTTTTTTTTTTTTTTAGTTTGGGATCCATTCATAACTGGACTATTGCTTTTTAAGCTCAAGGTCTCTGGTTCATGCCCTAGTTTGGGGTTCAATGGATTCATCAATGGACCGCTTCTAGTTGAGTTCTAAATCATTATAGCTTGTGTCCCAGCTTTGGGATCAAGGGGTATCGCCATTGCACTACACCATTTTGAGTCCAAGATTAGGCTAGTTTATGCCTTGGCTGGGGGGTTCAACGGATTTCTTCATTAGACCACTCTCAATTTGGGTCTAAGGTCAATTTGGTCCATGCCCCAGTTTAGGGCATAATGGCTTTCCTCATTAGATTGTACTCAATTTGGGTCCAAGGTCAATCTGGTTCATGACCAGCTTAGGGCTCATGGCTTTCCTCATTGAACCATACCTAATTCAGGCCCAAGGTCAATCCGGTTCATGCTCCAGTTCAGGAGTCATTGGCTTTCCTCATTAAACCGCACTCAATTTGGGTCCAAGGTCAATATGGTTCATGCCCAACTTAGGGCTCAAGGGCTTTTCTCATTGAACCATACCCAATTCAGGCCCAAGGTCAATCCGGTTCATGCCCCAGTTCAGGAGTCATTGGCTTTCCTCATTAGACCATTCCCTAGTCGTGGTTCTGATTTCTATCCTAGCCTAGGGTACATTGGATCTCTTCTTCAGTCTAACCTTCTGCTCGGAAAAATTTCATTCTTCCTCTTTGAATAATGAGATATATGAGGGCAACTCTTTGGATTTTAGCATTTCCTTGGCCAATGGGGCAGCAATGCCCGAGATGGGATAGCACCATCATAGCTGAACTTTTATGTTTTCCTGATGACCCCAGAATCTGGAATTGATCTTTATTGACAGGCAATGAGGAATGCTTCTCATTCGCCATACCTGACGAGTGATCCTAACTTGTAGCACTGGGCTATGATGGACATGGATCGGGCTCTAATTGATAGAGCCAGAGGTGGATTTTGAATCGGTCTCCGATTGATAGAGACAAGGTTGACTTTAAACTAGTCTCTAATTGATAGAGATCAAGATTGACTTTGAATTGGTCTCTGATTGATAGAGAACAAGTTTGACAGTAATGGACTGGGCTTTAATTGCTAGAGGCAAGGATTGCTTGAGTTGGGCTTCGATTGATAGAGGCCAAGGATGACAATCATGGATTGGACTCTAATTGCTAGAGATGATGGATTGATTCAGTTGAAATGACTAAAATTCTCTTCGATTCCTTCATGAAATGGAACATGGACTAGAGGTAATGGTTGAACAGGCCTAGAGGCTAACTCATGCTTACATTGAGTTCATATGAACGGAAGCTTTCTTAGTCCAACATGAATCAAAACCTGAACTAGAGTTGACGGTTGGACAAGCCTAGGGACTAATTAAATTCAAATGAATGGAACTCTTCTTAGTTCCAACATGAATCAGAACTTGAACCATAGTTGATGGTTGGATAAGCCTAGTGGCTAAATGAACTCAGATGAAATGGAACTCTTCTTAGTTCCAACATAAATCAGAACCTAAACCAAAGTTGATGGTTGGACAGGCCTAGTGGCTAAATGAATTCAGATGAATGGAACTCTTCTTAGTTCCAACATGAATCAGAACCCTAACCAAAGTTGATGGTTGGCCAATGGACCTCTTCTTAGTTCCAACATGAATCGGAAACCTAACCAAAGTTGATGGACGGATAGTGGAACTCTTCTTAGTTCCAACATGAATCAGAACCCTAACCAAAGTTGATGGTCGGATAAGCCTAAGGGCTAATTGAATTCAGATGAATGGAACTTTTCCTAGTTCTGACAAGAATCAGAACCCTAACCGAAGTAGTGGTTGGATAAGCCTAGTGGCTAATTAAATTCAGATGAATGGAACTTTTCTTAGTTCCGACATGAACCGGAACCTAAACAGGAGGTGAAGGGTGAAAAGCCTAGGGTCCGAATGCCTCCTCCATTTTAACATGATCTGGGAGTGATGATTGAACCTGCCTAGGGGTTAAACCCTTCTTTAGTTTTGAGATGAACCAAAAATGGTGGTTGAATCTGGGGCTGAATATTTCTTTGATTCTGAGATGAACTGGATGTGATTGAATCTGCCTAGGGGCTGATTCTTTCCTTAATTCTAGATAAACCGAAATGATGATTGGACCTGCCTAGGGGAGGAATCTTTCCTTAAATCAAAGGTGAATCAAGAAGGGTGATTGAACTTACCTAGGGGCTAAATCTATCCTTAAGTCAGAGGTGAATCGAGAACGGTGATTGGATTTGCCAAGGGATTGAAATTCCCCTTAATTCAGAGGTGAATGGAGAATGGTGATTTGATTTGCCTAGGGACTAAATCTCTCCTTAATTCTGAGATGAATTGAGAACAGTGATTGGATTTGCCTAGGGAGTGAATCTTTCCTTAATTCAGAGATGAATCGAGAACTATGATTGGATTTGCCTAGGGGTTGAATTTTTCCTTAATTCTATAGTAAATCGAGAACAGTGATTGGATTTGCCTAGGGGTTGAATCTTCCCTTATTTTAGAGGTGAACGCAGAATGGTGATTTGATTAGCCTAAGGACTAACTCTCTCGTTAATTCTGATATGAATTGAGAACAGTGATTGGATTTGCCTAGGGGCAGTGTTACACCCCAATTTTGCACCAACAAAAATGGTGTGATGAACCGTCTATGATCCAACGGTTTAATCAGGATCTTGAATAGGCTGTGTCCTTTTACTTAAACCATACACATCCACAACCGTAATCAGAGTAAATAAACAATAGTGGAAGTCTTTAATACTAATGAACTGAGTATCTAACAGTGATAACATAAGTAAAGTATCCAATTATTTCAAAAAAACTAAGACATAAATTAACATAAATTAATCAATTACATCTTCTGAATAATCCAACTAATAAATCTAATCAAAGACGCAAGAGTTGCACTCACATGACGAATCATGCGGCTCCATTATAGCTTCTGCATCCATCCCCGCAACAAGCCCGTAGATTGGAGCATTCATGTAATCTTCTATGGTAGGACCTGCATCATTAACTAAAAACATTCGATTTCAAAAGGGTGTACACACATCATGGCTCAGTGAGCAAATAAAACAATGCAACATACATATGCATGCATTCAATTCAAATCTTTGGTCTGGTTCATAAGTTTGTAATGTGTAATAGAAAGAATAGGTGGCCGCCACACCTCTATACACGAGTGTGTGAAGCCACCCAATGGATCAAACACCGTTGTCATCCTACATGCACCCATCATGGAATTGAGATAGAGCTAAAGTGCCCGGATCAAACACCGCATGACACTTCCCCTGATGCCCTACCCATACCAACACGTAAGCCCCTATTGACGAGGGCTTGCTAACTGGGCTCGCAACTAACCAATCCTTACGTCAAACAGTGTATCCATGGCCTCACCCTAGCATCCCTCAATACGTCCATAGAGATAAAGCTAAGGCCCCCTGACAGAGTCAGAGACTACACGTTCCGAGACCACCTCCCTTGATACCCTATGCCGTAATAGTTCTGCTAAGGTAATGGTGATACGACGATGTCAGTGGACAAGACTTGAGTAGAGATAGAGCTAGAGTCTGGTGACCAGGATGAACCACAAAGTCATGTCCTTCCCCTGATGCCCCACTCACATCAAGCACACTAACCACACACATACATTCACATGCCTATTCCTAGCATCATAATCATCATCATGTTATAAATAAATTGAATTAAATATACATGAACAGTAATAACAGGAATATTGGATGACATGTGATATGCACAATACACGTATACAAGCAAAGAATCATTCATGGCATTGGACTCAATAAATAAAAATAGTTTATTATTAGCCAATTAGTTAAGTCTTGTTCCCTCACCTTTAATTGATAGTAAATCCTCGTTTAAGCTTTGTAATTCACTTTTAATCCACTTGGTAACCTATTTGTATATTTTAAATTAGAATTAATTTCCATGAGTTTAGACTAATAGAAACTAAGGGATCGCAGGTGTGGCAGCACCTGTGGTCTCAGTTTCTATGACCATAGGGCATGGGGTCACAGGGTATGGTCGGACATACTCCGACCACATGTCCGACCACACCCTCCCTGAAAACTTCCTGAGGGCATGTGGTCGGACATGTGTGTCTCGTGTGGTCACACATCATGCGACCACACGTGCGACTACACATGTGTTGGTCGACCTTTCACTCTCAATTCCAATCTTCCATGTTTGGATTCATTTGGCTTATCATCATGGTCCTTCCTATAATTGTTCTATGGCTCAAAACTATTATTTTATACACCATCCATTGTCCACATAATTTCCTCTATGGATTCTCTTGGAATTTATCCATGGATGGATGGTTTGGGTTTCTCCTAAATTCTATCTTCTTTAAACTATTCTAGGATCTCAATTTATCATGGAAAATATTTTCATACCTTAGGCTTGTTAAAGATTCAGAGTTTTCTCTGAATTTTCTTCCTCCTTAGTCTTCCTCTTCAATTTTCCTTCTCTTCCTTCTCTTCTCTTTCTCTCACTTTCAATTAGAGTTCTAAAGGAGTGAAAGAGGCTAAGAGACATCCTATTTATAGAGAAAAATCCTCCATAATATGCCCTAATGAGTTTAGGAAAGACCCCCCTTCGAATTAGGAAGGTTTCCTAATTTTTGGTTCTGACTGGGTTCGTGTGGTTAGAGGTGCGATCGCATAATCCATCGACCATACCTTCTGAAATGTCCAACCACACGGCCTAAATTCATGTGGTTGGACTCTTTTGATGTGTGGTCGGTCACACCGGTTTAGGTATGCGACCACACACTCATAATTGACTATTTTTGGGTTGATTTCATACTTGGTCTTGTGGTTTCTTCACGCACTTGGTCCACTTGGCTTGACCATGATAGGTAGACCTGATACAAGGTGGTAAGACCGGTTAGTTCGATACGGGTCCTACAACTCCCCCCCTCTTATTAAAAATTTTGTCCTCGAAATTTGCACAAACCTTCCAAGTTGAAAAGGTGAGGATATTGCTTTCGCAATGCATTCTCTTCTTCCCATGTGATCTCTTTTATATCTTGGCTTCTACAAGTGACCTTAACATAATAAATATCACATTGCATAGGCATTGAATCTTTCGGCTGGTGATTTCAGTTGGTGCTACTTTGAATGTCAAATCATCAATTAGACCCGATGGATCCGCTGTTAAAACGTGTGTTGGATCTCTGACGTACTTCTTCCGTAATGTGATATGAAAAACATCATGCACACTTGACGTAGATGGGAGTAGTGCTAACTTATACGCCACTTTTTCACGTTAGCTAGAATTTCATATGGCCCGACATATCTCGGACTTAACTTCCCTTTCTGTACGAATCATTTTAAACCTCGCATAGGTGATACTTTCAAGAATACCTTATCACCTACAACGAATTAAAGGTCTCGACGTCGAGTATCTGCATACTATTTCTGACGATTCTGAGCTGTTCTAATTCTTTCCTTGATAATGTCGATTACTCGACAAGTCTCTTCAATAAATTCTGGTCCAATGATACTCTGTTCACCAATTTCATTCCAAAACAAAGGTGTTTGATACTTCCTACCATACAGTGCTTCATAGGGTGACATCTGTATAGTAGCCTGATAGTTGTTGTTATAGGCAAACTCGATCAATGGTAGTTTCTCATCCCATGATCCTTTGAAATCAATGACACAAGCTCGAAGCATGTCTTCTAAAATCTAAATGGTATGCTCTGACTGTCCATCTGTCTGAGGATGGAATGTAGTACTGAACTTCAACATTGTACCCATAGCCTTCTGTAATCCTTCCCAAAACATTAAGGTAAAGCGTGGGTCTCTATCAGACACAATGCTTTCAAGAACACCATGTAATCTGATAATATTATCCACTTATAGCATGGCTAACCTCTCTAGGGTATACTGAGGTCATATTGCTATGAAGCAAGCTGTCTTAGTCAGACGATCTACAATCATCCAAACCGCGTTAACTACTCGAGGAGTCAATGGTAACCCGATGACAAAGTCCATAGTGATGCAGTCCCATTTCCATGTTGGTTCTGGCCGTGGCAGCAACAATTATGCAGGTCTTTGCCTTTCAGCCTTTACCCTCTGACAATTTAGGCATTGTGACACAAATTTAGCTACATCTGCTTTCATTCCTTTCCACCAATATAATTTCTTAAGATCATGATACATCTTCGTACTTCCAGGATGTACCGAATAAGGGGTGGTGTGAGCTTCCTTCATAAGTTTGTTTCTAATGTCCAAGTTTTCTGTTTCAGGAACACATACTCTTCCTTTGTACTTAAGTACCTTTTTAACGTCCAAGGTGAACTCAGGAATAGTCCTACTGATGAACACATTTTATGTGTGAATTTAGGGCATAAAATATACATCTCTTATTCTATTTATGATGCTTCTCGGGTATTTAATGTTGATTTTATGTTCGTTGGGTGTAGGTGAAAGAATGGAGAAAATTGAGCTTAAAAATATCATTTTATGAATTTTTGGTGATCTTGTCCAGTTAACTCACCTAGTCAACTCAGCAGCCAGGCATAAGATGAATTTTATGAGGAGAGCCACGAATTTTGTGTATAAGATCATCCTTGGACCAAGTCAAAGAATAGCCCAATCTCATGTGAAAGATTCCATTCTCTTGAGAAAATATTCCTTAGTTATTTGGAATCAAATTTACAAGATTGCCATGACATGAAAGAATGGAAAGCTCCAATCGATTATGGAAGTTTTCAAAAAGAGAAAATGATGCTAAAGATATGATGAGTGGGTGCAAGATTTTTTCTACTCAAGAATCGTCCATATACAATGAACCTAAAAGATTGGAATTCGGTTACCAAAATTATCTCCACAAAATCTCTTGTAATTTAATTGTAAAGATTGATTGTGATCTTTACTCTCTTGTATATATATGTGATGCTCAGCAATAGATAATCATCCAAGAATTCTATTATGAGTTTTTTCTTAGTTTTGAGAATTTATGAGAGAGTTTGAGATTCTTAGTTTTTTTTTTCTTTTCAAGTTGTGTTCTTCTTGCTTAAGTTTATTTTTATTTATTCATTTATTTATTTTTAGTTATAATTTCAAATTTAGAACTCTGTAGTAGGATAGATAAATATAGGTTGTATCCCATTACTAATTTAATTTAGGGGAGAAGGCTCCCTTTGTAATCGTTTGCACATCGCCTTGGAGTGACAACAAGACGACGAGCAACGATAGAGAAATATTCTATCGAGATAAGTTTTTCTTACATTCTTTTACTTTTAATTTCGTTTCTTTCTTGCAATAAATCTGTGTTACTTTATGGTTAGTGGTTTCGTAAATTTTTGTACCATTATGAATGGTTATTATTGTTTTTATTTCTTGATTAATTTTTATTAGGGTGTTAATTCAATCATATCCTTTTGGTATGCTTTGTCTTATTTGAGTTAGGATAATAGCGATTCCTCCCTGAGATCGACCCGTTACTGCATGATATCGTGCACTTGCGGTTACATACATATTTAATTCACATCAAGTTTTTGGCGTCGTTGCCGGGGTGGCAACCGTTATTTTTCCTATTTTAAATAGTTCAAAGTGATTTAAAAAAATGCAAAAAAAAATTTCATTGAATTCTAAGTGATTTAAAAAAAAAAGGAAAAGAAAAATGTAAAAAGTTTACATTGGTTTTTATGCCTTTCTTTGCACCTCCGATCCGTTAGGTTGGAACAGTACAATCGACGGTCCAATCCTGACCATGATATGGTGTTAAGGGATGCTGGCTATCGAATTATCAAAAGGAATAACGACCAATAGCTTCAGCGGTAACGATGTTGTTTCTCAAGCTAATTGCGGATATGACCGGTCTCTAAGCCATTGATCGTCAGGAGGTTTGCATTGACCCCGATTTGAAAAAATCCAGCTTTTCGTATCGAATTTAGAGGAAAAAGAGAAAAAAAATTTGAAACAGTTTTGTGTACGAGTGTATGGACTCGTGATTCTAGCAATCGTTTAGTAAGAGTCCCATCATTTACAATGGCTGAACCAAAGATGACACTTAAGGATAGATTTTACCCTACTAGGGCAGCACAACCTTCATGTATTCAATTGCCGGCTGCCACAGGCAACAACTATGAATTGAAAACTCAATTCATTACAATGCTTCCTCATTTTCATGGGTTATCTTCATAGGATGGATACTTGTTCCTTCGTGAGTATGAGGAGGTGTGTGCCCTCATTAAAATGCAACAGCTCAGTGATGATGCTGTCAAATTGAGGTGCATCACTTTTTCATTCAAGGATGGAGCTAAAAAATGGCTTTTTGGTCTTCCCACAAATTCCATTACATCCTGGGAAAAATTTACTGTGTTATTCCTTAAAAAAAATTTTCCTCTTCACAAGACAAATAAACTTCGAGGGGATATAATGCGGTTTAAACAAGAGTCAAATGAGTCTTTTTCAAGACTCATGGAAAGGTTCCAAGGTCTACTCCAAGAGTGCCCTCACCATGGTATTGAAATATGGCAGCTTTGTCAAATTATTTACGAGGGGATAGACTTTCTTACCAAGTAAATGCTTGAGTCTATGTGTCCTCAAGGATTCACTTCCTATGAGGATGCTAACGATGCTTGGAACTTTTTGGCCGATCTCGCCGAAAAAATAAGAGAGTGGGAGTCTGTGCAGGAGACAGATCACACCCAAAAAGGTAAAGGTTACTTTGTTGATGGCATAGTAGCTAAAGAGGCACACTTAGATAGCCTTATCAAAAGGATAGAAGCTTTAGTTCCTAAAGACCCTATCCAAAACCAAGTCCTAATGTGCAACTAGTGTCAAACTCCTGGACACACAGTAGAGGAATGCCCTTCATAGGAAAATGCTCAGAATGCTAATGTAAGTGCACTTTACAATCGGTATAGTAACACCTACAATCCAGGATGGAGAAATCACCCAAATTTTTCTTGGAACCAAGGGAACCGTGTGGACCCATCCCAATTTCCAAATCAAGGTCCTCCTAGTCAAACCAGGCCATATGCTCCCCCTAGACCCAATTTTTTTCCCCAAGGTAATTTTCAGCAACCCCCTGGATTTTCTAACACGGGTGAGCCGGCCAGACTCCGTGAGTTGGAGAAGAATGTGGCAGCTTTAATGGCCGGGCATACCAGTATGGAGAGGACACTTACCCAATTGGTTACCCTAATATGTGAAAAGAACAAGAGTATTCTGCCCAGCCAACCAGAAACCAACCCACGCCATCACCCACAACTAAATAGGTCAAACCCTCAAGTGAATGGCATAGATAATCAATCAGGGTCTTCCAAACAATGCAATGCAGTCTTTGCATTACGGAGTGGCCAAGAGTACTTACGGGATGAAGCACCAAAGAACAAACCCACAGTTGTTCCCGTTAATGTTCCCCAATCTGAGGCAGCTACTGAGCCTCTTTCTTCAGGTTCGTCTGATGTACCTAAAAGACCCAAAGAGACTGTCCCGGACAGAGTTTTTACTCCACCAGCCCCATTCCCTAATAGGTTGGTAAACCAAAAGAAGACTGCTTTAGTTGATAAAATTTTAGAGGACTTCAAATAGGTAGAATTGAATATCCCACTTTTGCAATTGACCAAATTCCTATTTATGCAAAAGTCCTTAAAGACTTATGCACACAAAAGAGTAGTCAAATTCCTAAAAAGGTATTCTTGGCTGCACATTTAAGTTCCCTTCTGAACCATATTGTGGCAGCCAAATACAAGGACCCTGGCTATCCTACCATCTCTTGCATCATAGGCAACACTTTTATTGATCATGCTCTGCTAGACTTAGGTGCAAGTGTGAATCTTCTACCTTACCATGTTTACCAACAATTAGGATTGGAAAAGTTGAAACCAACATCCATCTCACTTCAACTAGCTGATCGCTCTGTAAAAACTCCTAAAGGAATGGTAGAGGATGTTTTGTTAAAGGTAGGAGAATTTCTTTTTCCTGTAAATTTTATTGTTTTAGAAATACATCCTGTCCCCAATAGGGATCAAATCCCTATCATTTTAGGGAGACCGTTTCTGGCTACAAGCAATGCACTGATAAATTGCAGGAACAGTCTCATGAAACTGTCATTTGGTAACCAAACTGTTGATTTAAATGTATTTAGGCTGGGTAAGCAATCGAATGAGGAAGTACATATGCTCCAAGAATTCTCTGACCATGTAGAGACCACTTTTGACAATGACTTTGACTCAGAATTCTTGCAGTGTATGGAAGCGTTGGGAGGAGTAGCGGATACTTTCTCATCAGAGGCATGGATTATCCACACACCTGTGGAACCTCTAGGAACTCTATCCACTTCCATTCTCAAGCCCTCAATGGTTGAACCACCTAGCTTAGAATTAAAGGAGTTACCATCCACTCTGAAGTATGCCTTCCTAGGACCTGACCAGACTCTTCCTGTTATTATTGCATC
Source organism: Protea cynaroides (assembly GCA_028583415.1). NCBI lineage: Eukaryota > Viridiplantae > Streptophyta > Magnoliopsida > Proteales > Proteaceae > Protea > Protea cynaroides. The sequence goes on along the minus strand of CM053273.1, from coordinate 53,496,381 downwards.
TGATTTTACTTCTAATCAGGAAGAAGAGTTAGTCAAACTCTTACAAAATCATAAGGAAGCCTTTTTTGGACTGTGGCTGACATCAAAGGTATTAGTCCGTCTATTGCTCAGCATCATATACACCTTATGGAAGATATTAACCCCTCAAGGGAACCTCAGAGACGGGCAAATACTGTGATGAAGGAAGCTATTAAGAAAGAGATTCTAAAGTGCTTAGCTCATGGGATCATATATCCCATATCTGATAGTGAGTGGGTAAGTCCGGTACATGTGGTACCAAAGAAGTCAGGAGTCATTGTAGTTGCTAATGCTGACAACGAATTGATTCCAACCCGTATCCAAACAGGATGGAGAGTCTGCATAGACTACAGAAAGCTGAATAGGACAACGTGGAAGGATCATTTCCCTTTGCCTTTCATTGACCAAATGTTAGAGAGGTTGGCCGAACATGATTATTATTTCTTCTTAGATGGATACTCCGGTTACAATCAAATCCCCATTGCCTTATATGACCAACACAAGACCACTTTCACATGCCCTTACGGAACCTATCCTTACCGGCGCATGCCTTTTGGGCTAAGCAATGCCTCTGCCACTTTTCAAAGGTGCATGATGAGCATATTCTCAGATATGGTAGAATAATATTTAGAAGTATTCATGGATGATTTTTCTGTGCATGGGTCTACTTTTTTCTGATTTCCTACACCATCTTTCCTTAGTTCTTGTCATATGTATGGAGAAAGATTTAGTTTTAAATTGGGAGAAATGCCACTTCATGGTAAAACAGGGCATAGTGTTGGGTTACATCATTTCGAAAGATGGGATCATGGTTGACAGAGCCAAAGTAGAATTGATTGAAAAGCTACATGTTCCCAAATTTATTAAGGACATTCGCTCCTTTCTAGGGCATGCCGATTTCTATCGGAGGTTCATTAAAGATTTTAGTCAAATTGCTCATCCTCTTACCTCTTTGCTTTCTAAAGCCCAGCTCTTTGATTTTAATGATGCCTGTCTTGAGAGTTTTAATCAACTCAAAAAGATTTTGACCACTGCCCCCGTTATTCAAGCACCCATATGGATAGAACCCTTTGAGCTTATGTGTGATGCTTCTGATTTTGCATTAGGAGCTGTCCTTGGGCAACGGATCAATAAGTTACGCCATGTAATTTTTTATGCAAGTAGGACTTTAAACGATGCATAGCTTAATTACACCACCATTGAAAAGGAATTCTTAGCTGTTGTATTCGCTTTAGAGAAATTTCGTACCTATTTGATAGGATCCCATGTCATTGTGTATACGGATCATGCTGCTCTCAAGCATCTCTTGCAGAAAAAAGATGCCATAGCTCGTCTCATTAGATGGGTTTTGCTTTTACAAGAGTTTGACTTAGAGATTAGGGATAAACTAGGAATAGAAAATATGGTTGCTGACCACTTATCCCGCCTGCCTAATTCTTTGACTGTCGATTCACCAGTCAACGAGTCTTTCCCAGATGAGCAGTTGTTTGCAGTATCTAGTGAGCCTTGGTTCACTGATATTATAAATTACTTGGTAACGGGTGCAACCCCTTCCCATTGGTCCGCCTAGGATAGGTATAGATTCCATTCCCAAGTCAAGAACTATTTTTGGGACGATCCATATCTGTTCAAGACTTGCCCTGATCAGATTATCAGGAGATGTGTACCTGACCATGAACAACAATCTGTGTTGTCTTATTGTCATGATTAGGTGTGTGGTGGCCACTTCGGGTCAAATAAGACTGCAGCCAAGGTTTAACAGTCTGGATTCTAATGGCCTAGTCTTTTTAAGGATGCATTTAATTACTGTAAGGCAGGCCCTTCTTGTCAGTCTTTAGGCCGCATTACCAAGCGGAATATGATGCCACTAAACCCAATTTTGGTGGTTGAAGTTTTTGATGTTTGGGGCATTGATTTTATGGGTCCGTTCCCAAAGTCTTTTGGGAATGAGTATATCTTGTTAGCTGTGGACTACGTGTCCAAATGGATAAAAGTTGTTGCTACTAAGACCAATGACCACAAGGTAGTCATTAAATTTTTAAAGGAGAATATATTCTCCCGATTTGGTACCCCTCGAGCTATCATTAGCGATAGGGGGAAATACTTCTGTAACAAACCATTTGAGGTCCTTGTTCGAAAATATGGTATTACCCATTAATTGGCAACCCCTTACCACCCTCAGACTAGTGGACAGGTTGAAGTGTCCAATCGACAAATCAAACAAATTTTAGAAAAAACTGTCAATCCTACTCGTAAGGATTGGTCCATTCTCCTCAAAGATGCTTTCTGGGCTTATAGAACTGCTTTCAAGACCATTCTTGGTCAATCCCCTTACCGTCTGGTGTACGAAAAAGCCTGCCATCTACCAATCAAATTGGAACATCGGGCATTTTAGGCAATTAAGAAATTAAATTTTGATTTGTCAGATGCTAGCACTTATAGAGGACTCCAGCTCTCTGAGTTGGATGAATTGAGAAATGATTCCTATGACAATGCCCGCATCTATAAAGACAAGACTAGGGCTTATGATAACAGACATATCCTTCGGAAGTCTTTTACCCCTGGCGACAAGGTTTTGCTTTATAATTCTTGTTTGCATATTTTTCCTGGTAAACTTAGATCTCGTTGGGAGGGTCCTTATATTGTTCAAAAATTTTTCTCTCATCGGGTGCAATTGAGATTTTAAATCCAGGTACAGGTGCAACCAACAAAGTGAATGGCCAGCATTTGAAGCCATTTTTGGAGCTTCCACATGACTCCACTGAAGAGGTCATGGATCTCCAGGAGCCTTTTTACACTGATCCTTGATTCAGGGGGTTTTTTCTTCCTCTTGTCCTTGTCTTTTATTTTTCATACATTGAGGACAATGAATGATTTAAGTATGGGGGAAGGGTTGAGATGTCATTAAAAAAATGAATTTTGAGCTTTCATTGTAAATTTTAACTTTTTAACTTTGGTTTTTGAAAAGTTAATCACTATTTCTATGGTTTTAACACAAAAGAGGAAAGAGAAAGAGACCTAGGAAACTATCACATACGAAGTAATGAAACCCTATGTGAGGATAGTACTTAGGCTGCATTTTGAGATGGGAATTAAGTTAGAAAATACATCTTACCTCTCCTGAAGGGATGAATATTTTATGGTTATAGTTGGTAATTTCAACCTTTGAATAAAGTTGTGACCTCCTTGTACTATAAAAAAAATCATAATAAGAAAATAATAATATAAGAGTTTTTTTTTGTTCTTGAAACTATACAGGACATTCCGCCTCAAGAGACAAGGTGTCTTGATTGAAATTCCTTGGATACAGCTCTTGTTAAAAAAAAAAAAAAGTACTCTTTAGCATCAATGTCTTTAAAGATATATGCCAAAAGCAAAGCTACATAGTAATATGGGAATGCATAACCACCTGTACTTCTCAAGCCAATTGTAGTGGAGTAGCTTAAAGAGGAAGAAAGAAAAAAAAAAAAATACAAGTGTTGAAAGCTATTCTTGGGTCTTGGTTACCAGTATGTTACAAAGGGTTCACCTTAAGGAGAGATATGTTTGGAAGATATAACAAGGTTTCCTAATTGAGATGCAACCTTAGTGTTTGAATCATATAAGGTAGCAATGTTCAAGCATGGGGGTTTCTATGTTTTCTTGATCCCAAGTTGAGTGTTTTGACTAATAAGATATGTGTGTGCTCTCTTTTCTTAATACCAAAATTAAAGTTTGAAATTTCTATATGAATTTTGTGTGTTTATTCTCTGAAAATACTCGTGAGACACAACTCGTCCACTAGGGGTAACCTAGGGGTTTAAAGGCTTGTTGCATGTGCTAAGTGCAATCGTGATTCCTACGAAAGTGAGTTAGGATTTTATTTTATTTTTATATTTTTCTTTCCTCGAGACTAGGAAAGCTCAAGTGTGGGGAAATCTGATTAACATATTTTATGTGTGAATTTAGGACATAAAATATACATCTCTTATTCTATTTATGATGCTTCTCGGGTATTTAATGTTGATTTTATGTTTGTTGGGTGTAGGTGAAAGAATGAAGAAATTTCAGCTTAAAAATATCATTTTATGAATTTTTGGTGATCCTGTCCAGTTAACTAACCCAGTCAACTTAGCAGCCGGGCATAAGATGAATTTTATGAGGAGAGCCACAAATTTTGTGTATAAGATCAGCCTTGGACCAAGTCAAAGAATAGCCTAATCTCATGTGAGATTCTATTCTCTTGAGAAAATATTCCTTAGTTATTTGGAATCAAATTTACAAGATTGCCATGACATGGAAGAATGGAAAGCTCCAATCGATTATGGAAGTTTTCAAAAAGAGATAATGATGCTAAAGATATGATGAGTTGGTGCAAGATTTTTTTTCTACTCAAGAATCGTCCATATACAATGAACCTACAAGATTGGAATTCGGTTACCAAAATTATCTCCACAAAATCTCTTGTAATTCAATTGTAAAGATTAATTGTGATCTTTACTCTCTTGTATATATATGTGATGCTTAGCAATAGAAAATCATCCAAGAATTCTATTATGAGTTTTTTCTTAGTTTTGAGAATTTATAAGAGAGTTTGAGATTCTTAGTTTTTTTTTTTCAAGTTGTGTTCTTCTTGCTTAAGTTTATTTTTATTTATTTATTTATTTGTTTTTAGTTTTAATTTTAAATTTAGAACTCTGTAGTAGGGTAGATAAATATAGGTTGTATCCCATTACTAATTTAATTTAGGGGAGAAGGCTCCCTTTATAATCGTTTGCACATCTCCTTGGAGTGACAACAAGACGACGAGAAACGACAGAGAAATCTTCTATCGAGATAAGTTTTTCTCACATTCTTTTACTTTTAATTTCGTTTCTTTCTTGCAATAAATCTGTGTTACTTTATGGTTAGTGGTTTCATAAATTTTCGTACTGTTATGAATGGTTATTATTGTTTTTATTTCTTGATTAATTTTTATTAGGGTGTTAATTCAATCATATCCTTTTGGTACGCTTTGCCTTATTTGAGTTAGGATAATAGCGATTCCTCCCTGAGATCGACCCGTTACTGCACGATACCGTGCACTTGCGGTTACATACATATTTAATTCACATCACCTACCTTTTTCGATGTCTTCTTGCACCATTCTTAGATAAGGGTCTGATTTAATAGTGGCCTTCACATCATCTAATATATCAGGTACAATCTTCAATGTTGTGAAAATATTTGAAAACCGATGAATAAACCCTTGGTTGGTTGATCTACCTGGTGCATCTATCACGAACTGCTCATTACCATGATTGAATACTTTTCCTGTAACACACATTGCCGCAGTCGTGTTAATCTCTCCTTGGGGTTTTATCATTGATTTTCTGCTTAGCGCATCAGCAACTACATTAGGTTTCCCTGGATGATACTGAATATCGTAATCATAATCCTTCAATAATTTCAGCCATCTTCTTTGTCTCATGTTCAACTCCTTTTGATTAAAAAGATAAATGAGACTCTTGTGATCTGACTTAATCTAAAATTTCTCTCCATAAAAATAATGTCTCCATATCTTGACAGCATGTACTACTGCTGCTAATTCCAAGTCATGAGTGAGATAGTTCTTTTCATGTGTCTTCAATTGTCTTGAAGCATACGCAACTACTTGTTCTCCTTGCATAAGCACACATCCTAAACCCAACCCAGATGCATCAGTGTACAAGGTAAATGGTTGTCCTGGAATAGTAATAGTTAAGATGGGAGCAGATATCAATCTAGCTTTCAATGTTTGAAAACCTTCTTCACATTTATCAGTCAAAACAAACTTTTCTCCTTTCTTAATCAAACTGGTGAGAGGTACGGCAATTCTGGTGTAATCTTCCACGAATCGTCGGTAATACCTAGCTAGACCTAGGAAACTTCTTATTTCTGCAACACTCTAAGGTGCTTCCCATTCCACAATGGCTTCAATCTTACTAGGATCTACTTTAATTCCCTCAGTGGATGATACTACACGGCTTAAGAAAGCGACCTCATTTAGCCAAAACTCACACTTTGTAAATTTGGCGTAAAACTTCTCTTTTCTTAGTCACTGCAGAGCGGCTTTTAGATTCATGACATGAGTTTCCTTGTCCTTGGAGTAGACCAATATATCATCAATAAACACAATGACTGACGTATCCAATATATCATGGAATACCCGATTCATGAGTTCCATAAAAGTTACGGGTGCGTTAGTTAATCCAAAAGACATGACTAAAAATTCATAATGTCCATATCTTGTTCTAAATGCTATCTTCGGAATATCACCTTCCTTAATCTTCAACTGATGGTATCCTGATCGAAGATCAATCTTGGAGAACACCTTGGCACCTTGCAACTGATCTAACAAGTCATCGATCCGAGACAATGGGTACATATTCTTGATTGTAAGCTTATTCAATTCTCGATAGTCTATACATAGTCGAACACTACCTTCCTTCTTCTTCACAAATAATATCGGCGCATCCCATGGTGATATGCAAGGTCTGATATAACCCTTGTTTAGAATTCCAGTAACTGTACCTTTAGTTCATTCAGTTCAGTAGGAGCTATTCGATAGGGTGCTTTAGATACTGGTGCGGCTCCGGGTATCAGATTTGTAACGAACTCTGTCGCTCGATCGGGTGGTGAGGAATTACATCTAGAAAGTCATGCACAACATCAATATCCTCTATTCATGGTGCTTCCTTGGTGAGGTCAACCACGGATACTAGATACCCAACTCCTTTCTCGAGGCATTTTCTAGCCTTTAATGCAGAGAGGATGAGTTTTCGTTTACGGGGAAGTCTGGTTCCCGTAAAACTAAACTCTGCTCCTTCCTTGTCTTTAAATGTCAGTTTCTTTTCTGCACATAATAGGTTTGCAGAATGCCGATGTAAGACCCGCACGCTACGAACCCGGTCTAACCTTACATTTCGTGTCGTGACCAATCTACATATCATGATCGAGCCAAGTGGACCAAGTGTGTGAAGAAACCGAAGACCCAATAATAAATTTTACTCAAAAATAGTCAAAATGAGGGTAGGGTCGCATGCCTAAACAGGCATGGTCGACCCACCTCGAAAGAAATCCAACCCATGACTTTTTGGTCGTGGGGTTGATTTGTAAGACCCGCACGCCACGAACCCAATTTAACCTTACATTTCGTATCGTGACCAGTCTACATATCATGGTCGAGCCAAGTCAACCAAGTGTGTGAAGAAACCCAAGACCCAATAAGAAATTTTACTCAAAAAAATTCAATATGAGGGTAGGGTCACATGCCTAAACAGGCAGGGTCGACCCCCCCTCAAAAAAGTCCAACCCATGACTTTTTAGTCGTGGGGTCGATTTGTAAGACCCGCATGCCACGAACCCGGTCTAACCTTACATTTTGTGTCGTGACCAGTCTACATATCATGGTCGAGCCCAGTGGACCAAGTGTGTGAAGAAACCCAAGACCCAATAAGAAATTTTACTCAAAAATAGTCAAAATGAGGGTAGGGTCGCATGCCTAAATAGGCAGGGTCGACCCCACCTCAAAAGAAGTCCAGCCCATGATTTTTTTGTTGTGGGGTCGCAGGGGTCTTGGATTGTCCAAGCCCCTCAACGACCCCCTAGCATCGACCCTAGGAAAACAGTAAAAACAATACGAACCAAAAATTAGGAAATTTCCTAATTTCAATTGGGACCTTTCCTGAACTCAATGGGACTTATTTGGGGAGGTTTTCCTCTATAAATAGGATTTCCCTAAGCCTGTTTCACTTCTTTTAAAACCCTAATTGAAAGTGAGAGAAAGAGAAGAGAATGAAGAGAACAAGAGAAGGAAAACTTGAAGAAAAGGCTAAGGAAGAAGAAGAAGCTCAGAGAAATTTTTGAAACTCAGACTACAGAAAGTATGAACTTCAATCCCTATCTGAATTGAAAGCTTAGAATATATTATGATGAAGTAAGGTTAGGAGAAACCCTAATACCATCCATCTATGGATGAAATCCAATGGAAATCATGGAAAACTATGAAAAGTGAGTAACTTGGAGTTTTGAGCCCTAGAACAATCATAGAATGGACTATAAAAGTAAGCCAAAGAACCCAAACATGAAGGAATGGACTGTAGGATGAAAAGGTCAACTCAAACCACGTGCGGTCGCACGTAGGGTCGATTGGGAATTGACCCTACTAGACCACAGGATTGACCCCAAGCTCCCGAGAAGTCCAGGGAAGCTGTGGTCGCATCTAGGGTCGATGGAACATTCGACCCTAGCAATCACCCTATACCCTGAGGTCGCAGAAACCTGAGACCCGTCCTGCGACCCTAGCTTAACAGCAAGCCTAAAATTGTCAGAATGAATTCTAACAAAATCTTTTGACTTGTTAGGTTTTTCTATTAATAAAAAAAATGATTCTTAAAGCTTGAATGAGGATCTACACTCAACCAAAGGTGAGAGAACAAGACCTAAACTAATTGGCTAATAATAAACTATTTTTATTTCTTGAGTCCAATGCCATGATTGATTCTATGTGTGTATGCTTGTAATGTGCATTCAACATGTCATCCAATATTCTTGCTATTAATGTTCATGCATATTTAATTTTATTTTATTTATAACGTGATGATGATGATGATGCTAGGAATAGGCATGTGTGTATGTGTGTGGTTAGTGTGTTTGATGCGAGTGGAGCATCAGGGGGAGGACGTGACATTGTGGTTCAGCCTACTCACTAGACTCTAGCTCTATCTTTACTCAACTCTTGTCCACTGACATCGTCGTATCGCCATTACCTTAGCAGAACTATTACGTCGTAGGGTATCAGGGGGGGTGGTCTCGTACCGTGTAGTCTATGACTTTGCCGGGGGGCTTAGCTCTATCTCTATGGACGTATTGAGGGATGCTGGGGTGAGGCCTTGGGTACACTATTTGACATTAGGATTTGTTAGTTGCGAGCCCAGTTTGCAATCCCTCGCCAGCAGGGGCTTACGTGTTGGTATGGGTAGAGTATCAGGGGAAGTGTGATGTGGTGTGGTCCTAACCACTTTAGCTCTATCTCTATTCCATAGTGGGTGCATGTGGGACGACAATAAACGTTAACCTTTGGGCGGCTTCATACACTTGTGTATAGAGGTGAGGCGGCCACCGAACCTTTCTATAGCAGATTGCAAACTTATATACTAGAGCACAGATATGAATTGAATGCATGCATATGTTTGTTGCATTGTTTTGTTTTCTCACTGAGCTCAAGTTGGAGAGCAGACCATCACGTGCGTAATTCTTTTTAGTTTATGATGTTGCAGGTATTATGATTGAAGATTATGTCAACACGCCAACATATGAACATGTGGCGGCTATAATGAGGAAGCTGTGGAGGACTATTATGATTCGTTAAGCGAGCGTTTCACTGTGGATACGCTTAAAGTTTAATTTTTGTATTTGGATATTTGTAATATGTAGTAAATTATGTTTTGGTTACTTGGAGATAAATAGATATTAAGTATTTATCATGACTAGACCTCAGTTCATTATCTGTAAGCCTTCTGCTATTTACTTTATTACCTCTGATTAATGTGGAATGTGTTTTGGTTTAACAACATGGGATAGCCTATACGAGATCCTGGTTGAACCATTGGTTTATTAAACGGTTCATCACACCATTTTGGTTAGTTCAGAATTGGGGTGTGACAACTTGGTATCAGAGCTCTCAGGCCTTTCCCATGAAACCAAAATACTTCCACTAGAGTCCATGAACTGAGTTAGGATAATTTAAAAGCTTTAATACAAACTCACCATAAGCAACTGTGTTGGTTGAGATCGAACTTAAACAAGACAATAATGTACATATTAAAGGTGGAACCATATATATACACAAACAAAAAGAGAAAATTCAAAACTTATCCTAATAAACGAATAATATAGGGTATGATCTATAGGTTGAGCAGTTATCTAAGTATACAAAGGATATAGTACAGTAGTCAAAACATTGGAATACCGAGTTGATACTCACAAGATGTGAAACTCGATGTATTTGGGAAAGAAGGAAAATGGCTAGTAACGCCTAAGTCCTTGCAATGGTAAAGGGAAAGATCTCAGGCTAAATCCAGCAGAGATAAGAAAATAATGGCCATACATTAAGAATAAGAGTAACTACAAGAAGATTAAGCTATACTCCTGGGTGACGTGGAGACTCAGAGTGAGATCCATTACACGTTGATCCATTACCCACTGATAATTAAGAAGAGGTTGCAACTTGACCCCACCACTATCTGGGTCGAGAACGAGTAGTGAAAACTCATCTGAGCAGATGCTAAATAATGATAATCAGATTAAAACAAATCAAAGGAGGTGAACAACCAGGCCACTCTAGCCAATCACCTGGACTACCAAGTACCTTGGCTACGGTTGTAATAAAATGGCCCTATAAAATACAAGAGCAACAACAAATGAGACCGACTATGCAAGTTGGTATGTAAATCACTACCCAAGTTGTCGATGATACATCAACACCTCCGGATCAAACCAAGTACGGTATTGATTGATAGCAACACTGTACCCCTAACACCTGTTAGCTATAACACAGTGCCTACCATACAGCAAGTCCCAGTAATGTACACCCCAGTGTAGAAGCTTGGTCCACAACAAGAAGTGTATCAAGGTGGTTACCCTTATTAGCCACCGATGTATGGGATAGTTGCATAATGACAAAATGATCCGACCAAGGATTGATGAATATTTTCTGAAGACGAAGCCTTAAACATTTTTAGCAAAGGATCAAATCCATTGTGGCCTTATAAATAGATAGGTTTATATAGGATGCAGTGCATTATTGACTTACTCTTATGATTATAGAGGATGCACATACCAGATTTTAAATTCTCGTATCTTGACAGGATACCTTCTTGATTCAACCTATCAATTGGAGTTATAGATATTGATTTTTTTAGTATTAGTCCTGATTATACCAATCTGAACCACTCTCATGATCGACAACATGAACAGAGATATGAACTGAACGAACAGTGAAATATTTAATCATGTTGAGCGTACACCTTTTGATTTATACCTGATTTATTGATGTACGAAAACTTTTTCCAGATTTATTCCTATAGTGTCTTGACCAATGGCATTATATATACTCAATAAAACCTGTAACCATGAGGTTAAGAGTTGTAAAACCTCTATTTTCATATATTTGGACCACCGTGCAACTTGATGATTTTTTGATGCCGGTTGGATTATCATAGATTTACTCCTGATCTTTAAACCTAATTTCACTAGATAAAGTAAGTGTTCGTCATTATACTAAATTGAAAGAAGGAAATGAATTGCTTTTGGATAAACATTCTGATTCTTACATGTTTCGACATCCATTGAAAAGATGTTTAGTGATAATGGAACTATTGGAAGAAAGACGATTGGATTCAGAGTAAATGCTACAGCCAATGAACCTCAAATGAAGAAATGGAGGATCGGTTTCGAGATTTCTGAATCGATGGATATGGTCATAAAAGCGTACATGAGCAAAAGTGAAAACTATCAAGAGTAACTAAGAAAGAGTAGATAGCACTCATGGAAAGTTAAAGATGGCTATATCGGTATGAATTTTGACAAGGCAGAAGATTCCTAAAGGCATATCTAAGAGGGGATACAAGGATAAAGTCAAAAATCATGGCATTCATAGTATTCAGATTAATACAAGTAATACTGAGTTATGCCCAATGTTAAAGGAAATGATAAAGCAAAGAACAAGACAGTTCGGCAGAATTAATAAAATTTTGAGCATATACCCTAATGCTTAGACTTGGGATATGTAATGAGTAAATAGTCAGAAGATACTTTTCGAGATATATGATAGAATGATAAAAGAATATGTAAGCTATTGAGCTTTTTGGGATATATGAGATTTTAAGCAATAGTCTTTGAAAAACTAAGAGATGAAGGGACTACACAAGCTCTTAAGACCTTATACCAGATTTTGCTAGATCAAGCCCTTTGGCCTAGATGTGGTATTGGATGAGTGTTATGAACAATGTTCGAATCATATAAATAGACAGAATTTGGATGCCACTAAATTGACTTGAGATGGCAGACCTTGACGTCATCTTGGGAACAGACTGGTTGTCTCAACACTCCACAAAGTTGTTATGGGCATAGAAGAGGTTATCATTCAAGAATAAAGATGGAATATAATTTAGTATTATTGGAAGTATGTTGCCTAAGACGTGAAAGTTGATCCTCTCTATGCTAAAAGTGAAGAGATGCTTTGAAGAGAAAGAAGTTGGATATATGGTACCTATGGTATATGTTACCAAAGAAGCACCACAGATGGAAGAAATTGATGTGATGCATTAATTCCTGATGTGGTTCCAGGGACTTACTTGGGTTACTATCTGATCATATGACCGTTCGTCATCGACTTGTTACCAAGGATGATACTTGTGTCAAATGCACCTATAGAGTAATTCCTATGTAGTTAAAGGGATTGAGACTCAACTACGGGAGTTATTAGACAAGGGTTCCAATCGGCTAAGTATTGCATCACGGGGAGCACCAATTCTTAAAGAAGAAGGACGGTAAGGCCAGATTATGTATAGACTATCGAGAATCGAACAAGCTCACGATCAAGAATCGATATCTATCACCTCGGATCGATGACTTGTTTAAACAGTTGCAAAGAGCAAAGGTAATTTCTAAGATTGATCTTCGGTCAAGATATCAACAGCTGGAGAATTAATACAGCGATATTCTAAAAATAGCTTTTAGAATCGGGATTGGACATTATGAGTTCCCGATTATGATGGTTAGATTAACCAATACCCTTACATCTGTTATGGAGCTGATGAACTAGGTGTTTCATGACATGTTGGACACGTCGATCGTTGTTTTCATAGATGATATTTTGGTTTATTCCAAGAATTAAGCAACTCATAAAATAAATCTTGGAGCAGCTTCACAACAACTGAGAAGGGAAAAGCTTTATGCCAAGTCCAAGAAATAGGAGACCTGATTAAACAAAGTGAACTAGTTAGATCACATAGCATCGTAAAAAGGGATAAAAGTGGACCCTATTAAGATTGAACTAATCATATGGTGAGAAGCACCTAAAGTATATTGCGAAGATCAAAAGTTTCTTGGGTTTAGCTGGTTATTACAAATGATTTGTAGAGGACCACTCTAAGATCGCAATACCTCTTACCAAGCTAACCAGGAAGGGAGAGAAGTTTAAATTGGACTGACAAGTGTGAAGAGTATTTCCAGACTCTAAAGCTAGATTGATATCTGCTCCCATCTTGACTATTCCTATTCCAGTACAACCATTTACCTTATACATTGATGCATCTGGATTGGGTTTAGGATGTGTGCTTATGCAAGCAGAAAAAGCGATTGCATATTCTTCAAGAAAACTGAAGGAGCATTAAAAGAATTACCCTACTCATGACTTGGAATTACCGGTGATGAATTATGAAATCAAGACTTGGAGACATTATCTATACGGAGAAGAATTTAGATTTAATGGGAACACAAGAGTTTTATTTATCTCTTCACCAGAAAGAGTTGAACATAAGGATAAAAATAGCTGAAATTGCCAAAGGATTAAGACCATGATACACAGTGTTGCTCAAGGCAGGCTAATGTAGTAGCTAAGGCCTTAAGCAAAAAGAGAATTATGAAGTCCGAGGAAGGAACTAGTATAGATGTTGTCTTATGTTTCACAGCAACAAACTCAGATTGAAAGGAGAGTAACATATAATAGAAACTCGTGATGATCGAATTGAGTGAGAACTTATGGATGAACTTATGGAGCAATAGTTCATCGGCTGCGCTTGTGGCATTAAAGATCATCTCTGAATTGATGGATGAAGTAAAAGTAGAAATTTTGTTAGATTTACATCTAAGAGCGGGGTAAGAAGATTTAGAGAAGGAAAAGCCAAACCTTGACTTACTCCGGATGCGAAAAAGGTCCTATGATACAGAGGATGATTATGTATACCTGAAGTGAAAAATGCTGATCATAAGATATAAGATAATGTTAAAAGCCCATTCTATTTCGTATTGGATACATTCTAGAAGTATAATATATACCAAAACATAAAGAGATTATTTTAGTATAAGGGAATGGAAATAGTTGTGGCTAGATGCATGTTTCAATGTCTGAATTATCAGCAAGTAAAGGCTGAAAGACAAAGACCAATATGGCTTACTACAACAACCATCAGAGCAAGTATGGAAGTGGAACTGCAGCACAGTGAACTATGTCAATGATTTGCCACTGAGTCCCAGATCGGTTGACATGGTTTAGGTGATTGTTGATCGCCTTATGAAGACAGCTCATTCCATTCCTATACGACCTCGGTATGCTTTGGAGCGGCTAACTAAACTATATGTGGATTGAATTTGCTACCAAGCTACTATGTAGATGTCACCTATAAAGCATGGTACGGTAGAAATGTCAAATTCTTTTGTTTTGGAATAAAGTTGGTGAATAAGGAATGGTAAGACCTGAGTCTATTGAAGAAACCTGTCGAGTAGCAGACAAGATCAAAGAAAAGGGCCAAGATAGCTCAAGTTTCCCAGAAGAGACACCAAGACCTCGAGTTCTCCATAAGTGATAAAGTGTTCTTGAAGATATCACTTATGCACGGATTAAAAACAATTCAACGAGAAGGGAAAGTTGTATCCGATATATGTTTTGGACCTCATAAAATTTGGAGAGACGTAGAAAAGTTGTATATCAAATAGCGTTACCTCTGTCCATGTCTAGTGCGCATGACGTATTTGGCGTATCTCTATTGAAGGAGTTTGTTGGAGATCCATATCAAAGGTATTGACCACTGATCCACTGGATTAGATAGGAGATTTAACTATTGAAGTGGTACCAGCCAGTTCACTACTTGGAAGGTACAATATCTCAAAAAAAAAACTGGGATAATTAATATATAAAGATAATCTGGCGAAGACAAGACGTGGAGAAGATTACATGGGAGGAAGAAGATGCAATGCGGAAACAAAAATCCCACCTATTGACTCCGAAGTAAATTCAAATTTTGAGGACAAAATTTATTTTAAGGGTGGTGGAGTTGTAAGACCCTCACACCACGAACCCGGTCTAATCTTACATTTCATATCGTGACCAGTCTACATATCATGGTCGAGCCAAGTGGACCAAGTGTGTGAAGAAACCCAAGACCCAATAAGAAATTTTACTTAAAACATTCAAAATGAGGGTAGGGTTGCATGCCTAAACAGGCAGGGTCGACCCCACCTCAAAAGAAATCCAACCCATGACTTTTTGGTCATGGGGTCGTAGGGGTCTCGGAATGTCCGACCCCCTCACCGACCCCCTAGCATCGACCCAAGGAAAACAGTAAAAACAGCACAAACCAAAAATTAAGAAACTTTTCCGATTTCAATTGGGACCTTTCCTAAACTCAATGGGATTTGTTTTGGGAGGTTTTCCTCTATAAAAAGGACTTCCCTAAGCCTCTTTCACTCCATTTAGAACCCTAATTGAAAGTGAGAGAAAGAGAAGAGAAGGAAAACATGAAGAAAAGGATAAGGAAGAAGAAGAAGCTCAGAGAAATCTTTGAAACTCAGACTTCAAAAGGTATGAACCTCAATCCCTATCTGAATTGAAAGCTTAGAATAGATTATGATGAAGTTAGGTTAGAAGAAACCCTAATACCATCCATCCATGGATGAATTCCAATGGAAATCATGGAAAACTATGAAAAGTGAGTAACTTGGAGTTTTGAGCCATAGAACAATTATAGAATGGACTATAAAAGTAAGCCAAAGGACCCAAACATGAAAGAATGGACTGTAGGATGAAAAGGTTGACTCAAAACACGTACGATCGCACGTAGGGTTGATTGGGAATCAACCCTACCAGACCACAGGATCGACCCCTAGCTCCTGGGAAGTCCAGGGATGCTGTGATCACACCTAGGGTCGAATGAACATCTGACCCTAGCATCGATCCTATACCATGGGGTCGCAGAAACATGCGACCCTACCTGCGACCCGTCTTGTGACCCTAGCTTAACAGCAAGCCTAAAATTGTTAGAATGAATTCTAACTAAAATCAATCGACTTGTTAGGTTTTCCTATTGATATAGAAGTGATTCTTAAAGCATGAAAGAGGATCCACACTCAAGCAAAGGTAAGGGAACAAGACCTAAACTAATTGGCTAATAATAAACTATTTTTATTTCTTGAGTCCAATGCTATGACTAATTCTATGCGCATTCAACATGTCATTCAATATTCCTGCTATTAATGTTCATGCATATTTAATTCTATTTTATTTATAACATAATGATGATGATGATGCTAGGAATAGGCCTGTGAATGTATGTGTGTGGTTAGTGTGCTTGATGCGAGTCGAGCATCAGGGCGAGGACATGACATTATGGTTCAACCTGGTCACCAGACTCTAGCTCTATCTCTACTCAAGTCTTGTCCACTGACATCATCGTATCGCCATTACCTTAGTAGAACTATTACGTCGTAGGGTATTAGGGGAGGTGGTCTTGGACCGTGTAGTCCTCAACTCTGCCGGGGGGCCTTAGCTCTATCTCTATGGATGTATTGAGGGATTTTGGGGTGAGGCCTTGGGTGCACTGTTTGACATTAGGATTGGTTAGTTGCGAGCCAAGTTTGTAAGCCCTCGCCAGCAGGGGCTTACGTGTTGGTATGGGTTGAGTATCAGGAAAGTGTGATGCGGTGTGGTCCTAAGCACTTTAGCTCTATCTCTATTCCATGGTGGGTGCATGTGGGACGATAATAAAAGTTAACCTTTGGACGGCTTCACACACTCGTGTATAGAGGTGAGGCAGCCACTGAACCTTCCTATAGCACATTGCAAACTTATATATTAGACCAGATATATGAATTGAATGCATGCATATGTTTGTTGCATTGTTTTGTTTTCTCACTGAGCTCAAGTTGGAGAGCTGACCCTCACGCGTAAAATTCTTTTTAGTTTCTGATGTTGCAGGTATTATGATTGAAGATTATGTCAACATGCCAACATATGGACATGTGGCGGCTATGATGAGCAAGCTGTGGTGGACTATTATGATTCGTTAAGCGAGTATTTCACTGTGGATACGCTTAAAGTTTAATTTTCATATTTAGATATTTGTAATATGTAGTAAATTATGTTTCGATTACTTGGAGATAAATTGAATATTAAGTATTTATCATGACTAGACATCAAATCATTATCTGTAAGCCTTCTGATATTTACTTTATTACCTCTGATTAATATGGAATGTGTTTTGGTTTAACAACATGGGATAGCCTATACGAGATCCTGGTTGAACTGTTGGTTTATTAAACGGCTCATCACATCATTTTGGTTAGTTCAGAATTGGGGTGTGACAGCTGAGCTAACCAATCCATTCGCAAGATAATGTCAAAGTCTACCTTCTCAAGTTGAATCAAGGTTGCATCCAAAATCTTCTCGCCGATAAGAACTGGACATGGTCCATAACCTTTTTCTAATTCCACTTCTAATCCCATAGGTGATCGTACATGTTATTTGTAGTCAAAAGGCCTGAGGGGTAGATTTAGCTTCTTTCCAAATGTCACAGATGTAAAAGAATGAGTAGCTCCAGAATCAAAAAGTACTCTGGCAGATATGCCATTAATAGGTACGATACCTGTGATTTGTTTTAATTAATTCTACATGCTCACACAAGGTAATACGAAATGAAAGGTTCAGGTCATATCTGTGACCACATCAGGTGATGCGGCAGCATCCTCAGATGTAACTGCATAAACCTTTCCTTGTTGTAGCTGCTTCCTGGGCTTAGGACACAAAGGATATGTTGGCTTGCCATTATATTTCTTAGGCTTCATTTTTAGAAAGCGCTCGATCAGTCGAGAATGGTCCAACTGATACTAATCATAGGCCCCATACATATGTGGTTGATATTGGTAACTGCCTTGGGCTACCTCAAGGTTTTGTACTTGAGCTTGTACAACTGGTGTTTGAGGTGCTTGGGGTACCGTGTTGCTATCCCCTGGTAATGTGCTAGCTTGTCTGGCTGGTATAGGGGTAGTATGTAAAGCTGGAAAAGCCATATGCATAACAGCTTTCATATTGGCTTGCACCTACTGTATTTGCTGCAGCTGTTGTGCTAGGTTCATTACTGCTGTAGCCAAATCTGTAGGTGGGGCTGGCAAGTTTGTAGGATTAGCCTGGCCATTAGCTCCTGAGGGTGCCACATTCTAATCCTCTTGTCCTTCAGGATTTTCATGGCTATCTTCCTCCACAGGTGGTGGTGGTGGAATTGGGGTACGTCCTCGCCCAGCCATTTCCCATTCCGGTGGTGGTAGTGTCTGAAAAATCATAGAACATGTGAGGCAATCATAATATACGTCATTCCCATGTCTAAATCCAACAAATCAATGTAAAATTCCAATTTTCTGAGTCATTCAGTAAAAATAATATATTTTTGATCGTGTGGTCGATGGTGGGGTCGGAATATGTCCGACCACAGGGTATGCGACCACACAAAAGTCTGTCAGCTCACCGTGAGCCTGTGGTCGATCGTGGGGTCGAAATATGTTCGACCACAGGGTCCGACCACACGAGGTATGTCAACTCACCGAGAGCCTGTAGTTGATCGTGTGGTCATAATATGTCCGACCACAGGGTCCGACCACACAAGGTCTGGCAACTCACCGAGAGCCTGTGGTCGATCGTGGGGTCAGTCATGTGGTCGCAGATTTGGTCAAATATTGCGACCACACGACTCCAAATCAGGTTTTTAAACCTGATTTTTGGAGTCATTTCCCAGTTTCCCTTTTTCTCTCAACTCAACTCGCTTCCACTGAATTGCTACAGTGTTAACCACTCGTGCTTGGTGATTTTTTCTTCCATTCACAACCTCCGCTCCATTCCTTCAGGTATGTTCTCTACTGGTCCTCATTTTTCAGCTTTCAAAACTAGGTTTTTCTCTATTTATAGCGTTTTCTTCAAATTAAAATTTTTCTAACCATAAAAATTTGATTTTAATTGGGGGCTTTTGCTATTGGCCACCCAATGGACGAAAGCCCTCAAGAAAATTTGAGTTTCATCGGTTAGTATTTGAGAAATATAAAATTTTCCATTTTTGACCTAATTTTTGAGATTTTTCCAAATTATCGAAATTTATTCAAATTTGATCTTCCTAGTTTAAATTTCTAACTGTATGAGCATTGCAGGATGGTTTGGGACATATGTAAGTCCTCCTGCCCAACTAGTTAGGTGAAAACTGAGGGTTTTGGCCAAATCATGCCGTTATAATGCCAAAATTTTGAGTTTTTGCTCTTTAATTCATATCTTGTCTATTTAGCTGTGTCTTTGCAGATAACATGGCTCGCACCAAAGTTTCCAGAGTTCATGATCATATCCGCTTCCAGTCTAATGAAGCAGAGGATCAGTATGCTCGTTATGAGCGTAAAAAGGTAGAAGGGGGTCATTGTGTAAACTTGGCAAATTTAGCCTTGTTTAATGTAGAGGGTGCTTTTGGTGACATAGATTGGCTCCCCGTGATATTATATGAGGCTTGCACCCATCCTGCTCTGGTGAAGCAGTTTTATTGCAACCTTCAGGTAGTGGGCGATCCAAATGATACACACAGGGATAGAGAGCTCAGGATCACTAGTTATCTTAAAGGGGTGGAGATCTCCTTTAACTGTCAGGAGTTGGCTGATCTTCTGGGTATTTCAAACGACGGCCCCTTGGTATACTGTGCACCCAAGGAACCCCAGTTCCTATCTTTGATGATGCATGCAGAGATTGATCGCCAGCTTCTTAGAGATGATCGCTGGGAGATGAAGGCAATCAACCTACGGTCGGAACCTCGGGTGTACTGCAAGATTATTTAGCACAACCTGATTCCATAGAGTGGGCACTATGAGAAAATTTCCCAGTTGGCCCAGTATCTCTTGTACTGCATCAGCACTAGGCAGCCCATCTGCCTCCAATATATTATCATCAGGACGATGCACCGTACTGCAATACCTGGTCAGATAGGCAACCTGCCCTATGGGCGTTTGATCACTACCCTGCTCACTAGCCTGCATGTCGACTTAGTGGATGAGAGGATTCATGAGATACCTTCTCGTCTGACCTTGACTGGGAGGCCGTCTGCAAGATGGGGATGCGGGATGCGTAGGTCAGTGACGAGGGGAGGAACACTATGGTGCGTCCCCGACTCGGATCGAGATAGCAGACGCTGAGGCAGCAGCAGCAGCATAAGTCCATGGGGGTGATGCTGAGGATGATGATCATATGCTCATGGATGTAGATGCTATACCTCCTCCATCACCATTGCATTTCACTGGAGCTAGCCCTTCTCGGGTTCCTTCTCACTCAACTGGTCCTTCGCACCTACCACCAGATGACGTGATGGGGTTGCTGCGTGAGATAAGGGAGGCCCAGTGTGCGTCTGATCAGTGGATGACCGCTCTGGCAGCTAGTCTCTAGGTGACCCAGACTCAGGTAGCCTAGCTAACTAGAGTGTATGCTGAGGACTATGACCGAGATCGCGAGGCACCTCCTCCTCCAGCACTTTTGGCTCCATGATGCATTTCCTTTAATTTTTTTCTTATACTACAGAGTAACTGTCTAGATTGTGGACCGTACTCTGATTTGGATATATATATATATGGTTTTTATTCGATGTGTATATGAAACTTGTTTCTCATCTTAATAGTGTATTATTCTCTTTCTTAATTTCTGTTTCATACAACACAGGTGCTTATGGTGTGTTCTTATTACAGCTTTTAAATTTTTATCCTAACTGAGTTCACAAACTTTTGTGGAAGTATACCGGTTTAATAAACAGGGCCCGAGAGCTCTGATACCAAGTTGTCACACCCCAATACTGTACCAACCAGAATGATGTGATGAACCGTCTATGATCCAATGGCTCAACCAGGATCTCAAATAGGCTATGTTCTTTTGCTTAAATCAAACACATCCACAACCATAATCAGAGTAAATAAACAATAGCAATAGTCTTTAATACTAATGAACTGAGTATCTAACAATGATAACATAAGTAAAGTATCCAATTATCTCAAAAAAACTAAGACATAAAATAAAATAAATTAATCAATTATATCTTCTGAATAATCCAACTAATAAATGTAATCAAAAACGCAAGAGTTGCACTCGCACGATGAATCATGTGGCTCCATCATAGCTTCAGCATCCATCGCCGCAACATGCCCGTACATTGGAGCATTCATGTAATCTTCTACGGTAGGACCTACATCATCAATTAAAAATATTTGACGTCGAAAGGGTGAGCAGACATCATGGCTCAGTGAGCGAAGAAAACAATGCAACATACATATGCATGCATTCAATTCATATCTTTGCTCTGATTCATAAGTTTACAATGTGCAATAGAAAGGATAGGTGGCCGCCGCACCTCTATACACGAGTGTGTGAAGCCTTCCAATGGATCAAACATCATTGCCATTCCACACGCACCCATCATGGAATAGAGATAGAGCTAAAGTGCCCGGATCAAACACCGCATGACACTTCCCCTGATGCCCTACCCATACCAACACGTAAGCCCTTATTGGAGAGGGCTTGCTAACTAGGCTTGCAACTAACCAATCCTAATGTCAAACAGTGTATCCAAGGCCTCACCCCAGCATCCCTCAATACATCCATAAAGATAGAGCTAAGGCCCCCTGGCAGAGTCAGAGACTACACGGTCCAAGACCACCTCCCTTGATACCCTACGATGTAATAGTTCTGCTAAGGTAATGGTGATTCGACGATGTTAGTGGACAAGACATGAGTAGAAATAGAGCTAGAGTCTGGTGACCAGGATGAACCACAATGTCATGTCCTCCCCCTGATGCCCCACTCGCATCAAGCACACTAACCACACACATACATTCACATGCCTATTCCTAGCATCATTATCATCATCATGTTATGAATAAATTGAATTAAATATGCATGAATAGTAATTACAGGAATATGTTATATGCACAATACACGCATACAAGCATAGAATCATTCATGGCATCAGACTCAATAAATAAAAATAGTTTATTTTTAGCCAATTAGTTTAAGTCTTGCTCCCATACCTTTGATTGATCGTAGATCCTCGTTCAAGCTTTGTAATTCACTTTTAAACCACTTGAAATCCTAACAAATATATAGATTTTAAATTAGAAATAATTTCAATGAGTTTAGACTAATAGAAACTGAGGGGTCACAGGTAGAGCAGCACCTGTGGTCTCAGTTTTTGCGACTACAAGGCGTGGGGGTCGCAGGTTGTGGTCGGACATACTCCAACCACACGTGCGACCTCACTGTCACACCCCAATTCTACACCAACCAGAATGATGTGATCAACCGTCAATAAACCAACGGTCCAACTAAGATCTCGTATAGGCTATCCCCATTTTTGTTAAACCAAAACACATTCCACATTAATCAGAGATTAATAAAGTAAATAGTAAAAGTCTTACAGATAATGAACTGAGGTCTAGTCATGATAAATAATTAATATTCCATTTATCTCTAAGTAACCAAAACATAATTTAATACATCTTACAAATATCAAAATATGAAAGTTAACACTAAGCGTATCCACAGTTGAAACGCTCGTTTAACGTATCGCAATGGTCCTTCACAGCTTGCTCATCATAGCCGCCACCTGTTCATATGTTGGTGTGTCAACATAATCTACAACCGTAATACCTGCAACATCAGAAACTAAAAAAAATTGTACGCACGAGGGTCAGCTCTCCAACTTGAGCTCAGTGAGTAAACAAAATAATGCAATAAATATATGCATGCATTCAATTCATATCTTTGGTCTGGTTCATAAGTTTGCAAGGTTTTATAGAAAGGTTCGGAGGCCGCCTCACGAGATACACGAGTGTGTGAAGCCACTTAATGAATATCGGTATTGCCGATCCACATCCACTCACCATGGAAATAGTGTACCCAATGAGTATCGGCATTGCTGTACCACATGCAGCCATACCAACACGTGAGCCCCTGTTAGCTAGGGCTTGCAAACTGGGCTAGCAACTAACCAATCCTAATGTCAAACAGTATATCCAAGGCCTCACCCCAGCATCCCTCAATACACCCATAGAGATAGAGTTAGGGTCTGGTGACTAGGCTGAATCACAATGTCACGTCCCCCCCTGATGCCCTACGACGTATTAGTTCCGCTAAGGTAATGGCGATACGATGATGTTAGTGGACAAGACTTGAGTAGAGAAAGAGCTAGAGTCTGGTGACTAGGCTGAACCACAATGTCACATCCTCCCCCTGATGCTTCACTCGCATCAAGCACACTAACCACACACATACATTTACATGCCTATTCCTGGCATCATCATCATGTTATAAATAAACAGAATTAAATATGCATGAATAATAATAACAGAAATAGTGGAGGACATGTGATATGCACATTACAATCATACAACACAGAATCATTCATGGTATTGGACTCAATAAATGAAAACAGTTTATTATTAGCCAATTAGTTTAGGTCTTGTTCCGTCACCTGACGCTTGTTTGATAGTTAGTTCCGCGTTACAAGGTCCAAACGTGCTATCACAAGGTCCTACACGATAGGGTTTAGTTAGAATAGGTTTACATTGGTCGGAAACCAACAATGACAAAACACATCTCACAGAGCTGACCGATCACAGTTACTGGTCGCAGCACTGTGGGGAAAACCTATGACCTGTATGGTCGGCCGGTCCCATAGACCAGTCCCCGAGAGGTACTGGTCGTGGTACCGGTCGCATATGGTGCGACCGGTATGGTTCGACCGGTATGTCTTTGGAAGACCATACACTTGGTTCTCACCTTCTGTCGGTCACCCTCTACTGATCCTAGGGTTTCTCCTACACATCTTAGGTCTAAGAATTGAGTTAGAGTTGTTTCCAACTATATTCAAGTCCTAGTTTCGATGATCTTAACCTAGAACTTGAATCTAGGCTTTATCGACTAAATTAAGGTTTGACAGCAACATAGGGTTTGGATCAATACCTCACTTTGAATGGTATTGATCCAACTACAACTAACCATTCTATATTACTTATGGTGGAGGAAGGTTTGAGCACTTACCATTGACTTGCGGTAACTTGTTCTTCGTCGAACGGCAATGTCGGCTCTTCCATTTCCTTCCTAGCTTCTTCTCTTTCTTCAGCCTCTTTCTCCTTTCTAGGGTTTGTGAGGATCATGGAAGAGGTTTTAGGAGGTTTAGAGGGGTTTATATAGGCTAGGTTTAGGTTTAGGAAGCCTCCTAGCATTAGGAAAGTCCTTCGGTTTGAAATTTGGAAAGTGTAACCCACAGAGATCCATTTCCAGATCTTAGTGGTCTACTGCACAGGCTATACCGGTCGACCGGTACCAAGACCGGTAGCATCGACCGGTATGAATTAATTCATACTTAATTCGGTCTGTTTCATACCTGTTTGTCATCCGCTCATCCCGTCTAGCCCGGTGATGATTGGAAGACCTGTTACGACATGAATTCATGGTTTAGATGGGAGTTCATGGAGTGTGGGTCTTACAACTCCCCCACCCTTAAAAGAAATTTCGTCCCCAAAATTTGCATGTAGGTTTCACAACTCCCCCACCCTTAAAATAAATTTTGGCCTCGAAATTTGAACGTACCTTGGTCATCAAAAAGGTTAGGGTATTCTTTTCTCATCCCATTCTCTTCCTCCCAAGTAATTTCTTCTACATTTTGGCTTTTCCAATGCACTTTCACATAGTGGATATCCTTGCTTCGGAGATGTTGTACTTTTTGGCTTGTAAGTATCACAGGTATAACTTCAAACGTCAAGTCCTCTGTCAAGTCTGGTGGGTCTACTGTAAAGATGTGCGATGGATCCCTGACGTATTTCTTCAATAACAAAACATGGAACACATCATGAATGCTTGACATGGATGGTGGTAGAGCTAGTTGATATGCCACATTGCCATGTTTGGCTAGAATCTCATATGGCCCGACATATCTCGGACTTAGCTTTCTTTTCTGTCTGAATTGTTTTAAACACCGCATAGGTGATACCTTCAGGAATACCTGACGAATTCAAGGTCTCTGTGTCGAGTATCTGCATACTGTTTCTAACGATTCTGAGTTGTTCTAACTCTTTCCTTGATGATGTCGACTACTCGATAAGTTTCTTCAATAAATTCTGGTCCAACGATGCTACGTTCTCCAACTTCATTCAAAAACAAAGGAGTTCGACACTTTCTACCATACAATGCTTCATAGGGTGACATCGGTATAGTAGCTTGATAGCTATTGTTATAGGCGAACTCGGTCAATGGTAATTTCTCATCCCATGATTCTTTAAAATAAATTACACAGGCTCGAAGCATGTATTCTAAAATCTGAATGGTACGCTCTGACTATCCGTCTGTCTGAGGATGGAATGCAGTACTGAACTTCAACGTTGTACCCATAGCCTTTTGCAATCCTTTCCAAAACTTTGAAGTAAAGTGTGGGTCTCTGTCGGACCCAATACATTCAGGTACACCATGTAATCTGACAATGCTATCCACATATAACTTGGCTAACCTCTCCTAGGTATACTGTGGTCATTTTGCTATAAAACGAGTTGTCTTAGTCAGACGATCTACAATCACCCAGACTGCGTCAACCACTCAAGGAGTCAATGGTAAATCAATGGCATAGTTCATTGTAAAGTAGTTTCACTTCCATACTGGCTCCGATAGTGGTTGTAGTAAGCCATGTTGGTCCTTGTCTTTCAGCCTTTACATGCTGATAATTTAGTTACTGAAACATGCACTAAGCCACATTTGTTATCATTCCTCTTTACCAGTGCAATCTCTTCAGGTCATGATACATATTGGTACTTCAGGATGTCTTGAATATTGAGTACAATGGGCTCTTATCATTATCCTCTTCATGATATCCGAGTCTTTATCTTCAGGTATTTAGAATCTACCTCTGTATTTGAGTACCATCTCCGCATCCAAAGTAAGTCAGGGTTAGGTTTTTCTTTCTTTAATCTTCTTACCCCGTTCTTAGATATAGATCTAACAAAATTACTACCTCTATCAATTCAGAGATGATCTTTAATGTTGTGAATGCAAGTGAGGAACTATTGCAGCATAAGTTCATCCATAAATTCTTGCTCAATTGGATCATCATGAGTTTCTATTATATGTTACTCTTCTTTCAAATCTGAATATGTTGCTGCGAAACATAAGGCAGCATTTATACTAGGTCCTTCCTTGGACTCCATAATTCCCTTTTTTCTTAAGGCCTTAGCTACTACATTAGCCTTGCTCGGGTGACACTCAATATCACAGTCTAAATCCTTGGACATTTTTAGCTATTTTTATCCACATGTTCAACTCTTTCTGATGAAGAGATAAATAAAACTCTGTGTTCCCATTTAATCTAAATTCTTCTCCGTATAGATAATGCCTCCAAGTCTTGATTGCATAATTCATCACCAGTAATTCCAAGTCATGAGTAGGATAATTCATTTAATGCTCCTTCAGTTTTCTTGAAGCATATGCAATCACTTATTTACCTTGCATCAACCCGCATCCTAGATCCAATCCGAAAGCTTTGATGTATAGGGTAAAAGGTTTCCCTAGTACCGAAACGATCAAGATGGAAGCTGATATCAACCTTGTTTTTAGAGTTTAGAAACATTCTTCACACTTGTCGGTCCAATTAAACTTCTCTCCCTTCCTGGTTAGCTTGGTAAGAGGTATTGTGATCCTAGAGTGGTCCTCCATGAATCGTCTGTAATAACCAGCTAAACCCAAAAAACTTCTGATCTTCGCAATATTCTTTAGGTGTTTCTCACCATAAGATTACTTTTATCTTAATAGGATCCACTTTAATCCCTTTTTATGATGCTACGTGATCTAAGAAGATCACTTTGTTTAATTAGGTCTCATAAGTCTTGGACTTGGCATAAGGCTTTTCCCTTCTCAGTTGTTGTGAAGCTGTTCCAAGATCCGTTGTATGAGTTACTTCATTCTTGGAATAAACCAAAATATCATCTACGAAAACTATGACCAATATGTCCAATATGTCATGAAACACCCAGTTTATTAGCTCCATAAAAGATGTAAGGGCATTGGTTAATCCAACCGTCATAATCGGGAACTCATAATGTCCGATTCTGTTCTAAAAACTATCATTGGAATATCACTGTCCAAATTATTCAGCTGATGATATCCTAACCGAAGATCAATCTTAGAAAATACCTTTGCTCCTTGCAACTGTTTAAACAAGTCATCGATCTGAGGTAGTAGATATCGATTCTTGAATCGTGAGCTTGTTTAGTCCCCGGTAGTCTATACATAATCTGACACTACCGTTGTTCTTCTTCAAAAATTGGAACTCCCCGTGGTGCAATACTTAGCCGATTAGAGCCCTTGTCTAATAACTCCCGTAGTTGAGCCTCAATCCCTTCAACTACATAGGAACTAATCTATAGGTGCCTTTGACATAAGTATCGTCCTTGGAAACAAGTCGATGACGAACTCGGTCGTATGATCAGATGGTAACCCAGGTAAGTCTCCTGGAAACACATTGGAAATTTATACATCACATCAATATCTTCCATCTATGGTGGTTCTTTGGTAACGTATACCACAGATACCATATATCCAACTCCTTTCTCTTCAAAGCATCTCTTCACCTTTAGCATAGAGAGGATGAGCTTTTACTTCTTAGGCAACATGCTTCTAATAAAACTAAATTATATGCCATCTTTATTCTTGAATGATAACCTCTTCTATGCACATAACAACTTTGTAGAGTGTTGAGACAACCAATCTATTCCCAAGATGACGTCAAAGTCTGCCATCTCAAGTCTAATTAGGTTATGTCTAAATTTCATCCATATGATTTGAACATTGTTAATAACACTCATCCAATACAACATCTAATCCAAAAGGGCTTGAACTAACAAAATCTGGTATAAAGGTCTTAAGAGCACAGCTAGCTCCTTAATCTCTTAGTTTTCAAAGCTTATTGCTTAAAATCTCATATATCCCAAAAAAAATCAAAAATCATTAGCTTACACCTTTTTTATCATTGTTGTTCTACCCTGATCTCTCTTTCATATATCTCGAAAAATATCTTCTGACTATTTACTCATTAGATATCACAAGTCTAAGCATTACAGTATATGCTCAAAATTTTATTAATTCTGCCAAACAGTCTTGGTCTTTGCTTAATCATTTCATTTAACATTGGGCATAACTCAGTATTACTTGTACTAATCTGAATACTATCAATGCCATGATTTCTGACTTTATCCTTGTATCCACTCTTAGATTTGCCTTTAGGAATCTTCTGCCTTGTCGAAATTCATACCGATATAGCCATCTTTAACTTTACTTGAGTGCTATCTACTCTTTCCTAGTTACTCTTGATAGTTTTCACTTTTTCTCATGTACTCTTTTATGACCATATCCATCTATTCAGCAATCTCGAAATAGATCCTCTATTTCTTCATCTAAGGTTCCTTGGTTATAGATTTTAATCTGAATTTAATCATCTTACTTCCCATAATTCCTTATTCACTAAACATCTTATCACTGGATGTCGAGAAATGTAAGAATCAGAATGTTTATCCAAAAGTAATTCATTTCCTTCTTTTAATTTATTATAATGACGAACACTTGCTTTATTTAGTGAACTTAGGTTTAAAGGATCAGGAGTAAATCTATGGTAATCCAACCGGCATCAAAAGATCGTTAAGTTACACGGCGGTACAAATACATGGAAAATAGAGGTTCTATAACTCTTAACCTCATGGTTACAGGTTCTATCGAGTATATAATGCCATTGATCAAAGCATTACAAGAAAAAATCTGGAGAAGGTTACATCAATAAATCAGGTATAAATCGAAAGATGTACGCTCAACATGATTACACAATTAATTGTTCATTCAGTTCATATCCCTGTTCATGTTGTCGATCATGAGAGTGGCTTAGGTTGGTATAATCAGGACTAATACTAAAGAAACAATATCTATAACTCCAATTGACAGGTTGAATCAAGAAGGTATCCTATCAAGGCACGATAATTTAAAATCAGGTATGTGCATCCTCTATAATCATAAGAATAAATCAATAATGCACCGCATCCTATATAAACCTATCTATTTATAAGGCCACAATAGATTTGATCCTTTACTGAAAACGTTTGAGGCTTTATCTTCAGGAAACATTCTTCAATCCTTGTCGGATCATTTTGTCATGATGCAGCTATCCCACACATCGATGGCTGATAAAGGTAACCACCTTGATACACTGCTTATTGTGCACCAAGCTTTTGCACTGGGGTGTGTGTTACTGGGACTTGCTGTATGGTAGGCACTAGGTTATAGGTCATAGGTGCTGGGGGTACAGTGTTGATACCAATTAGTATTGTACATGGCCTGACCTGGAGGTGTTGGTATACCATTCAAATTGGATAGTGATTTCCATGGAAACTTGCATAATCGATCTCATCTGTTGTTGCTCTTGTATTTTATTGGGCCAAGTTTATTACAACCGTAGCCGAGGCACTCGGTAGTCCAGGTAGATTAACTGGAGTGGCCTGGTTGTTCACCTCCTTTGATTTGTTCCAATATGATTATCATTATTTAGCATCTACTCAGATGAGTTTTTCTTATCCATTCTCAACCCAGATAGTGGTGGGGTCAAGTTGCAACTTCTGTTTAATGCTTAGTGGGTAACGGATCAGCTTGTGGTAGATCTCACTTAGAGTCTCTACGTCACCCAAGAGTATAGCTTTATCTTCTTGTAGTTACTCTTATTCTTAATGTATGGCCATTATTCTCCTATCTCTGTTGGATTTAGCCCAAGATCTTTTCCTTTACCTTTGCAGGGATTTAGGTGTTACTAGTCATTTTTCTCCTTTCTCTATTATACATCGAGTTTCACATCTTGTGAGTTCCAACTCGGTTTTCCAACTTTTCTGCTTTACAGATGCTTCCTTTTTCTTACTGTACTATATCCTCTGTATACTTAGATAACTTCCCGACTTATAGATCATACCCTATATTATTCGTTTATCAAGATAAGTTTTGAATTTTCTCTTTCTGTTTGTGGATATATATGGTTCCCCCTTTAATATGTACATTATTGTCTTGTTTAAGTTCTACCTCAACCAACACAGGTGCTTATGGTGTGTTTGTATTAAAGCTTATAATTTATCCTAACTCAGTTCACGGACTTTAGTGGAAGTATTCAAGTTTCATGGGAAAGGCCTGAGAGCTCTGATACCAAGTTGTCACACCCCAATTCTGTACCAACCAAAATGGTGTGATGAACCGTCAATAAATCAATGGTTCAACCAGGATCTCATATAGGCTATCCCCATTTTTGTTAAACCAAAACACATTCTACATTAATCAGAGATAATAAAGTAAATAGCAGAAATCTTAAAGATAATGAACTGAGGTCTAGTCATGATAAATAATTAATATTCCATTTATCTCCAAGTAACCAAAACATAATTTAATACATATTACAAATATCCAAATACGAAAGTTAACACTAAGTGTAACCATAGTTGAAACGCTCGCTTAACGTATCGCAATGGTCCTTCACAGCCTGCTCATCATAGTCGCCACCTGTTCATATGTTGGCGTGTTGACATAATCTTCAACCGTAATACCTGCAACATCAAAACTAAAAAGAATTGCACGCGCGAGGGTAAGCTTCCAACTTGAGCTCAGTGAGTAAACAAAACAATGCAACAAACATATGTATGCATTCAATTCATATCTTTGGTCCGGTTCATAAGTTTACAATGTGCTATAGAAATCACCTCTATACACGAGTGTGTGAAGCCGCCCAATGAATATCGGCATTACCGTTCCATATGCACCCACCATGGAAATAGTGTACCCAATGAGTATTGGCATTGCTGTACCACATGCACCCATACCAACACGTAAGCCCCTGTTAGCGAGGGCTTGCAAACAGGGCACGGAACTAACCAATCATAATGTCAAGCAGTGTATTCAGGGCCTCACCCCAGCATCCCTCAATACATCCATAGAGATAGAGCAAGGGTCTGGTGACCAGGCTGAACCACAATGTCACATCCCCCCTGATGACCTACGATGTATTAGTTCCGCTAAGGTAATGGCGATACAACGATGTTAGTGGACAAGACTTGAGTAGAGATAGAGCTAGAGTTTGGTGACCAGGCTGAACTACAATGTCACGTCCTCCCCCTAATGCTCCACTTGCATCAAGCACACTAACCACACACATACATTCACAGGCCTATTCCTAGCATCATCATCATGTTATAAATAAATAGAATTAAATATGCATGAACAATAATAACAGGAATAGTGGATGACATTTGATATGCACATTACAATCATACAACACAGAACCATTCATGGTATTGGACTCAATAAACGAAAACAGTTTATTATTGGCCAATTAGTTTAGGTCTTGTTCCCTCACCTGATGCTTGTTTGATAGTTCGCTCCGCGTTACAAGGTCCAAACGTGCTATCACAAGGTCCTACACGATATAAAGGTTTAGTTAGAATAGATTTACATTGGTCAGAAACCAACAATGACAAAACACATCTCACAGAGCTGACCGATCACAGGTACCGGTCGCAGCACTGTGGGGAAAACCTACGACCGGTATGGTCAGCCGGTCCCCACAGACCAGTCCCCGAGAGGTACCAGTCATGGTACCGGTCGCATATGGTGCGACCGGTATGTCTCCGGAAGACCATACACATGGTTCTCGCCTTCCATCGGTCACCCTCTATTGATCCTAGGGTTTTTTCTATACATCCTCGGTCTAAGCATTGAGTTAGAGTTGTTTCCAACTCCATTCAAGTCCTAGTTTCGATGATCTAAACCTAGAACTTGAATCTAGGGTTTATCGACTAAATTAGGGTTTGACAGCAACATAGGGTTTAGATCAATACCTCGGTTTAGATCAATACCTCGCTTTGCATGGTTTTGATCCAACTACAATTAACCATTCTAGATTACTTATGGTAGAGGAAGGTTTGAGCACTTACCGTTGACTTGTGGTAACTTGTTCTATGTCGAACGGCAATGTTGGCTCTTCCATTTCCTTCCTAGCTTCTTCTCCTTCTTCAGCCTCTTTCTCCTTTCTAGGGTTTGTGAGGATCATGGAAGTGGTTTTAGGAGGTTTAGAGGGGATTATATAGGCTAGGTTTAGGTTTAGGAAGCCTCCTAGCATTAGGAAAGTCCTTCGATTTGAAATTTGGAAAGTGGGACCTGTAGAGATCCGTTTCCAGATCTTAGTGGTCTACTATGCGGGCTATACCGGTCGACCGATACCAAGACTGGTACCATCGACTGGTATGAATTAATTCATACTTAATTCGATCCGTTTCATACCTGTTTGTCATTCGCTCGTCTCGTCTGGCCCGATGATGATTGGAAGACCTGTTATGACATGAATTCAAGGTTTAGATCGGGTTCATGGAGTGTGGGTGTAAGACCGTATCGAACTAACCGGTCTTACCACCTTGTATCTGGTCTACCCATCATGGTCGATCCAAATGGACCAAGTGCGTGAAGGAAATGGTGAAACCAGGTACTAAACTGACCCAAAAATAGTCAAAATGAGGGTAGGGTCACATACCCAGACCAGCAGGGTCGACCCCCCCCCCCTCACATAGAAGTCAGACCCCTGATTTTTCATTGGGGGTCGGATAACTTACGAACCGAGGGTCGATGGGATCTCCGACCCCCTCATCGACCCCCTGTTTGCTGACAAAAACGGCAAATAGGAAACTTTCCAAATGATACAGATATAAAAGAATGAGTAGCTCCTGAATCAAAGAGTACTCTGGCGGGAATGTCATTAATAGGTACGATACCTGTGATTTGTTTTGGTTTAGTCTACATGCTCACATAATTAACACAAAGTGATAAGATTCAGGTCATACTTATGACCACATCAGGCGATGCGGCAGCATCCTCGGATGTAACCGCGTAAACTCTACCTTGTTGTAGTTGCTTCTTGGGCTTAGTACACTCCCTTGCCATATGCCCTACTTAATTGCAGTTAAAGCATCTTACTCCTTCAATGATTTGCTTTTGTTGCAATGGAGCTGCGGGGCTAGTCTTGGCTACAGCATTAAAGCTTTGAGTCCGGAAGGGTTTGAATATCTTGGTGTTCCCTCCGTTGTAAGAATTACCATTAGGCCTTTTTATTCCCCTATTTGGGGCAAATTTGCTCTCTTTCTGGCTCGACTCTATCACTCGAGCAATTTCTGCCGCTTCATTATAGATTTTCTTTTCAAGTCCCATAACATGTTCGTGGATACTTCCCCTAAGTCCCATGATGAACCTTCGGGTCTTGGCATCTTCTACCTGCATACTGACTGGTGTGAACGAAAACAGCTCCTCATAACGTTGTTGGTATGCATCGACAATCATCTGTCCCTGATACAAACTCAGGAACTCCTTCTCCATGGAATCTCTGAAACTCCTAGGAATGTACTTCTCAAAGAATGCCTCCCTATAAATATCCCAAGTCAGTTGGGCATGCTTTGTTAATAAATATGTCCTGGTAGACCTCCACCAATGGTGTGCATCTCCTTTCAGCATAAAGGTGGCACACAACACTTTTTCTTCTTCATTTACTATCATCATCATAAAATTTCTTTCCATTTCGTCAACCCAGTGTGCCGGCCATAAAGGATCTGCTGGCTTACCATTAAATTCTTTGGGCTTCATTTTCAGAAAATGCTCCACCAGTCTGGAGTGGTCTAGTTGTTACGGGACATACGCCCCATACATAGGTGGTTGGTATTGATATCCACCTTTAGCTACCTCAGGATTCTGCACTTGATCCTGCATGATGGGAGTTTGAGGTGCGTGGGGTACTGTGTTACTTCCACCTAGTACCATGCTTGTCTATCCTGCTGGCATTGGTGGTGTCTGTGCAGCTGGAAAAGTTATGCCTATGGCAGCTTGCATAGTAGCTTGTGCCTGTTGCATTTGCTGCAGCTGTTGGGCTAAGTTCATTACGACTGTAGCCAGGTCTGTAGGTGGAGCTGGCAGATTTGTAGGATTTTTCTACCCATTAATTATGGACGGTGTCGTGTTCGTATCCCCTGTGTTTCCGGGTGTGTATGGCTGTTTTCCCCTACAGGTGGTTGTGGTGGGATAGAGTTACGGCTTCGTCTGGTCACTCTGCGTCCAGCCATTATCTGTTCTGATAGTGGGAATGTCTGAAATTCATAGAACACGTGAGGCAATCATTATATACTTCATTTTCATATTTTAAAACAACTAACAAATGAAATTTTCAAAATTTTCAGATCATTCTGTCGAAAATGCTGTATTTTCACTGCAGGGTCGATGGTGGGGGTCGATGGATGTCCGACCCTCAGTCTGCGACCCTGAGGAATCACTGATTCTTTCCCGAGAGCCGGGGGTCGATGAGGGGGTCGAGGATGTCCGACCCAGGGTGCGACCCCTGGTTCTCTGTCAGATTACCGAGAGCCGAGGGTCGATGAGGGGGTCGGATGTCTTGGTCGAATTCTCCGACCCTCGGACCAAAAATCAGATTTTTATTTCCGATTTTGAATCCATTTCTCATTCTTCCTCCTCCTTTCCAACTCGACTCGTCCCTCTGAGTTGGTACAGTGCCAACTCGGACTCTTTGGTGCTTTTTGCTTCCTATTTCGACGTCCACACCTCGTCTACAGGTATGTTCTCTACATTTTCATGTTTTTAGGTTTTCTTAGCTAGGTTTTTGCCCAATTAACTCGTTTTCTTCAAATTAAACTTTTTCCAATCTTAAAAATTCAATTTTTATTGGGGGCTTTTCTTGTTGGTGACTCAAGGAACGAAAGCCCTCAAAAATATTTGAGTTTCGTCGGTTAGTTATCGAGAAACTTGAATTTTCCAATTTTTGCCCTAATTTGTCGAGATTTTTGAATTTCTTGAAATTTCTTCAAATTCGATCTCTTTAAATGAAATTTCCAACTGTATGAGTCTTGCAGGATTGTTTAAAACCCTTATAAGTCCTCCTGCCCACATATATGGGTGAAAAGTGAGGCTTTTGACCAATTTATGTCGTTATACTATTGAAATTTTTGGGTTTTTCACTTTACTAACCCAATATCTGTTTCTCTTTATTTTTTGCTAATACTATGGCTCGTACCAAATTACCCAGGGTTCATGACCCAGTCCGCTTCCGTTATAACGAGGCGGAGACACAGTATGCCCGCTATTCCCGTAAGAAGGTAGAGGGAGGTCGCCGGGTAGACTTGGCTAGCCTAGCATTGTTCGACGTAGAGAGGGCTTTTGGTGACATGGGTTGGCTTCCTATGATCACCTATGATGCCTGCACTCGGCTGGACTTAGTTAGACAGTTCTACTGTAATCTCCAGGTGGTGGGAGATTACAATGATACAGAGAGGGGCAGAGAGCTTCGGATCACCAGTTATGTCATGGGGGTCGAGATTTCATTCGATTATCGGCAGCTAGCCGACTTGTTGGGCATTTCTTATGATGGCCCCTTGGTGTTCTGCACTCCTGGAGAGCCCTAGTTCTTTTCATTGGAGATGAAAGCTGAGATTGACCGCCAGATCATCAGAGAGGATCACTAGGAGATGAAAGCGATCT
This sequence comes from Protea cynaroides, assembly GCA_028583415.1. Taxonomy (NCBI): domain Eukaryota; kingdom Viridiplantae; phylum Streptophyta; class Magnoliopsida; order Proteales; family Proteaceae; genus Protea; species Protea cynaroides. The sequence continues at coordinate 53,460,722 of CM053273.1, read as the reverse complement.
ATCTTCGTCCAGAGCCTCGGGTGTACTGCAAGATTATCCAACACAACTTGATACCTCAGAGTGGGCATTACGAGAGGGTCTCCCAGTTGACCCAGTATCTACTGTACTGTATATGCACTAGGCCGACCGTCTGCCTTCCTTACATCATCATGCGGACGATGATCAGCGCTACGTTGCCCAGTCATACTGGCAACCTGCCATATGGATGCATGATATCTATGCTGCTTACCCGCCTGGGTGTTGACATGGTGGATGAGAGGATTTAGGAGAAATACTTCTCATCACCTTTGGATTGGGAGGTCATCTGCAAGTTGGGCATGCGGGATGCCTAGGTCAGCGACGAGGAGAGGAACGCTCTGGTGCGTCCATGTACTCAAGTGGAGATGGCTGAGGCTGAGGCAGCAGTAGCAGCTGCTGGAGCAGGGATTCATGGGGGTGATGACGATCGTCTGTACATGGATGTGGATGCCATACCTCCTCCATCACCTACTCATGCTATAGGAGCTGGTCCTTCTTATTTAGCTGGTCCTTTGTATGCCGCTGGTCCATCGTATGCACCTTCTGATGACATGATGGGGATATTGCATGAGATACGAGAGGCTCAGCTCATGTCTGATTTGAGGATGGGAGAGCTTCTAGAGGCTCAGCGTTTGTCGGATCAGCGGGTGGGAGAGCTTAGGGATGCTCAACGCGTGACTGACCAGCGGGTGGCTGATCTCACAGCTAGTCTCTAGACGACCCAGACTCAGATAGCTTGGTTGACTAAAGTCTATGCTGAGGACTATGATAGAGACCGTGAGGCACCGCCTCCCCCATCACCTCCAGCTTCTTGATGTATTTCTTTTATCTTTATTTTTGTACTTCAGAGTAACTATCCGGGTTTTGGACTGTACTCTGCTTTAGTAATATATATACGTTTGTTCTTCTTTTGGTTGTATATAAATTTGTTTCTTATTTAATAGATGCATTATTCTCTTTCAATTTTGTCTCAAACAACACAGATCCTTATGGTGTATTATTATTACATCTTTTAATTTTTATCCTATCTCAGTCCATGAACTTTTATGGAAGTATACTAGTTTTATAGACAGGGCTTGAGAGCTCTGATACCAAGTTGTCACACCCCAATTCTGCACCATTCAGAACGGTGTGATGAACCGCTAATAAACCACTGTTCAACCAGGATCTCTAATAGGCTATGTCCATTGAAAATAAAACCATACACATCCACAACCATAATCAGAATAAATACACAATAGCGAAAGTCTTAATGATAAATGAACTGAGGAATCTAAATGTGATAATCAATAATAAAATATCAATTTATGTTGTATTAACCGAGACATAAGTAAATAAAATATCAAATTACATTTCCTTAATAATTCAAATAAAATATAATTGAAAACGCATGCGTTGCACTCGCATGAAGAGTCATGCGTTTGCATGAAGTCTTCAACTTCCATCGCAGCGACGTGCCCGTACACAGAAGTATTCATATAGTCTTCAACCATGGTACCTGCATCATCAACTAAAAATATTCGACGTCGAAAGGGTGACCACACATCACGGCTTAGTGAGCAAACAAAACAATGCAACAAAACATATGCAAACAATCAATTCTTATCTGTGGTATGGTTTATAAGTTTGCAATGTGCTATAGAAAGGTTCGGTGGCTGCCTCACCTCTATACACGAGTGTGTAAAGTCACCCAATGAAAACGGAACTGTCGTCCCACATGCACCAACCATGGACAATATACACCCCATGATAACGGCATGGTTGTACCTGTTGCCCATACCAAGACATAAACCCCTATTGGCGAGGGCTTGCAAACTGGGCTCGCAACTAACCAATCCTAATGTCAAATAGTGTATCCAAGGCCTCATCCCAGCATCCCTCAATACATCCATAGAAATAGAGCTAAGGCCCCCCGGCAGAGTCGAAAACTACACGGTCTGAGACCACCTCCCTTGATACTCTACGATGTAATAGTTCTACTAAGGTAATGGCGATACGACGATGTCAGTGGACATGATTTGAGTAGAACCATGTTATAATATACACCCCATGAAAATGGCATAGCTGTACCGGTTGATACCATCCCCTACCCGCACCATATACACTAACCACACACATACATTCACATGCCTATTTATAGCATCATCATCATCAACATGTTATAAATAAACATAATTAAATATGCATGAAAAGTAATAACAGGATGAAAAATGAAATGCACATACAAGCATACACACATAGAATCTGTCATGGTATTGGACTCAAGCAATAAAAACAGTTTATTATTAGCCAATTAGTTTAGGTCTTGTTCCCTCACCTTTGCTTGAGTGTTGATCCTCTTTCAAGCTTTAAAACCACTTTTATATCAATAGGAAAACCTAACAAGTTGATAGATTTTGGTTAGAAGTCATTCTGACAAGTTTAGGCATGTTTTTAAGCACGGGTCGCAGGGTGGGTCGCAGGTAGGGTAGCAGTCTACATTGACCCCCAGGGTAGGGTCGATGCTAGGGTCGGATGTTTCATCGATCCTGGGTGCGACCACCCCTATTCTGGACTTCCCAAATACTGGGGGTCGATCCTGTGGTCTGGTAGGGTCGATTCCCAATCGACCCCACGTGCGACCCCCCGTGGGTTGAGTCGATATTTTCATTCTTCAGACCATTCTTTCACGTTTGGGTCCTATGGCTTACTTCCACAATCCATTCTAGGCTTGTTCTATAGCTTAGAACACTAGGTTTCTTCCTTACATTGTCTACCATGATTTCTCCATGGTTTTCATCGAAATCTTCCCATGGGTGTATGATTTGGGTTTCTCCTAGACCATACTCTCTTCATGAACTATTCTAAGGCCTTAGACTATCATGTAGAAAGCTTGCCCATACCTTAGGTTTGCTGAGATTCAGAGATTTCTCTGAATTCTTCAATTAGGTCTTCTTCTCCAACTTTCCTTCTCTTATTCTTCTCTTTTCTTTCTCTTACTCTCAATTAGTGTTTTAAAAGGAGTAAAAGAGACTTAGGGACGTCCTATTTATAGAGTAGAATCTCCAAAAATAAGTCCCATTGAGATTAGGAAGGAATCTCATTGAAATTTGGAAAGTTTCCTATTTGCGATTTCTGTCGGCAAACAAGGGGTCGATGAGGGGGTTGGAGATCCCGTCGACCCTCAGTTCCTAAGTTGTCCGACCCCGAGTGAAAAATCAGGGGTCTGACTTCTATGTGAGGGGGGGTCAGCCCTGCTGGTTTGGATATGCAACCCTACCCTCATTTTGACTGTTTTTGGGTCAGTTTAGTACCTGGTTTCGCCATTTCCTTCACGCACTTGGTCCATTTGGCTCGACCATGATGGGTAGACCTGATATAAGGTGGTAAGACAGGTTAGTTCGATACGGGTCTGTCTGAGGATGAAAAAAAGCTAAATCTACCCCTTAAATCCTTAGACTACAAATTACTTGTACAATCACCTATGGGATTAGAAGTGGAGTTAGAAAAAGATTATGGACCATGTCTAGTTCTTATTGATGAAAAGACTTTGGATGCAACCTTGATCCAACTTTTGATGGCAGACTTTGACGTCATCTTGGGAATGGACTGGTTAGCTCGACATTCTACAAACCTATTATGTGCCAAAAAAAAGCTGACATTTAAAGACAAAGAAGGAGCCGAGTTCAGTTTTTTGGGAACTAAACTTCCACATAAACAAAAGCTCATACTCTATGCATTAAAGGCTAGGAAGTGCCTTGGGAAAGGAGCAGTTGGGTATTTAGTATCTGTGGCCGATATTACCAAAAAAGCATTACGAATGGAGGATATTGATGTCGTGCGTGACTATCCAGTTGTATTTCCTGAAGAGCTACCAAGATTACCACCCGACCGCGCTATAGATTTTGTTATAGATCTGATACCCGGAGCCGCACCAATATCTAAAGCACTTTATAGAATGGCTCTTATTGAATTTAAGGAACTAAAAGTACAACTACAAGAACTTTTGGACAAGGGTTACATCCGACCTAGCATATCACCATGGGGAGCGCTACTATTATTCATGAAGAAGAAGGACGGTAGCGTTCGATTGTGTATAGACTACCGAGAACTAAATAAACTAACAATCAAGAATCGGTATCCATTGCCTCAGATCGATGACTTGTTCGATCAGTTACAAGGTGCCAAAGTGTTCTCCAAGATCGATCTTCGATCAGGCTATCATTAGTTGAAGATTAAGGACGGTGATATCCCCAAGACGGCATTCAGGACGAGATATGGACATTATGAATTTTTGGTCATGTCTTTCGGATTGACGAATGCACCAACAACCTTTATGGAACTTATGAATCGGGTATTCCATGATATGTTGGATACGTCAGTTATTGTATTCATTGATGATATATTGGTCTACTCCAAAGACGAGGAAACTCCAATTAAGAATCTAAACGCCACACTGCAGCAATTACGGAAGGAGAAGCTCTACGCCAAATTTTCAAAGTGTGAGTTTTGGCTAAGAGAAGTCGAATTTCTAGGCCATGTTGTATCCGCTGAAGGAATTAAAGTGGATCCTAGCAAGATCGAGGCTATTGTAAAGTGGGAAGGACCAAAGAGCATTGCAGAAATTAGAAGTTTCTTAGGTCTAGCTGGGTATTATCGATGATTTGTGGAAGACTATTCCCGAATTGCCGTACCTCTTACCAGTTTGACTAAGAAGGGCAAAAAGTTTGTGTGGACTGATAAATGTGAGAAGAGTTTCCAAACATTGAAGGCTAGATTGGTATCAACTCCAATCTTGACCATTCCAATTCCAGGACAGCCATTTATTTTGTACACCGATGCATTAGGACTGGGATTAAGATGTGTACTTATGCAAGGAGAACAAGTAATTCCTTATGCCTCAAGACAATTGAAGACACATGAGAAGAACTATCCGCTCATGATTTGGAATTAGTGGCAGTAGTACATGCTGTCAAAATATGGAGACAATACTTGTACGGAGAGAAATTTCAGATTAAATCAGACAATAAGAGTCTTACTTACCTCTTTAATCAGAAGGAGTTGAATATGAGACAAAGAAGATGGTTGGAACTATTGAAAGACTATGATTGTGATATCCAGTATCATCCGGGAAAAGCTAATGTGGTTGCGGACGCACTGAGTAGAAAGGAAATGATGAAATCTCCAAAAGAGGTTAGCACCACTACTGCACTGTGTACTACCTGAAGAGTGTTCAATTACGTAACGAACATTTTGTGATAGATGTACCGGGTGAATCAACCAACCAAAGGTTTATCCATCAGTTTGTAAATATGTTCGCCACCTTGAAGATTTTACCCGATATACTTGATGAAGTGAAAACAGTGATTAAATCAGATCCTTATCTAAGAACGGTACAAGGAGACATCAAAAAAGGTAATACTACTCTTGAGTTCTCCATAGATGATGAAAGGGTACTGAAGTTCAAAGGAAAAATATGTGTACCTGAAACAGAAAGTTTAGACATTAGACACCGACTAATGAAGGAAGCTCATACCACCGCCTATTCGATACACCCTGGAAGTACAAAGATGTATGATGACCTAAAGAAATTATATTGGTGGAGGGGAATGAAAGCAGATATAGCCAAGTTCGTGTCTCAATGCCTAAATTTCCAGAAGGTGAAAGCTGAATGACAAAGACCGGTAAGACTGTTACAACCGTTACCAAAACCAGCATGGAAATGGGACTGCATCACTATGGACTTCGTCATAGGGTTACCATTGACTCCCCGAGTAGTTGACGCAGTTTGGGTGATTGTAGACCGACTGACAAAAATGGCTCGATTTATAGCTATACAACCTCAGTATACACTGGAGAGGTTAGCTAAGTTGTATGTGGATAATATTGTAAGATTACACGGTGTACCTGAAAGCATTGTGTCCGACAAAGATCCACGATTTACTTCAAAGTTTTGGGAAGGATTACAGAAGGCCATGGGTACAACATTGAAGTTCAGTACTACATTCCATCCCCAGACAGACGGACAGTCGAAGCGCACCATTCAGATTCTAGAAGACATGCTCCGAGCTTGTGTAATTGATTTCAAAGGATCATGGGATGAAAAGTTACCACTGATTGAGTTCGCTTACAACAATAGCTATCAGACTACTATACAGATGTCACCTTATGAAGCACTATATGGCAGGAAGTGTCGAACTCCTTTGTTTTGGAACGAAGTTAGAGAACGTAGTATTGTTAAACCAGAATTTGATGAAGGGACTTGCCAAGTAGTCGACATTATCAAGGAAAGAGTAAGAACGGCTCAAAATCATCAGAAACAATATGCAGATACTAGATGCCGAGACCTTGAATTCGTCGTAGGAGATAAGGTATTCCTCAAAGTGTCACCTATGCGAGGTTTGAAACGGTTCTGACAGAAAGGGAAATTAAGTCCGAGATATGTCGGACCTTATGAGATTATAGAAAAACGTAGAAGTGGATTATCAGCTAGCGCTGCCACCATCTATGTCAAGTGTGCATGACGTATTTCACATCTCCTTATTGAAGAAGTATGTCAGAGACCCAACGCACGTATTGATAGTAGATCTATTGGATTTGACTGAGGATTTGACGTTTGAAGTAGCACCAACTGAATCACCAGCCAAAAGGTGCAACGACTATGCAACCTTGACATTTATTATGTTAAGGTTACTTGGAGAGGCAGGGATATAGAAGAAATCACATGGGAAGAAGAGAATACTATGCGAAAGCAATACCCTCATCTATTCGACTCGGAAGGTATGAACAATTTCAAGGATGAAATTTTTGTAAGTAGGGGGAGTTGTAAGACCCGTATCAAACTAACCAGTCTTACCACCTTGTATCAGGTCTACCCATCATGGTCGAGCAAAATGGAACAAGTGCTTGAAGGAAATGGTGAAACCAGGTACTAAACTGACCCAAAACAGTCAAAATGAGGGTAGGGTCGCATACCCAGACCAGCAGGGTCGACCCCCTTCACATAAAAGTCAGACCCCTGATTTTTTACTGGGGGTCGGACAACTTAGGAACTGAGGGTCAACAAGATCTCCGACCCCCTCATCAACCCCTTGTTTGCAGACAGAGACCGCAAATAGAAAACTTTCCAAATTTCAACGGGATTCCTTCCTAATCTCAATGGGAATTATTTTTGGAGATTCTACTCTATAAATAGGACGTCCCTAAGCCTCTTTCACTCCTTTTGAAACCTTAATTGAGAGTGAGAGAAAGAGAAAAGACGAAGAAGAAAAGAAAAGTTGGAGAAGATGACCTAATTGAAGAATTCAGAGAAATCTCTGAATCTCAGCAAACCTAAGGTGTCGACAAGCTTTCTACTTGATAGTCTAAGACATTAGAATAGTTCATGAAGAGAGTATGGTCTAGGAGAAACCCAATTCATACACCAATGGAAAGATTTCGATGAAAACCATGGAGAAATCATGGTAGACAAGGTAAGGAAGAAACCTAGTGTTCTAAGCCATAGAACAAGCCTATAATGGATTGTGGAAGTAAGCCAAAGGACCCAAACGTGAAAGAATAGTCTAAAAAATGAAAATCTTGACTCAACCCATGGGGGGTCGCACGTGGGGTCGATTGGGAATCGACCCTACAAGACCACAGGATCGACCACTAGTATTCGGGAAGTCCAGAATAAAGGTGGTCACACCCAGGGTTGATGGAACATCTGACTCTGGCATCGACCCTAACCTGGGGGTCGATGTAGATTGCTACCCTACCTGCGACCCACCCGGCGACCCGTGCTTAAAAATAAGCCTAAACTTGTCGGAATGACTTTTAACCAAAATCTATCAACTTGTTAGGTTTTTCTATTGATATAAAAGTGGTTTTAAAGCTTGAAAGAGGATCAACACTCAAGCAAAGGTGAGGGAACAAGACCTAAACTAATTAGCTAATAATAAACTATTTTTATTGCTTGAGTCCAATACCATGACTGATTCTATGCGTGTATGCTTGTATGTGCATTTCATATGTCATCCAATATTCCTGCTATTACTGTTCATGCATATTCAATTCTGTTTATTTATAATATGATGATGATGATGATGCTAGGAATAGGCATGTGAATGTATGTGTGTGGTTAGTGTATATGGTGCGGGTAGGGGATGGTATCAACTAGTATAGCCATGCCATTTTCATGGGGTGTATATTGTGCCATGGTTCTACTCAAGTCATGTCCACTGACATCGTCGTATCGCCATTACCTTTGCAGAACTATTACGTCATAGAGTATCAAGGGAGGTGGTCTCGAACCATGTAGTCTTTGACTCTGCCAGGGGGCCGTAGCAAAATCTCTACGGATGTATTGAGGGATGCTGGGGTGAGGCCTTGGATACACTGTTTGACATTAGGATTGGTTAGTTGCGAGCCCAGTTTGCAAGCCCTCGCCAGTAAGGGTTTACGTGTTGGTACATGCCGTTTTATGGGGTGTATATTGTCCATGGTGGGTGCATGTGGGACGACAGTGCCGTTTTCATTGGGCTGCTTCACACACTCGTGTATAGAGGTGAGGCGGCCACCGAACCTTTCTATAGCACATTGCAAACTTACAATCCGGACCACAGATAGGATTTGATTGCATGCATATGTTTTGTTGCATTGTTTTGTTTGCTCACTGAGCCGTGATATGTGCTCACCCTTTCGACGTCGAATATTTTTAGTTGGTAATGCAGGTACCATGGTTGAAGACTATATGAATACTTCTGTGTACAGGCACATCACTGCGATGGAAGCTGAAGACATTGTGGAAACGCATCACTCTTCATGCGAGTGCAACGCATGCGTTTTCGATTATATTTTATTTAAAATATTAAAGAAATGTAATTTGATATTTTATTTACTTATGTCTCGGTTAATAAAACATAACTTGATATTTTATTATTGATTATCACATTTAGATTCTTCTGTTCATTTATCATTAAGATTTCCGCTATTGTGTATTTATTCTGATTATGGTTGTGGATATGTATGGTTTTATTTTCAATAGACATAGCCTATTAGAGATCCTAGTTGAACCATTGATTTATTAACGGTTCATCACATCGTTCTGAATGGTGCAGAATTAGGGTGTGACAGCGGGTCTTACACACACCCTCCCTGAAAACATCCCGAGGGCATATGGTCGGACATGTGTGTCTCGTGTGGTCGCATATCATGCGACCACACGTGTGTTGGTCGACCTTTCACTCTTAATTCCAATCCTCCATATTTGGATTCCTTTGGCTTATCATCATGGTCCTTCCTATAATTGTTCTATGGCTCAAAACTATTATTTTATACACCATCCATTGTCCACATAATTTCCTCCACAGATTCTCTAGGAATTTATCCATGGATGGATGGTTTGGGTTTCTCCTAAATCCTATCTTCTTCATAAACTATTCTAGGCTCTCAATTTATCATGGGGAATATGTTCATAACTTAGGCTTGTTGAAGATTCAGAGTTTTCTCTGAATTTTCTTCCTCCTTAGTCTTCCTCTTCAATTTTCCTTCTCTTCCTTCTCTTCTCTTTCTCTTACTTTCAATTAGAGTTCTAAATGAGTGAAAGAGGCTAAGAGACGTCCTATTTATAGAGGAAAACCCTCTATAATATGCCCTAATGAGTTTAGGAAAGACCCCCATTCGAATTAGGAAGGTTTGCTAATTTTTAGTTTTGACTGGGTTCGTGTAGTCGGAGGTGGGGTCGTAGAATTCGTCGACCACACCTTCTGAAATATCCGACCACATGACCTAAATTCATGTGGTTGGACTCTTTTGAGGTGTGGTCAGTCACACCTGTTTTGGTATGCAACCACACGCTCATAATTGACTGTTTTTGAGTTGCTTTCATACCTGGTCTTGTGGTTTCTTCACGCACTTGGTCCAGTTGGCTCGACCATGATAGGTAGACCTGATACAAGGTGGTAAGACTGGTTAGTTCGATACGGGTCTTACAGGCTGAATCTTTCCTTAATTCTGAGATGAATTGGGAACTATGATTGGATTTGCTTAGGGGCTGAATCTTTCCTTAATTCTGAAGTAAATCGAGAATGGTGATTGGATTTGCCTAGGGGCTGAATCTCCCCTTAATTATGAGATGAACTAAATATGATATTTGAGTAGGCCCAGGGACTAACTATACCAGAATATTCTAAACTTTTCAAGTATAGGTGTTTGTCGCTGCCTAAACTGAATGGCCTATTGCATCAGATTGACTGAGTTACTGATTGTGTTCCCAAATCTGGTTGCCTTCTTTCTTACAAATTTGATGTTTGAACAAGATCTTGATTCATGACTTTCATTTATTCATTTAGAAAGATAACATGGGTGGATCTCAAGGTGGGAGATCAAGACAATTCCCTAGTTGTAGGGGCCTCTCACCCTAAAAGGGTGGATATGGTTGTATTTTGATTCTCTTTTCCAAAGGAATTGAAATCCAAATGGAGAAATATTAAGATTTTAGACATCTAGAGGAATGGAAGAAGTCACATGCACAATTAAGGATGACTCAACCAAACAAGAGTTAGCTCCTTCATAAGGGTAATCTGGTAAACATTATCCAAGTCAATTTAATTGAATTTGATGAAGCCATGTGTTCAGTCTTGGGACCTCGTGATTCCAAAAATGGATAATCAGTGGTACCAAGGTCTGGCCACTTGGGTTACCAAATTTCAGTGAAATTGAAGTGGATATATTAATTCGTTGTCCTTATTAGGGATGGTTAGCAAAAGTGGTTCATGCAAGAACAAACTAGTAAATTTCTTCTTGACCATGGTATCTATGTCTTGACAAGGATTTTTTGCAAGTTTTTCGAAATCGACGTGTTAACAATGAGAGGTTTAACACATCGAGCTTACTTAATAGTGGGTGTATAGTGACCGTCTACCATGATGTACAATAGGTGTATACATACCTCATACTCCCAATGGGTGAGAGTTCAAGATGCTCATCATGAAGATTCTAACATGTTCACCAATCGAGGACAAAAACGGGCAGAAATTTGACGTATCGAACATGGATGTCATGGTTAAGCAGATTTTACAGGGTCGGTTCAGGGATGAACCAAAAATAACAATCATTGGGCTACATTCTGGGTTAGGACAGAAAAGGCCACCTTGACAAGGACGGGGTAACCTATCACCAAACGCATGATGAATAATGGGCCCCCAGTCCCTTTATATACTATGTTGCAATAATCAAGTGACGTGGAGTAGCATAACGCATTCCCAGGAAGACCCAAGAAACGCTCATTAGAGGCTACTCGTCGATCGTGGTATCACAAAGTACAAGCCAAGGTTGTGTGTTTCGCCTAGCGGGCTGCCCCATATGCATGGGACCCGGTTCGTCTACTCGCACGAATGTGTGACTGAACCCATTCCCTCTAAAACAATATCATACAAGCATAAATAGAGTATCCTATGAGCTAGCATCCAATTCACATAAGGAAAGTTTTCATTTAGGAGTCTGACATTTATATTCCCCAGCGGAGTTGCCACTGTGAGGACAAAGATCATAATCTTTTTCGGAAGTCGCCACCTAGATTAAGGTTTAGGACCTTAGAAATGTGAAATCTCACCCTAAGGTAAAACTTCGATTTACTCATGATCCTTAGATTGGATTTCTGGTCCATCAGAGATTAGGTAAGCATCAGGTTACAGTTATGGGAAGGGGTTAGGCCTCCAAACCGTCCGATCGAAATCTATCTCCTATACCTTTCCTATGCTAGGCTCTATTTATTAAACCGAACCAAACCAAGTGGTTTGTTATCATTGAACTGAATCTGTATCCATCAGATTGCCTACGTATCACGGAATTATTTTGAAAATCAGGTTCACCATCATAGTTCAGGTGTGATTAAAGTTTATGGTTGTGATTTATGCTTGTGCATGATTAAGTTCATTGTTCAAGATAAAATTTATGCTTGAAAGGCTGAGAAACCCTATGGGTTAGGATCTTGATAGTCCATGTAAACTGATAGGTAGTCCTAGTGGATCTAAAAATGGATAACCCTTTCTGGGTCTGAATGTGGATAACCCTTTTTGGGTCAAAATATAGATAACCCTTTCTAGATCAAAATGTGGATGGATATCCTAGTAAATCTATGGATAGTCCGAGTGGACTAAGGTGTAGATCCAAATTTGGGTTTCTCCCAAATGGTCTACGTATTCTAGGGTTTGCCCTAGGAATCAGAATCCGCGTAGTTCGAGATCTGGTCGAAATGTGGATAAATATCCTAGTGGATCTATGGGTAGTCCAAGGGGACTAAGGTGTGGATCCGAATTTGGGTTTCTCCCAAATAGCCTACGAATCCTAGGGTTTGCCTTAGGAATCAGAATCCGCGTAGTTCGGACTAATGGAATAACCTATTCTAGGTTTAGGATTGAGAACCTTTTTTAGGTTTAGGATTGAGAACCTATTCTAGGTTTAGGGTTGAAAACCTGTTTTAGATTTTGGATTTAGAATCTATTCTAGGTTTAGGGTTTACTGAGGGACATAAATCATCCTGAATTACCCTTTTCATCCTAAGTTCTAATTTTGGAAGATTTATCAAAGCATTCTCTTTCTTTATTAAATTTTTTTATTATTTCTCGTTATACCCTTCCCAAGAATATGGGTGCCTAAATGCACGTCCCCACGCCTAGATTGTCTTCTAGATGTACATATATGGCAGTTCGACTAGGGTGTTGCATAAATTAAATTATTATCATAAATAAATTATTTATATATGGCATATAAAACATTTATGGCAAGAAATTCACATATAGTAAGATTGTTAAAATCTCTCAAATATGGCATGTATTGCAAATAAGACAAGAACCTATATGGCAAGATCTAATATGCTAATTCTAAGCATGGAAAGACCTAATATGGCAAGAAATCAATATATGCATTTATATGTCAATATGGCAAGTACCAAACATAGAATGCAAATATGGCATGAATTATTCAAAAAAGTAAGATCTTATATGCTATTTTCTAAGCATAGTAAGACCTAAAAATGGTAAAAAATTGATGTATGCACCTATATATCAATATGGTAAGTATCAAACATAGAATGCAAATATGACAAGAATTTTTCAAAAAAAGTAAAATATTATATGCTATTTTCTATACATAGTAATACTTATAAATTGTAATTATTAAGACTTTGTTAAATATGGTAAAAATATATTTATTCTACCAAATATAGCAACACATGGAATAGGGCAAATATGGTATGCACAATCCAAACAAAGCATATGAATGTTCTAAATATAGCCATTTATCCAAATATGGTAGAATTTACTCAAACAATCAATTGCATGTTACAATGAATGAGACATCAATGAAACCTTTTTTTGAAAAGTGAAAAATTATCAAAAACATATGTTCAATGTTCTTTGAAAAATTTTAATTTTTATGAAGACATTTGGAAAGATTAATGACTCAAAATTCTCAAAAATATGACACAAGGTTTCAGATAATGGACAAAACTATGAACTGTATTCAAATTTTATCACATTACATAGGTATGACCATAAGTAGGTCATCTCCAACTTAAATCAAGCTCAATTTTTTTTTCACAGAAAGATGACTCAACATGTTATATTTCATATGAGGATTCAAATCCCAACATGGAGCAAAAATAGGTCAAAGGTATGCCCCAAGACCGGATATGTGCACTGGTCAATACTGTTCCAGATTTTTGACCAGTTATGCCATAAATTCTGAATAAATCCTATACTTGATGAAAATAAAATCCAGACATATGTACATGTAGTTAACTGTCTGACCTAAAATTTTATCAAGAAAACAAGTGAAAACCACATATTTTCTTTGTGAATAATGATTCTTTTTCAATCATGCAAATCAATACATCCTAACAGATTCAAAATCACAGCACTATGCACTTAAAAATCAATATCAATTCAATAAAAATCAAAAAAATACAAGACCAATGCCATTTTTGAGAAGATGTTTATATCTAGAAAGTTCATATGAATTTGATTTCTTGATTATGGCCATAAGTCCCTTGTCTAGAGACTTTCTGATAGAGGATTGCATTACATCTGAGTAAAACAGCAATGTCAAAGATGATTTTTTTGATACACATTCGTGATTCCAAATGGAACGAAATTTCTAGAGTAGTATTCTAACATATCAGAGAAACTCCCATAAAAATTTGGGAATCAGAATCTAAGAAAAACTACATGTGATGCACGTCCTAAATTTGAATCCTAAATCTAGAAATTTCAGATTAGAAAACCGTTTTATGAAACTTGTCAAAAATATCAAACATCATCATATAGCATTCAAAACTTCATCATTGAGTATTTTAGGCAAATTATCATTCATAAAAAATGCTAGACATAGGAATCCTAACATTAATATGCATGTAATAGACCATTCCTGATCGAGATTTCAAGGAAATTAACCTTTTTCAAGCACAATTGACATTTGAACATTCTAAATACCTCTAAATTCGTTTAGGGTACTATTTATGCTTTTCCTCTCCTCTTCTAGAAGATAATTCTTTCATTTTCTTTTTTCTATAAAATATTTTTTTTCCTTTTTTCTTCTTTCCATTCTTCTCTTCCTTCCCTTTTCTCTTCTCTCTTCTCTCTTCTCCACGTTTTCTACATGTTTCTAGAGTAGAAACATCCCTCTCTCTCTCTCTCTACTCTTCTCTCTTCTTCTTTCTTCCTTTCTTTTCTTCTTTTTCTTCTAGAAAATCCTTTTTTTCTATTTTTTTCTTTCCTTTCTTTTCTGTTTCCCACGTTTTTTCTCCTTCCTTTCTTTCCTTTTTCTCCTTCTTCTTCTAGAAAAATCTTTCTCTCTTTCCATTCTCTCTTTCCTTCTTCTAGAAAATTCTTTCTTTCCTTTTCTTCTTCCTTCCTTTCTTCTTCTTCCTTTTCTTCTTCTTTCTTTTTTTTTCTTTCTTCTTTCCTCTCTTTTTTTCACGTTTTGTTTCTAGAAAATGTTTCCTTTTTTTTCTTTTTCAACTTTTTTTTCCTTTTTTCTTTCCTTCCTCTTTCCTTGCTTTTTTTTCCTCTCTCTTTCACGTTTTATTTCTAGAAATTTTTTTTTTCTTTTCCTTTTTCTTTTATTTCTCTCTCTTTCCTTTTTTTTCTTTCTCCCTCTCTCTTTCCCACAACCTCTCTTTCCTCTCTCTTTCCTATAATATATATGTATATATGTATATATATATATATATATATATACAATAATATATTATACATTATACACATATAAAAGAAATGCATGCATATGGGCTGACATAACTTGGTCTGGATTGGTTTGAACTGGGCCGAGCTAAGTTAGACTAAGCTGGATTAAGCTGGTTTGGACCAAGGTTGACATTTCATAGTCCATTTCCGTCACCATTCCATATGGAATTTTTCAATAGCATATATTCCAAATTTTCTTCATTCACTTTGTAGAACACTAAAAATGAGGAATATTGAAACTTGAATCACTTCATTTGAAAATAAAATGGCCAACTTATGAATTTCTAAAGTTTAAGTAGGCCAATTATCGATAATTTGACTGACCATTCTACATGGAATCCTTCAGAGACTTATATGGGGAAATCCTTTATGTTCACTTTGTAGAGTACTAAAAATGAAACATAATGAAACTGAAATCACCTGATTTGGATATGGGGTGACCAAAATACGAATTTTTGAAGATTAAATGACCATTTTCATGTGTAAGTTTGCATGGGACCCTTCGGAGACTTCTACCAAAGATTTACGTCCACTTTGTAGAACATCACAAATAAATAATAATGGCTTTGGAATCATCTAAATCCGACGTAGAATGACAAAGATATGAAGCTTTGAAATTCTAACGATAATTTTACATGAAAGCTTGCATGGGGCCCACTGGTGACTTCTACCTAGGATTTTTCTCGTCCACTTTGAAGAGGACTGAAAATAAGGAATATTGGCCTTTGAAGATTAATGACTCAAAATTGTCAAAATTATGACACAAGGATTCAGATAATGGACAAAACTATGAACTGCATTCAGATTTTATCACATTACACAGGAATGACCATAAGTTGGTCATCTGTAACTTCAATCAAGCTCAATTTTTTTTCACAAAAGGATGACTCAACATGTTATATTTCATATGAGGAGTCAAATCCCAACAGAGAGCAAAAATAGGTCAAAGATATGCCGCAAGACCGGATATGTGCACTGGTCAATACTTTTCCAGATTTTTGACCAGTTGCACCATAAATTCTGAATAAAATTCTATACTTAATGAAAATTAAATCCAGACATATGTCCATGTAGGTAACTATCTGACCTAAAATTTTATCAAGAAAAACAAGTGAAAACCACATTTTCTTTGTGAAAAATGATTCTTTTCAATCATGCAAATCAATACTTCATAATAGATTCAAAATCAGAGCACTATGCACTTAAAAATCAATATCAATTCAATAAAAAATCTAAAAAAATACAAAACTAGTGCCATTTTTTAGAAGACTTTTATATCTATAAAGTTCATATGAAGTTGATTTCTTGATTATGGCCATAAGACTCTTGTCTAAAGACTTTCTGATAGAGGATTGCATTACATCCGAGTAAAACAGCAATGTCAAAGATGATTTTTTTGACACACTTTCTCAAGTCCAAATGGAACTAAATTTCTAGAGTAGTATTCTAACATATCAGAGAAACTGTCATAAAATTTTGGAATTCTGAATCTAAGAAAAACTACATGTGATGTATGTCCTAAATTTGAATCCTAAATCAAGAAATTTCAAATTAGAAAACCATTTTATGAAACTTGTAAAAAATATCAAACATCATCATATAGCATTCAAAACTTCATCATTGAGTATTTTAGACAAATTATCATTCATAAAAGATGCTAAACATAGGCATCCTAACATTAATATGCATGTAATAGACCATTCCTGATCGAGATTTCATGGAAATTAGCTTTTTTTTCAGCACAATTGACATTCTAACATTCTAAAGACCACTAAATTAGTTTAGGGTACTAACATTGTGCTCGAATGGAGTGAACCATCGATGTAGGATGATTCGAGGTCATATCAAGCTCTTTGAAGGTGTACCCTCCTTCTCCTCTCTTCTACTTCTCTCTCTCTTCTCTTTCTCTCTTTTCTTCTTCTCGTTCCTTTCTTTTCTCTTCTTCTTCTCTCTTTCTTTCTCCCTCTCTCATATTTTTCTCTCTTACCCACATTCTCTCTCTCCTTGTGGTCTGGAAAAGAAGCCTCCTCTCTCTTTCTCTTGGCCTATTTATGAATTTTCCTCTCCTCTTCTAGAAGATACTTTTTTCCTTTTCTTCTTTTTCTAGAAAATCTTTTTTTTTCCTTTTTTTCTTCTTTCCTTTCTTCTCTTCCTTTCCTTTTCTCTTCTCTCATATCTCTTCTCCACGTTTTCTACATGTTTCTAGAGTAGAAACATCCCTCTCTCTCTCTCTCCTCTTCTCTCTTCTTCTCTCTTCCTTCCTTTTCTTCTTTTTCTTCTAGAATATCCTTTTTTTCTATTTTTTTTCTTTCCTTTCTTCTCTTTTTCCCACGCTTTTTCTCCTTCCATTCTTTCCTTTTTCTTCTTTTTCTTCTAGAAAATCCATTCTCTCTTTCCTTCTTCTAGAAAATTTCTTCTTTCCTTTTCTTCTTCCTTCCTTTCTTCTTCTTCCTTTTCTTCTTCTTTCCTTTTTTTTCTTTCTTCTTTTCTCTCTTTTTTTCATTTTTTCTTTCTAGAAAATGTTTCCTTTTTTTTTCTCTCTCTAGTTTTTTTTTACTTTTTTCTTTCCTTCCTCTTTCCTTCTTTTTTTTCCTCTCTTTCACGTTTTCTTTCTAGAAAATGTTTTTTCTTTCCCTTTTTCTTTTATTTTTCTCTCTTTCCTTTTTTTCTTTCTCCCTCTCTCTTTCCAACAGCCTCTCTTTCCTCTCTCTTTCCTATAATATATGTGTGTATATATATATATATATATATATATATATATATATATATATATATATATATATATATACACACACATATATATTATACATTATACACATATAAATGAAATGCATGCATACCGATCGGACATAATTTAGGTCCGCCCATTGCTGCATTTCATTTATAAGTTAGACTAAGCTGGATTAAGTTGGTTTAGACCAAGATTGATATTTCATAGTCTATTTCTGTCACCCTTCCATATGGAATTTTTTTAATAGCATCTATTCTAAATTTTCTGCATTCACTTTGTAGAACACTAAAAATAAGGAATATTGAAACTTTAATCACCTCATTTGAAAATAAAATGGCCAACTTATGAATTTCTGAAGTTTAAGCAGACCAATTATCGATAATTTGGCTGACCATTCTGCATGGGATCCTTCAGAGACTTATACGGGAAATCCTTTAAGTCCACTTTGTAGAGTACTAAAAATGAAACATAATGAAACTGAAATCACCTGATTTGGATATGGGGTGATCAAAATATGAATTTTCAAACATTAAATGACCATTTTCATGTGTAATTTTGCATGGGACCCTTCAGAGATTTCTACCCAAGATTTACGTCCACTTTGTAGAACATCACAATTTGTAGAATAATGGCTTTGGAATCATCTGAATCCGACATAGAACGACAAAGATATGAATCTTTGAGGTTCTAACGATAATTTTACATGAAAGCTTACATGGGGCCCACTGGTGACTTCTACTTGGGATTTTTCACGTCCATTTTGAAGAGGACTAAAAATAAGGAATATTGGCCTTTGATGATTAATGACTCAAAATTGTCGAAATTATGACACAAGGTTTCAGATAATGGACAAAACTATGAACTGCATTCAGATTTTATCACATTACACAGGAATGACCATAAGTAGGTCATCTGTAACTTAAATCAAGCTCAATTTTTTTCACAAAAAGATGACTCAACATGTTATATTTCATATGAGGAGTCAAATCCCACAGAGAGAAAAAATAGGTCAAAGGTATGCCCCAAGACCGGATATGTGCACTGGTCAATACTGTTCCAGATTTTTGACCAGTTGCACCATAGATTCTGAATAAAATTCTATACTTAATGAAATTAATTCCAGAATATGTCCATGTAGTTAACTGTCTGACCTAAAATTTTATCAAGAAAAACAAGTGAAAACCATATATTTTCTTTGTGAAAAATGATTCTTTTCAATCATGCAAATCAATACATCCTAACAGATTCAAAATCAGAGCACTATGCACTAAAAAATCAATATCAATTCAATAAAAAATCTAAAAAATACAAAATTAGTGCCATTTTTTAGAAGACGTCTATATCTAGAAAGTTCATATGAAGTTGATTTCTTGATTATGGCCATAGGACGTTGTCTAGAGACTTTCTGATAGAGGATTGCATTACATCCGAGTAAAACAGCAATGTCAAAGATGATTTTTTTGATACACTTTCCCAATTCCAAATGGAACGAAATTTCTAGAGTGGTATTCTAATATATCAGAGAAACTCCCATAAAAATTTGGGATTCAGAATCTAAGAAAAACTACATGTGATGCACGTCCTAAATTTGAACCCTAAATCTAGAATTTTCAGATTAGGAAACCGTTTTATACAACTTGTCAAAAATATCAAACATCATCATATAGCATTAAAACTTCATCACTGAGAATTTTAGAGAAATTATCATTCATAAAAATGCTAGACATAGGCATGCTAACATTAATATGCATGTAATAGAGCATTCCTGAACGAGATTTCATGGAAATTAGTCTTTTTAAAGCACAATTGACATTCGAACATTCTAAAGACCACTAAATTTGTTTAGGGTACTAACCTTGTGCTCGAATGGAGTGAAACCAACGATGTAGGATGACTGGAGGTCGTATCAAGCTCTATGAAGGTGAACCCTCCTTCTCCTCTCTTCTGATTCTCTCTCTCTCTTCTCTTTCTCTCTTTTCTTCTTCTCTTTTTTTTTTCTCTTCTTCTTCTCTCTTTCTTTCTCCCTCTTTCATATTTTTCTCTCTTACCCATGTTCTCTCTCTCCTTGTGGTTTGGAAAAGAAGCCTCCTCTCTCTTTCTCTTGGCCTATTTATGTTTTTCCTCTCCTCTTATAGAAGATACTTCTTTTCTTTTCTTCTTTTTCTAGAAAATCTTTTTTTTTTCCTTTTTCTTCTTTCCTTTCTTCTCTTACTTCCCTTTTCTCTTCTCTCTTCTCTCTTCTCCACGTTTTCTACATGTTTCTAGTGTAGAAACATCCCTCTCTCTCTCTCTCCTCTTCTCTCTTCTTCTCTCTTCCTTTATTTTCTTCTTTTTCTTCTAAAAAATCTTTTTTTTTTCATTTTTTCTTTCATTTCTTCTCTTTTTCCCATGTTTTTTCTCCTTCCTTTCTTTCCTTTTTCTCCTTCTTCTTCTAGAAAATCCCTTCTCTCTTTCCTTCTTCTAGAAAATTCCTTCTTTCCTTTTCTTCTTCCTACCTTTCTTCTTCTTCCTTTTCTTCTTCTTTGCTTTTTTTTCTTTCTTCTTTTCTCTCTTTTTTTCATGTTTTCTTTCTAGAAAATGTTTCCTTTTTTTATCTCTCTCTAGTTTTTTTTTCCTTTTTTCTTTCCTTCCTCTTTCCTTCTTTTTTTTTCCTCTCTTTCATGTTTTCTTTCTACAAAATATTTTTTCTTTCCCTTTTTCTTTTATTTCTCTCTCTTTCCTTTTTTTCTTTCTCCCTCTCTCTTTCCAACGGCCTCTCTTTCCTCTCTCTTTCCTATAATATATATGTGTGTATATATATATATATATATATATATATACACACATATATGTTATACATTATACACATATAAATGAAATGCATGCATATGGGCTAACATAACTTGGTCTGGATTGGTCTGAGCTGGGCCGAACTAAGTTAGAGTAAGCTGGATTAAGTTGGTTTGGACCAAGATTGACATTTCATAGTCTATTTCTGTCACCTTTCCGTATGGAATTTTTTAATAGCATCTATTCCAAATTTTCTGCATTCACTTTGTAGAACACTAAAAATAAGGAATATTGGAACTTGAATCACCTCATTTGAAAATAAAATGGCCAACTTATGAATTTCTGAAGTTTAAGCAGGCCAATTATCGATAATTTGGCTGACCATTCTGCATGGGATCCATCGGAGACTTATACGGGAAATCCTTTAAGTCCACTTTGTAGAGTACTAAAAATGAAACATAATGAAACTGAAATCACCTGATTTGGATATGGGGTGACCAAAATATGAATTTTAAAATATTAAATGACCATTTTCATGTGTAATTTTGCATGGGACCCTTCAGAGATTTCTACCCAAGATTTACGTCCACTTTGTAGAACATCACAATTTGCAGAATAATGGCTTTGGAATCATCTGAATTTGACATAGAACGACAAAGATATGAAGCTTTGAGGTTCTAACGATAATTTTACATGAATGCTTCCATGGGGCCCACTGGTGACTTCTACTTGGGATTTTTCACGTCCATTTTGAAGAGGACTAAAAATAAGGAATATTGGCCTTTGATGATTAATGACTCAAAATTGTCGAAATTATGACACAAGGTTTCAGATAATGGACAAAACTATGAACTGCATTCAGATTTTATCACATTACACAGGAATGACCATAAGTAGGTCATCTGTAACTTAAATCAAGCTCAATTTTTTTCACAAAAAGATGACTCAACATGTTATATTTCATATGAGGAGTCAAATCCCACAAAGAGAAAAAATAGGTCAAAGGTATGCCCCAAGACCGGATATGTGCCACCGGTCAATCCTGTTCCGGATTTTTGACCGGTTGCACCATAGATCTCGAATAAAATTCTATACTTAATGAAATTAATTCCAGAATATGTCCATGTAGTTAACTGTCTGACCTAAAATTTTATCAAGAAAAACAAGTGAAAACCATATATTTTCTTTGTGAAAAATGATTCTTTTCAATCATGCAAATCAATACATCCTAACAGATTCAAAATCAGAGCACTATGCACTAAAAAATCAATATCAATTCAATAAAAAATCTAAAAAATACAAAATTAGTGCCATTTTTTAGAAGACGTCTATATCTAGAAAGTTCATATGAAGTTGATTTCTTGATTATGGCCATAGGACGTTGTCTAGAGACTTTCTGATAGAGGATTGCATTACATCCGAGTAAAACAGCAATGTCAAAGATGATTTTTTTGATACACTTTCCCAATTCCAAATGGAACGAAATTTCTAGAGTGGTATTCTAATATATCAGAGAAACTCCCATAAAAATTTGGGATTCAGAATCTAAGAAAAACTACATGTGATGCACGTCCTAAATTTGAACCCTAAATCTAGAATTTTCAGATTAGGAAACCGTTTTATACAACTTGTCAAAAATATCAAACATCATCATATAGCATTAAAACTTCATCACTGAGAATTTTAGAGAAATTATCATTCATAAAAATGCTAGACATAGGCATGCTAACATTAATATGCATGTAATAGAGCATTCCTAAACGAGATTTCATGGAAATTAGTCTTTTTAAAGCACAATTGACATTCGAAAATTCTAAAGACCACTAAATTTGTTTAGGGTACTAACCTTGTGCTCGAATGGAGTGAAACCAACGATGTAGGATGATTGGAGGTCGTATCAAGCTCTATGAAGGTGAACCCTCCTTCTCCTCTCTTCTGATTCTCTCTCTCTCTTCTCTTTCTCTCTTTTCTTCTTCTCTTTTTTTTTTCTCTTCTTCTTCTCTCTTTCTTTCTCCCTCTCTCATATTTCTCTCTCTTACCCATGTTCTCTCTCTCCTTGTGGTTTGGAAAAGAAGCCTCCTCTCTCTTTCTCTTGGCCTATTTATGTTTTTCCTCTCCTCTTATAGAAGATACTTCTTTTCTTTTCTTCTTTTTCTAGAAAATCTTTTTTTTTCCTTTTTCTTCTTTCCTTTCTTCTCTTACTTCCCTTTTCTCTTCTCTCTTCTCTCTTCTCCACATATTCTACATGTTTCTAGTGTAGAAACATCCCTCTCCCTCTCTCTCCTCTTCTCTCTTCTTCTCTCTTCTTTTATTTTCTTCTTTTTCTTCTAAAAAATCTTTTTTTTTTCATTTTTTCTTTCATTTCTTCTCTTTTTCCCATGTTTTTTCTCCTTCCTTTCTTTCCTTTTTCTCCTTCTTCTTCTAGAAAATCCCTTCTCTCTTTCCTTCTTCTAGAAAATTCCTTCTTTCCTTTTCTTCTTCCTACCTTTCTTCTTCTTCCTTTTCTTCTTCTTGGCTTTTTTTTCTTTCTTCTTTTCTCTCTTTTTTTCATTTTTTCTTCCTAGAAAATGTTTCCTTTTTTATCTCTCTCTAGTTTTTTTCCTTTTTCTTTCCTTCCTCTTTCCTTCTTTTTTTTTCCTCTCTTTCATGTTTTCTTTCTAAAAAATATTTTTTCTTTCCCTTTTTCTTTTATTTCTCTCTCTTTCCTTTTTTTTCTTTCTCCCTCTCTCTTTCCAACGGCCTCTCTTTCCTCTCTCTTTCCTATAATATATATGTGTGTATATATATATATATATATATATATATATATATATATATATATATACACATATATATTATACATTATACACATATAAATGAAATGCATGCATATGGGCTAACATAATTTGGTCTGGATTGGTCTGAGCTGGGCCAAACTAAGTTAGACTAAGCTGGATTAAGTTGGTTTGGACCAAGATTGACATTTCATAGTCTATTTCTGTCACCTTTCCGTATGGAATTTTTTAATAGCATCTATTCCAAATTTTCTGCATTCACTTTGTAGAACACTAAAAATAAGGAATATTGGAACTTGAATCACCTCATTTGAAAATAAAATGGCCAACTTATGAATTTCTGAAGTTTAAGCAGGCCAATTATCGATAATTTGGCTGACCATTCTGCATGGGATCCATCGGAGACTTATACGGGAAATCCTTTAACTCCACTTTGTAGAGTACTAAAAATGAAACATAATGAAACTGAAATCACCTGATTTGGATATGGGGTGACCAAAATATGAATTTTCAAATATTAAATGGCCATTTTCATGTGTAATTTTGCATGGGACCCTTCGGAGACTTCTACCCAAGATTTACGTCCACTTTGTAGAACATCACAAATGAAGAATAATGGCCTTGGAATCATCTGAATCCGACGTAGAACGACAAAGATATGAAGCTTTAAAGTTCTAACAATAATTTTACATGAAAGCTTGCATGGGGCCCACTGGTGACTTCTACCTAGGATTTTTTACGTCCACTTTAAAGAGGACTGAAAATAAGGAATATTGGCCTTTGAATCATCTGATTCCGATATCAGATGACCAAGATATGATGTCTTGATGTTTAATTGATAATGCATGCATCATACGATAATTACGTAAATGCCCTTGCACTTTCAAACTGTGATATCTTCCTTGTTTAACGTTAGAATTTTATGATTTTGGTCTCATTTCGAAGATAATTTCACAACCTGTACATCCAAGTAGGTAATAGCCCATGACCCTACTATGGGGTTCATTAGAGAATCACAAACACTTGGGTTAAAACCCAGAAACCTGCTATATTGATTCACTTATGTTGAGGGTGGCAAAAATGGGATGCTTACAGCTGCCTCCCTTTTTGGTGCAAAGTTCCTCTTTTTCTACTACATGGGATTGTACTGTGGGTCTATTGCTAGCCGATGCTCCATGAGGTCATGCGAGATCCCAGGTGGCCGACCATGAGAAAACATCCAAATTGTCTTTGAGATTGGTGACAATCTCATATCGCTGGTCTTTCTACAGTGATGACCCGACTTGGAAACATCTCTCTAGTTCATCCTCCGAGACTGGTATCCAGATTAAATCCTCAATAGGAGATCATCTTTCCTGTTCAAAGTCATCATGGAGATCTTCTATTTAAATTGAACCAATGAGTTTATGTTCATGTGTCTCCCAGTTCGTGGCATAGCGACCTACGAAATAGCCTTTGGTCTACCTTGCAGTGACCTTCCCCATGCTCTGTGGGAAACTTCATCACCAAGTAATAAGTTGAAATACAGGTTCTTGGTAAGTTTAGCCCGGGTCTTCCAAGAATGACGTTGTGGCTAGAAGGAATATCGACCACAAGGTAAGAGAGGGAAAGAGTGGCCCTTCTAGGCTTGCTTCCGACTCTGGTTTCTAAAATGATTCCACCCTTCACATTGACTACATCTCTCGAGAAACTGATGAGGGAAAATTTGATGGGGCAAAGGCATCTTTCGTCAAGGTTCATTGCCTTGAACCCATGATAGAACAAAATGTTGGCCGAACATCCTGTGTCGACGAGTACCCTTTCCACTTCATTCACTTTATCCATTACCATGGTGATGACCATGGCATCCTCATGGAGAATCTTCACATCAATCAAGTCTTCATTGAAGAAAGTGATGACACCTCCATTTTGGTATGGTGCAGAGAAATTGGAATATTGGTAGTTTAATTTGGCATAGGCCTTTCTACCACTCTTGGAGGTATTTTTGCCCCAAGACCTCCAATTATTGCACTGGTGTAGTGTCATGGTACTACAAGCCGCATTTGATAATAGTCCCATCTAGCATATGTGCCGTCCCCCAGCGAGAGGCAATCCTTCTTGGTAGGAGTTCCAACTCAGGGCAATGGTGGGCTTAAATTCCGAGTCGACATCCTCTCCTATACCCCGTTGGAGACTTCTTTTCATGAGTTGTCTTGTAGATGGAGTATGGCAAGTCACTCGGTCAAATTGGCAACGCGTCCCTCGGATCCATAGTCGGCCCCCAAATTGGCCCCCCACTTCTGGCTCACACAGTTTGTCCACTGATGCCAAGTTTTGGTGCGTCCTCTCTATTGTGGAGTGATCTCTGTGCTCTTCAAGATGACTCCTATCCGTTCTCTTGGGTCACCAATTTTGTTGAGAGGCGAAAACATGGCGACATTGAATTGTCTTCATCGGTGTCATCTCAGTTCCTGTGGGCATGTCGCGGCTCAATGTCATTTGCTCTATCTGCGGGCTGCTTACCCTTTTACTTATTATCTGCTGCTTGCGGGTTATCCACATATTCCCAGATATGAGCGTGCTTGATCAGAACTTTGATTCCGTATCAGAGGGTGCGGCATTTGTCTGTATCGTGCCCATTTTTTTGGTGATACCTGTAATACTTTTTTGATCTTTCTCTTTTTGGATCTGGTTTTATCGGAGGTGGTCTAGCCAACTCGTACTATGTCCCCTTCATGTTGTGCAATAATTCAGACATGGAGAGAGTGAGCTTGGTGAACCGATCCCACTCGAAGTTGACCTTCGTGACTTATTTACTAGGGAATCCATCTTTCTAGTCTTTTGTTTCTCAGTGGATTCAATGGAGGTTTGATTAGCGACTTGAGTGTGGCTCCTTCTCTTTTCTCTGGACTTGGGGTGCATGAGGAGGCGCACCTCATTTTCTGTAGCATATTTCTGGACTCTTGTAATCAATTTGGCATAAGTCAGTGGCGGCCTCTTGTAGATCGATTTCAATAGGTCTTTATTGGTGTTCCACTCTACAGTTCCATTTTGTTGACTTCGGAGGTGACGTTCTTGATCTCTAGGGCCTCATGGTTAAATCATGAAAGGAATACTCTCAAAGTCTCTTCTGGTTTCTGTTTGATGGCAATCAAATTCGTAGATTTCTTCTTTGGAGCCGTTTGAGTCTGAAAATGCTTGAAGAAATGGTCGGCAGAGAATGGTGTCTTCACACTTGAGTAGAACCATCAAGGTAGAGTAGTTGTTGAGATGCAGCTGAGGGTCCATCGTTTCATTATATGGATCGACTTTTGGCATAAAGAAGTGCCCTGGTCTTTGGACATCTATTATTTTTTTCTTAAAGGCCACGTCAACATGGTACTCTTTCTTCCTGGTACTCTTTCTTCCTTGAAACTATCGCAGGGGCATATTGCTCCTTTTCCATTTCTGCCATGGCAGAAACTGCTATTCCAATGTACCCTAAGGCAAGTCTGTCCATGCTTCCATTTTTGCAGTGCATTTTTATTCTGCAAGCTGATTCTGGATGGCCACTCTTTTAATCTGAGCAGCGTCTATCCTTTGTTGCACATCATTTCTTGATTTTTTGTTACTTCTCTGACCAAGATCATTTTCTCTATTGTGTTATTCGATGGATGACTCCGTTTCTAATTCATCCACTGGGATGTAATTGAAATCCTCCTCGTCTTGCTCTGTATCCAGTTTATCTTCTTCAATAGGTAATTCTTGATCCCGGCCAGAGTTGTGTGACCTTTCTGACCCCCTGCCCAATGTTGTTGTTTCTTGGCTGGGTAGGTGGTCACGAGGGCTTGAATAATGTTGTTAACTCTGAGATCTGTTCTTTCAAGGTGTTGAATTGCTCAAGAGTGGCATACTAAGGCGTAGTTTCCTGGCAGGGAGGGACATGTTCATGGGGGAAGTTGTGACCAGTAAAAGAGTTTCTACCATTGTTTTCGGGAGGGACGTTGTCCTGGGTTGGAACCTCCTCTGCCAAATCATTGCTTTCATTATGGTTACTTCCACCGGGATTGTTTCTATCAGGGTGATTGCGGGTGTGTCTCACCATTATTCAAAGAATGAAGACCAAGGTTCTTGAATTCGTGTTCTTTAAAGAAGAAAGGCCCCACAGTGGGCACCAAACTGTTGCTGTAAAATACTGACGGCCTTGTGGATCTTCTTTACCTGTAAAAAAAGAGAGGATAGATGGTTATTAAAGGGGGGGACCAAGGTGGTCCAACGCCCACTCGGACGATCAAGTCAGTACAGGGAGCAAATAGTATGGAGTTTGGCAACAGGAAAGCAAGCTCCTAAGACGTGGGGAAGAAGGAGAATTCAAGATGGTCTGAAAGCATGAATCAAATGACAATTATGATAGCTAGATAAATCATTTTACTTTACACCATTGAGTGGTTATATAGATGATAGAGAATCTTGGATAAGATTCAAGCATAACCGCCTAACTGCCAAGAGCATATTTGATAATCTCGCATGATTATAGGATGATGATCCCATGGCTATGGCATGATAACCTATCAAATCGCTCAAGCTACCCGTATTGTTCACCACGAGAAAATTCCCTTCTTAAATGGGTTCTTTGTTGACATGACGGTTTAGAACTCTTGCAAGAGCACGCCAGATGAGGTGTGACTCGAATGCGAGTAGGACTACCTTTGGAAAGCAAAGTTGAGGTACAGCACAGCTAAGTCGCAAGTCAATTGTGCGATTTGTCATATTACGCAGGGGCATAACGAGTTTTGTCTCGCCGAATGCGGAGACTTCCAACTCGGCAAGAGTAGCGAGTTGGAGATAATAGCTGCTCAGATACATGTCACCCTCCCATATCATCATGCCTGAGGACACATGTCACCTAACAGTTGGTGGGCAAAATATGGTATCCACAAGTACCTTTTTCCATTTAAAATCAGGTACTTAAAAAAATATCAAATTCTGATAAAATAACAAGTGGAGGAGTTAGATTGGCCAAACAATTAAACAATGTGTTGATAATGACATGACAATGACAACAAATTTATTGAAAATAAAATTTGATCCGTAATCAAATTGCAATTTGACATTTTTTTTGGTTGTGTAATGTGATATGCGGCTTAAACCCTCCAAAATCTTATAAAAAAGAGCGATTATTTTGACTTTTGGACTTATCGAATTATTTTATGTGAAAATAAAGAACTCCTATTTGACCAAGACTGTTCCCATAGGGTTGACTTTTGGACTTATCGAATTATTTTATGTGAAAATAAAGAACTCATATTTGACCAAGCCTGTTCCCATAGGGGTGTTTCCCATAACTGACAAGTAAGTAATGAATTACCACTTTAGTACATTTTTTTTAGGTAAATAACTTTAATACATTACTTACCGCTTTGAATTCTAAAAGTTTTTTATCATTCAATTTTTCAAGTGTAGATCCTCTTCCTACCTACCTGATAGACACTTCATATTTTTGGGATCATGTATGAGATATTAGATCTAGATCTGAATAGGGGACTCACCCCAATCAATGTCTAACAAGATGTGAGATGATTACTGTTGCTATGAAATACCGATGACCTTGTGGATCTTCTTTTCTTGTAAAACAAGGAGGACAACAGGTTATCGGCGGGCAGACCAAGGTGGTCCGACGTCCACTCCGACTATCAAGTCAGTTTTGGGAGCAAACAGTATGGAGCTTGGCAAGAAGAAGGAAATTTCCTACGACGTGGGGAACAAAGAGAATTCAAGAAGGTCTGAAAGCATCAATCAGATGACAATTGTGTTAGTTAGATAGAGTTTGAATATTACCTGGGGCCGTCAAGTGGTTACATAGATGTGGGAGAATCTTAGATAATATTTGGATAAGATCTAGGAGTAATCGCCTAACTGCTAGGAGCGTATCCGATGTTTGTGCATGATCATAGGATGATGATCCTATGGTTGAGGCGTGCTAACTTGTCAAATCACTCAAACTATCTGCATTCTCTGCCATAAGAAGACTCCTTAATTAAATGGGTTCTTTGTTGTCGTGGAGGCTTAGGATTCTTGCAAGAGCATGCCAAACGAGATGTGGTGCGAGTTTGAGCTGGACCATTCTTCGGAAAGGCTAGTTGAGATATAGCATTACCAAGTCGCAAGCTAGTCATGTGACTTATCATACTGCACAGATGGATGACGGGTTCCAACCAACATAATGCGGCGACTTCCAACTCGACAAGAGCAGCAAGTTGGAAATAATGGCTTCCCTAACACATGTCACCCTCCCATATCAACATGCTAGGGGACACGTGTCAGCTAACGGTTGGTGGAGGAAATACATCATCTACAGTTTCCCCTTGTTTCAGTAAACTTAGCAAGTATGGTGGGACAATCCCAATGACAGGTGTATTTCATCCTATGTTGTATGGATAACTCGTGGAAGTACAACAACTTGAAGAGAGTACCAATTTGTTGCCCACAGAATACTTTCATGGTTAAAGTCGATCTCGCATGATTACTACTCAATTTGGGAAAGTCGCATGCCGTCTTACAACCCAGAACATGAGTTGACAGCATGTAGGTATCCGCTAGACTATGACATATGCAGAAGACATTAAATACCATAATAATAACCCATTACCAGATTTGCGGCACTTAATGGGTCATAAAGTCGTAACGTCTCTTTGAACCAGAAGTTGAGCAGATATTTCGTGATCCTGCCTTTTCTATCACACAATTTACATGAAAATATGAGCACCAAAAAGAAATTTGAATTGACAAGCCGTGATAGTGCCCCATGCGTCCTTCTGAAGGCTAAATCTAACAGCGCCATAACTTCAGTGACATCAGCGATGGTTTTGTCTCCTCTTTTCAAAACTTGGCATTTAATTAAAAGTACGAACTCGAGGCAAAACATCTCATCAGAGAGGATTTTGATGTGTCTAGTTATGATTATGCATGAATAGCTTCCAACGCAAGCTACCTCTCCATCGTTGAAGGCTTATGAAAGGAAAACATGAAGCTATTGTTAGTCATTCTTGAAAATTCATTCTGTAGAGGAGTACGAGTTTGTGCCTCACTTCCTTTTCCATTTCAGTCATTTTCTTCACTACTGCAAGTTTATGCCACAACAGTCAATATTCTCCGTTAAAGCATTTATTGCCATCACCAGCTTCTTCAACTTTCGTAGAAAAAGAAACAGTAAGTTTTGCTCCCTTCATGCTCTTGGTTATTTCATCTTTTTTTTCCTTTTAAGTCTCCAAGTGCACAATCTTCTTGGTTGAACGTATTTCACTATTGATCTTGCCAATATTCGATGGGTCTACCCCAGTCCAAAGATTGACTACCGTGAGGTCTATTGCCAATGGGGAACTTCCAGCAAGGACTCAGATCCCAAGAGTAATAGTCTCTGTTCTTCCTTCTATAGGAATGGAATGTGTCCCCATGCAATACCCATGGAGAAAGACCCAGCAAGACCAGGAGAACCCATAGTTGTTGCCCAGCCCCTAGGACTTGGAGCGACGAAATTCATGAATGAACTCAAAGGGAGTGACCATGACTTCCAGCAAGTTCTCCCCAACCTGTCAAAATGGTATGAGTGCAAGCTGCCTGACAAGGATGAGGCGGCTTGTAAAGCCAATGCCTCGGAGATGTGTATGTACCTAGCATTTTTTGACTCTGGGTTCAAAATCCTAGTTTCCAGGGAAGCTGTGCTGCAGATACTGAAGTTTTACGGTGTCACACCCCAATTCTAGACTAACTAGTGGTGTGATGAACATCATGAGAACCAACGGTTCAAACCAAGATTTCATAAGACCGTGCCAATAATCCAAACCAAATACACATTCCACATCAATCAGAGATAATAAAGTAAATAGCGAAAGTCTTATTAAAAATAAACTGAGTGTCTACAATGATAAATAATTAAATAATCTAAGGGTTATGTCCAAGTAACCAAAACATAATTAATACTTATTACAAGTATCAAAATACAAAAGTTAACCACTAAGCATAGACATAGTTGAAACATTCGCTTGACAAGTTATATTCATCCTCCATAGCCTGCACATCCATAGCCTCCACATGTCCATACGTTGGTGCATGAATAATGTCTTCGATGGTAGTACCTATAATATCAGAAACTAAAAAGAATTACGAACGCTAGAGTCAGCTCTCCGACATGAGCTCAGTGAGTGAATAAAATAATCCAACAAACATTTGCATGCATTCAATTCATATCTTTGGTCTGGTTTTAAGTTAGGAACTATACTACAGAAAGGATTGGCGGCTATCGCACCTCTATACATGGGTGTGTGAATCCACCCAATGGATCAATCACCATTGTCACCCCACATCCACTACACCATGGAATAGAGATAGAGCTAAAGTTTCCAGATCATACACCGTCAACACTTCTCCTGATGCCCTACCCATACCAACACGTAAGCCCCTGCTGGCAATGGCTTGCAAACTGGGCTCACAACTAATTGATCCTAATGCCATCCAAATGTATCCAAGGCCTCAACGTAGCATCCCTCAATACATCCAAAGAGATAGAGCTAAGGTCTCCCGACAGAGTCAAAGATCACATGGTCCGAGACCACCTCCCCTGATGCCCTATGCAGTA
Source organism: Protea cynaroides (assembly GCA_028583415.1). NCBI lineage: Eukaryota > Viridiplantae > Streptophyta > Magnoliopsida > Proteales > Proteaceae > Protea > Protea cynaroides. The sequence goes on along the minus strand of CM053273.1, from coordinate 53,428,634 downwards.
ATAGTTTCATTAAGGTAATGGCGTGTTACAACCCAATTCTGGTCTAATCAGATTAATGTCATGAACTGACAATAAATCAACGGTTCAACTAGGATCTCATATAGGTCTTACCCACCATATCAAACCATCCACACATTCTATAGTAATAATTAGACGTAATAAACAAATAAGCGAAACTCATATAGATAATGAACTGAGTATCTAACATTGATAAATAATTACTTAATCTAGTTATCTTTAAATGACTCAAGACATAAAAGTAAATAATCCATTACATGTTCTAATAATCAAATATAGCTAAACTAATCGAATATGCACTGGTAGCACTCGCATGATGAATCATGCGCATCTTCAACAGCTTCTGCGTTTATGGCGGCAATGTGTCCATACATCGTCGCATTCATGTATTCTTCAACAGTAAGACCTGTATCATCAACTGTAAGACCCGTGTCAATCTAACCCGGTCTTACCACCTTGAATCAGGTTTACCCATCATGGTCGAGTCAAATGGACCAAGGGCATGAAGGAGATCGAGATCCCAGGTATCAAATCGACCCAAAAACACATAAAATAGGGGAAGGGTCGCATACCCAGCTAAGCAGGGTCGGACCTCCCAAAACAGAAAGTCAGACCCTCAGTTTTGAAGGGAGGGTCGGACAGCTTAAGACCCTAGGGTCGACGGGATCATCGACCCTCCCATCGACCCTCGGTTACCGTAGAAAATAAAAATTAGGAAATTTTCATATTTTCGAATGGGATTCTTTCCAAATCTCAGAGGGACTTATTTAGGATATTTCTAGCCTATTTAAAGGACGTCCCTAAACCACTTTCACTCCTTTCGCAACCCTAATTGAATTGAGAGAAAGAGAGGAGAAGGAAAAGAGGAAGAGTAGAGGCAAGCAAGAGAACTTAGCAAAAAGGAGAAGAATTTCATAGAAGGAGTAATCTTCTCAGGTATGGATACTAATTCCATGAATTTTTACAGACCTTAGGTTAGTAATTGTTGAGAGTGTGATCTCGAAGAAACCCAAACCATCAAGCTATGGTTAGGTTTCCATGGAAAACCATAGAAGAATGCATGAAAGGTATCTAGGTGGGTTATACATGGTTTCAGACCATGGAATGAATGTAGAATGGAATGTAGGATCAAGCCATAGGATCCCAAACACGAAGAATGGATTAAAAGAGGGAATTGGACCAAAGTGCACCAAGGGTCGCACCCAGGGTCGATAGACCATCTGACCCTAGGTATCCTTGACCATCGAACCTCAGCATTCGGGAAGTTCAGAAAGAGGGAAGGGTCGATAGACCAATCGACCCTAGCATCGACCCTACCTCTGACCCTCAGTTAGCAGCATGGTTTTTAATTCTGAATAAATTCTAATTAAATTCTATCGACTTTGTTAGGTCTTCTAGCAATATAATAACATTGTAAAGGTGATTCTAAAGCTTGGGAAAGTATCTATTAGCAAGCAAAGGTGATGAACCTTAACTCCAAATTAAATTTGTTAATAATAAACTATTTTCTATTTTCTTGAGTCCTATGCTATGCTTGATTCTATGCGAATATGTTTGTAATGTGCATACAACATGCCATCCAATATTTCTATTACTTGTTCATGCATATTTACTTTATTGTTTATAACATGATGATGATGATGATAGGAATAGGCATGTGCTTGTATATGTGTGGTTGATGTGCTTGATGCGAGCGAGTATCAGGGGAAGTGTGATGAGAACGTCAATAAACGTTAACCTTTGGCGGGTTTCAGTATTTTAGCTCTATCTCTAACTCAAGTCTTGTGCATTAGCATCGTCGTATCGCCATTACTTTAGCAGAACTATTATGTCGTAGAGTATCAGGGGAGGTGGTCTCGGTCCTTGTAGTCTCTGACTCTATCGGGGGGCCTTAGCACTATCTCTGTTGGCATTCTGAGGGATGCTGGGGTGTGGCCTTGGATACACTGTTTGGCATTAGGATTGGTTAGTTGCGAGCCCAGTTTGCAACCCTTGCCAACAGGGGCTTACATGTTGGTATGGCAATATATAGCAATAGCCGTTAACCTTTGTTATATACTGTTCATGATTGGGTGCATATGAGTTGACGATAAACGTGATCTTCGGGTAACGTCACACACTCGTGTATAGAGGCGGAGTCAATAAACGCGACCTTTGGCTACCTAAACCTTTCTATTGCATACTGCATACTTTAAAACCGGACCAAAGATATAAATTGACTTTTTGCATGCATATGTATTGTTGCATTGTTTTGGCTACTCACTGAGCCGTGTTGTGTGCTCACCCCTCAACGTCGAATATTTTTAGTTGATGATGCAGGTTATACGGTTAAAGATTTTGTAAATGCTTCTGCGTACGGGATGGTAGCGGCGATGGAAGCTGAAGCTGAAGTGGATACACACGACTCCTCTTGCGAGTGGAACTCGTGTGTATTTGATTAGACATTTTATAGGTTTCTTTATTGGATTTATTCAGACATGTATTTGCTATTTAATATTTATGTCTCAGTTGAATACAAAATAATTTGCTATTAAATTATTAATATCATTTAGTTTCTCAGTTCATCTTATTATAAGATTTCTGCTATTGTGTATTACTCTGATTATGATTACGGATGTGTGCAAGTTGGATAACGCGGGGATAGCCTATTTGAGATCCTGGTTGAACCGTTGGTTATTTAACGGTTCATCACACCATGCTGGTTAGACCAAAATTGGGGTGTGACAACTTGGTATCAGAGCATCTCAGGCCTTGCCCGCCGACTAACATACATTCGAGACAATTGTGAACTGAGATAGGATAAATTAAAAGCTTTAATACAAACACACTGTAAGTACAAGTGATGATTGAGACCAAATTTGAAAAGAGAATAATGCATCTATTAAAGGGAAAACAAGTTATATACAATAAGTGAAAGAAACAAAACCTATATACATAACTAAAGCAGAGTACAGTCCACAACTCGGATAGTTACTCTGAAGTACAAAGAAATGAAGGTACAATCAGGAAGCTGGAGGCGAAGGAGGAGGCGGGGCCTCACGATCTCTGTCATAGTCCTCAGCATAGACCCTAGTCAACCAGGCCACCTGGGTCTGGGTCGTTTGTAGACTAGCTGTGAGACCTGCTATCCTCTGATCAGTCGCACGCTGCACCTCTAGGAGATCTCCCATCCGCGCATTTGATGCGTGCTGAGAAGCCAACAGCTCATCCATCCTCAGATCAGATCTGCGCTGAGCATCCCTGATCTCCTGCAGCATCTCCATCATGGCTGAAGGTGGAAGTAAAGGATCAGCCGAATGGGAAGGACCAGCATCAGGAGCAGGAGCCGCCACATAAGAAGTACCAACTCCAGCCGCATGTGTAGGTGAAGGCGGTGGTATCGAGTTGACGTCCATATACATACGATCATCATCGTCGACCGGATCCACACGAGCTCTAGCAGCAGCAGCAGCCTCAGCATCAGCCATCTCGACCCGAGTGTGAGGGCGCACCATCGTGTTCCTCTCCTCATCACTAACCTCAGCATCTCACAGCCCCATCTTGCAGATAGCCTCCCAATCCAGAGGCGACGAGAAGGTTTTTTCCTGGATATTCTCATCTACCAGATCCACCCCCAGATGGGTTAGTAGAACTGTAATCATGCGTCCATAGGGTAGATTACCCCTATGACCGGACAATGTAGCACTAATCATCGTCTGCATGATGATGTAAGGAAGGTAGACCGGTTGGCGAGTGCAGATGCTATAAATTAGAAACTGTGTCAGCTGAGAGACCCTCTCATAGTGCCCACTCTGCGGGATCAGATTATGCTGGATAATCTTACAGAAGACCCGTGGAGCTGGATGCAAGTAACAGGCCCTCATCTGCCAACGATTAGGACGGAGCAACTGGTTGTCGATATCTGCCCTCATCACCATCTCAACAAACTGTGGTTCTCCCAGCGCACAGTACACCATGGGGCCATCTTAGGGAATGCCCAACAGATCGGCCAGCTGCCGATAATCAAAGGAAATATGCACCCCCTTGACGTAACTGGTGATGCGCAACTCCTGACCATGCTCAACGTCGTTGTAATTCCCCACCACCTGGAGATTACAATTGAACTGGCGCACCAAATCTGGACATGTGCATGCGTCGTGATGACAGGGAGCCACCCCATATCACCAAATGCTCCCTCTACATTGAACAAGGCTAGCTCAGCCAAGTTCACCATGCGACCCCCTTCCACTTTCTTACGGGCATAGTCAGCATACTGTGCCTCGGCTTCATTCGAACGGAAGCGAAGTGGATCATGCACTCTAGGTACTTTGGTACGAGCCATAGTATCTGCAAAACAAGGAATAGAAAGGAAACAAGGAGTCAATAGGATAAAAATCTGAAATATGATATAATAACGACATAAGTTGACCATAAAGCCCATTCCTCATCATATAAGTGGGCATAAGGACTTACGAAGGTTTAAACATATCCTACGACCCACATGCAGTAGGAAATTTTAACTGACGCTGTCCAATTTGAAGAAATTCAAGAAAAATCAAAATTTTCGACAAATTAGGGCAAAAAGAGAAAATTTCAAGTTTCTCGATAACCAACCGATGAAACTCAAAAATTTTTGAGGGCTTTCGTTCCTCGAGACACCAATAACAAAAGCCCCCAATAAAAATCGAATTTTTATGGTTGGAAAAAGTTTAATTTGGAAAATACAAGTTAAACGTGCGAAAACCTAGAAATGGAAACCTAAAAACAGGTAAAAATGGGAAGACATACTTGTAGTGATGACGTGGACGTCGAAGCCCGGAGTTAACCCGATCCAAAACAATAGAGTAGCACTGTAGCAACTCAGAGAGGAGAGACGAGTCGAAACGGAGGAGGAATAGTGAGAAATGACTCAAAATCGGATCTTAAAAATCTGATTTTTGGTCCAAGGGTCGGACAATTCGACTAGCACAATCGACCCTCGAATCGACCCTCGGCTCTCGGGAATCTGACAGAAAACTAAGAGTCAGAACTGAGGGTTGGATACCCATCGACCCTCGCATCGACCCTCAGCTCTCGGGAAGAACAGGTCATTCCCAGGGTCAGAAACTAAGGGTCGAACATACCAGCGACCCTCACCATCGACCCTGCATAGAAAAGACAGCATTTTTTTTATAAAATGAGCTAGAATTGGAATTGATTATTGGTTAGCGTGCCTACCTGAAATATAAATGACTTCTCACCTATTTTGATGATTTCCAGGCACCACCAATTAGCGAAAGGAATTATGTCTGGACGTAGGGTGACCCGACAGACCCGAAATGCAGTCCCACCACCACCACCCGTGGAGGAGACTAGTCAAGAGAATAACTATGCACCGGGAAATCTAGAACCGGCAAACCCTACAAATTTGCCACCTCCACCACCAGTGCTAGCAACAGTTGTGATGAACCTGGAACAGCAGCTGCAGCTGATGCAACACGCACAGGCTCAGATGCAGGTCGCCATGGGAATTATGTTCCAAGCCACTCAGGCCGCACCCATGCACATTGGACAAGCTAGTGCAGCCCCGGTGGGTAACCACCCAGCTCATCAGACACCTCAACAACCGGCTGCACAGATTCCAGTGCAGGTACCGGAAGCAGCTCAAGGGAATTACCAGTATCCACACAACATGTTTGGGGCAAACCCCCAAAATCAGCTGGACCACTCCCGACTAGTGGAGAGATTTTTGAAGATGAAACCCAGAGAATTCAACGGCAAGCCGTCTGATCCATTGTGGCCAGCCCACTGGATAGACGAGATGGAGAGAAATTTCCTCATGATGACTATTACAGAGGAAGAGAAAGTACTATGTGCCACCTTCATGCTCAAGGGCGACGCACACCATTGGTGGAAATCCACGAAGACATATTTACTGACCAAGCACGCCCTACTGACCTGGGCTATATATAAAGAAGCCTTCTTTGAGAAATATTTTCCACGGAGCTTCAGAGATTCGATGGAGAAGGAGTTCCTGAGTCTTTATCAGGGACAGATGTCAGTGGCTGCGTACCAACAGCGTTATGAAGAGCTGTTTTTCTTCGCACCACTGAGTATCCAAGAAGAAGATACAAAACCCCGTAGATTCATCGTGGGACTAAGAGGAAGCATCAGAGAAAATGTTCTGGGCTTAGAGAAGAGAATTTACAACGAAGCTGTCCAGATTGCTCGAGTGATTGAATCGAGCTAGAAGGAGAGTTACCTTACTCAGAACAGAGGCATCAAGAGACCATCCGGAAACTCCTACAACGGAGGCAATAACCGGACGTATAAACCTTTCCGTCCTCAGAATTTTAATGCTGCAACTAAGACTACTCCAGCAGCTCAACCTCAGCCAAAGCTAAATTCTAAAGTCCTGAGGTGTTTTAACTACAACCAACCCGGGCATATGGCAAGGGAGTTCCCTAAGCCCAAGAAGCAATTCCATCAGGGACGGGTATATGTTGTTATGTCCGAGGATGCGGCCGCATCACCTGATGTGGTACAGGTATTGTACATATAAATGGCGTACCCGCCAGAGTACTCTTCGATTCCGGAGCTACTCATTCATTTATATCTGTGTCATTTGGAAAGAAGACAAAATTACCCATCAAAACATTAGACTACAAATTACTTGTACGGTCACCGATGGCGTTAGAAGTGGAACTAGAGAAAGGTTATGGACCATGTCCAGTTCTCATTAGAGAGAAGACTTTAGATGCAACCTTGATACAACTTGAGATGGCAGACTTTGATGTCATCTTGGGAATGGACTGGTTAGCTTGGCATTCTGCAAATTTATTATGTGCCGAAAAGAAGCTAACGTTCAAAGACAAAGAAGGAGCAGAATTAAGTTTCTCGGGAACCAAACTTCCCCGGAGACGCAAGCTCATACTTTTAGCACTAAAAGCTAAGAAGTGCCTTGACAAGGGAGCAGTCGGGTATCTAGGGTCAGTGGTCGACCTAACCAAGGAAGCACCACGAATGGAAGACCTTGACGTCGTGCGGAATTACCCTGACGTATTTTCGGAGGAACTACCTGGATTACCACCCGATCGGGCCACAGAGTTTGTAATAGACCTAATACCTGGAGCCGCACCCGTATCAAAAGCACCCTACAGAATGGCTCCTACGGAACTGATGGAACTGAAGGTGCAATTACAAGAACTAGTGGACAAGGGTTATATTCGACCCAGTATATCTCCATGGGGGGCACCGGTGTTGTTCGTAAAGAAGAAGGATGGTAGCGTTCGATTATGCATCGACTATCGGGAGTTGAATAAACTGACAACCAAGAATCGATATCCACTACCTCGGATCGATGACTTGTTCGATCAGTTACAAGGAGCAAGAGTATTTTCTAAGATCGATCTTCGATCAGGCTATCATCAGCTGAAGATTAAAGAAGGGGATATTCCGAAGACAGCATTCAGGACCAGATACGGACATTACGAATTTTTGGTGATGTCTTTCGGATTAACTAATGCACCGGCAACGTTCATGGAACTTATGAACCAATTTTTCCACGATATGTTGGATACATCGGTTATAGTATTTATTGATGACATATTGGTATATTCCAAGGACAAGGAAACTCATATCAAGAACCTAAACGCAACCCTACAACGTTTAAGGAAAGAGAAGCTATATGCCAAATTTTCAAAGTATGAGTTTTGGCTAAGAGAAGTCGCCTTCCTAGGCCATGTAGTTGGCGCTGAAGGAATCAAATTGGATCCCAGGAAGATCGAGGCTATTGTAAAGTGGGAAGCGCCAAAGAGCGTTTCAGAAATCAAAAGTTTTTTGGGTCTAGCTGGTTATTATCGGAGATTCGTAGAAGACTATTTTCGGATTGCCGTACCTCTCACCAGTTTGACCAAAAAGGTTGAAAAGTTTGTGTAGACGGATAAATGTGAGAAGTGTTTCCAAACACTGAAGACCAGATTGATATCCGCTCTAATTTTGACTATTCCTATTCCAGGACAGACGTTTACCTTATACACCGATGCGTCGGGACTAGGATTGGGATGTGTGCTTATGCAAGGAGAGCAAGTAATTTCTTATGCTTCAAGACAGTTAAAGGTTCATGAAAAAATTACCCCACTCATGATCTGGAGCTAGCGGCAGTAGTACATGCTGTAAAGATATGGAAACATTACTTGTACAGAGAGAAATTCCAGATTAAGTCGGACCATAAAAGTCTTACTTATCTATTTAATCAGAAAGAGTTGAATATGAGACAAAGAAGATGGCTGGAATTATTGAAAGACTATGATTGTGATATCCAGTATCATCCGGGAAAGGCGAACGTGGTAGCAGATGCATTGAGCAAAAAAGCAATGATCAAATCTCAAGGAGCAGTCAGCACGACTGCAGCAATGTGTACTACCGGAATGGTGTTCAATCACGGCAACGAACAGTATGTGATAGATACAACGGATGAATCAGCCAACCAAGGGTTTATTCATCGATTTTCAAATATGTTCGCGGCATTGATGATTATACCGGATATAGTGGATGAAGTGAAGACAGCTATCAAAGCAGATCCTTATCTGAGAACAGTACAAGAAGATATTGAGAAAGGTAGGACTAACCCTGAGTTCACTTTGGATGACGAGAAGGTACTAAAATACAAAGGAAAAATATGTGTACCTGAAACAGAAAGTATAGACATTAGACACCGACTGATGAAATAAGTCCATACCACCATCTACTCGATACACCCTGGAAGTACAAAAATGTATCATGATCTAAAGGAATTATATTGGTGGAGGGGAATGAAAGCAGATGTTGCCAAATTCGTGTCTCAATGCCTAAATTGTCAGAAAGTAAAGGCCGAACGACAAAGACCCGCTGGACTATTACAGTCATTACCGGAACCAGCTTGGAAATGGGAGTGCATCACTATGGACTTCGTCACAGGATTACCATTGACTCCTCGAGTAGTTGACGTAGTTTGGGTGATTGTGGACCGTCTGACTAAAACAGCTCGCTTCATACCTATACGACCTCAGTATACACTAGAAAGGTTAGCGAAGCTGTATGTGGATAATATTGTTCGATTACATGGTGTTCCAGAAAGTATTGTGTCGGATAGAGATCCATGATTTACTTCAAAATTTTGGGAAGGATTGCAAAAGGCTATGGGAACAACGCTAAAGTTTAGTGCTGCATTCCACCCACAGACAGATGGACAGTCAGAACGTACAATTTAGATTCTAGAAGATATGCTACGAGCATGTGTAATTGATTTCAAAGGATCATGGGATGAAAAGTTACCATTGATCGAGTTCGCTTATAATAACAGCTATCAGGCCACAATACAGATGTCACCATATGAAGCACTGTATGGCCGAAAGTGTTGAACTCCCTTGTTTTGGAATGAAGTTGGAGAACGTAGTATTGTTGGACCAGAATTTGTTGAAGAGACTTGTCGAGTGGTCGACATCATCAAGGAAAAAGTGGGAATAGCTCAGAACTTTCAGAAGCAATATGCAGATACTCGACGAAGAGATCTGGAGTTCGCAGTAGGTGATAAAGTATTTTTGAAGGTATCGCCCATGCGAGGATTGAAGAGGTTCGGACAGAAAGGGAAATTAAGTCCAAGATATGTCGGGCCGTATGAAATTCTAGCTAAGCGTGGAAAAGTAGCTTATCAGTTAGCACTACCACCATCTATGTCAAGTGTACATGACGTATTTCACATTTCCCTATTGAAGAAGTATGTCAAGGACCCAACGCATGTCTTGACAGTGGATTTGCCGGAATTGACTGATGATTTGACATTTGAAGTAACACCAACAGAAATCACTAGTCGAAAGGTTCAACGTCTACGCAACAGAGATATCTATTATGTTAAGGTCACATGGAAAAGTAGAGACAAGGAAGAAATTACATGGGAAGAAGAAAATGCTATGAGAAAGCAATACTCTTACTTATTTGATTCAGAAGGTACGTATAATTCTGAGGACGAAATTTTTATAAGTTGGTGGGAGTTGTAAGACCCGTGTCAATCTAACCCGGTCTTACCACCTTGAACTAGGTTTACCCATCATGGTCGAGTCAAATGGACCAAGGCGTGAAGGAGATCGAGATCCCAGGTATCAAATCGACCCAAAAACACTTAAAATAGGGGAAGGGTCGCATACCCAGCTAAGCAGGGTCGGACCTCCCAAAACAGAAAGTCAGACCCTCAGTTTTGAAGGGAGGGTCGGACAGCTTAAGACCCTAGGGTCGACGGGATCATCGACCCCCCCATCGACCCTCGGTTACCGCAGAAAATAGAAATTAGGAAATTTCCATATTTTTCAATGGGATTCTTTCCAAATCTCAGAGGGGCTTATTTAGGATATTCCTAGTCTATTTAAAGGACGTCCCTAAGCCACTTTCACTCCTTTCACAACCCTAATTGAATTGAGAGAAAGAGAGGAGAAGGAAAAGAGGAAGAGTAGAGGAAAGCAAGAAAACTTAGCAAAAAGGAGAAGAATTTCAGAGAAGGAGTAATCTTCTCAGGTATGGATACTAATTCCATGAATTTCTACAGACCTTAGGTTAGTAATTGTTGAGAGTGTGATCTCGAAGAAACCCAAACCATCATGCTATGGTTAGGTTTCCATGGAAAACCATAGAAGAATGCATGAAAGCTATCTAGGTGGGTTACATGGTTTCAGACCATGGAATGAATGTAGAATGGAATGTAGGAGGAAGGCATAGGATCCCAAACACGAAGAATGGATTAAAAGAGGAATTGGACCAAAGTGCACCAAGGGTCGCACCCAGGGTCGATAGACCATCCGACCCTAGGTATCCCTGACCATTGACCCTCAGCATTCGGGAAGTTCAGAAAGAGGGAAGGGTCGATAGACCCATCGACCCTAGCATCGACCCTACCTCCGACCCTCAGTTAGCAGCATGGTTTTTAATTTTGAATAAATTCTAATTAAATTCTATCGACTTTGTTAGGTCTTCTAGCAATATAATAACACTGTAAAGGTGATTCTAAAGCTTGGAAAAGTATCTATTAGCAAGCTAAGTTGAGGAACCTTAACTCCAAACTAAATTGGTTAATAATAAACTATTTTCTATTTTCTTGAGTCCTATGCTATGCTTGATTCTATGCGAATATGTTTGTAATGTGCATACAGCATGCCATCCAATATTTCTATTACTTGTTCATGCATATTTACTTTATTGTTTATAACATGATGATGATGATGATAGGAATAGGCATGTGCTTGTATGTGTGTGGTTGATGTGCTTGATGCGAGCGAGTATCAGGGGAGGTGTGATGAGAACGTCAATAAACGTTAACCTTTGGCGGCTCTCAGCACTTTAGCTCTATCTCTAACTCAAGTCTTGTGCATTAGCATCATCGTATCGCCATTATTTTAGCAGAACTATTATGTTGTAGAGTATCAGGGGAGGTGGTCTCGGTCCTTGTAGTCTCTGACTCTACCGGGGGGCCTTAGCTCTATCTCTATGGACATTCTGAGGGATGCTGGGGTGAGGCCTTGGATACACTGTTTGCCATTAGGATTGGTTAGTTGCGAGACCAGTTTGTAGCCCTTGCCAACAGGGGCTTACGTGTTGGTATGGCAATATATAGCAATAACCGTTAACCTTTCTTATATACTGTTCATGATTGGGTGCATGTGAGTTGACGATAAACGTGATCTTCGGGTAATGTCACACACTCGTGTATTGAGGCGAAGTCAATAAACGTGACCTTTGGCTACCTAAACCTTTCTATTGCATACTGCAAACTTTAAAACCGGACCAAAGATATAAATTGACTTTTTGCATGCATATGTATTGTTGCATTGTTTTGGCTACTCACTGAGCCGTGTTGTGTGCTCACCCCTCAACGTCGAATATTTTTAGTTGATGATGCAGGTTATACGGTTGAAGATTTTGTAAATGCTTCTGCGTACGGGACGGTAGCTGCGATGGAAGCTGAAGCTGAAGTGGATACATACGACTCCTCTTGTGAGTGCAACTCGTGTGTATTTGATTAGACATTTTATAGGTTTCTTTATTGGATTTATTCAGACATGTATTTGCTATTTAATATTTATGTCTCAGTTGAATACAGAATAATTTGCTATTAAATTATTAATATCATTTAGTTTCTCAGTTCATCTTATTATAAGATTTCCGCTATTGTGTATTAATCTGATTATGATTACGGATGTATGCAAGTTGGATAACGCGGGGATAGCCTATTTGAGATCCTGGTTGAACCGTTGGTTTTTTAGAGGTTCATCACACCATTCTGGTTAGACCAAAATTGGGGTGTGACATCAACTAAAAATATTCGACGTCAAAAGGGTTTAGTGGCCTCTGCACCTCTATTCGACGTCTAGTCTGGGGTCTCATGGTCGATGGCTACGGTAGTAGAACCCGTCAACCGTGGGTTCAAAATCATCGACTGTAGCGTCCTGGATCTGAGATCTTCATTCTTACCATATGGTCGACCATACCTACCCAGGTATCTGACCATATGCATACAGTTTTGGGTGTTGAGTCGATTTTTATGCCTGGATTGTGATCCATCTTCACGTGATAGGTAGGGCCCTCACTACGAAGCCCATTTCCAAGGCCATACTCACGGGGCACCCCATCTTTATCACAAAATAACATAGGTCTCGACCGCCGAGGGAGACCCCCATTGGGCTCATCCCTTGCTTGTGTTGTAGTAGGGCCGTTGCTTGTGTTGTAGTAGGGCCTGGTTAGGTGTTTTCTTTGCTCCCTAAAGACTAAAAGAAATGGATCAAAAAAAGGGGGGACTTCTGCAACGGGCTATGCCACCCCTAGTAGCATAGCCGCCTTTAAAAACGCTCTAGAGCACGGAGCTTGGGCAATGAAAGGAGGCCTCTTCCACCATTCTTTCTAAATGCTTTCTTTAGCCTTTGAAGCGCATTAGTCTCTTTTCTAGGCTAGATAAGTTGATGATTTAACGAAGCCCCTTGGCTGCAAGAGTGAAGGTAGGGAGGGTGACCATTGTTTTTTTTTTGCTTCTGAACCATTGTCTAGGAGATCTCCTTCCCGGTCGGAGGCAGGCATAACTTGTATCCATGCGCTTCATATTCGCCTGGAGTTCGCTCCCAGAAATATAGCCATCCCTGCCCCCTTACGGGGAAAAGATCGTACTGTTCCCTACCAAGACAACATACACTCTCAACGGATCCTCCGCGCGCTGGGCATACCTCTTCCATGCATCTACTTTGTCCAACTATGATGGAAAGACCTAGCATGACACGGTTAGACCATGTTAGTGGAGTGCGGGTCTTACAACTCCCCCCCTTTTATAAATTTCGTCCTCGAAATTTACACATACCTTCCGAGTCGAACAGCTGAGGATATTGCTTTCGAATAGCGTTTTCTTCTTCCCATGTAATTTCTTCCACATTTTGGCTTCTCCAAGTAACTTTAACATAGTAAATGTCGCGGTTGTAAAGATGTTAAACTTTTCGGCTAGTGATTTCAAAAGGTACTACTTCAAACATCAAGTCTTTAGCTAAATCTGGTGGATCCATTGTTAACATGTATGTTGGATCTCTGACATACTTCTTTAGTTATGAGACATGGAATACATCTTGTACACTAGACATTGATGGTGGTAGTGCTAACTGATATGCTACCTTTCCACACCTTGCGAGAATCTCATAAGGTCCAATATATCTGGGACACAGCTTTCCCTTTTGTCCAAACCTTTTTAAACAACGCATAGGAGATATTTTCAAAAATATTTTATCACCTATGGTAAATTCACTCTTCGTCGATTGTCTGCATATTGTTCTTGACGGTTCTGAGCTGTTCGGACTCTTTCCTTGATGATGTCAACCACTCGACATGTCTCTTCAACAAACTCTGGTCCAACAACACTACACTCTCCAACTTCATTCCAAAACAATGGAGTTTGACACTTTATACTATACAGTGTTTCATAGGGTGACATCTATATTGTAGCTTAATAGTTGTTGTTATAAGCGAACTCGACTAATGGTAACTTCTCATCCCATGATCCTTTAAAATCAATTACACAAGCTCAGAGCATATCTTTTAAAATTTGAATGGTGCGCTCCGACTGTCCGTCTGTCTGAGGATGGAATGCGGTACTAAACTTCAATGTTGTACCCATAGCCTTCTGTAATCCTTTCCAAAACTTTGAGGTAAAGCGTAGGTCTCTATCAGACACAATGCTTTCAGGTACACCATGAAATCTGACAATATTATCCACATATAGCTTAGCTAACTTCTCAAGTGTATATTGAGGTCGTATAGCTATGAAACGAGCTATCATAGTCAAACGATTTAAGATCACTCAGACTGTGTCAACTACTCTGGAAGTCAAAGGTAACCCGGTGACGAAGTCCATAGTGATACAGTCTCATTTCCATGCTGGTTCAAGTAGTGGTTGAAACAAGCCTGTAGGTTTTTTCCTTTCAGCCTTTACCCATTGACAATTCAGGCATTGTGACACAAACATAGCTACATCTGCTTTCATTCCCCTCCATCAGTATAGTTTCTTCAGATCATGATAAATCTTTATACTTCGAGGATGTACCGAATAAGCGGTGGTGTGGGCTTCCTTTATTAGTCTATGTCTAATATCTGAGTCTTCACTTTCAGGGACACATACTCTCCCTTTGTATCGTAGTACCCTTTCAAGGTCCAAGGTGAAGTCAGGAGTAGCCCTACCTTTTTCAATGTCTTTTTTCACTGTTCTCAGATAGGGGTCTGATTGAATAGCTGCCTTTGCTTCGTCTATCAGATTAGGTACAATCTTCAATGTAGCAAACATGTTTGAGAATTGATGAATAAACCCTAGGTCGATTGAATTACCTGGTTTATCGATCACGAACTATTCATTGCCCTAATTTAATACTCTTCCTGTGTCACACATTGCAGCATTTGTGCTAGCTTTTCCCTGTGACTTTGTCATTGCTTTTCTGCTTAGTGCATTGGCCACTACATTAGCCTTTCTTGGATGATACTGGTTATCACAATTATAATCCTTTAGCAATTTTAGCCATCTCCTCTTTCTTATGTTCAACTCCTTCTGATTGAAAAGATGAGTAAGACTCTTATGATCTGATTTAATCTGAAATTTCTCTCCATACAAATAATGTCTCCATATCTTAATATCATGTACTACTGCTGCTAATTCCAAGTCATGAGTGGGATAGTTTTTCTCATGTGTCTTAATTTTCTAGAAGCATACGCAATCACTTGCTCTCCTTGCATGAGCACACATCCTAACCCTAATCCAGACTCATCGATGTACAAGATAAATGATTCTCCTGGAATTGGAATAGTCAAGATGGGAGCTAATATTAATCTTGTTTTCAATGTTTGGAAACGCTCTTCACATTTATCGATCTAAACAAACTTTTTTCCTTTCTTAGTCAGACTGGTGAGTGGTACTGCAATTCTAGAGTAATATTCCACGAATCGTCGATAATAACCAGCTAAACCTAAGAAACTTCTTATTTTGGCAACATTCTTAGGTGCTTTCCATTTTACAATGGATTCAATCTTGCTGGGATCCACTTTGATTCCTTCAACGGATACAACATGGCCTAAGAAAGCGACTTCATTTAGCCAGAATTCACACTTTGTAAATTTAGCGTAAAGCTTCTCTTTTCTTAGTCACTGCAGAGCAGCTCTTAGATTTGTGATATGAGTTTCTTTATCCTTGAAGTAGACTAGTATGTCGTCAATGAATACGATAACTGACATATCCAACATATCATGGAATTCCCAATTCATAAGTTCCATAAAAGTTATAGGTGCGTTAGTTAATCCAGAAGACATAACTAAAAATTCATAATGTCCATATCTAGTTCTGAAGGCTGTCTTCGGAATATCGCCTTCCTTAATCTTTAATTGATGGTACCCCGATCGAAGATCAATTTTGGAAAACACTTTGGCACCTTGCAACTGGTTGAATAAGTCATCAATTTGAGGCAACGAATACCTGTTCTTGATCGTGAGCTTGTATAATTTCTGATAATCTATACAAAGTTGAATGCTACCATCCTTCTTTTTCATGAACAATAGCGGTGCTCCCCATGGTGATACACTGGGTCGAATATAAACCTTGTCCAGCAATTCTTGTAATTGTACTTTAAGTTCCTTCAGTTCAGTAAGAGCCATTCGATAGGATGCCTTAGATACTGATGCAGCTTCAGGTATAAGGTCTATAACAAACTCTATCGCTCGATCAGGTGGCAATCCTAGTAATTCCACAAGAAATACATCCAAAAATTTATGCACAACTTCAATATCCTCCATTCGTGGTGCTTACTTGGTAAGGTCGACCACGGACACTAGATACCCAATTCCTCCTTTCTCAAGGCATCTCTTAGCCTTTAATGCCGAAAGAATGAGTTTTTTATTTATGGGAAAGTATGGTTCCCACAAAACTAAACTCTACACCTTACTTGTCTTTGAATGTCAATTTTTTTCCCCACATAATAGGTTTGCAGAGTGTCGGGCTAACCAATCCATTCCTAAGATAACATCAAAGTCTACCATCTCAAGTTGGATTAAGGTTGCATCCATAGTCTTTTCACCAATAATAACTAGTCATGGTCCATAACCTTGGTCTAGTTCTAATTCTAATCCCATAGGTAATCGTACAAGCAGTTTACATTCTAAAGATCTGAGGGGTAGACTCAACTTCTTTCCAAATGACACAGATATAAAAGAATGAGTAGCCCAAGAGTCAAAGAGTACTCTTACAGTTATGCCATTAATAGGTACGATACCTGTTATTTGATTTAATTTAGTCTACATACTCACACAAGGTATTTCAAAACAAAAGGTTGAATCATACCTGTGACCACATCAGGCGATGCGGCAGCATCCTCAGAAGTAATTGCATAAACTTTTCCTTGCTATAGTTGCTTCCTTAGCTTAGAATAATCTCTTTAATAATGCCCTCATTGATCAAAGTTAAAACATTTTACTCCAGCCTTGGCCTAGTTCAGTTACGGTTGAGTTGTTGGAGTAGTCTTAGATGCCGTATTAAAGCCATGAGTAAGGAAGGGTTTGAATGTTCTTGAGTTTCCTTTGTTAAATGTATTCCCATTCGGCCTCTTTATACCCCTGTTTTGAGCAAAATAACTCTCCTTTTGGCTTGAGTCCAAAACTCAAGCAATTTGAACCACTTCATTACAAATCTTCTTTTCTATTCCCAGTACATGCTCACAAATGCTTCCCCTAAGTCCCATGACAAACCTTCGGGTTTTAGTATTTTCCTTCTACATGCTAGAGGGAGCAAAGAAAAACAGCTCTTCATAAAGCTGCTGATAAGTGTTTATAGACATTTGTCCTTGATATAGACTCAGAATTTATTTTTCCAACTGGTCTCTGAAACTCTTCGAAAAATACTTCTCGAAGAAAGCTTCTTTGTAAATAGCCCAGGTCAGTTGGGTGTGCTTTGTCAATAGATAACTTCGAGTAGATTTCCACCAATGGTGTGCATCACCTTTCAGCATAAAAGTGGCAGATAACACCTTTTCCTCTTCATTTACAGTCATCATCATAAAAATTCTTTCCATCTCGTCAATCTAGTAAGCTGGCCACAGAGGATCCAACGGCTTGCCATTTAATTCCTTAGGCCTCATCTTCAGAAAATGTTCGATCAATCTAGAGTGATCAAATTGATACTGAGCCTATGCTCCATATGTAGGTGGTTAGTAAGACCCGTATCGAACTAACCCGGTCTTACCACCTTGAACCAGGTCTACCCATCATGGTCGAGCCAAATAAATCAAGTGCATGAGGGAGATCACGATCCCAGGTATTAAACTGACCCAAAAACACTAAAATAAGGGGGAGGGTCACATACCCAGCAAGGCAGGGTCAGACCCCCCAGTATAAAAATCAGACCCTAAGTTTTTAATCAGGGATCAGACATTTTAGAACCAGGGGTCGACGGGATCACCGACCTCCTCATCGACCCCCAGTCTGCTGACAGAAACAGTGAATTAGAAACTTTCCAAATTTCAATGGGATTCTTTCCTAATCTCAATGGGACTTATTTTGGGAGTTTCTACTCTATAAGTAGGATGTCCCTAAGCCTCTTTCACTCCTTTTAGAATCCTAATTGGATTGAGAGAAAGAAAAGAAAAGGAGAAGAGAAAGAGAAGAGAAGGAAAGTGGAGAAGAAGATCAAAGAGAAGGCTTCAGAGAAACAAGCCTAATTCTCAGGTATGGATACTATCTCCATGTAATTCTACAGACCTTAGAATAGATAGTGAAGAGGATATGATCTAGGAGAAACCTAAATCATCCATCCATGGTTAGGTTTTCATGGAAAACTATGGGGGAGATCATAAAAACCATGTAGGTAAATAAACTATGGTTCTAAGCCTTAGGACATGTATGTAATGGATTGTAGAAGCAAGCCATAGGACCCAAGCACGAAGGAATGGACAATAGGATGAAAATTTGACTAAACCCATGGGGGGTCGCACGGGGGTCGATGGCCAATCGACCCTACCAGACCCTAACCATCGACCCCTAGTGTTTGGGAAGTCCAGAATTAGGGTGGTAGCACCCAGGGTCGATGGAACCTCCAACCCTGGCATTGACCCCCAGTGAACAGCATGCTTTTTAAAATCATAATTAATTTTAATTAAATTCTATCGACTTGATTAGGTCTTCTAGTGATATAATATTGATATTTAGTTGATTCTTAAAGCTTAAAAGAGGATATACGATCAAACAAAGGTGAGGGAACAAGACCTAAACTAATTGGTTAATAATAAACTATTTTATTTTTGAGTCCAATGCCATGATTGATTCTATGCGTGTATGCTTGCATGTGCATTCAACATGTCATCCAATATTTCTATTATTACTGTTCATGCATATTTAAATTATTATTTATAACATGATGATGATGATGATAGGAATAGACATGTGAATGTATGTGTGTAGTTGGTGTGCTAGATGCGAGCGAGTATCAGGGGGTGTCATAGGCCGGGCCTCAACACTCTTGCTCTACTCTAACTCAAGTCTTGTCCACTGACATTATCGTATCGCCATTACCTTAGTAGAACTATTACGTCGTAGGGTATGAGGGGAGGTGGTCTTGGACCGTGTAGTCTCTGACTCTGCCGGGGGGCCTTAGCCCTATCTCTACGGACGTATTGAAAGATGCTGGGGTGAGGCCTTGGATACACTGATTGGCATTAGGATTGGTTAGTTGCTAGCCCATTTTGCGAGCCCTCGCCAACAGGGGCTTACGTGTTGGTATGGGTAACTGGTACAACAATATACGTAACCTTTGCGTGTACATTGTCCATGGTGGGTGCATGCGGGACGACAATAAACGTTACCTTTGGGCGGCTTGACACAATCGTTTATAGAGGTGCGGCGGCAATAAATGTAACCTTTGGCCACCTATCCTTTCTATAGCACATTGCAAACTTATTTACCAGACCAAAGATATGAATTGAATGCATGCATATGTTTGTTGCGTTGTTTTGTTTGCTCACTGAGCCATGATGTGTGCTCACCCTCTCGACGTTGAATATTTTTAGTTGATGATGTAGGTACTACGGTCGAAGATTATATGAGTGATCTGGTGTATGCACGTGTTGCTGCAATGGAAGCCGAAGACTTAGTGGATACGCATGACTCCTCATGCGAGTCGAACTCATGCGTATTCGATTAGATTTTATTTGAATTTATAAAGATATGTAATTGATATTCTATTTATTTATGTCTCAGTTGATACAACAATAACTTGATATTTTAATTATGATTATTACAGTTAGAGTTCTCAGTTCAATTACTATAAGACTTCCGCTATTGTGTACTTATTCTGATTATGGTTGTGGATGTGTATGGTTTTATTTTTAATGGACACAACCTATTAGAGATCCTGGTTGAACCGTTGGTTTATTAGCGGTTCATCACACCGTTCTGAATAGTGCAGAATTGGGGTGTGACAACTAGGTATCAGAGCATCTCAGGCCCTGTCTGTGAAACCCGTATACTTCCACAAAAGGTCGTGAACTGAGATAGGATAAAAATTTAAAAGATGTAATAATAACACACCATAAGCATCTGTGTTGTTTGAGACTAAACTGAAAGAGAATAATGCATCTATTAAATTAGAAACAAATTTATATACAACCAAAAGGAAGAACAAATGTTTATATATATATGATTAAAGCAGAGTACAGTCCACAGTCCGGACAGTTACTCCGAAGTACAAAAAGAATGATAAAAGAAATACATCAAGAAGCTGGAAGTGATGGGGGAGGCGGTGCCTCACGATCTCTATCATAGTCCTCAGCGTAGACTCTAGTCACACGCTAAGCATCCCTAAGCTCTCCCATCCGCTGATCCGACATGTGCTGAGCAGCTAGAAGGTTTCCCATCCGCTGGTCCGACACGTGCTGAGCAACCAGAAGCTCTCACACCCGCTGATCGGACAAGCGTTAAGCCTCTAGAAGCTCTCCCATCCTCAAGTCAGACATGTTGAGCCTCTCGTATCTCATGCAAGATCCACATCATGTCACCAGAAGGAGCATACGAAGGACCAGCTGGATGTAAAGGACCAGCTGAAGAAAATGGACCATCTCCTATAGTAAGAGTAGGTGATGGAGGAGGTATGGAATCTACATCCATCTAAAGCCGATCGTCATCATCCCCATGAACCCCTGCTCCAGCAGCTACTACTGCTGCCTCAACGTCAGCCATCTCCACTCGAGTGCGAAGGCACACCATCTCGTTCCTCTCCTCATCGCTGACCTGGGCATCCCGCCTGCCCATCTTGCAAATAGCCTCCCAATCTAGAAGCGATGAGAAGGATTTCTCCTGAATCTTCTCATCCAACAAATAAACCCCCAGGCAGGTAAGCAAGGTAGTGATCATGCGTCCATAAGGAAGGTTGCCGGTATGACTGGGCAATGTGGCACTGATCATTGTCCACATGATGATATAGGGAAGGCAGACGGGCTGCCTAGTGCATATGCAGTACAGCAGATACTGGGTCAACTGGGAGACCCTCTCGTAATGTCCACTCTGCGGTATCAGGTTATGCTGAATGATCTTGCAGTATACCCGTGGATCTGAACGCAGATAACTTGCTTTCATCACCCAGTGATCAGGTCTGATGAGCTGACGATCTATCTCAGCCCTCATCTGTAATGAAAAGAACTGGGGCTCTCCAAGGGCACAGAATACGAAGGAGCCGCCATAAGAGATACCCAGCAAGTCTGCTAGCTGTCGATAGTCGAAAGAAACATCAACCCCCTTGACATAGCTAGTGATCCGAAGCTCACCACCTCTCTCAACATTGTTGTAATCCCCACCACTTGGAGATTACAATAGAACTAGCATACCAAGTCAGGACAGGTACAGGCGTCATAGGTGATGATAGGGAGCCATCCCATATTGCCAAAGGCCCCCTCCACATTGAACAAGGCCAAGCTAGCCAACTCCACTTTGCGGCCTCCCTCTACCTTCTTATGAGCATAGCGGGCATACTGTGTCTCAGCTTCAGTGGAGCGGAAGCGAAGACAGTCGTGAACACTGGGTACCCTGGTACGTGCCATAGTATCTGCAATTAACAAAGAAAAACAAATAATGGCTTAGTAGAGAGGAAAAGCCCAAAATTTTGACATAATAATGACGTAAATTGGTCAAAAGCCTCACTTCTCACCCATACACGTGGGCAGGAGGACTTACATAGATCCTAAACTATCCTATGAGACACATACAGTCAGAAATTTCAACTAATGAGATTGAACTGGAAGAAATTTCAAGAAATTCAAAATCTCGACAAAATTAGGGCAAAAAGAGTAAATTTTGAGTTTCTCGATAACCAACCAATGAAACTCAAATATTTTTGAGGGCTTTCGTTCCTCGAGTCACCAACAACAAAATCCCCCAATAAAAATCAAATTTTTACGGTTGGAAAAAGTTTAATTTGAAAAATAAGAGATATACGAGTAAAAACCCAGGTAAAGAAACCTAAAAACATGAAAATGTAGAAGACATACTTGTAGCGGAGGTGTAGACGAAGAAACAAGGAGTGCAAACCATAAACGGATCGGAGATGTCACTGTAGCAACTCAGAGGGATGAGACAAGTCGAAGCGGAGAAGAAAGAATGGGAATTGGACTTTGAATCGAAACTTAAAAATCTGATTTTTAGTCCGGGGGTCGGAAAATTCGATTAAAACAATCGACCCACCCATCGACCCCGGCATCGACCCTCGGCTCTCGGAATCTGACAGAAAACCAGGGGTCGCACCCTGGGTCGGACATCCTCCGACCCCCATTGACCCCCGGCTCTCGGGAAGAATGGGTGATTTCCCAAGGTCGCATACTGAGGGTCGGACACCCATCGACCCCCACCATCGACCCTGCAGTGAAAACACAGCATTTTCGACAGAATGATCTAAAAATTTTGAAATTTGCATTTGTTAGTGGTTTTAAAATATGAGAATGATGTATTTAATGATTGTCTCTCGTGTTCAGTGATTTCAGGAAATCCCACTATCAGATTAATTAATGGTGGGACGCAAAGTAACCAGACAGAGCCATAACTCTATTCAACCACCACCACCTGTAGGGGAAGATAACCAGACACACCCAGAAACACAGGGGAACACGAACACGGCACCGTCCATCATAAATGGGTACACAAATCCTACAAATCTGCCAGCTCCACCTACAGACTTGGCCACAGTAGTAATGAACTTGGCCCAACAGCTGCAGCAAACGCAACATGCACAAGCTACTATACAAGCTGCCATAGGCATAACTCTCCCAGCTGCACAGACACCTCCAATGCCAGCAGGACAAGCTCAAGTACAAAATCCTAAGATAGCTCAAGGTGGATATCAATACCAACCACCTATGTATGGAGCGTATGTCCCGCAGCAACTAGACCACTCCAGACTGGTGGAGCATTTTCTGAAACTGAAGCCCAGAGAATTTAATGGCAAGCCAGCAGATCTTTTATGGCCGGCACACTGGGTTGACGAAATGGAAAGAAACTTTATGATGATGACATTAAATGAAAAAGAAAAAGTGTCGTGCCACCTTTATGCTGAAAGGAGATGCACACCATTGGTGGAGGTCTACCAGGACATATTTACTAACAAAGCACGCCCAACTGACTTGGGATATTTATAAAGAAGCGTTCTTTGAGAAGTACTTTCCGAGAAGTTTCAGAGATTCTATGGAAAGAGAGTTCCTGAGTTTATATCAGGGGCAGATGACCGTGGATGCATATCAACAACGTTATGAAGAGTTGTTCTTCTTTGCACCCACTAGTATGCAAGAGGAAAACACAAAGACCCAAAGGTTCGTCATTGGACTTAGGGGAAGCATCCATGAGCACGTTCTAGGACATGAAAAGAAAATCTATAATTAAGCGGCACAAATTGCTCGAGTTATAGAATCGAGCTAGAAGGAGAGTTATTTCATGCAAAACAGAGGTATAAAAAGGCCAGCTGGAAATTCTTATAATGGGCGAAATAACAAGACATTCAAACCCTTCCGTGCTCAAGGCTTTACCGCTGCAACCAAGAATACTCCCGTAGTTAAACAGCAACAAAAACCAATTATTGAAGGGATAAAATGTTTTAACTGCAACCAAGTGGGAGATATAGCAAGGAAATGTCCTAAGCCCAAGAAACAGCTACATCAAGGACGAGTTTACATGGTTACATTTGAGGATGCTGCCGCATCGCCTAATGTGGTCACAGGTATGAATTAAATTTTTTTTAGTTAGTTGTATTACATTGTATGAGCATGTAGACTAAACCAAAACAAATCACAGGTATTGTACCTATTAATGGCATTCCTGCCAGAGTACTCTTTGATTCAGGAGCTACTCATTCCTTTATATCTGTGACATTTGGAAAGAAGTTAAATCTACCCCTTAAATCCTTAGACTACAAACTACTTGTACGATCACCTATGGGATTAGAAGTGGAGTTAGAAAAAGGTTATGGACCATGTCCAGTTCTTATTGATGAAAAAAAATTGGATGCAACCTTGATCCTACTTGAGATGGCAGACTTTGACGTCATCTTGGGAATGGATTGGTTAGTTCGGCATTCTGTAAACCTATTGTGTGCCGAAAATAAGTTGAAATTTAAAAACAAAGAAGGAGCAGAGTTCAGTTTTTTGGGAACCAAACTTCCCCGTAAACGAAAGCTCATACTCTCTGCGCTAAAGGCTAAAAGTGCCTTGAGAAAGGAGCAGTCGAGTATTTAGTGTCTGTGGTCGACCTTACCAAGGAAGCACCACGAATGGATGATATTGATGTCGTGCGTGACTTTTCAGATGTATTTGCTGAAGAACTACCAGGATTACCACCCGATCGAGCTACAGAGTTTGTTATAGATCTTATACCTGGAGCCGCACCAGTATCGAAAGCACCTTATCGAATGGCTCCTACCGAACTGAAGGAATTGAAAGTACAACTACAAGAACTATTGGACAAGGGTTTCATTCGCCCTAGCATATCACCATGGGAAGCGCCAGTATTATTCGTGAAGAAGAAAGACGGTAGCGTTCGATTGTGTATAGACTACCGAGAACTGAATAAACTGACAATCAAGAATCGGTATCCATTGCCTCGGATCGATGACATATTCGATCAGTTGCAAGGTGCCAAAGTGTTCTCCAAGATCGATTTTCAGTCAGGCTACCATCAGTTGAAGATTAAGGATGGTGATTGTAAGACCCGTATCAAACTAATCCGGTCTTATCACCTTGAACCAGGTTTACCCATCATGGTTGAGTCAAATGGACCAAGGGCGTGAAGGAGATCATGATCCCAGGTATCAAATCGACCCTAAAACACTCAATTTAAGGGGAGGGTCGCATACCCAGCAAAGGAGGGTCGGACCCCCCCAAGACAGAAAGTCAGACACTCAGTTTTATAGGGAGGGTCAGACACCTTAGGAACCCTAGGGTCGACGGGATCATCGACCCTCAGTTACCGCCGAAACTAAAATTAGGAAATTTCCTAATTTTCGATTTGGATTCTTTCCTAATCTCAAAGGGACTTATTTTAGGATGTTTCTACTCTATTTAAAGGACGTCCCTAAGCCTCTTTCACTCTTTTTACAACCCTAATTGAATTGAGAGAAAGATAAGAGAAGGAAAAGGAGAAGAAGAGAAGCAAGGAAAAGAAGATAGCAAAAAGGAGAAGAGTTCCAGAGAGGGAGTTATCTTCTCAGGTATGGATACTAATTTCATGAGTTTCTACAGACCTTAGGTTAGATAATGATGAGAGTATGATCTCGGAGAAACCTAAACCATCAACCCATGGTTAGGTTTTCATAGAAAACTATGGGAGATTACATGAAAGCTATCTAGGTGGATGATTCATGGTTCTAGACCATGGAATAAATGTTGAATGGACTATAGGGGAAAGCCATAGGACCCCAAACACGAAAGATAGACTAAAAGGAGGGAAATTAACCAAAATCCACCGAGGGTCGCACAGAGGGTCGATGACCATTCGACCCTATGTGATCCTGAGGATCGACCCTCAGTGTTCAGGAAGTCCAGATTGGGGAGGGTCGCACCCAGGGTCGATCATGACTCCGACCCTACCTCCAACCCTCAGTTAACAGAATGGTTTTTAAATTCTGAATAAATTCTAGATAAATTTTATCAGTTTTGTTAGGTCTTCTAGCAATATAATAACATTATAAAGGTGATTCTAAAGCTTGGAAGAGTATCTATTAGCAAGCTAAGATGAGGGAACAAGACCTAAACTAAATGGTTAATAATAAACTGTTTTACTTCTTGAGTCCAATGCCATATTAATTCTATATGTGTATGCTTGTGTGTGCATTCAACATGCCATCCAATATTTCTATTAATTGTTCATGCATATTTGCTTTACTGTTTATATTATGATGATGATGATGATGATAGGAATAGGCATGTGAATGTTTATGTTTGGCCAGTGTATATGGTGAGGGTAGGGATGGTATCAACCGGTACAACCATGACCGTTCTTCATGGGGTGTATATTGTGTCATGGTCTACTCAAGTCATGTCCACTGATGTCGTCGTATCGCCATTACCTTAGCAGAACTATTATGTCGTAGAGCATCAGGGGAGGTGGTCTCGGTCCTTGTAGTCTCTGACTCTACCGGGGGGCCTTAGCTCTATCTCTATGGATGTTCTGAGGGATGCTGGGGTGATGCCCTGGATACACTGTTTGGCAGTAGGATTGGTTAGTTGCGAGCCCAGTTTGTAACCCTAGCCAACAGGGGTTTATTTGTTGGTATGGTATCAACCGATACAGCCATGCCATTTTCATGGGGTGTATATTGTGCCATTTTGGGTGCTGTGGGCGACAGTGCAGGAGTCATTGGACGTATCCACACACTTGTGTATAGAGGTGTGGCGGCCACCTATCCTTTCTATAGCACAGTGCAAACTTTAGATCGCACCAAAGATATAAATTGATTGCATGCATATGTATTGTTGCATTGTTTTGTTTGCTCATTGAGCCGTGATGTGTGCTCACCCTTTAACGTCGAATATTTTTAGTTGATGATGTAGGTACAACCGTAGAACATTATATAAATGCTCCAGAATACGGGAACGTTGCAGCGATGGTAGCTGAAGTGAAGTGGATACACATGACATCTCTTGCGAGTGCAACTCATGTGTATTCGATTAGATTTTTAGTTTTATCTATTTGAATTTATTAAAGACATGTATTTGACATTTATTTATTTATGTCTTAGTTGATACAGAATAATTTGTTATTTAAATATTGATATCACAATAGATTCTTAGTTCATTTTATTATAAGACTTCCGCTATTATGTATTTACTCTGATTATGATTATGGATTTATGGGGTTTAGATAACACGGATATAGCCTACTCGAGATCTTGGTTGAACCATTGGTTTGTTACCGGTTCATCACCCCATTTTGAATAGTGTGGAATTGGGGTGTGACAGTGATATTCCCAAGACAGCATTCAGGACCAGATATGGTCATTATGAATTTTTGGTCATGTCTTTCGGATTGACGAACGCACCAGCAACCTTAATGGAACTTATGAACCGGGTTTTCCACGACATGTTGGATACGTCGGTTATTGTATTCATTGATTATATATTAGTCTACTCCAAAGATGAGGAAACTCATGTTAAGAATCTAAACACCGCTCTGCAGCGACTATGGAAGGAAAAACTCTACGCCAAGTTTACAAAGTGTGAGTTTTGGCTAAAGGAAGTCACAATTCTAGGCCATGTAGTGTCCGCTGAAGGAATTAAAGTGGATCCCAGCAAGATCGAGGCTATTGTAAAGTGGGAAGCACCGAAGAGCGTGCAGAAATTAGAAGTTTTTTGGGTTTAGCTAGATATTATCGACGATTTATGGAAGACTATTCTCGAATTGCCGTACCTCTTACCAGTTTAACTAAGTAGGGCGAGAAGTTTATTTGGACGGATAAATGCGATAAGAGTTTTCAAACCTTGAAGGCTAGATTGATATCAGCTCCAATCTTGACCATCCCGATTCCAGGACAACCATTTATCTTGTATACCGATGCGTCAAGACTGGGATTAGGATGTGTACTTATGCAAGGAGAATAAGTAGTTGCTTATGCCTGAAGACAACTGAAGACACATGAAAAGAACTATCCCACTCATGATTTCAAACTAGTGACAGTTGTACATCTGTCAAAATATGTAGACATTATCTGTACGGGGAGAAGTTTCAGATTAAATCAGACCATAAAAGTCTTACTTATCTATTTAATCAGAAGGAGCTGAATATGAGATAAAGATGATGGTTGGAACTATTGACAGACTATGATTGTGATATCCAGTATCATCCGGGAAAAGCTAATGTAGTAGCCGATGCGTTGAGTAGAAAGACAATGATAAAATCTCAGGGAGAGGTTAGCACAACCGCCGTAATGTGTACTATCGAAAAGGTATTCAAGTACGATAATGAGCAGTTTGTGATAGATGCACCAGATGGATCAGCCGACCAAGGGTTTATTCATCGGTTTTCAAATATGTTCGCCGCATTGGAGATTATACCGGATATAGTTGATGAAGTAAAGACAGCTATCAAATCAGATCCTTACCTAAGAACGGTACAAGAGGACATCGAAAAAGGTAGGACTAACCCTGAGTTCACCTTGGACGAAGAAAAGGTATTGACGTACAAAGGAAGAATATGTCTACCCGAAACAGAAAGCTTTGACTTTAGACACCGATTGATGAAAGAAGCCCATACCACCATTTATTTGATACATCTTGGAAGTACAAAAATGTATCATGATCTAAAGAAATTATATTGGCGGAGAGGAATGAAAGAAGATGTAGCTAAGTTCGTGTCTCAATGCCTAAATTGTCAGAAAGTAAAGGCTAAACGACAAAGACCGGCAGGATTGTTACAGCCGTTACCAAAACTAGCATGGAAATGGGACTGCATCACTATGGACTTCGTCACAGGATTACCATTGACTCCTCGAGTAGTTGACGCAGTTTGGGTGATTATAGACCGCCTGACTAAAATAGCTCGCTTTATACCTATACGACCTCAGTATACACTGGAGAGGTTAGCTAAGCTGTATGTGGATAACATTGTGCGACTACACGGGTACCTGAAAGCATTGTGTCGGACAGAGATCCATGATTTACTTTAAAGTTTTGGAAAGGATTGCAAAAAGCTATGGGTACAACATTGAAGTTTAGTACTGCATTCCATCCACAGACAGATGGACAGTTAGAGCGTACAATTCAGATTCTAGAAGATATGCTTCGAGCATGTGTAATTGATTTTAAAGGATCATGGGATGAAAAGTTACCACTGATTGAGTTCGCTTATAATAATAGTTATCAGGCTACTATACAGATGTCACCTTATGAAGCACTGTATGGCAGAAAGTGTCGAACTCCTTTGTTTTGGAATGAAGTTGGGGGACGTAGTATTATTGGACCGAAATTTGTTGAAGAGACTTGTCGAGTGGTCGACATTATCATAGAAAGAGTGAGAACAGCTCAGAATCGTCAGAAGCAATATGCCATGACCCGACGCCGAGACCTTGAGTTCGTCGTGGGTGATAAAGTGTTCTTAAAAGTATCACCTATGCGAGGATTGAAATGGTTCGGACAGAAAGGGAAACTAAGTCCAAGATATGTCGGGCCATATGAGATTCTAACCAAACGTGGAAAAGTGGCTTACCAGTTAGCACTACCACCATCTATGTCAAGTGTGCATGACGTATTTCATATTTCCTTATTGAAGAAGTATGTCAAGGTTCCAACACACGTTCTGACATTAGATCTACCTGATTTGACTAATGATTTGACATTTGAAGTAACACCTACTGAAATCACCAGCTGAAAGGTTCAACGACTACGCAACCGTGATATCAATTATGTTAAGGTCACCTAGAGAAGAAGAGATATGGAAGAAATCACATGGGAAGAAGAGAATGCTATGCGAAAGTAATATCCTCATTTATTTCACTCAGAAGGTATGTACAATTTCGAGGATGAAATTTTTATAAGTAGGGGGAGTTGTAAGACTAGTATCGAACTAACCCGGTCTTACCACCTTGAACCAGGTCTGCCCATCATGGTCGAGCCAAATGGATCAAGTGCATGAGGGAGATCACGATCCCAGGTATTAAATTGACCCAAAAATAAATAAATAAGGGGGGAGGGTCGCATACCCAGCAAGGCAGGGTTGGACCCCCCCACTATAAAAGTCAGACCCTAAGTTTTTAACCGGGGGTCAGACATTTTAGAACCAGGGGTCGATGGGATCTCCGACCCCCTCATCGACCCCCAGTCTACCTACAGAAACCATGAATTAGGAACTTTTCAAATTTCTATGGGATTCTTTCCTAATCTCAATGTGACTTATTTTGGGAGTTTCTACTCTATAAGTAGGACGTCCCTAAGCCTCTTTCACTCCTTTTAGAACCCTAATTGGATTGAGAGAAAGAGAAGAAAAGGAGAAGAGAAAGAGAAGAGAATGAAAGTGGAGAAGAAGATCAAAGAGAAGACTTCAGAGAAACAAGCCTAATTCTCACGTATGGATACTATCTCCATGTAAATCTATAGACCTTAGAATAGATAGTGAAGAGGATATGATCTAGGAGAAACCTAAATCATCCATCCATGATTAGGTTGTTTTCATGGAAAACCATGGGGGAGATCATAAACACCATGTAGGTGAATAAACTATGGTTCTAAGCCATAGGACATGTATGTAATGGATTGTAGAAGCAAGCCATAAGACCCAAACACGAAGGAATAGACTGTAGGATGAAAATTCGACTAAACCCACGGGGGGTCGCACGGGGGGTCGATGGGCAATCGACCCTACCAGACCTTAACCGTCAACCCCCAGTGTTCGGGAAGTCCAGAATCTGGGTGGTAGCACCCAGGGTCGATGGAACCTCCGACCCTGGCATCGACCCCCAGTGAACTGCATGCTTTTTAAAATCAGAATTAATTATAATTAATTCTATCGACTTGATTAGGTCTTCTAGTGATATAATATTGATATTTAGTTGATTCTTAAAGCTTGAAAGAGGATCTACGATCAAGCAAAGTTGAGGAAACAAGACCTAAACTAATTGGTTAATAATAAACTGTTTTGTTTTTTAGTCCAATGCCATGATTGATTCTATTCGTGTATGCTTGCATGTACATTCAACATGTCATCCAATATTTATATTATTACTGTTCATGCATATTTAAATTATTGTTTGTAACATGATGATGATGATGATGATGATAGGAGTAGGCATGTGAATGTATGTGTGTGGTTGGTGTGCTTGATGCGAGCGAGTATCAGGGGGGGTGTCATAGGCCGGGCCTCAGCACTCTAGCTCTATCTCTAACTCAAGTCTTGTCCACTGACATCGTTGTATCGCCATTACCTTAGCAAAACTATTAAGTCGTAGGGTATGAGGGGAGGTGGTCTCGGATCGTGTAGTCTCTGACTCTGTCGGGGGGCCTTAGCCCTATCTCTATGGACGTATTGAGGGATGCTGGGGTGAGAATTGGATACACTGATTGGCATTAGGATTGGTTAGTTGTGAGCTCTTGCCAACAGGGACTTACGTGTTGGTGTGGGAAACTGGTAGAGCAATAAATGTAACCTTTGCGTGTACATTGTCCATGGTGGGTGCATGTGGGACGACAATAAACGTTACCTTTCGGTGGCTTCACACACTCGTGTATAGAGGTGCGGTGTCAATAAACGTAACCTTTCGCCACCTATATAAGACCCGTGTCAAACTAACCCGGTCTTACCACCTTGAACCAGGTCTATCCATCATGGTCGAACCAAATGGATCACGTGCGTGAAGGAGATCACGATCCCAGGTATTAAACTGACCCAAAAACACTCAAAATAAGGGGAGGGTCGCATACCCAGCAAGGGAGGGTCGGACCCCCCCAGTATAAAAGTCAGACCCCCAGTTTTACATGGGGGGTCGGACATTTTAAGGACCAGGGGTCGACAGGATCTCCGACCCCCCTATCGACCCCCAGTAGTCGGTAAAAACAGCTCGAACCAAAAATTAGGAAACTTTCTTAATTTCAATGGGATTCCTTCCTAATCTCAATGGGACTTATTTTAGGAGTTTTTACTCTATAAATAGGATGTCCCTAAGCCTCTTTCACTCCTTTTAGAACCCTAATTGGATTGAGAGAAAGAGAAGAAGAAAGAGAAGAGAAGAGAAGGAAAGTGGAGAAGAAGATCAAGGAGAAGACTTCAGAGAAACAAGCCTAATTCTCAGGTAAGGATACCAACTCCATGTAATTCTACTGACCTTAGAATAGATAGAGAAGAGGGAATGATCTAGGAGGAATCCAAATCATCCACCCATGGTTAGGATTTCATGGAAAACCATGGGGGATCATGAAAGCCATATAGGTGAATAAACCACGATTCTAGGCCATAGAACATGTGTGGAATGGACTGTAGGAGTAAGCCATAGGACCCCAAACACGAAGAATGGACTGAAGGAAGAAAAATTGACAAAACCCACAGGGGGTCGCATGGGGGGTCGATGGCCAATCGACCCTACCAGACCCTGAGCATCGACCCCCAGTGTTCGGGAAGTCCAGAATAGGGGTGGTCGCACCCAGGGTCGATCAAACCTCCGACCCTAGCATCGACCCCCAGTTAGCAGTATGCTTTTTAAAGTCTGAATTAATTCTAATTAAATTCTATCGACTTGGTTAGGTTTTCTAGTGATATAATATCGATATATAGTTGATTCTTAAAGCTTGGAAGAGGACTTACGATCAAGTAAAGGTGAGGGAACAAGACCTAAACTAATTGGTTAATAATAAACTGTTTTACTTTTGAGACCAATGCCATGATTGATTTTATGCGTGTATGATTGTTATGTGCATTCAACATGTCATCCAATATATCTATTATTATTGTTCATTTATATTTAATTCTTGTTTATACATGATAATGATGATGATGATGATGATAGGAATAGGCATGTGGATGTATGTGTGTGGTTGGTGTACTTGATGCGAGCGAGTATCAGGGGGAGGTGTCATAGACCGGGCTCAGCACTCTAGCTCTATCTTTAACTCAAGTCTTGTGCATTAGCATCATCGTATCGCCGTTACTTTAGTAAAACTATTACGTCGTAGAGTATCAGGGGAGGTGGTCTCGGTCCTTGTAGTCTCTGACTCTACCAGGGGGCCTTAGCTCTATCTCTATGGGCGTTCTGAGGATAGGTTAGTTGCGAGCCCAAATTGCAAGCCCTCGCCAGCAGGGGCTTACGTGTTGGTATGGCACTGTACAATAATAAACGATAACCTTTGTTGTACAATGATCATGGTAGGGTGGATGGGGACGACCATAAACGTTAACCTTTGGGTGGGCTTCCACACCCTGTGTATAGAGGAGGGATCAATAAACGTTGACCTTTGACCTCCAACCCTTTTTATTGCATATTGCAAACTTTAAACCAGACCAAAGATATGAATTGAATGCTTACATATGTATTGTTGCATTGTTGTGTTTGCTCACTGAGCCATGATGTGTGCTCACCCTCTCGACGTTGAATATTTTTAGTTGATGATGCAGTTATTACCATCGAAGATTATGTCAACGCTCCAGTGTACGGGCACATGGCGGCAATGGAAGTTGAAGACGAAGTGGATACGCATGACTCCTCTTGCGAGTGCAACTCATGCGTATTCGATTATATTTTATTTTAATTATTTGGATTTAGTAAAGACATGTAATTGATATTTATTTATGTATTAGTTGATACAGAATAATTTGCTACTTAAATATGATTATCACATCTAGATTTCTCAGTTCGTTTTACTATAAGATTTCTGCTATTGTGTATTTTACTCTGATTATGAATGTGGATGTATGAGGTTTAGATAAAATAGATATATCCTACTCGAGATCCTGGTTGAACCGTTGGTTTGCTAGCGGTTCATCACACCATTCTGAATAGTGCAGAATTGGGGTGTGACAACCTATCCTTTCTATAGCACATTGTAAACTTATTTACCAGACCAAAGATATGAATTGAATGCATGCATATGTTTGTTGCATTGTTTTGTTTGCTCACTGAGCCATGATGTGTGCTCACCCTCTCGACGTCGAATATTTTTAGTTGATGATGCAGGTACTACGGTCGAAGATTATGTGAGTGCTCCGGTGTACGCACGTATTGCTGCATTGGAAGCTGAAGATTTAGTGGATACGCATGACTCCTCTTGCGAGTGCAACTCATGCATATTCGATTAGATTTTATTTGTTTATAAAGAGATGTAATTGATATTCTATTTATTTATGTCTCAGTTGATACAACAATAACTTGATATTTTAATTATGATTATTATAGTTAGAGTTCTCAGTTCAATTACTATAAGACTTTCGCTATTGTGTATTTATTCTGATTATGGTTGTGGATGTGTATGGTTTTATTTTTAATGGACATAGCCTATTAGAGATCCTAGTTGAACCGTTGGTTTATTAGCGGTTCATCACACCGTTCTGAATGGTGCAGAATTAGGGTGTGACATGGTTGGTACTGATAGTTACCCTGGTTATGTCCGCCTTGCGGTGCCTTAGTATTCTACACTTGAGCTTGTAACACTGGAGTTTGAGGTGCTTGGGGTACCGTGTTGCTACCACTAGGTACGGTACTAGCTTGCCCTATAGGTAGAGGTGTTGCATTTGTAACTGGGAAAGAAATTCCCATAGCAGCTTACATGTTGTCTTGCATTTGTTGTATCTGTTGCACTTGCTATGCCAAATCCATCACCACAGTAGCCAGATCCATAGGTGGTGTGGCTATGTTGGTTGGGTTGGCTTGTGGGTGAACATCCTGAGGCACAGTACCTTGATTCCCAACCTTTCCTTCTTGTCCTTGCTGACCTTCGTTGTCATTGGTCTCCATAGGTGGTGGAAGTGGGTTTGCATTCTATCTCCTTCTGCTTACTCTGTGCCCAGCCATTTAACTACTGGATGGAATGGTATTGGCAAGGCTATACATGTGAGACACAATAGATTGGTAGTATTAGGTTAGTCTCACAATGGAAGGCGAGAGAAGGAACTAAATCAATAGGCAAAAGTTGGAGCAGAATCAAAATCCAGACAATAGTCAGTCATATGGTCGATGGCCTACGGTCGCATGTTGCGCGACCATAGGTTCGACCTTCAAAACCCTGGCAACTTACCAAGACCCTATGGTCCATCATACGACCGATGATACGGTCGATGGTTTTGGTCGAATTGTGCAACCGTAAGGTTCAAAATTAGTTTTAAAACCTGTTTTTTTTTTCGAGATTTTCCCTCTCATTTCCCTTTCTTCTTCTTACGGTCTCAACTCAGCTTGCCACCACTGAGTTGCTACGGTATTACCGTACGAACATAGTGATTTTTCCATCAATGGTCAATCTTCCTTCCATTCCTCAAGGTATGTTCTCTACTCTTTTCCCTTTTTAAGCTTTTATACCTAGGTTTTCACTCTTTATAGGGTTTTCATAAAATTAATATCCTTTTGACCCCAAAAATTTGATTTTTATTGGGGGCTATTGCTATTGGCTGCCCTACGGATAAAAGCCCTCAAGAAAATTTGAGTTTCATTGGTTGGTTGAGTAGAAATTTGAAATTTCCTAGTTTTGACCTAAATTTTGAGGTTTTTCTCAAATGTCAAAATTTCTTCAACTAGTTAGTTAAATTTTCCATTGTATGAGCCTTGCAGGATGATTTGGAACATATGTAAACTCCTGCCCAAATGTTTGGGTGAAAAGTGAGGATTTTTCCATTTTACATCGTTGTACTGCCCAAATTTTAAATTTTCTAACTTGTTTTCCTTATTTTCTTCTCTTCAGTTATCATGGTCCGCACCAAGGTTCCTCGAGTCCATGACCTGTGTTGCTTCCAGTCCTTCGAAGTTGAGGTACAATATCCAAAGTTTTATCCTAACTCAGTTCATGACTCATGTGGAAGTAGTTAGGTCAATGGGTAGAACCTAGGAAAACTCTGATACCAAATTACCATACCCCAATTATGGTCTAACCAGATTAGTGTGATGAACAGCCAATAAACCAACGGTTCAACTAGGATCTCGAATAGGTCCTACCCACCATATCAAACCACACACACATTATACAATAATAATTAGAGGTAATAAACAAATAAGCAGAAGTCTTATAGATAATGAACTGAGTATCTAACAATGATAAATAATTACTTAATCTAGTTATCTTTAAATGACTCAAGACATAAAAGTAAATAATCCATCACATGTTCTAATAATCAAATATAGCTAAACTAATCGAATATGCACTGGTTGCACTCACATGATGAATCATGCGCATCTTCAACAGCTTCTACATCCATGGCGACAACATGTCCATACGTCAGCGCATTCATGTATTCTTCAACAGTAAGACCTGTATCATCAACTAAAATTATTTGACGATAAAAGAGTGAGCACACATCATTGCTCAGTGAGGAAACAAAACAATACCACAAACATATGCATGCATTCAATTCATATCTTTGGTCTGATTTCTAAGTTTGCAATATGCTATAGAAAGATTTGGCGGCCCCCGTACCTCTATACACAAGTATGTGAATCCACCCAATGGATCAAACACCATTGCCATCCCACATGCACCCACCATGGAATAGAGATAGAGCTAAAGTATCCGGATCAAACACTGCCAACACTTCCCCTGATGCTCTACCCATACCAACACGTAAGCCCCTATTGGCGAGGGCTTGCAAACTGGGCTTGCAACTAACCAATCCTAAATGTCATCCAATGTATCCAAGGTCTCACCCCAACATCCCTCAATATGTCCATAGAGATAGAGCTAAGGCCCCCCGACAGAGTTGAAGACTACATGGTCCGAGTCCACCTCCCGTGATGCCCTACGACGTAATAGTTCTTCTAAGGTAATGGCGATACGACGATGTCAGTGAACAAGACGAGTATAGATAGAGCTAGAGTCTGGTGACCAGGTCAAGACCACCATGCCACGTCCTCCCCTTGATGCTCCACTTGCATCAAGCACACTAGCCACACACATAATCACATGCTTATTCCTAGCATCATCATCATCATCATATTATAAATAAACAGAAATAAATATGCATAAGCAATAATAGCAAGAATATTGGATGACATGTGAGATGTACATTATAAATATACAAGCATAGAATCAATCATGGCATTGGACTCAAATAAATAAATAGTTTGTTATTATCCAATTAGTTTAGGTCTTGTTCCCTCACCTGTTAGCAAAACATGATCTCCTTCCAATCCTTGTAATTCTCTTTAAATTGATTTAATAACCTAAAAGTTGTATAAATTTAAGTTAGGATTCATATGTCACATGTTACAGTAGTTAGAAATAAAAATAGAGCACTGATATGTGTCTGATTAGTCCTATGGTCTCACACTGTGTCGACCTTACTGCCTACGATCGATACGTTACAGTCGCATATGGTGCGACTATAGCTGCGACCATATGGTTTTTGAAATCTTCCTGAATGCCTATGGTCGATCCTCTGGTCATGCTGGTAATGCTATGGTCGACCATAGCTGCGACCTTGAGATTTCTAGTCACAGACTATATGCAATTCAAGTTCTTCTTAGGACAATTCCTCTACTCTTCAATTGGGTTTATCCTATGATCATCATTAATAGTTTCTTATCAACCCTGATCATCAAACTCATCCCTCATGGCTATCCTTGGGATTTTCTCAAGGAACCACATAGATCATATTAGGTTGATATCTCCTAACCTCCATAGAAGTCTTATTCCTTAGAGTTTACATCTCCAGATATTAGGTTCATACATTTTCCTGTGATAGAGAGCCAACCTCTTCTCAGCAAAATCCTCTCCTTAGCCTTTTCTTCTTCTCTTTCTCTTCCTTCTCTTCCCTTCTCTTTCACTAGGGTTTCCTAATGTTCTAAAAGAGTGAAAAAGGGCTGAGGGACATCCATTATATAGAGGAAAACTCTCTGTATAGAGTCCTCTAACATTAGGAAAGAAATCCCCCTTAAATTAGAAAAGTTTCCAACTCGGATTCTAGTTTGGGGTCTCACGGACGATGGCTATGGTAGCAAAACCCGTCGATCGTAGGGTCCAAATCATCAACCGTAGGGTCCTAAATCCAAGGTCTTCATTCTTACCATATGG
The DNA here is from genome assembly GCA_028583415.1 of Protea cynaroides. NCBI lineage: Eukaryota > Viridiplantae > Streptophyta > Magnoliopsida > Proteales > Proteaceae > Protea > Protea cynaroides. The sequence goes on along the minus strand of CM053273.1, from coordinate 53,390,916 downwards.
TCGACCATACCTACCCATGTATCTGACCATATGTATACAATTTTGGGTGTTGAGTCTATTTGTATACCTGGTTTGTGATCCATCTTCACACGATCAGTCCACTTGGTCTAGCTATAATGGAAAGTCCTAGCACGACACGGTTAGACCAAGTTAGTGGAGTGCGGGTCTTACATGGCGATACGATGATGTGAGTGGGCAAGACTTGAGTAGAGATAGAGCTAGAGTCTGGTGACCAGGCCAGAGACCACAGTGCCACATCCTCTCCCTGATGCCCCACTCACATCTAAGACATTAACCACACACACAATCACAAGCCTATTCCTAGGATCATCATCATCATGTTATAAATAGATAAAAATAGATTTGCATCAGTGGAAATAACAGTAATATTGGATGACATGTAAGATGCACAATACAAGCATACAAGCGTAGAATCATTTATTACATTGGACAAATAAAATAAATAGTTTGTTATTATCCAATTAGTATAGGTCTTGTTCCCTTACCTTTGATTGATGTTTGTTCCTCTTCCAAGCTTTATAAATCACTTTGAATCTATTGAGAACCTAAATAATTAATGTATTTAAGTTAAAATAGGGATTAAATTCTTCAAGTTATAGTAGTCAAAAATCTTGTCTGGTCTCAAAATACACTTGCTATTTTCGTATGGTAGTAGGTGTGGTTGAACCTATGGTTTCAATATATGCGACCACACACTATGTGGTTGACCCCTATGGTAGCATATCATAGAACCATAGCATGCAACTACACGATTCTGGACAACTTCCCGAATAGCTGTGGTCGACTCTCTGGCCACCCTATGGTCGACCATAGCTGTGACCATACAAAGTTTGGTTGATTTTTACCCCTCACATGAGTTTCTCCTCTTGGCTTATGAACGGGATTCATCCTAGGATCATTCTATGGAAATTAATTATAGTTTATCCTTATCAATTATCCCTAACCTATTCTCTATGATTTTCCATAGAAAACCTATAACCGAATCATTGTATTAGGTTCCACATATCAACTCGAAAAGAAACTATTCTATCCGATCTACCCTACAGAGTCAAGTGCATACCTTAAGCTTGCTATAGAAAGATAAAACTCTTCTCTGCAAAACCATTCTCCAAGCTTCTTCTCCAAATCTCCTTATCCTTATCTTCCTTTCTTTCTTTCTCTTTTATGTTTGGAGTTTCAATTTGGGTTCTAAAAGAGTAAAAGAGGCTAATCCTTTATATAGAGATAAAACCTCCATATAGATTCCTCTTTCAATTAGGAATGAGATCCCTTAAGATTTGGAAAGTTTCCAAATTACGGAGTCAGTCTCAACATCGTGTGGTCGCAGAATCCATCAACCACAAGTACCAAATATGCGACCACACATCGTGTGGTGTCATGTGTGGTCTCGTGTAGTCGACTACACCCCTCAAAAATGCGACCACAAAAACCAAAATTTACTAGTTTTTAGTTTTTGACTGGTTGCTTCCATACAAACCTAAACAGTCAACCACAATAACTAAATTTGACTGGTTGCTTCCATTCTCTCCGATGGCAATTTCTCTCTGACTTGGTGAGTTGCTACAGTCCGACTGGTGACCCTAAAAGCGATCCTTTTTCGATCAAGACCTTGAACATCGTCTCCAAGTAATGTTCTTCCTTCCTTTCTTCCTTTTACATCATTTCTTCATGGTTTCTTGCCCAAAAACTAGATTTTTCTTGGTTTGGAAGATTCTAACCATAGGAACTCTTTCCTTCTGCTTAGAAATAGTTTAGGGACCTCTATGAACAAAAGCCCTCAACTTATTTGAGGTTCCACTCTATGGTTTTTCTAAAAATCAAATTTTTGGCCTTTTGACCTAGGTTTTGGTCAAAATCGATTTCTTTTCCTGTAATTGCTAAATTGCTTGCTTGTTTGATGATTATTTGGTTTCCATAAGATGTTAGATTGTTACGTAAGTCCTCCTACCCAAATTTTGGATGAGTTCGAGGCTTTTGCTTCAATTACTGTCATTATGCTGTTGAAATTTTAGAAATTAACCAATTTTTCATTTGTTTTGTTTTTGTTCAGTAGTTTACCATGTCTCAATGTCGTGGTGCTAGTAAACATGCATTCGAACCTAGCATCAACCGTTCTCACCCGCCAGTTTCACCGTTTGATGAGCGATGGTTTCGTTCTATGGCAGTGCAAGCCCGTTTTCCTTGGTTTAAAGAGAAGAACATCGAATTGGAGCGATGTGTAAACCTGGAGCAGCTAAAACGATTTGACGTTGAAGAAGCCTTCATTGCACTTGGGTGCTTACCCGTCATTACTTACACAGTGACTATCCGTCCCAACCTAGTCAAGCATTTCTACGCTCATCTGGAGGTCGAGGGGAATGTTAACGACTTCAGCCGTGGTAGGGACCTCCGCCTAACCAGCTTTGTCAAAGGGGTTCCCATATCCTTCGATACTCACCAGCTCACTGATCTTTTGGGGATTCCAAATGATGGTGACTTGGTTTACTGCGCCCCTAAGATGAAGGGATTCTTTATTGATGATCTGAGCTAGGAGGTTTCAGAGCAGATCCTTAACCCAGGGGCGCCCATGAAAGCTGCCAGTTTGAGACCTGTTCCTTGGGTATATTGCCGCATCATCCAGCATGACATTGTTCCTCAGAGCGGCCACTACAGTGAGTTATCTCAGCTCACCCAGTACCTGACTTACTGTGTCTGCACAAGGGAGCGGGTCTATCTTCCTTACATTATCATTAGGACCATGCGTCAGGCTACCATGCCTGATCAGATAAGCAATCTTCCTTATGGCCGGCTGATCACTACACTCCTACAGCGCCTTTGAGTAGACATGAGGGGTGAGATTGCGATTGAGGACACCATGACCTCAGACATTGACTGGGATGTCATTGTCTGGATGAGGATGGAAAGTCTGTCGATCAGTGATGAGGAGCTAGAGGCTCGTCCTCGTCTGCTTAGGAGGATAGCAGCAACGGCAACAACAGCAGCAGCCAATGTGGCTCATGCAAAAGAGGCAGGGGATGATGGTAATGATGATCAGATGGAAGACATTCTAGCACCGGCACCGCAGCCCATACCTGCAGCGGGACCATCCCAGCCTCTTCCCGATACCATAATGGGTATGTTTATGGAGATTCGGGATGCCCAGCGTGAGATGAACCATGACCTAGGGTGCCTTTCTCACAGCCTCAGAGTCACACAGGAACAGGTACACTGGCTCAGGGTAGCATATGAGCGTGATTATGACATCGCTGACCCTATTCCTCTTATGCCCCCAACCCCATGATAGATCACTTTATTATTCTCTCCTCTTAATACCTTGACTTTTATAATAGGGTAACTGTCCGATTTGTGGACTGTACCCTGTAATACCATTAACTTTTACTCTTTGGATATTTTATGTTTATAAAATTTTCTTCTTACTTGTCATGGTAATTTATGATCATTCCGCTTGTCACTATGGTTTCCTCACTAGAGCATGTCTATTTATTAATTCCACCTTTAGTATAGTACATTATGCTCTTTGGTATTTAGTCTCAGGCATCAAATAAGTGCTTTGGGTGTGTTTTTATTAAAAGTTTTTTAATTTTTTTCCTATCTCAATTCATCGACTCAGTCAAGTGCATGTATGGTCTGTTGGACAGAGCCTAAGTGCTCTGATACCAAGTTGTCACACCCCAATTCTGACTGAACCAAAAGTGTGAGTAAACCGTCACTAAACCAATGGTTCACACCAGGATCTCAATAAGACCGTGTCCACTCATACAAACCATTACACATAACCATAATCAGAATATAATAAAATACAGCAAAAGTCTTAAATTAAATGAATTGAGTTTTCTATTGATAATTTAAATAAAATATCCAATTATTCTCCACACCAAAACGTAAATAAATATCCTTACATCAATTGTAAATCTAATTAAAAATAAATAAATAAATGAACTAATCAATTCAACATCCTAGAGGTACACCCAGAAAGGGCACTCGCATGAAGCGTCATGCTTGTCCTCTCCTGCTTGCACTTCTAAAGCAGCAACACCACCATACATCGGAGCATCCATGTAGTCCTCCACAGTATAACCTGCATCAACATCTAAAAACATGTATATATATACAGGGTGAGCTCACAACTTATCTCAGTAAGACAATCAGACAATGCAACAAACATATGCATGAGTAACATTCACATTATGATCTGGTTTTAAGTTTGCAATGTGCTATAGAAAGGATTGGCAGCCACCGCACCTCTATACACGAGTGTGTGAAGCCTCCCAATGGATCAAACACCACTGTCGTCCCACATGCACCTACCATGGAATAGAGATAGAGCTAAAGCGTTCGGATCAAACACCGCCAGCACCTCCCCTGATACCCTACCCATACCAACAAGTAAGCCCCTATTGGCGAGGGCTTACAAATTGGGCTCCAACTAACCAATCCTATATGTCATCACAGTAGGCCCTATCCTAGCACAGCTCCCTATGGCATAGAGATAGAGCTAGAGTCTAGTGGCCAGGCCAGAGACCACAGTGCCACTTCCTCCCCTTGATACCCTACCCGCACCAAGCATGCTAAGACAGAATGATACGAAAAGGTGCTAGTTGTGAGGACATGGGAAAAAATCAATCATCTTGAATTGAAATTTTCAATTTAGATTTATCCTCATTTTAAAATTGAATTTTCATATAGTTAAAGTTGTCTACCCTCATTACACTCAAATTGGGATCTAGAAAGTTTTCACTTTTAGATCCCATCCACTCATGCCTGTGGAGGGTATGAAGACTGGAGTCGCCACCTAGATAAGGTCTAGGACCTATAAATGATGTCCCTCAATGGAGGAACACTAATGACTCACGCAAATGGAACGACTATCTTGTCTCACCAGAGGCGGGTAAATGCCAAATTACGAGTTGGGAAGGTGTTAGGCACCCAACTCGCCCGGTTAAACCGGTCTCCCTAAATCCTATCCTTTCCTACAGTTTATGAATGCTTGGGGCTATCTAAATACATTACAAGGTAGAAGGGGGAATCCTAAGTTAATTTCTAGTTCTTTGCTAACTAGGCATGGCATAAGCTGAAATTAAACAAATTAGACAAGAAAAATAATTACAAAATGAATTAAAGAATTAAAAGAATAGCTTAATCATACATCAAAAGAAAGGAAAAAAAGATATATAACATATGACCGAGGTCTGGGAAAATCCCAGGCCGCCTACGTATCCCTGTGCGGCGGGAATCAGGCCAAACGTAGTTCGGGCGGGTGTGTACGTACCAAGTGTGTGCAAGAGAAGAGGGACGCTTCCAAAATGTTGGAACGCATCCCAAGCGATTGATGCTCCCATAATCATGGAACACATCCAATGGTGAGAGATGTCCCCACAACAGTGGGACCCATCTCAGTGTTGAGGTACTCCCTATCACAAGGAAGTCCCCTCGGTGAGGTAATCCCATACTACATGGAACTTACCTCAATTTGAGTGTGTGTGTGTGAAAATGATGCTTCCAAAATATTGGAACACATCCGAAGGATGAGATGTTCCCACAACAGTGGAACCCATCTCGGTGTACAGGTATTCCCTTCCACCGGGAAATCCCTTCGCTGAGGTAATCTCATAATACATGGAACTTACCTCAATTTGACCGAGCGTGGAGCGACCAAACTCCCCCGCAGCCTACGTACCTCTCAAGACCTCTGTCTCTCGAGAATCAGGTCAAGCGTAGTTCCCATGGCTTGACGAGCCATGGACACGCGTGGCAACACTCAGGAAAGGCCAAATGCCTCAGCTCCCCACACACGGGGTACACTAATATCTCACTCATATCCCACATACGGGATGCCCAGGTGGACCGTCCGTTGGACCACCAATCTTATGCATACATCTACCCAATCGCACATTTTTCATTAATATATATTTTTGATACAACGATTTCCCACACTCTTTGATCCAATCCTAGGGTTGGGTGGGCTCATTCTAAATGGGCCCGCAAAGGGGTCGGACTCATTAGAGTCCCCTAAACATCATATCACAAGAAGGCCATCAAATATGCAAGCATATTTCAATGCTACAATAGAGATCAACTAAAAATAAAGGAAGGAAAATACCCGATTGATTCTCGAAAGTCTCTGTATCCTCACTAAAATCCAGCTCCCTGCCACGAAGGATACTCACCCATGCAAAAGACAAACAAGAGAGGAAAGAGGCATAAGCATGCCACCCAATTTATATAAACAGATGGAAAGAATAAAATATTAAATGAATCTAACACTTGTAGCAAGGGAGGAACAGAGTAGATGGGCTCATCTTAAACCCAGTAAAATAATGGGCAACACTTACACATGTTAAAACAATAAGTTAAGATATAAGAAAAGTCAATAGGCTCAAGTAACAAACAAAAATAATAAATCCCATGGATTGAATCCATGCCAGCAGTTTGGGAAAACACAATGACGATCCGAAAAGACATCCAAGGGTTCTCACATGGAACCAACCGGAAATTGGATTGGTTCAAATGAATATGGGGCTGAACCGATTAAAGATAATGACAATAAAAGTGGGATCGGTCAAAGCTAATGGAAATCGACCTGATTTAGTAGGGTGAACCCAATTGGCTTAATGCAAAATGGAATGGGTAAGGGGAATTTCATAAAAGTATGAGGTATAAACACATGAACCCACTATAGTAGAAGCAATGATCAATTACAACAGGAGGATACTTAATATTTTGCCAAAGTAAACTGATTAATGTTATGATAGGAAATTAGGCATGATAAGTCATGGATGTGAAATAAAAATGCAGCAGCAAGATAACACATATATGAAATAAAAGTTGATGCTCGCATGTGATCAGATTCAGAATCTTAAAAAAAAAAAAAAAAGCAAACTCACCAACCATATAACCAATATCTAAACTCATCAAGCATATGATCAACCCTAAGATCAAACAAAACTACACTTGCCAAGCACATAATCAGATCTGAGCAAGAAATCAGAGTTGGATACTGACGTACCTGTAACATAGATGATGGAGGGATCATCCATATATAATAGGGACCTCTGACGGAAGCAGAGGTGAAAGGCACTCATAATATTGAATCTTAGCATCTCCAATCACTTTGAGTATTTCTTGAATGAGAAGAACAGCAACGACATTAAATCAGTTTAAGATATCTGCAAGTTTTTTCCACCTCTCTCCTCTTATGATAACATGGGGTTGCCTCGTGATGCTTTTCCTAAAGGACCAAAAAACTTCCTTGACTTCCTTATTCTTTCCTCTTCACAAAGGACAAAGAACACAGTAGAGAAATTAATCTCATCTACAGAGCAACTCCTTAGAAGCACTTCCTCGATCAGTTCCAAGGCATTCTAGACCTGATGTGCATCACTCCTTCTCCAGCTGATTTCTCATTAGCAGAACATGGATCAAGCATCACAGAACAAAAAGATAGCTTCACATCCTGATTTTACACCAGATTCAAGACCCTTGTCACATTCCTCAACCATCCAGCACAGCCGTATGAAACCTTCACACCCATCTGTATGAAACCTTCACACCCATCTGCTTCAAACTGACCCTTAGTCCCTCTTTTCCTTACTTCTATTTCTTCTCTGTTTACAGCAACCTCTCGACCCTCTCTCTGTTCTCTCATTCTGGTCGCCTTTTCTTCTCCACTCTCAACCTCTAATTCTTCTCCATCCCTCTTCGGTTCTTCTCCCTTCTTCTTCCTCTTTTGCCTCTTTTTTTTTTCACTCCATGGACCAGCAGCTCGCAGAGCTGCTGCTCCCTTTTCTTCGGTGGCGGCAGCAGATCTGCCGCTTTCTTCTTCTCCCCCCTTCTTTCCCTTGGATCGGCTCTGGTTTTTTTTTTCTTCTGGAGCAGCAGCAGCTGCTCCTTCTTTTTCCTACGGCAGCGGAAGGCCGCCGCTGCTCTCTCCTTCTTCTTCTTCTTCTCTGTTTTTTTTTTCTCTGTTTTTTTTTCGTTTTCTTTCTCCTTCCGATTTTTTTTTTTGTGGCAGCAGCCTCCGCTGCTTTCTTCTTCCTCTCTCTTTCTTCTTCTTCTTCTTCTTCTTCTTCTTCTTCTTCCTTCTTCTCCTTTCTTCTTTCTATTTTCTCTCTGTTTTTTTTTTCTCTGTTTTTTTGTTCCTTTTTTTTCCTCTTCGGAGCAGCAGCTGCTTCTCCTTATACTCACCAAAGGGGGCCGATGAGGGGAGGGGTCCGAGGCCGGGAAACCAGCAAGGTTTTGGGGCTGAATCGGGGAGGAGGGGTGAGGTGTCGACCTCACCCTCTTCCCCTGCAACTCTCCCATTCTCCACCTCCCTGCACTCCTTCTTCCCTGCTTTCTCTCTTCTTTTGCTTTTTTTTTTTTTCTTTTTTTTCTTCTTCTCTTTTTGGGCTCGATCCCCGGGATTTTGCCTTTTTTTTTTTTTTTTTTGCTTTTTGTTTTTTTGCTTTCTGCTTTCTTTTTTTCTTTTTTTCTTTTAAACTCTGATTCCCTTTTTTGAGGATCAGAGTGATTTGCCGATTTTTTTTTTTTTTAAACAATAATTAATAACCTCTGATTTCCCATAAAAAAAAAATTATTTTTAAGGGTAATGGCAAAACTAGGGTGCTGACAGATACCCCTCTTCGGACGAGATTACATTAATCGAGGCTGAAGACAAGAAGACCCCAGTTTTGCCACAACCATTATTGGAAAGCTAAGTAAACAAAACACGGATTCTCTTGAGTAACGGCTATGACGACCTTGAAACTCTCAAAACGAACCCGAAAAACAAAAGATGAGCTTTCACGCATTTCGCGGAACCGCTCAGGGAGATTATTCCCGAACAAAGGAATCAAATCTCAAAAGCGAAACTGACACCTCGCACACGCGAGCCCTAAAGTCGAGATCGAAGGCGAGCTTTCACGCATTTCGCGGAACCGCTCGGGGAGATTATTCCGAACAAAGGAATCAAATCTCAAAAGCGAACCGACACCTCGCACGGCGAGTCCCAAAGTCGGGGATCGAAGGCGAGCTTTCACGCATTTCTCGGAACCGCTCGGGGAGATTATTCCCGAACAAAGGAATCAAATCTCAAAAGCGAAACTGACACCTCGCACACGCGAGTCCCAAAGTTAGGATCGAAGGCGAGCTTTCACACATTTCGCGGAACCGTTCGGGGAGATTATTCTCAAACGAAGGAACCAAATCTCAAGAGCAAAACTGACACCTCGCACACGCGAGCCCCAAAGTCAGAATCGAAGACGAGCATTCACGCATTTTGCGGAACCGCTCGGGGAGATTTTTTCCGAACAAAGGAATCAAATCTCAAAAACGAACCGACACCTCGCACACGCCGAGCCCCAAAGTCGGAATCGAAGGCGAGCTTTCACGCATTTCACGGAACCGCTCGGGGAGATTATTCCCGAACAAAGGAATCGAATCTCAAAAGCAACACTGACACCTCGCACACGCGAGCCCCAAAGTCAGAATCGAAGACGAGCTTTCATGCATTTCACGGAACCGCTCGGGGAGATTATTCCCCCAACAAAGGAATCCAATCTCAAAAGCGGACCGACACCTCGCACACGCGAGCCCCAAAGTCGGAATCGAAGACGAAGCTTCACGCATTTCGCTGGAACCGCTCGGGGAGATTATTCCGAACAAAGGAATCAAATCTCAAAAGCGGCCCGACACCTCGCACACGCGAGCCCCAAAGTCGGGATCGAAGATGAGCTTTCACGCATTTCCGCGGAACCGGCTCGGGAGATTATTCCCGAACAAAGGGAACCAAATCTCAAGAGCGAAACTGACACCTCGCACACGCGAGCCCTAAAGTCAGAATCGAAGACGAGCTTTCACGTATTTTGCGGAACCGCTCGGGGAGATTATTCCCGAACAAAGGAATCAAATCTCAAGAGCGAAACTGACACCTCGCACATGCGAGCCCCAAAATCAGAATCGAAGGCGAGCTTTCACGCATTTTGCGAAATCGCTCGGGGAGATTATTCCCGAACAAAGGAATCAAATCTCAAGAGCGAAACTGACACCTCCCACACGCGAGCCCCAAAGTCAGAATCGAAGGCGAGCTTTCACGTATTTCGCGGAACCGCTCGGGGAGATTATTCCCGAACAAAGGAATCAAATCTCAAAAGCAAAACTGACACCTCGCACACGCGAGCCCCAAAGTCAGAATCGAAGGCGAGCTTTCACGCATTTCGTGGAACCGCTCGGGGAGATTATTCCCGAACAAAGGAATCAAATCTCAAAAGCGAAACTGACGCCTCGCACACGCGAGCCCCAAAGTCAGAATCGAAGGCGAGCTTTCACGCATTTCGTGAAACAGCTCAGAGAAGACGAGACTCTCTTGAGTAGCAGCCAAATCGGCTTGATGACCCTCAAGACCAGTCAGAATAAAGCAGGTTTTCCTACATGTCGCAGAACAAACCCCAACAAGGCAAACTCTTCCACACCTACACGGAACGAGTCCCGAAATAAACACATTTGACAGCTGCACAAGGAGGGGGGCAAACAAAATAATTGCTACCAAACCCCAAATGCAACTACTCATTAAACCAGGTGAGGTCTTAGCCCAAGGTGTATGAAAACCAATACAACAACAAAAACAAAGCAACAACAGATGTCAAAAGTTGACAAAGAAGAGGGTTGTGTCCAAAGCCATCGATCAGGCGAGAGGCCCACTAAACCCAAAATATACGAAAACCAATGCAACAACCAAAACAATACAACGACAGATGTCAAAAGATGACAAACAAGAGGGTTGTGTCCAAAACCACTAATCAGGTCTGAGGCCCACTAAACCCAAGATATACGAAAATCAATGCAACAACCAAAACAATGCAACGACAGATGTCAAAAGGTGACAAACAAGAGGGTTGTGTCCAAAACCACTAATCAGGTATGAGGCCCACTAAACCCAAGGTATACAAAGACTAATGCAACAACCAAAGCAATGGAATGACAGATGCCAAAAGGTGACAAACAAGAGGGTTGTGTCCAAAACCACTAATCAGGTCTGAGGCCCACTAAACCCAAGGTATACAAAGACCAATGCAACAACCAAAGCAATGGAATGACAGACGTCAAAATGTGACAAACAAGAGGGTTGTGTCTAAAACCACTAATCAGGTCTGAGACCCACTAAACCCAAGGTCTACTAAGACCAATGCAGCAACCGAAACAATGCAATGAAAGATGTCAAAAGGTGACAAACAAGAGGGTTGTGTCCCAAACCACTAATCAGGTCTGAGGCCCACTAAACCCAAGGTATACTAAGACCAATGCAGCAATCGAAACAATGCACTGACAAATATCAAAAGGTGACAAACAACAGGGTTGTGTCCAAAACCATTAATCAGGTCTGAGGCCCACTAAACCCAAGGTACACTAGGACCAACACCACAACAAGATAGCTCAACAACAAAGTCAAATCCAAATATTAATTAGCAATCAAATTCCTACATTCACAGATGAAAATAAGCCTCAAACTGATTGCCATCATCAAGAGTTAAACACATTGAGCATGAAATGTAAGCATCATTCAAGGAGAAACAACATTAACACAACAAAACACAACCAGGATGACCCTAAGGCTCTCGAACATGGTTCGGAAGGGCTACAGATAAAGCTCTAAATAGAACCACAATGGCTCGCTCGTCCTAACCAGGAACAGGAGACACCAAAATTGGTAGATTCTTCAGTTAACCACAGAGGCAGATCAAATTGACAAAATAGCCCAGCAAGTAAGCAAAAGAGATATAGATCAAGCCCATGATCCAAAGATGTAAGCTACTCAGAAATTTCACACCTTCACAAGATTTGAGTAATACATGAATTTGGCCCAAACTAGACGCCCTTGCAACAAGATCAAGATTCTCTTAAAACAGTAGTTGAATTTCCCAACCACGAGACTTGAGAAAATACTAGATCAAACCTTCAAATGTAAATGATTATGATTAAACAATCAAACAACAATAGGTACAAAACGAAAACAAGTTCCCTCTAAAAGACGGGAGGAATAAAAGAAGCATATGAAGGGTGATTGAACGGAGATGCTCTCCCAATCAAAATTGTCTATGATTCCAAGATTGACTGCTTAGAGCTTAAGCAAATCCAGCAATAACACGCATGGAGACACATATACTTGAGGCAACATGATTTGAGTTTGACTCCACTTAACAAGACACACCCATACCGCAATGTCTGTATATCATGACAGACCACGTTTTGGTTCAGATGGGAATGACATGATATGAATCTGATTCCCTCGAAAAGAATGCATCCATACCCCAGTGTCTGTATATCATGACAGACCACTCTTTGGTTCAGATGGGAATGACATGATTAAATCTAACTCTCTCAAAAGAATGCATCCATACCCCAGTGTCTGTATATCATGACAGACCACTCTTTGGTTCAGATGGGAATGGCATGATTAAATCTAACTCTCTCAAAAGAATGCATCCATACCCCTGTGTCTGTATATCACGACAGACCACTCTTTGGCACATATGAAAACAAATAGAAGGACACGGAGATCATGCCCAAGAATTGAAAGCACACACGACTGGATCATATATGAAAACCAACCAAATCAAACGTCAACACGAAGATCCCCTTTCTCACAAGAGAATGACAAAATGATTATTGAGTACTCTCTAGCAAAAGGGTACCCTAATCCGGATCCTATGAGATAAGGAGGATGACTTGCTCAATCCCCCATGGATGATAAAAATGAATCTGATGAACTTGGCCACATAGAACAGGAGATCCCAATGAAGTTTCTGGAAACACAAGCAGGCAATGAATGATTTGAAAACTATATTCATCAGCAAATGCTACTCCCAAATCCAAAAAACAAAGAGAAATGATTTAATTACTTTTCTCCAGACATGACTCACTCTAGGATGAGAGAAAGTTTCTTCAGTCCTATGGAGGATAGACTCAACATGCTTTGCATCCTTTGCCAAAATTACACAGATCACACCTTGAACAAATGACTAACACAGTCCTTTCCCTGTGACGGGCAAACATGGGTATCCCATCCAATTTTTGCATTTTTCTTTACAACTAAACCCAATTACAATTTTAAACAAAGGGTCCTAATGTGGTGAACTGTCGCCAGCAGATTTAGGCATATTCAAAATGGTCTGGACTCACAATGAGCCTCCTATATTCATGATATCAAGACAATGGCAATTTTACCCCAGAGTTTAAGTTTTCAACGGCATACATCGATAAAAAGACGGCTCTTTGGGTCATCGCTAGAAGCAACCTATAGGAGACGCCTCACATCAGAATTAAGCATAACACCAAATAACGCTTTCCCCTCTTAGAGACGCTTAGACAGTACATATGTGTCTCGACAAGCTATTTTCCAATGCTAAAGTAGATACAACCATAACTGAGCTCAAAACTTATAAATCCATAGACAATACGATGCTGAAGGTCCAACAGGACAGATAAAAAACTGCCCACATGGGTCCACCATTGGGGAGAGTTTTTGTTATTTATGTAGAATGGTCAATCCCACTGTGGAGATACCATCTTATTGGCTAGCAAAAATGGACTTTTTGGAATTCTTGGACGCCGTTGAAACAATGAACGACCGATAGAAATTCCAGTCAGATTTATTTGAATAAAATTATACACAAATAGAATGACGCGCTCACAAGAGACGGCGTCATAAACTTATTTGATGATTGAATGAAAGGCTTCTAATGAAGACTCACGGAAGACCGTCAGATTGATGGACGGGAAGAAGAGTCTTTTGTCGATGAGAAATCATCCTCTGATGATGACAAAGCGATGAGACCACCCCCTGTAAAGGCGGGATGTAGCGACCGAAATTGAAAATTCAGCCTAACACACGTCGTGAAGCACTGCAAACAATCAATACTCCCCATGATGCTCCAGAGGAAATTACCATACATTGATGCACAAATTATTGAACCAACTCACCTTTGAGCCTTGATAGAAAGTAAACATTCTGTGAAGCACGACAACAGACCCACTGTCCAAATGCAATGAAAAATGCCATCCCACATCTATACCTTTGTATGGCTTTTTTTTTTTTCCCCTTTTTTCTGGCTCTTTTCTTTTTTGAGCATTTTTTTTAATGGATGTAGAGGCAATACATGATCACTCTTTGCTCGATCAAGTTGTAACAATGTACCTCAAATATAAGGCCCCTGCTCTTAAAAGCCATTGGTCCATGAGGATCTTTGGGGACTGTATCTTCAACTCAAGAAGCAACAATAATTCCACACTACAGACCGAAAAGGATGGTGCTACCTCAGTCAGAATTCATCTTTTGTAAGCTGATACAGCAAAGCCGTTCATTTAACCCCAATCAGTATCTTCTTTGCCTATATCCTTTTTTTTTTTTTAGGATAACTCATTTTGCTCATTGTAGTGATCGCTACGATCCATGATGTAAGGAAACATATGTCTGATAATAAGAACATGAACACAACACTTTTTTCCTTTCTGTTTTTCTCTCTTTTTTTTCATTTTTTTTTCAATGATGATATCTTTGACCTAGACCAAGTCCATAAGGCGTCTCATCTCATTTGTAAAACCAATCAAAACCACCAGAATAAGTCCAGGATTGCTCGACGCCCTTTGACAACATCTCATGGAGCTCTTTTAGTTTATCAAGGGTGGCTTTCTGAACCTTTGAAACTTGCCAAACTATCTCTCCAAGACGGTTTTTGTGTTTCTGGATCAATCATTTGCAGTTTTTCACAAACGAGCTAGACTTTCTTTTCTCAAAAGGCCAGGTGGCGTAGAAGTTCAGGTGATGGCTCATCATCCCAATCATCATCGGAGTCAGAATTGACCGAGGGCACGGAAGTGGAAAGAATATCAAACTGGAAAAAAATGTTTCGGAAGCTATAAAGCTCAATAGTTGAAGTCCCAAGTGGGATTTTTTTTTTATTAGACAGAGCAAATTGGACTGGATTGCCTACAGACATATCAGCCTCAAGCCCAAACATGGCCGACCTACCAGATACAGCCAATAGCAAGCCGAGACAAAACAACTTATCTAAACAAACCCCAATTAAGTTCAACACCATTGGCACCAACAATGATCGACATGGGACTAAATCTCCACCTAGGCTACCACTAGTAGGACTCAACACGCCTACCTACCAATATGTGCCTGATGCATACCAAACTCAACTATACCCCAGTTTAGGTCCATAAAAGCTCATTATTGGGTTACCCGCGATGCCCGTCACTCTGATCAATACCCCAGCTCGGGTTCATTAAAATTCCTCTTTTAGGTTACCCTTAATGGGGATCACTCTTCTATATCCCAGCCTGGTTCATTAAACTCATCAATTAGGTTATCCCACTATTGAGATAGATAATAGCCACAAGGAATCCTCTATTATCACAAATAATTCTGGGAGGAAAATGCAACCCCTGAGAGTTTGGGATGGTCTCTGAGTCAGGGTTCTTTGATTAATCTTGGATGGACGACACAACTGTACTCAGGAGTCTGAAATTAACTCCGCCAGACTGTACTCAGCAGTTTAAAATTAACTTTGTCAATCAAAGAGGCACAATTACCGAAGATGCCTAGCATGTTGCTGTAACCCATGATTTCCCTATGATCTAGAACTTAGGATAGGACTTCGATGGAATCTGCAATGACCACTCTAAGAAGTCCCCTTAGTTAGGATTTTCGACCAATGAAAAGAGGATATCTCTTGCCTAGGTTTCATCCCATGATGAGAAAAAGTAGACACTAACTGCTCATGATACAAACACACTTTTAGAGACTCCAACAGATGAGGTAATCTACTCCAATAAGATTTGAAGATTTTTGCCAAATAAAAAAAATGGAGAAGACTACTCTCTTGCCATTCTCAATCATCAATTCTAGATCTATAACACTAGGCTCTAACTGATAGAGACAGAGGGTGATAACGATACATCAAGCCCTAACAATTAGAGACAAAGAATCGTAAAAAATGAAAAATCTTTGTAGAGACAAACGACTACAGAAGATAGAGACTCTAGCTAAGACAAAGAGTCACAAAAATACAAGCTCCAACCTAGTAGAGACAAATAACCACGAAAGATACAACCTCTAGCTAGAGAGACAAAGAATCACAAAAATACAAGCTCTAACCTAGTAGAGACAAATAATCAGAGAAGATACAACCTCTAGCTAGAGAGACGAAGAATCACCAAAATATAAGCTCTAACCTAATAGAAACAAATAACTACAGAAGATACAGCCTCTAGCTAAAGAGACAAAGAATCACACAAATCAATTACACCTTACCTAGTAGAGACAAAGAATGACAAACCTGCCAAAGCCCTGACTAGTGGAGACAAATAATTACAGGAAATACAACTCCACCTAGTAAGGACAAAGAATCACAAAATAAGCCCTAACTAGAGAGAAAAATTACCAAAAGCTCAAACCCTAATAAATAAAAACAACGAGTGACAAAAATGAATTAGGCTCTATCTAGTGGAGACAAAGAATGACAACAATCGGTCCTTGACTGGTAGAGACAAAAAATGATAAACATATAAGGACCCTAATTAGTGGAGACAGGAATGAAACCCACAAAACTAACTAGTAGAGATGAGTAATTACAAGAATACAAACTCTACCTAATAGAGACAAAGAACGACAAAGATGGGTCTCTATCTTGACAAAAACAAAGAATGACAAGCATACAAGATTCCTAACATTATGCTCTTTGCTTGCAGAGACATATAATAACCGAGAATATTTCACACCTTCATGATGGATCATAATATGAATTGAAGATGATGAAACAAGCCTAGGAGGAAACAGCCTAGGGGGATGGTACCTTGCCAACTCTCTCACATATTCTCACAGGGCATGGGCAGTTGATGCTGCCCAGACATTGATGCTTTGATGGATAGGCCTCACTAGGACATAGACAACCTGTTCTAACCTAGGAATCATATCATCAACAGTACTCGACACTAACTCTTGCTCTTTCCCATAATTTCCATTTAATTTTTAAGAGCCAAGATCAATGGCTAGGTAGACTCTAAGAGAGGAGCCCTAGGCAATTTCCAAGAGACAAGGTCTCTTACCCAGACGGTGGATAATGAGGGAGACACTCAGGAGATTTAAAAAAAAATTAAATCTAAAGCAAGATAAAATACATTGAACACACAGAGTTGAGACCATGAACAAATACACATGTACAATCATACTGACTCAACCAAACAAAAGGTTAGCTCTGTGCAAGAACTCCATTAGGTTAATCTTCACCAATTCCGGTGATTCAGATTGATTCTTTGGTTGGTTTTCAGCAAGAGGATATCTGTGAAACAGACTATATCTCTGGCTGAAACTCCAACCAAATGAACACATCAGAATCATTGGATTTGGGAGGGATTTACCGTCTGAAAGGACACGCACAGGATATCAAAGAATTTCGATTCAATCTTGAACAAATGAGTGATGGCTTTATCAGTGACCACCCGTGTTGAGCGAGGTGTGGCGGGTAAAGACAACACTCGGTGTTCGAGGGGATGAATCAAGCATACAAGTGTCAGTAATGTGATAATGGGACACGACAAGGCTACCTTGACAAGGATAAGAATGCCTATCACCGTATACACGATGAGTCAAAGACACCTATATCCCTTTAAATACCCGCATAGCCGTAGGTACAGGCCAAGGTTGTGGCTTCGCCCGGCAGGTCATCCAATATACACTGGAGCCCGTTTCAGCTAACCACGAGGTTCGTAACAATAATAACCAATATCTCGAGAACCACGATATCACTATATCATAAAATAATCAACAATGTATACAATACACCTAATCAAATAAGGCTACAAGCAAGGGTGTTTGCTACTTCTACACCTAACTACAACCTAAAGCCCCAAGATATAAGTTTATGCATAAAGAGAAAGGGATAGGGATTTACAATCTGGAGTCTGGCATGAATCCCCAGCGGAGTCGCCACTGTGAGGACATGGGAAAAAATCAATCATCTTGAATTGAAATTTTCAATTTAGATTTATCCTCATTTTAAAATTGAATTTTCATATAGTTAAAGTTGTCTACCCTCATTACACTCAAATTGGGATCTAGAAAGTTTTCACTTTTACATCCCATCCACTCATGCCAGTGGAGGGTATGAAGACTGGAGTCGCCACCTAGATAAGGTCTAGGACCTATAAATGATGTCCCTCAATGGAGGAACACTAATGACTCACGCAAATGGAACGACTATCTTGTCTCACCAGAGGCGGGTAAGTGCCAAATTACGAGTTGGGAAGGTGTTAGGCACCCAACTCGCCCGGTTAAACCGGTCTCCCTAAATCCTATCCTTTCCTACAGTTTATGAATGCTTGGGGCTATCTAAATACATTACAAGGTAGAAGGGGGAATCCTAAGTTAATTTCTAGTTCTTTGCTAACTAGGCATGGCATAAGCTGAAATTAAACAAATTAGACAAGAAAAATAATTACAAAATGAATTAAAGAATTAAAAGAATAGCTTAATCATACATCAAAAGAAAGGAAAAAAAGATATATAACATATGACCGAGGTCTGGGAAAATCCCAGGCCGCCTACGTATCCCTGTGCGGCGGGAATCAGGCCAAACGTAGTTCGGGCGGGTGTGTACGTACCAAGTGTGTGCAAGAGAAGAGGGACGCTTCCAAAATGTTGGAACGCATCCCAAGCGATTGATGCTCCCATAATCATGGAACACATCCAATGGTGAGAGATGTCCCCACAACAGTGGGACCCATCTCAGTGTTGAGGTACTCCCTATCACAAGGAAGTCCCCTCGGTGAGGTAATCCCATAGTACATGGAACTTACCTCAATTTGAGTGTGTGTGTGTGAAAATGATGCTCCCAAAATATTGGAACACATCCGAAGGATGAGATGTTCCCACAACAGTGGAACCCATCTCGGTGTACAGGTATTCCCTTCCACAGGGAAATCCCTTCGCTGAGGTAATCTCATAATACATGGAACTTACCTCAATTTGATCGAGCGTGGAGCGACCAAACTCCCCCGCAGCCTACGTACCTCTCAAGGCCTCTGTCTCTCGAGAATCAGGTCAAGCGTAGTTCCCATGGCTTGACGAGCCATGGACACGCGTGGCAACACTCAGGAAAGGCCAAATGCCTCAGCTCCCCACACACGGGGTACACTAATATCTCACTCATATCCCACATATGGGATGCCCAGATGGACCGTCCGTTGGACCACCAATCCTATGCATACATCTACCCAATCGCACATTTTTCATTAATATATATTTTTGATACAACAATTTCCCACACTCTTTGATCCAATCCTAGGGATGGGGTGAGCCTCATTCTAAATGGGCCCACAAAGGTGGCCAAGCTCGGACCCACGCGGGGTTGGAGTTGGAGTCCCCTAAACATCATATCACAAGAAGGCCATCAAATATGCAAGCATATTTCAATGCAACAATAGAGATCAACTAAAAATAAAGGAAGGAAAATACCCGATTGATTCTCGAAAATCTCCCGTAGCCTCACTCAAAATCCAGCTCCCCGCCACGAAAGATGCTCACCCATGCAAAAGACAAACAAGAGAGGAAAGAGGCATAAGCATGCCACCCAATTTATATAAACAGATGGAAAGAATAAAATATTAAATGAATCTAACACTTGTAGCAAGGGAGGAACAAAGTAGATGGGCTGATCTTAAACCCAGGAAAATAATGGGCAACACTTACTCATGTTAAAACAATAAGTTAAGATATAAGAAAAGTCAATAGGCTCAAGTATACAAACAAAAATAATAAATCCCATGGATTGAATCCATGCCAGCAGTTTGGGAAAACACAATGACGATCCGAAAAGACATCCAAGGGTTCTCACATGGAACCAACCGGAAATTGGATTGGTTCAAATGAATATGGGGCTGAACCGATTAAAGATAATGACAATAAAAATGGGATCGGTCAAAGCTAATGGAAATTGACCTGATTTAGTAGGGTGGACCCAATTGGCTTAATGCAAAATGGAATGGGTATGGGGAATTTCATAAAAGTATGAGGTATAAACACATGAACCCACTATAGCAGAACCAATGATCAATTACAATAGGAGGATAATTAATATTTTGCCAAAGTAAACTGATTAATGTTATGATAGGAAATTAGGCATGATAAGTCATGGATGTGAAATAAAAATGCAGCAGCAAGATAACACATATATGAAATAAAAGTTGATGCTCGCATGTGATCAGATTCAGAATCTTAAAAAAAAAAAAAAAAGCAAACTCACCAACCATATAACCAATATCTAAACTCATCAAGCATATGATCAAACCTAAGATCAAACAAAACTACACTTGCCAAGCACATAATCAGATTTGAGCAAGAAATCAGAGTTGGATACTGACGTACCTGTAACATAGATGATGGAGGGATCATCCATATATAATAGGGACCTTCGACGGAAGCAGAGGTGAAAGGCACTCATAATATTGAATCTTAGCATCTCCAATCACTTTGAGTATTTCTTGAATGAGAAGAACAGCAACGACATTAAATCAGTTTAAGATATCTGCAAGTTTTTTCCACCTCTCTCCTCTTATGATAACATGGGGTTGCCTCGTGATGCTTTTCCTAAAGGACCAAAAAACTTCCTTGACTTCCTTATTCTTTCCTCTTCACAAAGGACAAAGAACACAGTAGAGAAATTAATCTCAACTACAGAGCAACTCCTTAGAAGCACTTCCTCGATCAGTTCCAAGGCATTCTAGACCTGATGTGCATCACTCCTTCTCCAAACTGATTTCTCATTAGCGAGAACATGGATCAAGCATCACGGAACAAAAAAGATAGCTTCACATCCTGATTTTACACCAGATTCAAGACCCTTGTCACATTCCTCAACCATCCAGCACAGCCGTATGAAACCTTCACACCCATCTGTATGAAACCTTCACACCCATCTGCTTCAAACTGACCCTTAGTCCCTCTTTTCCTTACTTCTATTTCTTCTCTGTTTACAGCAACCTCTCGACCCTCTCTCTGTTCTCTCATTCTGGTCGCCTTTTCTTCTCCACTCTCAACCTCTAATTCTTCTCCATCCCTCTTCGGTTCTTCTCCCTTCTTCTTCCTCTTTTGCTCTTCTTTTTTTCACTCCATGGACCAGCAGCTCGCAGAGCTGCTGCCCCCCCTTTCCGGTGGCGGCAGCAGATCTGCCGCTTTCTTCTTCTCCCCCTTCTTTCCCTTGGATCGGCTCTGGGTTTTTTTTTTTTTCTTGGAGCAGCAGCAGCTGCTCCTTCTTTTTCTACGACGGCGGAAGGCCGCCGCTGCTCTCTCCTTCTTCTTCTTCTTCTCTTTTTTTTTTCTCTCTATTTTTTTTTCGTTTTCTTTCTCCTTCCGATTTTTTTTTTGTGGCAGCAGCCTCCGCTGCTTTCTTCTTCCTCTCTCTTTCTTCTTCTTCTTCTTCTTCTTCTTCTTCTTCCTTCTTCTCCTTTCTTCTTTCTATTTTCTCTCTGTTTTTTTGTTCCTTTTTTTTCCTCTTCGGAGCAGCAGCTGCTTCTCCTTATACTCACCAAAGGGGGCCGATGAGGGGAGGGGTCCGAGGCCGGGAAACCGGCAAGGTTTTGGGGCTGAATTCGGGGAGGAGGGGTGAGGTGTCGACCTCACCCTCTTCCCCTGCAACTCTCCCATTCTCCGCCTCCCTCTTTCCTTCTTCCCTGCTTTCTCTCTTCTTTTGCTTTTTTTTTTTTTTTTTTTTTTTTTTTTTTTTCTTCTCTTTTTGGGCTCTGATCCCCAGGATTTTGCCGCTTTTTTTTATTTTTTTTTTATTTTTTTTTTTTGCTTTTTGTTTTTTTGCTTTCTGCTTTCTTTTTTTCTTTTTTTCTTTTAAACTCTGATTCCCTTTTTTGAGGATCAGAGTGATTTGCCGATTTTTTTTTTTTTTTAAACACTAATTAATAACCTCTGATTTCCCATAAAAAAAATTATTTTTATGGGTAATGGCAAAACTAGGGTGCTGACACTAGTGTGAGGAATGATCCCAGACCCCAGACCCTTCCCATTCCACACACCAACAAAAACAATCACATGCCTAATAGTCACATCCTAGCATAGCGAGTATGCATGAACAATAATAATAACTGGAAGTAAAGATGACATGCGAGTATGCACAAACACCATTCCATAGAATCATAGTTATTAACAACGTTTTACTGTTATTAAATTACTAGGGTTTAGGTCCGATTCCCTTACCTGACGCTTGATTGATAGCTTGCTCTGCGTCACAGAATCCAAACTTGCTATCACAAGGTCCTACACGATGATAAGGTTGAGTTCGAATAGTTTATCTTAGGGTTACGTTGGTCAGAAAACCAACAAGGTCAAAACACTCCTCACATTGTAGACCGGTCGTGGGTACCGATCGCAGGTACCGGCCGTGGCACGGTGGGGAAAGGTGCGACCAGTATGGTCGATCGATCCCCAGAGACCAGTCTCTGAGAGATACCGGTCGCAGGTACCGGTCACATAGGGTCCGACTGGTATGGTCGACCGGTATGTCTCCGGAAGACCGTACACCCGGTTCTCGCCTTCCGTCGGTCACCCCCTATTTATTCTAGGGTTTCTCCCATACATTCTAGGTCCGAGCAATGAGTAAGAGTTGTTTCAAACTCTATTCAAGTCCTAGTTTTGATATTCTTTAACCTAGAACTTGAATCTAGGGTTTACCGACTATATTAGGGATTGACAGCAAATTCAGATTTAGATCAATACCTAGCCTTGCATGGTATTGATCCAATCATGACTAGCCTACTATAACGCTTAACTTAAAGGAAGGTTTAAGCACTTACCATTGGTTCACAGTAGAGTGTTCTTCGTCCAACGGAAATGGCGGCTCTTCCCTCTCCTTTCTTAGCTCCTTCTCCTTCTTCGATCTCTTTCTCCTCTCTAGGGTTTGAAAGGATCAATGAAAGAGATTTAAGGAGGTTTAGGGGTCCTTATATTGACTAGGGTTTAGTTTATGAAGCCCCCTAACATTAGAAAAGTCCTTAGGTTCAAAATTTGGAAAGTGGGACCCACAGAGATCCATTTTTGGATCTAAGTGGTTTGCCGGCTTAGGCATACTGATCGACCGGTATAAAATATTTATCATACCTTAGGGTCTATTTCATACCTGGTTGTCAACCATTTGTCCCGTCTAGCCCGGTGATGATTAGAAGACCAGTTACGACATGAATTAAAGGTTTAGATCGGGTTCATAGAGTGATGGTCTTACAGTGGGAACTCAGCCCAAACGACTTCTACAAGCCAAACTGGAACATCTAGAGGTCGACTAATGCGTTGGATCCCATCATAGCCCATTGGTTAATAGATGGGATTTGTCTTCCCACTACTAACGAATACTTTAGGGGGTAGAGACCCCGGAACTCTTTCCACCGTTGGAGACAGACGCGCTATGGGTAAGTATGGATCTCTTTGGAGTTTGCATTTCATTTCTATTTTTTCAGAATGTTACTAACGTTTCTGACATAAGTCCAATTGGCAGAAGTCCCGAGATCCATCATGTAAGACCCATGTCAATCTAACCCGGTCTTACCACCTTGAACCAGGTCTACCCAATATGGTCGAGCCCAATGGACCAAGTGCGTGAAGGAGATCGTGATCCCAGGTATTAAACTGACCCAAAAAGACTCAAAAAGGGGCGAGGGTCACACACCCAGTGAGGTGGGGTCGGACCCCCCCAATACAAAAAGTCAGACCCTCAGTTGTTAACCGGGGGTCGGACAATTTAAAACCAGGGGTCGACGGGATCATCGACCCCCTCATCGACCCCCAGTTGCCGCTAGAAACAAAAATTTGGAAACTTTCCTAATTTCGGTTGTGCTTTTTCCTAATATCAAAGGGGCTTATTTTAGGAGTTTCTACTCTATATAAAGGACGTCCCTAAGCCTCTTTTAATCCTTTTAGAACCCTAATTGAATTGAGAAAAAGAGAAGAGAAGGAAGAAAAGAAGAAGAGAAGGAAAGTTGAGAAGAAGGCAAAAGGAGAAGAGTTTCAGAGAAGGAGTACTCTTCTCAGGTAAGAATACTAATTCTATGTATTTTGTGAGACTTAGAATAGTTAATGAGAAAAGTATGATGTAAGAGAAACCCCAAACCATTAATCCATGATTAAGTTTCAATGGAAACCATAGAGGAGATCAACTAAACCATATGATATGTAAAGAGTAGTTCTAAACCATAGGAAGTGTATGGAATGGACTATGGAAGGAAGCCATAGGATTCAAACAAGAGATAATGGACCAAAAGGTGATTTATCGACCAAACCTACGGGTGGTCGCACCTAGGGTCGATGGACCCATCGACCCTGGCATCGACCTTACTATAGGGGGTCGCAGTATACTGCTACCCTAGCATCGACCCGTCCTGCTACCCCCAGTTAACAGGAAGTTAAAAAAATTAGAATAAAATCTAACTAAATTCTGTCGACTTTGTTAGGTCTTCTAGCATTATAATATCAATATAAAGGTGATTCTTAAAGCTTGAAAGAGGATATACTAGCAAGCTAAGGTAAGGAAACAAGACTTAAACTAATTGGTTAATAACAAACTGTTTTTATTTCTTGAGTCCAATGCTATGCTTGATTCTATGTGAACATGCTTGTAATGTCCATTCAACATGTCATCCAATATTTTTATTTATTGTTCATGCATATTTACTTTTTTGTTTATAACATGATAATGACCATGATGATGGAAATAGGCATGTGAATGTATGTGTGTGGTTGGTGTACTTGATGCGAGCGAGTATCAGGGGGAGTGTCATAGGCCGGGCCTCAGCACTCTAGCTCTATCTCTAACTCAAGTCTTGTGCATTAACATCGTCGTATTGCCATTACTTTAGCAGAACTATTACGTCGTAGAGTATCAAGGGAGGTGGTCTCGATCCTTGTAGTCTCTGACTCTACCGGGGGGCCTTAGCTCTATCTCTATGGGCGTTCTGAGGGATCCTAGGGTGAGGCCTTGGATACACTGTTTGGCATTAGGATTGGTTAGTTGCGAGCCCAGCTTGCAAGCCCTCGCCAGCAGGGGCTTACGTGTTGGTATGGCACTGTACAACAATAAACGTTAACCTTTGTTGTACAATGTTCATGGTAGGGTGGATGGGGACGACAATAAACGTTAACCTTTGGGTGGGCTTTCACACCCTGTGTATAGAGGAGGGGTCAATAAATGTTAACCTTTGACCTCCAACCCTTTTTATTGCCTATTGCAAACTTTAAACAAGACCACAGATATGAATTGAATGCATGCATATGTATTGTTGCATTGTTTTGTTTGCTCACTGAGCCATGATGTGTGCTCACCCTCTCCACGTCGAATATTTTTAGTTGATGATGCAGGAACTACCGTCGAAGATTATGTCAACGCTCCAGTGTACGGGCACATGACGGCAGTGGAAGTTGAAGACGAAGTGGATACGCATGACTCATCTTGCGAGTACAACTCATGCGTATTCGATTAGATTTTATTTTAATTATTTAGATTATTAAAGACAAGTAATTGGTATTTTATTTATGTCTTTGTTGAAACAGCATAATTGGATATTTTAATATGATTATCATATTTAGATTTCTCAGTTCATTTTATTATAAGACTTCCGCTATTGTGTATTTACTCTGATTATGAATGTGGATGTATGAGGTTTAGATAAAATGGATATAGCCTACTCGAGATCCTGGTTGAACCGTTGGTTTGTTGACGGTTCATCACACCATTCTGAATAGTGCAGAATTGGGGTGTGACAACTGAGACCCAGAAAGCTTCTAATTTCGGCAACGCTTTTTGGTGCTTCCCATTTTACAATAGCCTCTATTGGTGTGTGACAACTTGGTATCAGAGCATCTCCAGCCTTGTCCACTAAACTGGCATACCTTCATGAAGAATTGTGAACTGAGATAGGATAAAAGTAAAAACTGTAATATTAACACATTATAAGCATAAGTGATGTTTGAGACCAAATTTGAAAAGAGAATAATTTTAAATACATTGAGAGAGAAATAAACGTATATAAATAGCTAAAGCAGAATACAGTCCACAACCTGGACAGTTACTCTATAGTACAATGAAAGGAAACCAATACAATCATGAAGCTGGAGGTGAAGGGGGAGGCGGTGCCTCATGGTCTTTGTCATAATCCTTAGCATAGACTCTGGTCAACCAGGCTACCTGAGTCTGGGTCGTCTGAAGACTAGCTATGAGACCAGCCACCCACTGATCAGTCACGCGCTAAGCACCCAAAAGCTCCTCCATCCACATATCTGACCGGGGCTAAGCATCTATGAGCTATCCCATCCTCATGTCTGATATGCGCTGGGCGTCTAGTAGCTCATCCACTCTCACATGCTGAGCATCTAGCAACTCCCCCATCATCAAATCAGATCTGCACTGAGCCTCTCTGATCTCATGTAATATCCCCATCATATCAGAAGGTGGGTGTGAAGGACCAGCTGAATGAGAAGGACCAGCCGCATAAGAAGTACTAGCTCCAGCAGCATGTGTAGGTGAAGGAGGTGGTATGGAGTCCACATCCATGTACAGACGGTCATCATCACCAGCAGGCTCCCTATGAACTCCAGCGGCTGCTACTGCTGCCTCAACGTCAGCCATCTCCATGCGAGTGCGAGGGCACACCATCGCGTTCCTCTCCTCATCACTGACCTGGGCATCCCGCATGCCCATCTTACAAATGGCATCCCAATCCAGAGGTGATGAGAAGGACTTCTCCTGAATCTTCTCATCCATTAAGTCAACCCCCAGGTGGGTAAGCCAGGTAGTAATCATGAGTTTGTAAGGAAGGTTACCAGTGTGACTGGGAAACGTGGCACTGATCATGGTACGCATGATGATGTATGGAAGGCAGACGGGCTGCCTAGTGCATATACAATATAATAGATACTGGGTCAACTAGGAGACCCTCTCGTAGTGTCCACTCTGCGGTATCAGATTATGCTGAATGATCTTGCAGTATACCCATGGATCTGAATGCAGATAACTCACTTTCATCTCCCAGCGATCAGGTCTGATGAGCTGACGATCGATCTCAGCCCTCATCTGTAGAGAAAAGAACTGGGGCTCTCTAGGAGCACAGAACACCAAAGAGCCATCATAGGAAATTCCCAACAAGTCGGCCAGCTGCCGATAATCAAAGGAAACATCAACCCCCTTGACGTAACTGGTGATCCGAAGCTTACCCCCCCTCTCAACATCATTGTAATCTCCCACCACCTAGAGATTACAGTAGAACTGGCGTACCAAGTCAGGACGGGTACATGCGTCATAGGTGATGACGGGAAGCCATCACATATCACCAAAGGCCCCCTCCACATTGAACAAGGCTAAGCTAGCCAAGTCCACCTTGCGGCCTCCCTCTACCTTCTTATGAGCAAAGCGGGCATATTGTGCCTCAGCTTCATTAGTACGGAAGTGAAGACGGTCACGAACACTAGGAACCTTGGTATGGGCCATAATATCTACAAACCACAAGGAAAAATAGATAATGGATTTGTAAGACCTATGTCAATCTAACCCTGTCTTACCACCTTGAACCAGGTTTACCCATCATGGTCGAGTCAAATGGACCAAGGGCGTGAAGGAGATCAAGATCCCAGGTATCAAATCGACCCAAAGACACTTAAATTAGGGGGAGGGTCGCATACCCAGCAAGGGAGGGTCGGACCCCCAATGACAGAAAGTCAGACCCTCAGTTTTATAAGGAGGGTCGGACTCATTAGGAAACCTAGGGTCGACGGGATCATCGACCCTCGCATCGACCCTCGGTTGCCGCCGAAACTAAAATTAGGAAATTTCATAATTTTCGATTTGGATTCTTTCCTAATCTCAAAGGGACTTATTTTATGATGTTCCTACTCTATTTAAAGGACGTCCCTAAGCCTCTTTCACTCCTTTCACAACCCTAATTGAATTGAGAGAAAGAGAAGAGAAGGAAAAGAAGAAGAAGAAAAGCAAGGAAGAGAATTTAGCCAAAAGAGAAGAGTTGCAGAGAAGGAGTATTCTTCTCAGGTATGGATACTAATTCCATGAGTTTCTATAGACTTTAGGATAGATATTGATGAGAGTGTGATCTTGGAGAAACCCAAACCATCAACCCATGGTTAGGTTTTCATGGAAAACCATAGGAGAATGCATGAAAGCTATTTAGGTGGATGATTCATGGTTCCAGACCATGGAATGAATGTTGAATGGAATGTAGGAGCAAGCCACAGGATCCCAAGCGCGAAGAATGAACTAAAAAGAGGAAAATTGACCAAAGTACACCGAGGGTCGCACCGAGGGTCGATGACCATCCGACCCTAGGTGATCCTAAGTATCGACCCTCAGTGTTCGGGAAGTTCAGATTTTGGGGAGGGTCACACCCAGGGTCGATCAGGACTCTGACCCTACCTCCGACCCTCAGTTAACAGAACGGTTTTTAAATGCTGAATAAATTCTAATTAAATTTTATCGACTTTGTTTGGTCTTCTAGCAATATAATAACATTATAAAGGTGATTCTAAAGCTTGGAAGAGTATCTATTAGCAAGCTAAGGTGAGGGAACAAGACCTAAACTAATTGGTTAATAATAAACTGTTTTACTTCTTGAGTCCAATGCCATATTGATTCTATGCGTGTATGCTTGTATGTGCATTAAACATGTCATCCAATATTTCTATTAACTGTTCATGCATATTTACTTTATTGTTTATAACATGATGATGATGATGATGATAGGAATAGGCATGTGAATGTTTGTGTTTGGCCAGTGTATATGGTGAGGGTAGGAATGGTTTCAACCGGTACAACCATGACCGTTTTTCATGGGGTTTATATTGTGCTATGGTCTACTCAAGTCATGTCCACTGATGTTGTCGTATCGCCATTACCTTAGCAGAACTATTGCGAAGTAGGGCATCAAGGAGGGTCTCGGTCCTTGAGTCCTATACTCTACCGAGGGGCCTTAGCTCTATCTCTATGGTGCTCTGAGGGATGCTGGGGTGAGTCCTTGGATACACTGTTTGGCATTAGGATTGGTTAGTTGCGAGCCCAGTTTGCAACCCTAGCCAGCAGGGGTTTATTTGTTGGTATGGTATCAACCGGTACAGCCATCATGGGGTGTATATTGTGCCATTTTGGGTGCTGTGGGCGACAGTGCTGGAGTCATTGGGCGTATCCACACAATTGTCTATAGAGGTGCGGCGGCCACCTATCCTTTCTATAGCACAGTGCAAACTATAAACCAGACCAAAGATATAAATTGATTGCATGCATATGTATTGTTGCATTGTTTTGTTTGCTCACTGAGCCATGATGTGTGCTCACCCCTCGACGTCGAATATTCTTAGTTGATGATGCAGGTTATACCATTGAAGACTATTTAGATGCTCCAACGTACGGAAATGTAGCGGCGATGGAAGTGGAAGATGAAGTGGATTCACATGACGTCTCTCGCGAATGCAACTCATGTGTATTCGATTAGATATTTTTCTTAGGTTTATTTACTTGGATTTATTATGGACATGTATTTGATATTTATTATGTCTCAGTTATACAGAATAATTTTTTATTTAAATATTAATATCACAGTAGATTCTCAGTTCATTTTATTATAAGACTTCCGCTATTGTGTATTTACTCTGATTATGATTATGGATGTATGGGGTTCAGATAACACGGATATAGCCTATTCGAGATCCTAGTTGAACCTGGTTTGCTAGCGGTTCATCACACCATTCTGAATAGTGCAGAATTGGGGTGTGACAACTTGGTATCAGAGCATCTCAAGCATTGTCCACTGAACTAACATACATTCAAGAAAATTGTTAACTGAGATAGGATAAAAGTAAAAACAGTAATATTAACACACTGTAAGCACTAGTGATGGTTGAGACCAAATTTAAAAAAAAAAGAGAATAATGCATCTACTGAAGGGGAAACAAGTTACATACAATGAGAGATAGAAACAAAACGTTTATACATAATTAAAGCAGAGTACAGTCCACAACCTGGACAGTTACTCTGTAGTACCAGGAAAATAAATACAATCAAGAAGCTGGAGGTGAAGGAGGAGACGGGGCCTCACGATCTCTGTCATAGTCCTCAGTAGAGACTCTAGTCAACCAGGCTACCTGAGTCTGGGTCGTCTGTAGACTAGCTGTGAGATCGCCTACCCTTCGATCAGTCGCACGCTGAACCTCTATGAGCTCTCCCATCCGTGTGTCTGATATGTGCTGGGCGGCTAACAGCTCATCCACTCTCACACGCTGAGCGTCTAGCAACTCCTCCATCCTCAGATCAGATCTACGCTGAGCCTCCCTGATCTCCTGCAACATCTCCATCAGGTCAGGAGGTGGGTGTGAAGGACCAGCCACATGAGAAGGACCAGTCTCAGGTACAAGATCCGCCACAGAAGAAGTACCAACTCCAGCTGCATGCGTAGGTGAAGGTGGTGGTATCGAGTCGACATCCATATACATACGATCGTCATCATCGACAGGATCCACATGAGCTCTAGCAGCGGCAGCAGTAGCCTCAACGTCAACCATCTCAATGAGAGTGTGAGGGCATACCATCTCGTTCCTCTCCTCGTCACTAACTTGGGCATCCTGCATACCCATCTTGCAGATAGCCTCCTAATCTAGAGGCGACGAGAAGGTCTTCTCCTGAATCTTCTGATCCGCTGAGTCAACCCCCAGGCGGGTCAGTAGACCAATAATCATACGTCCATAGGGTAGATTACCCCTATGACCGGACAATGTAGCACTAATCATGGTCCGCATGATGATGTAGGGAAGGCAGACTGGCTGTCTGGTGCAGATACTATATATCAGAAACTAGGTCAGCTGAGAAACCCTCTCATAGTGCCCACTCTGCGGAATCAGATTATGCTAGATAATCTTGCAGAAGACCCGTGAAGCTGGACGCAGGTAATAAGCTCTCATCTGCTAGCGATCAGGTTGTAGCAGCTGATTGTCAATCTCTGCCCTCATCTCCATGGAAACAAACTGGGGCTCTCCAGGCTCACAATAGCCCATGGGGCCATCATAAGGAATGCCCAGTAGGTCGGCCAGTTGCTGATAGTCAAATGAGATATTCACCACTTTGACGTAGCTGGTGATGCGCAACTCTTGACCCCTCTCAACATCATTGTAAATCCCCACCACCTGGAGATTACAATAGAACTGGCACACCAAATCTGGACATGTGCATGCGTCGTAAGTGATGACAGGGAGCCACCCCATGTCACCGAATGCTCTCTCTACGTTGAACAAGGCTAGCTCAGCCAAGTTCACCATACGACCACCCTCCGCTTTCTTACGAGCATAGTCGGCATACTGTGCCTCGGCTTCATTGGAGCGGAAGCGAAGCGGATCCCGAACTTTGGGTACCTTGGTACGAGCCATGGTATCTGCAAACAAGAAAGAAAAAGGGAGATAAGGAGTTAATGGAATAAAAATCTGAAATTTAGCATTAACGACGTAAGTTGGCCAAAGACCTCACTTTTCACCCATACACGTGGGTAGGAGGACTTACATAGGTTCTAACATATCCTACAATACACATACAGTAGGAAATTTTAACCGATAAAGTTCAATTTGAAGAAATTTCAAGAAATCATAAAATTTCAACAAATTAGGGAAAAAGAGCAAAAAATTCAAGTTTCTCGATAACCAATCGATGAAACTCAAAAATTTTTGAGGTCTTTCGTTCCTCGAGACACCAATGACAAAAGCCCCCAATAAAAATCAAAGTTTTACGGTTGGAAAAATTTTAATTTGAAAAAAACACGTTAAATGGGCAAAAACCTAGAAATGTAAACCTAAAAACAGGTAAAAATGAGAAAACATACCTGTAGAGATGATGTGGACGTCGAAACCCGGACTCAAACCGACCAAGAATAGTGGAGTGGCACTGTAGCAACTCAGAAGGGAGAGACGAGTCGAAACGGGAGGGAAATAATAAAAAATGACCCAAAATCGGATCTTAAAAATCTGATTTTTGGTCTGAGGGTCGAACAATTCGATCAGAACCATCGACCCTCGGATCAACCCTCCCATCGACCCTCGGATCAACCCTCCCATCGACCCTCGGCTCTAGGGAATCTGACAGAAAACTAAGGGTCGGAACTGAGGGTCGAACACCCATCGACCCTCACATCGACCCTCAGCTCTCGGGAAGAACAGGTCATTCCCAGGGTCGGATACTAAGGGTCGGACATACCATCGACCCTCACCATCGACCCTGCATAGAAAAGACAGTGAATTCGTTATAAAATGAGTTGAAATTTGAAATTTTACATCGGTTAACGTGCCTACATGAAGTATCAATGATCTTCTCACTTATTTTGATGATTTTTAGGCACCACCAATCTCAGAAGAAATTATGTCTGGACGTAAAGTAACAAGACAGAGCCGAAATGCAGTTCCACAACCACCACCTGTGGAGGAAACTAACCAGGAGAATATATATGTCCCAAGAAATCCAGATCAGGCAAATCCTACAAATTTTCCACCTCCACCACCAGAGTTAGCAACAGTGGTGATGAACTTAGCACAACAGTTGCAACAGATGCAACATGCACAGGCTCAAATGCAAGTTGCCATAGGAATCATGTTCCAAGCCACACATGCTACACCCATGCAGACGGGACAAGACAGTGCAGCACCGGTGGGTAACCACCCAACACCTCAAACACCTCAACCACCAGCTGCACAGATTCCAGTACCGGGTCCGAAAGCAGCCCAGGTTAATTATCAGTATCCACAACCTATGTTTGGGGCATACCCCCAAAATTAGATGGATCACTCTCGACTGGTTGAGAAATTTCTAGAAATGAAGCCCAGGGAATTTAATGGCAAACCGTCCGATCCTTTATGGGCAACACATTGGATCGACGAGATGGAGAGAATTTTCTTATGATGACTATCACTGAGGAAGAGAAGGTACTATGTGCCACTTTCATGCTCAAAGGCGACGCCCATCATTGGTGGAAATCTACCCGGGCCTATTTACTGACCAAGCACGCCCTATTGACTTGGGCTATTTATAAGGAAGCTTTCTTTGAGAAGTATTTTCCACGAAGCTTCAGAGATTCTATGGAGAAGGAGTTCCTGAGTTTATATCATGGGCAGATGTCAGTGGATGCATATCAACAGCGTTATGAGGAGCTGTTTTTCTTCGCACCACTTAGCATGCAAGAAGAGGACACCAAGACCCATAGGTTTGTCACGGGACTTAGAGGAAGCAACAGAGAGCACGTTCTGGGCTTAGAGAAGAAAATATATAATGAAGCTGTCCAAATCTCTCGAGTTATTGAATCGAGCCAGAAGGAAAGCTACTTTACACAGAACAGAGGCATGAAAAGGCCAGCGGGAAATTCGTAAAACGGAGGTAATAACAACACATACAAACCTTTCCGTACTCAGAATTTCACTGCTGCACCCAAGACCACTCAAGCAGCTCAGCAGCAACCGAAGCCAAATTCTAAAGGTCCGAGATGTTACAACTGCAACCAAGTGGGACATATGATAAGGAAGTGTCCTAAGCCCAAGAAGCAAGTACATCAAGGAGGAGTATATGCTGTTACATCCGAGGATGCTGCCGCATCACCTGATGTGGTCACAGGTATGACTGAAACCTTTTAAGTTGTAATTACGTTGTATGAGCATGTAGACTAAGTAAAATAAATCACAGGTATCGTACCTATAAATGGCGTACCCGCCAGAGTACTCTTTGATTCAGGAGCTACTCATTCATTTATATCTGTGTCATTCGGAAGGAAGCTGAATTTATCCATCAAAACATTGGACTACAAACTACGTGTACGGTCACCAATGGGGTTAGAAGTGGAATTAGAGAAAGGTTATGGACCATGTCCAGTTCTCATTGGCGAGAAAACCTTAGATGCAACTTTGATACAACTTGAGATCGCAGACTTTGACGTCATCTTGGGAATGGACTGGTTAGCTCAGAATTCTGCAAACCTGCTATGCGCCGAAAAGAAGCTAACATTTAAAGACAAAGGAGGAGCAGAATCCAGTTTTTCGGGAACCAAACTTCCCCGTAGACGCAAACTCATACTCTCAGCACTAAAGGCAAAGAAGTGCCTTGAGAGGGGAGCAGTCGGGTATCTAGTATCAGTGGTCGACCTTACCAAGGAAGCACCACGAATGGAAGATATTGATGTCATGCGGGACTACCCTGATGTATTTCCAAAGGAACTACCAAGATTACCACCCGACCGAGCCACAGAGTTTGTGATAGACCTTATACCCGGAGCCGCACCCGTATCAAAAGCACCTTACAGAATGGCTCCTACTGAACTAAAGGAACTGAAAGTGCAGCTACAGGAACTGTTGGACAAGGGTTATATTCGACCCAGTAGATCACCATGAGGAGCATCGGTGTTATTCGTGAAGAAGAAGGACGGTAGCGTTCGATTATGCATTGACTATCGGGAGTTGAATAAACTGACAATCAAGAACCGATATCCACTACCTCGGATAGATGACTTGTTCGATCAGTTGCAAGGAGCAAAGGTATTTTCTAAGATCGATCTTCGATCAGGCTATCATCAGTTGAAGATTAAAGAAGGTGATATTCCTAAGACAGCTTTCAGGACCAGATATGGACATTATGAGTTCTTGGTCATGTCTTTTGGATTAACAAATGCACCGGCAACTTTCATAGAACTTATGAACCGGGTCTTCCACGATATGTTGGACACGTCGGTCATAGTATTTATTGATGATATATTGGTATACTCCAAGGATAAGGAAACCCATATCAAGAACCTAAACGCCGTCCTACAGCATTTAAGGAAAGAGAAGTTATATGCCAAATTTTTAAAGTGTGAGTTTTGGCTAAGTGAAGTCACCTTCCTAGGCCATGTAGTATCCACTGAAGGAATCAAAGTGGACCCCAGCAAGATCGAGGCTATTGTAAAGTGGGAAGCACCAAAGAGCGTTTTAGAAATTAGAAGTTTTCTGGGTCTAGCTGGTTATTATCAGAGATTTGTGGAAGACTATTCCCGGATTGCTGTACCTCTCACCAGTCTAACTAAGAAAGGTGAAAAGTTTATGTGGACGGATAAATGTGAGAAGAGTTTCCAGACATTGAAGACCCGATTGATATCCGCCCCAATTTTGACTATTCCTGTTCCAGGATAGACACCTTATACACGGATGCATCGGGACTAGGATTAGGATGTGTGCTTATGCAAGGGGAGCAAGTAATTGCTTATGCCTCGAGACAGTTGAAGATACATGAGAAAAATTACCCCACTCATGATTTGGAGTTAGCGACAGTAGTACATGCTGTCAAGATATGGAGACATTACCTATACGGAGAGAAATTTCAGATTAAGTCGGACCATAATAGTCTTACTTATTTATTTAATCAGAAGGAATTGAATATGAGACAAAGAAGATGGCTGGAACTATTGAAGGACTATGATTGTGATATTCAGTATCATCCGGGGAAAGCTAACATAGTAGCGGATGCGTTGAGTAGAAAGGCAATGATAAAATCTCAAGGAGAGGTTAGTACAACCGCAGCAATGTGTACTACTGGAATGGTATTCAATCACGGCGATGAGCAATATGTGATAGACGCAATGGATGAAGCAGCCAAGCAAGGGTTTATTCATCGGTTTTCAAATATGTTCGCCACTTTGAAGATTATATCGGATATAATGGATGAAGTGAAGACAGCTATCAAATCAGATCCTTATCTGAGAACAGTACAAGAAGATATCGAAAAAGGTAGGACTAATCCTGAGTTCACCTTGGATGAAGAGAAAGTACTGAAATACAAAGGAAGAATATGTGTACCTGAAACTGAAAGTGTGGACATTAGACACCGACTGATGAATGAAGCCCATACCACCATCTATTCGATACATCCTGGAAGTACAAAAATGTATCATGATCTAAAGAAACTATATTGGTGGAGGGGAATGAAAGCAGATGTAGCCAAGTTCGTGTCTCAATCCCTAAATTGTCAGAAAGTAAAGGCTGAACGACAAAGACCCGCAGGACTGTTACAGCCATTACCGAAACCAGCATGGAAATGGGACTACATCACTATGGACTTCGTCACGGGATTACCACTGACTCCTCGGGTAGTTGACGCAGTTTGGGTGATTGTAGATCGTCTGACAAAAATAGCTCGCTTCGTACCTATATGACTTCAGTATACACTAGAAAGGTTAGCAAAGCTGTATGTGGATAATATCGTTCGATTACACGGTGTACCAGAGAGCATTGTGTCCAATAGAGATCCACGATTTACTTCCAAGTTTTGGGAAGGATTACAAAAGGCTATGGGTACGACATTGAAGTTTAATACTGCATTCCACCCATAGACAGATGGACAGTCAGAGCGTACAATTCAGATTCTAGAAGATATGCTATGAGCATGTGTAATTGATTTCAAAGGATCATGGGATGAAAAGTTACCATTGATTGAGTTCGCGTATAACAATAGCTATCAGGCTACTATACGGATGTCACCTTATGAAGCACTGTATGGCAGAAAGTGTCGAACTCTTTTATTTTGGAATGAAGTTGGAGAACGTAGTATTGTTTGACCAAAATTTATTGAAGAGACTTGTCAAGTGGTCGACATTATCAAGGAAAGAGTGAGAACAGCTCAGAACCGTCAGAAGCAATATGCAGATACTCGTTGCAGAGATCTGGAGTTCGTTGGAGGTGATAAAGTATTTTTGAAGGTATCGCCTATGCGAAGATAGAAAAGGTTCGGACAGAAAGGGAAACTATGTCCAAGATATGTCGGGCCGTATTAAATTCTAGCTAAGCATGGTAAAGTGGCTTATCAGTTAGCACTACCACCATCCATGTCAAGTGTACATGACGTATTTCACATTTCCCTATTGAAGAAGTATGTCAAGGATCCAACGCACGTGTTGACAGTAGATTTACCAGATTTGACTGAAGATTTGACATTCGAAGTAACACTAACTAAAATCACCAGCCAAAAGATTCAACATCTATGCAACCGAGATATCTATTATGTGAAGGTCACATGGAAAAGCAGAGACATGGAAGAAATTACATGGGAAGAAGAAAATTCTATGCGAAAGCAATACCCTCACTTATTTGATTCAGAAGGTATGTACAATTTCGAGGACAAAATTTTTATAAGTAGGGGGGAGTTGTAAGACTTGTGTCAATCTAACCCGGTCTTACCACCTTGAACCAGGTTTACCCATCATGGTCGAGTCAAATGGACCGAGGGTGTGAAGGAGATCGAGATCCCAGGTATCAAATCGACCCAAAGACACTTAAATTAGGGGGAGGGTCGCATACCCAGCAAGGGAGGGTCAGACCCCCCAAGACAGAAAGTCAGACCCTCAGTTTTATAGGGAGGGTCGGACTCATTAGGAAACCTAGGGTCAATGGGATCATCGACCCTCACATCGACCCTTGGTTGCCGCCGAAACTAAAATTAGGAAATTTCCTAATTTTCGATTTGGATTCTTTCCTAATATCAAAGGAATTATTTTAGGATGTTCCTACTCTATTTAAAGGATGTCCCTAAGCCTCTTTCACTCCTTTCACAACCCTAATTGAATTGAGAGAAAGAGAAGAGAAGGAAAAGAAGAAGAAGAAAAGTAAGGAAGATAATTTAGCCAAAAGAGAAGAGTTGCAGAGAAGGAGTATTCTTCTCAGGTATGGATACTAATTTCATGAGTTTCTACAGACCTTACGATAGATATTGATGGGAGTGTGATCTCGAAGAAACCCAAACCATCAATCCATGGTAAGGTTTTCATGGAAAACCATAGGAGAATGCATGAAAGCTATTTAGGTGGATGATTCATGGTTCCAGACCATGGAATGAATGTTGAATGGAATGTATGAGCAAGTCATAGGATCCCAAGCACGAAGAATGAACTAAAAAGAGGAAAATTGACCAAAGTACACCGAGGGTCGCACCGAGGGTCGATGACCATCCTACCCTAGGTGATCCTGAGTATCGACCCTCAGTGTTCTGGAAGTTCAGATTTTGGGGAGGGTCGCACCCAGGGTCGATCTGGACTCCGACCCTACCTCCAACCCTCAGTTAACAGAATGGTTTTTAAATGCTGAATGAATTCTAATTAAATTTTATTGGCTTTGTTAGGTCTTCTAGCAATATAATAACATTATAAAGGTGATTCTAAAGCTTGGAAGAGTATCTATTAGCAAGCTAAGGTGAGGGAACAAGACCTAAACTAATTGGTTAATAATAATCTGTTTTACTTCTTGAGTCCAATGCCATATTGATTCTCTGCGTGTATCCTTGTATGTGCATTTAACATGTCATCCAATATTTCTATTAACTGTTCATGCATATTTACTTTATTGTTTATAACATGATGATGATGATGATGATAGGAATAGGCATGTGAATGTTTGTGTTTGGCCAGTGTATATGGTGAGGGTAGGAATGGTATCAACCGGTACAACCATGACCATTTTTCATGGGGTGTATATTGTGCTATGGTCTACTCAAGTCATGTCCACTGATGTCGTCGTATCGCCATTACCTTAGCAGAACTATTGCGACGTAGGGCATCAAGGAGGGTCTCGGTCCTTGAGTCCTATACTCTACCGAGGGGCCTTAGCTCTATCTCTATGGGTGCTCTGAGGGATGCTGGGGTGAGGCCTTGGATACACTGTTTGGCATTAGGATTGGTTAGTTGCGAGCCCAGTTTACAACCCTAGCCAGTAGGGGTTTATTTGTTGGTATGGTATCAATCGGTACAGCCATGCCGTTTTCATGGGGTGTATATTGTGCCATTTTGGGTGCTATGGGCGACAGTGCTAGAGTCATTGGGCGTATCCACACACTTGTGTATAGAGGTGCGGTGGCCACCTATCCTTTCTATAGCACAGTGCAAACTATAAACCAGACCAAAGATATAAATTGATTGCACGCATATGTATTGTTGCATTGTTTTGTTTGGTCACTGAGCCATGATTTGTGCTCACCCCTCGACGTCGAATATTTGTAGTTGATGATGCAGGTTATACCGTTGAAAACTATTTAGATGCTCCAGCGTATGGAAATGTAGCGGCGATGGAAGTGGAAGATGAAGTGGATACACATGACGTCTCTTGCGAGTGCAACTCATGTGTATTCGATTAGATATTTTTCTTAGGTTTATTTACTTGGATTTATTATGGACATGTATTTGATATTTATTTATGTCTTAGTTATACAGAATAATTTTCTATTTAAATATTAATATCACAGTAGATTCCCAGTTCATTTTATTATAAGACTTCCGCTATTGTGTATTTACTCTGATTATGATTATAGATGTATGGGGTTCAGATAACACGGATATAGCCTATTCGAGATCCTGGTTGAACCATTGGTTTGCTAGCGGTTCATCACACCATTCCGAACAGTGCGGAATTGGGGTGTGACAGGATTAGTAAGGTAGAAAAATCCAAAATTTTGACATTATAACAACGTAAGTTGGCCAAAAGCCTCACTTTTCACCCATACACGTGGGAAGGAGGACTCACGTAGGTTCTAAACTATCCTGCAATACTCATAGAGTTGGAAATTCTAGCTAACGAAATTCAATTTGAATAACTTACGAGAAATTCAAAAATCTTGACAATTTAGGGCCAAAAGGGCAAATTTCGAGTTTCTCGATAACCAACCGATGAAACTAAAATATTTTTGAGGGCTTTCATCCATTGACCCACCAACAACTAAAGCCCCCAATAAAAATCGAATTTTTAAGGCTGGAAAAAGATTAATTTGAAGAAAACGAGATATATGGGTGAAAACCTAGAAAAGAAAACCTAAAAACATGTAAAGGTAAGATACATACCTGTAGGGAAGGTGTAGACGTCGAAACAAGGAACCCAAATGACCAATGTAGTAGAGTTGGCACTGTAGCAACTCAGAGGAAGGAGACGAGTCGAAACGGAGGAGGAAGAATGGAAAATGAACTCAGAATCGGACCTTAAAAATCTGATTTTTGGTCCAGGGGTCGAAGAATTCGACCAGGACCATCGACCCACCCATCGACCCCCGCATCGACCCGCAGCTCTCGGTAATCTGACAAAGAACCAGGGGTCGCACCTGGGGTCGGACACCCATCGACCCCCACATCGACCCCCGACTCTCAGTAAGAATCAGTGATTCCCAGGGTCGATCCTAGGGTCGGACATACAATCGACCCCCACCATCGACCCTGCATAGGAAATATAGTATTTTTCACAGAATGATCTGAAAAATTTGAAAATAACATCGGTTAGTGTATCTACATGAAGTATAAATGATTGCCTCACGTATGTTAATGATTTTCAGGCATCACCATTATCAGAGGAAAGATATGGCTGGGCGTAGAGTAACCAGACAGAGCCAAAACGTTGTTCCACCACTACCACCCGTAGAGGAAGCCAGTCAAGAAAATATAAATGCACAGGATAATCCGCAGGTTGCATCACCAGTAAACCAGGGTCCGGCAAATCCTACTAACTTGCCACCCCCACCACTGAAACTGACTACTGTGGTGATTAATCTGGCACAACAACTTCAACAAATGCAACACGGGCAAGCACATATGCAGGCAATAATGGGAATGATGTTCCAGGCGGCACAAACTACAGCTATGCCAGCTGGGCAAGCCAATGCAACACCGGTGGGTAACCAGCCAACAACTCAACCACCAGCTGCACAAATTCCAGTACCACATCCTGAGGTAGTGCAGGGAAATTTTCAGTATCCACCACCTATATATGGAGCATATGCTCCTAATCAACTGGATCACTCTCGACTCATCGAGAGATTCTTAAAGATGAAATCTAAGGAGTTCAATGGAAAACTGTCTGATCGGCTCTGGCCGGCACACTTAATCGACGAAATAGAGAGAAATTTTCTCATGATGACTATCACAGAGGATGAGAAGGTATTATGTGCCACCTTCATGCTAAAAGGTGATGCACATCATTGGTGGAAATCTACAAAGGACTATTTAATAACCAAGCACACTCTATTGCCCTGGGCTATATATAAAGAAGCTTTCTTTGAGAAGTACTTTCCCCGAAGCTTCAAAGATTCTATGGAGAAGGAGTTCCTGAGTTTATATCAGGGATAGATGACAGTGGATGCCTATCAGCAGCATTATGAAGAGCTGTTTTTCTTCGCACCACTAAGCATGCAAGAGGAAGACACTAAGACCCATAGGTTTTTCATGGGACATAGAGGAAGTATCATGGAGCATGTTCTAGGCCTAGACAAGAAGATTTATAATGAAGCTGTGTAAATTGCTCGAGTTATAGAGTCGAGCCAGAAAGAGAGCTATCTACTCCAAAACAGAGGTATAAAAAGGCCAGCTCGTAATTCATACAACGAAGGTAATAACAAGACATACGAACCCTTTCGTACTCAAAGTTTTACCGCTGCACCCAAGACTACCCCAGTAGCTCAACAGTAGCCAAAGCCAAATACTAAAGGTCCAAAATGTTATAACTGCAATCATGCGGGGCATATGGCAAGGGAGTGTCCTAAGTTCAAGAAGCAGCTACATCAAGGACAAGTTTATGCTGTTACATCTGAGGATGCTGCCGCATCACCCGATGTGGTCACAGGTATGACTGAAACCTTTTAAGTTGTATTACATTGTGTGAGCATGTAGACTAAGTTAAAATAAATCACAGGTATCGTACCTATAAATGGCATACCCGCCAGAGTACTCTTTGACTCAGGAGCTACTCATTCTTTTATATCTGTGTCATTTGGAAAGAATCTGAATTACCCATCAAAACATTAGACTACAAACTACTTGTATGGTCACCGATGGGGTTAGAAGCGGAGTTAGAAAAAGGTTGTGGGCCATGTCCAGTTCTCATTGACGAGAAAACCTTAGATTCAACCTTGATCCAACTTGAGATGGCAGACTTTGACGTCATCTTGGGAATGGACTGGTTAGCTCGGTATTCTGCGAACCTATTATGCGCTGAAAATAAGCTAACATTTAAAGACAAAGAAGGAGCAGAATTTAGTTTTGCGAGAACCAAACTTCCCCGTAAACGAAAGCTCATACTCTCGGCGCTAAAGGCTAAGAAGTGCCTTGAGAAAGGGGCAGTAGGATATTTAGTATCTGTGGTTGACCTTACCAAGGAAACACCACGAATGGTAGATATTGATGTCGTGCATGACTTCCCAGACGTATTTCCTGATGAATTACCAGGATTACCACCCGACCGAGCCACGGAGTTTGTTATAGATCTTATACCTGGAGCCGCTCCAGTATAAAAAGCACCTTATAGAATGGCTCCTACTGAACTGAAGGAATTGAAAGTACAACTACAAGAACTGCTGGACAAGGGTTACATTCACCCTAGCATATCACCATGGGGAGCACCAGTATTATTCGTGAAGAAGAAGGACGGTAGCGTTCGCTTGTGTATAGACTACCAAGAACTGAATAAACTGACAATCAAGAATCGGTATCCATTGCCTCGGATCGATGACATGTTCGATTAGTTGCAAGGTGCCAAAGTGTTCTCAAAGATTGATCTTCGGTCAGGCTACCATCAACTGAAGATTAAGGATGGTGATATCCCCAAGACAGCATTCATGACCAGATATGCACATTATGAATTTTTGGTCATGTCTTTTGGATTGACAAACGCACCAGCAACTTTTATGGAACTTATGAACCGGGTTTTCCACGACATTTTGGATACGTCGATTATTGTATTCATTGATGATATATTAGTCTACTCCAAGGACGAGGAAACACATGTGAAGAATCTAAATGCCGCTCTACAGCGACAACGAAAGGAAAAGCTCTACGCCAAATTTACAATGTGTGAGTTTTGGCTAAAGGAAGTCGCATTTCAAGGCCATGTAGTATCCGTTTAAGGAATTAAAGTGGATCCCAGCAAGATCGAGGCTATTGTAAAGTGGGAAGCACCAAAGAGCATTGCAGAAATTAGAAGTTTCTTGGGTCTAGCTGGGTATTATCGACGATTTGTGGAAGACTATTCCCGAATTGCCGTACCTCTTACCAGTTTGACTAAAAAGGGTGAGAAGTATGTTTGGACGGATAAATGTGAGAAGAGTTTTTAAACCTTGAAGGCTAGATTGATATCAGCTCCAATCTTGACCATCCCAATTCCAGGACAACCATTTATCTTGTATACCGATGTGTCAGGACTGGGATTTGGATGTGTACTTATGCAAGGAGAACAAGTAATTTTTTATGCCTCAAGACAACTGAAGACACATGAGAAGAACTATCCTACACATGATTTGGAACTAGCGGCAGTAGTACATGCTATCAAAATATGGAGACATTATCTGTACGGGGAGAAGTTTCAGATTAAATCAGACCATAAAAGTCTTGCTTATCATTTAATCAGAAGGAGCTGAATATGAGACAAAGAAGATGGCTGGAACTATTGAAAGACTATGATTGTGATATCCAGTATCATCCGGGGAAAGCTAATGTAGTAGCCAATGCGTTGAGTAGAAAGGCAATGATAAAATCTCAGGGAGAGGCTAGCACAACTGCCGCAATGTGTACTACCAGAAAGGTATTCAAGCACGGTAATGAGTAGTTTGTGATAGATGCACCAGATGGATCAGCCAACCAAGGGTTTATTTATCGGTTTTTAAATATGTTCGCCGCATTGAAGATTATACCAGATATAGTTAATGAAGTGAAGACAACTATCAAATCAGACCCTTACCTAAGGACAGTACAAGAAGACATAAAAAAAGGTAGAACTAACCCTGAGTTCACCTTTGACGAATAAAAGGTACTAAAGTACAAAGGAAGAATATGTGTATCCAAAATAGAAAGCTTAGACATTAGACACCGATTGATGAAAGAAGCCGACACCACCATCTATTCGATACATCTGGGAAGTACAAAATGTATCATGATCTAAAGAAACTATATTGGTGGAGAGGAATGAAAGCAGATATAGCTAAGTTCATGTCTCAATGCCTAAATTATCAAAAAGTAAAGGCTGAACGACAAAGACCGGCATGACAATTACAACCGTTACCGAAACCAGCATGAAAATGGGACTGCATCACTATGGACTTCGTCACAGGATTACCACTGAATCCTCGAGTAGTTGACGCAGTTTGGGTGATTGTAGACTGCCTGATTAAAATAGCTCGCTTTATACCGATACGACCCCAGTATACACTAGAGAGGTTAGCTAAGCTGTATGTGGATATCATTGTGCGATTACACGGTGTACCTGAAAGTATTGTGTCCGATAGAGATCCACGATTTACTTTAAAGTTTTGGGAAGGATTGCAAAAGGCTATGGGTACAACATTGAAGTTTAGTACTGCATTCCACCCACAGAAAGATGGACAGTCGGAGCGTACAATTCAGATTCTAGA
Source organism: Protea cynaroides (assembly GCA_028583415.1). NCBI lineage: Eukaryota > Viridiplantae > Streptophyta > Magnoliopsida > Proteales > Proteaceae > Protea > Protea cynaroides. Next base: position 53,346,454 of record CM053273.1, on the reverse strand, counting down.
AGATATGCTTCAAGCATGTGTAATTGACTTCAAAAGATCATGGGATGAAAAGTTATCACTGATTGAGTTCGCTTATAATAATAGCTATCAGGCTACTATACAGATGTCACCCTATGAAGTACTGTATGGCAGAAAGTGTCGAACTCTTTTGTTTTGGAATGAAGTTGGGGAATATAGTATTGTTGGAACTGAATTTTTCGAAGAGACTTGTCGAGTGGTCGACATTATCAAAGAAAGAGTGAGGACAGCTCAGAATCGTCAGAAACAATATGTCGATATCCGACGCCGAGACCTCGAGTTCGTCGTGGGTGATAAAGTATTCTTAAATGTATCGCCTATGCGAGGTCTGAAACGGTTTGGACAGAAGGGGAAACTAAATCCAAGATATGTTGGGCCATATGAGATCTTAGCCAAACGTGGAAAAGTGGCTTATCAGTTAGCACTCCCCCCATCTATGTCAAGTGTACATGACGTATTTCATATTTCCTTATTGAAGAAGTATGTCAAGGATCCGACATACGTTTTGACAATGTATCTTCCAGATTTAAACGAAGATTTGACCTTTGAAGTAGCACCAATTGAGATCACTAGTCGAAAGGTGCAATGTTTACGCAACCGTGACATCTATTATGTCAAGGTCACCTAGAGAAGCAGGGATATAGAAGAAATCACATGGGAAGAAGAGAATGTTATGCGAAAGCAATACCCTAACTTATTTGATTCAGAAGGTAGGTATAATTTCAAGGATGAAATTTTTATAAGTAGGGGGAGTTGTAAGTCCCGTGTCAATTTACCCCGGTCTTACCACCTTGAACCAGGTCTACCCATCATGGTCGAGCCAAATGGACTAAGTGCGTGAAGGAGATCGTGATCCCAGGTATTATGCTGACCCAAAAACACTCAAAAAGGGGCGAGGGTCGCACACCCAGTGAGGTGGGGTCGGACCCCCCCAGTACAAAAAGTCAGACCCTCAGTTTTTAACCGGGGGTCAGACATTTTAAAACAAGGGGTCGACGGGATCATCGACCCCCAGTTGCCGCCAGAAATAGAAATTTAGAAACTTTCTAATTTCAGTTGGGCTCTTTCCTAATATCTAAAGGGCTTATTTTAGGAGTTTCTACTCAATATAAAGGACGTACCTAAGCCTCTTTCAATCCTTTTAGAACCCTAATTGAATTGAGAGAAAGAGAAGAGAAGGAAGAGAAGAAGAAGAGAAGGAAAGTAGAGAAGAAGGCAAAAGGAGAAGAGTTTCAGAGAATGAGTACTCTTCTTAGGTAAGAATACTAATTCTATGTATTTTGTGAGACTTAGAATAGTTAATGAGAAAAGTATGATGTAGGAGAAACCCCAAACCTTCAATCCATGATTAAGTTTCAATGGAAACCATGGAGGAGATCAACTAAACCATATCATATGTAAAGAGTAGTTCTAAACCATAGGAAGTGCATGGAATGAACTATGGAAGGAAGCCATAGGATTCAAACAAGAGAGAATGGACCAAAAGGTGATTTATCGACCAAACCCACGGGGGGTCGCACCTAGGGTCAATGGACCCATCGACCCTACTATAGGGGGGCGCAGTATACTGCTACCCTAGCATCGACCCGTCCTACTACCCCCAGTTAACAGCAAGTTGGAAAAGTTGGAATAAAATCTAACTAAATTTTATCGACTTTGTTAGGTCTTCTAGCAATATAATATCAATATAAAGGTGATTCTTAAAGCTTGAAAGAGGATCTACTAGCAAGCTAAGGTGAGGAAATAAGACCTAAACTAATTGGTTAATAACAAACTATTTTTATTTCTTGAGTCCAATGCTATGCTTAATTCTATGCGAACATGCTTGTAATGTGCATTCCACATGTCATCCAATATTTCTATTTATTGTTCATGCATATTTACTTTATTGTTTATAACATGATAATGACCATGATGATAAGAATAGGCAAGTGAATGTATGTTTGTGGTTGGTGTACTTGATGCGAGCGAGTATCAGGGGGAATGTCATAGGCCGGGCCTTAGCACTCTAGCTCTATCTCTAACTCAAGTCTTGTGCATTAGCATCGTCGTATCGCCATTACTTTAGCAGAACTATTACGTCGTAGAGTATCAGGGGAGGTGGTCTCGGTCCTTGTAGTCTCTGACTTTACCAGGGGGCCTTAGCTCTATCTCCATGAGCTTTCTGAGGGATGCTGGGGTGAGGCGTTGGATACACTATTTGGCATTAGGATTGGTTAGTTGCGAGCCCAGTTTGTAATCCCTCGCCAGCAGGGGCTTACGTGTTGGTATGGCACTGTACAACAATAAACGTTAACCTTTGTTCTACAATGTTCATGGTAGGGTGGAAGGGGACAACAATAAACGTTAACCTTTGGACAGGCTTCCACACCTTATGTATAGAGGAGGGGTCAATAAACGTTAACCTTTGACCTCCAACCCTTTCTATTGCATATTACAAACTTTAAACCAGACCACAAATATGAATTGAATGCATGCATATGTATTGTTGCATTGTTTTATGTGCTCACTAAGCCATGATGTGTGCTCACCCTCTCGACGTCGAATATTTTTAGTTGATGATGCAGGTACTACCATCGAAGATTATGTCAATGCTCCAATGTACAGGCACATGGCGACAATGGAAGTTGAAGACGAAGTGGATACGCATGACTCCTGTTGCGAGTGCAACTCATGCGTTTTCGATTAGATTTTATTTTAATTATTTGGATTTACTAAAGACATGTAATTGGTATTTTATTTATGTCTCTGTTGAAACAGCATAATTGGATATTTTAATATGATTATCATATTTAGATTTCTTAGTTCATTTTATTATAAGACTTCCGCTATTGTGTATTTACTCTGATTATGAATGTAGATGTATGAGGTTTAGATAAAATGGATATAGCCTACTCGAGATCCTGGTTGAACCGTTGGTTTGTTGACGGTTCATCACACCATTCTGAATAGTGCAGAATTAGGGTGTGACACATCATCTGGCTCTCGAAAGGGATGCCGCATTGGAGAGCGCCTGATCAGTCGAGCGCACCAGGGATGGCGCCATTAAAGGGAGACATCTATTCTCTAAAATAAATGACTACTTGAAGAAGGAGCAGGATGATCTGAAGAAGATCTTGAAGGACATCAAGACCCATGCTGGTGTCGACAAGAGACGTATGGAAGATGCCCTCTGCGCATAGAAGACCAGGGTAGATAACCTAGTAAAGTCAACAGCCACAGAGAAGGCCAGGGCCGATGATGAGGAAAAGTGGGCCAGCAAAGAGCAGAAAAGAGCTGATGAGGAAATCCAGAGGGCTTGCGTGTTAGAGTCCCAACTAACCATTGAGCAGGACAAGAGCTCGGAGCTGGCAGCAACTCTAGAGAGGCTATGCGACGAGTTAAAGTAGGTGAAGGCTAGCATCTCAGGGCAAATCAGCACAACTGTCGATGATTTTAAGAAGTCAAAGGACATGGAGGCATATGTTACAGAGGCCCCTAAGATGAATGACTTCTGCCTTCGATTTAGTGCCAAGCATTATTTCTATGGGGAGCGAAACCTCAGTTAGTACATGTGCGCGAAGCTCCTTCCAGATGCCTACTTTTCAGGGTACTACCTTCCTATAGACAAGCTTGACAACGAAAGGGAGGCCACTGAAGAAGGTGCCTCAAAGGATGACGAAGAAGGAGAGGAAGAAGGTGAAGAAGTGGTGCAAGACGAAGTCACCAAGGAAGAGCCTGTATAGGATGAGGCTGGTATGGAGGATGCTGCTCTGGGGGAGTGAGAAGGCGATGATGGACCTGTAGGGGGAGCCAAGGGGGGAATAGATGTTATCTCACGGGATGCAGCCCTTGTAGGAAATGTGTCCCCTATCATCGTGATCCTGCCGAATGACCCAATCCCGCCTCTTGCCTTGTTGAAACCAACTACACAACCGGACCAAGCCATTCAGGTGGAGCAGCAAAATCCTTGAAGCTTCCTCCCCTCTTCTTGTATCTGTCTTCTCTCTTTCTTCTTATATGCCTGAAATTAGGTGTATTTTTCTTTTTCCCTGTACTGAGATAAGAAAGATATTAATATAATGTATCAGTTTCCATTTTTTATGTGTGCTGTATTGGCCTTTTATCCTTTATGTTCCTTTTTTAATCGTGATTTGATGGGATGTTTTTGTTGTCACCTTAGGTTTATGGTGGGGGAAGACTCTCTTTGCTTGAAATGTTGCATGTTGATTGTCCTACTCCAAGGCATGTCCTTGAAACCCGACTTCAAAACGTCTCAATAAAGTGAGACAGGCTTGTTGCCCGTATAATGAGATTGGAAGAAGAGCTCAACCTCCTCCATATTAAACGTTTTTCATTTGATACCACATATAATAGGGTGAGGGAGGCCTTGAACGAGAATTAGAAGTTGTAAGAGGAGTCTTGGAGGAAGGATATACGCGTGCTGTGAAATAGGCTAGCACAGTCGGACGACCAGTATGTAGTGGTTCGCCAATTGCATATGGAGGGTTGCAAGGAATTACTCAGCTAAATAGCGAGTCATTGACCTGAGGGAAGAGAATGCCACAGATCGTCGTCTGTGAGTTATTGCTGAGGAAAGGGTGGATCACTTGGTGGAGAAACTCACCAAGGTAGAGGAGAAGCTTACCGAGTTGATGGGTTACAAGAAGGGTAAGAAAAGGTATTATCGAAACCCATTTCCCCTTATACAAGCAATCTAAGAAACCATGTCATAGAAAATTGTGAGTGCCAGATATCAAACGGTGTTGGAGGCAAAGAAGCTGCTTGAGAATGTTGAGAGGTTGTGGGATCCTACGCCTATGTTAATGCAAAGCTCCTCTGTATAAACCATCATCATTTTTTTTGTACAGGCGTACTATCTTGTCCTTTGCCCCCTAGTTCTTAGCAGTTGGGGTTTGTGAACTACAAAGAAGTATGCATCTTGATGTGTCTGTTGAAAGAAATGAATATGGTGGTGTGCGAGTTCGTCTAGTTTTTTGCAAAAAATATGAACTTGAGTGTGTTTTCCACTTTTACGAGTTCATAAGTAGTAGCAATAGTGCATGGATTTGGATCTATGTATGGATGTTCCTGGTCAAGAAAGCCTATTTTGCTCGTCTAGGGCACTGTTGGTGACTTGGTGATTGGTGTGGACGTATGTGTCACACCCCAATTTTGCACTATTCAGAATGGTGTGATGAACCGCCAATAAACCAACGGTTCAACCAGGATCTTGAATAAGCTGTGTCCGTTTGCTTAAACCATACACATACACAACAATAATCAGAGTAAATACACAATAGCGGAAGTCTTTAATATTAAATGTACTGAGAGTCTAAAGATGATAACATAAATAAATTATTCAATTATCTTCAAAATACTAAGACATAAATAAAATATTTAATCAATTACATCGTCTGTATAATTTGAATAAAATATAATAAAAAACACAGGAGTTGCACTCGCATGACGAATCAAGCGATTCCATCAAAACTTCAGCATCCATTGCCGCCCCATGTCCATACATCGGAGCATTCATATAATCTTTAACCGTGGTACCTGCATCATCAATTAAAAGCATTCGACGTCGAAAGGGTGAGCACACATCACGGCTCAGTGAGTAAAAAAACAATGCAATGAACATATGCATGCATTCAATCCATATCTTTGTTCTAATTCATAAGTTTGTAATGTGCAATAGAAAGGTTTGGAGGCCACCGCACCTCTATACACGAGTGTGTGAAACCGCTCAATGGATCAAACACCATTGCCGCCCCCACATGCACCCACCATGGAATAAAGATAATGCTAAAGTGCCTGGATCAAACACCGCATCACACTTCCCCTGATGCCCTACCCATACCAATACGTAAGCCCTTATTGACGAGGGCTTGCAAACTGGGCTCACAGCTAACCAATCCTAATGTCAAACAGTATATCCAAGGCCTCACCCCAGCATCCCTAAATACATCCATAGAGATAGAGCTAGGGTCTGGTGACCAGGCTGAACCACAATGTCACATCCCCCCGGATGCCCTACGATGTATCAGTTCCGCTAAGGTAATGGCGATACGACGATGTTAATGGACGAGACTTGAGTAGAGATAGAGCTAGAGTCTTGTGACCAGGCTGAACCACAATGTCACGTCCTCCCCCTGATGCCCCACTCGCATCAAGTACACTAACTATACACATATATTCACATGCCTATTCCTAGCATCATCAACATCATCATGTTATAATAAACGAAATTAAATATGCATGAACAGTAATAACAGAAATAGTAGAAGACATGTGATATGCACACTACAATCATACAATCATAGAATCATACATGGCATTGGACTCAATAAATAAAAATAATTTATTATTAGCAAATTAGTTTAGGTGTTATTCCCTCACCTTTGATTGAGTGTAGATCCTTTTTCAGCTTAAAGAACCACTTTTATATCACTAGGTGAACCTAGCAAGTCGATAGTTTTTAATTACAATTAATTCCAACAATTTTAAGCATGCTGTATAGTTCGGGTCGCAGGTTGGGTCGCAGGTTGGGTCACAGGTATCTAAGACCCCAGGGTGTAGGGTCGGTCATAGGGTCGGTTACCGATCGACCCTATGTGCGACCACAGCCTCCCTGGACTTCTCGAGAGCTTGGGGTCGATCCTGTAGTCTCATAGGTCCATTCTAAGAATGTTCTATGGCTCATAACTATGATCTTTACACACTTTCCATTGTCTATGATGATTACTTTCATGGATTCCTTCGAAACTCATCCATGGGTAGGTGATTTGGGTTTCTCCCAACCCTAACTTCTTTATAAGCTATTCTAGGGTCTTACATAGTTCATGGAGAATGTATTCATACCTTAGGGTTGCTGAGATTCAAAGATTTCTCTGAATTCTTTCTCTTTAGTTGTCTTCTCAAATTCTCCTTCTCTTCTTCTTCTCTTCTCTTTCTCTCACTTTCAATTAGGGTTCCAAAATGAGTAAAAGAGGCAAACCTCCCAAAATACGTCCCATCGAGATTAGGAAAGGACTCCCTGAAATTAGAAAAGTTTCCTAATTCATGGTTTCAGTCTATCACCATAGGGTCGATGCTAGGGTCGCAGGATCCGTCGACCCTAGGGTCTCAAGTCATCTGACCCTAGGACTGAAACGTTATGCGTTGGACTCTGTTGAGGTGGGGTCGACCCTACCTGTTTAGGCATGTGATCCTACCCTCATATTTACTGTTTTGGGTCAAATTCATACCTGGTTTTGTGATTTCCTTTACGCACTTGGTCCACTTGGCTCAACCATGATAGGTAGACCTAGTACAAGGTGGTAAGACCAGTTAGTTTGGTACGGGTCTTACAACTCCCCCCTGCTTATTAAAAATTTTGTTCTCAAAATTTGTACATACCTTCTGAGTCGAAAAGATGAGGGTATTGCTTTCGCATTGAATTCTCTTCTTCCCATGTCATCTTTTCTATATCTCGACTTCTCCAGGTGACTTTAACATAGTATATGTCACGGTTACGTAGACGTTGAACCATTCGACTGATGATTTCAGTTGGTGCTACTTTGAACGTCAAATCGTCAATTAGATTTGGCAGGTCTGCTGTCAAAACGTGCATTGGATCTCGAACGTACTTCTTTAATAAGGAGATATGAAATACATCATGCACACTTGACATAGATGGTGGTAGTGCTAATTGATAAGCTACTTTTCCACGTTTGGCTAGAATCTCATATGGCCCGACATATCTCGGACTTAGCTTTCCTTTCTGTCCGAACCATTTTAACCCGCGCATCGGTGACACTTTCAAGAATACATTATCACCAACAACAAATTCAAGGTCTCGGCGTCGAGTATCTGCATATTGTTTCTGATGATTCTGAGCCGTTCTTACTCTTTCTTTGATAATGTCGACCACTCGAAAAGTTTCTTCAACAAATTCTGGTCCAACAATGCTACGTTCTCCAACTTCATTCCAAAATAGAGGAGTTTGACACTTCCTACCATACAGTGCTTCATAGGGTGACATCTGTATAGTAGCTTGATAGCTGTTGTTATAGACAAACTCGATCAATGGTAGTTTCTCATCCCATGATCCTTTAAAATCTATTACATAGGCTCGAAGCATGTCTTCTAAAATTTGTATGGTACACTCCGACTGTCTGTCCGTCTGAAGATGGAATGCAGTACTAAACTTCAACGTTGTACCCATAGCTTTTTACAATCCTTCCCAAAACTTTGAAGTAAATCGTGGATCTCTGTCGGACACAATGCTTTCAGGTACACCGTGTAGTCTGACAATATTATCCACATACAACTTGGCTAACCTTTCTAGTGTATACTGAGGTCATATTGCTATAAAGTGAGCTGTCTTAGTCAGACGATCTACTCACCCAGACCGCGTCAACCACTCAAGGAGTCAATGGTAAGCTGGTGACGAAGTCCATAGTGATGTAGTCCCATTTCCATGCTAGTTCTGGCAGCGGTTGCAACAGTCCGGCAGGTCTTTGTCATTCGGCCTTCACCCTCTGACAGTTTAGGCATTGAGACACAAATTTAGCTACATCTGCTTTCATTCCTCTCCACCAATATAATTTCTTCAATTCCTGATACATCTTTGTACTTCCAGGATGTACCGAATTGGCGATGGTATGAGCTTCCTTCATTAGTCTTTGTCTAACGTTCAAGTTTTCCATTTCTGGAACACATATTCTTTCCTTGTACTTCAGTACCTTTTCATCGTCCGAGGTGAACTCAGGAATAGTCCTACCTTTTTCGATGTCTTCTTGTACCGTTCTCAGATAAGGGTCTGATTTAATAGCGGATTTCACTTCATCAATTATGTCAGGTACAATATTCAATGTTGCGAACATATTTGAAAACCGATGAATAAACCCTTGGTTGGTTGATCCACCCGGTGCATCTATCATGAATTGCTCATTACCATGATTGAATACTCTTCCTGTAGTACACATTGCTGCAGTCGTGTTAACTTCTCCTCAAGATTTTATCGTTGCTTTCCTACTTAGCGCATCAGCTACTACATTAGCCTTTCCTAGATGATACTGAATATCACAATCTTAATCCTTTAATAATTCCAGCCATCTTCTTTGTCGCATGTTCAACTCCTTCTGATTAAATAGATAAGTAAGACTCTTATGATCTGATTTAATCTGAAATTTCTCTCCATACAAATAATGTCTCCATATCATGACAGCATGTACTACTGCCGCTAAATCCAAGTCATGAGTGGGGTAGTTCTTCTCATGAGTCTTCAGTTGTCTTGAAGCATATGCAACTACTTGCTCTCCTTGCATAAGTACACATCCTAAACCCAATCCAGACGTATCAGTGTACAAGGTAAATGGTTGTCCTAGAATAGGAATAGTCAAGATGGGAGCAGATATCAATCTAGTCTTCATTGTCTGAAAACTTTTCTCACATTTTTCAGTCCAAACAAATTTTTCTCCTTTCGTAGTCAAACAGGTGAGAGGTACTGCAATTCTGGATTAGTCTTCCACGAATCGTCGGTAATACCCACCTAGACCTTGGAAACTTCTAATTTCTGCAATGCTTTTTGGTGCTTCCCACTTCACAATGGCTTCAATCTTGCTAGGATCCACTTTAATTCCTTCAGCGGATACAACATGGCCTAAGAAAGTGACCTCATTTAACCAAAACTCACACTTTGTAAATTTGGCGTAAAGCTTCTCTTTTCTTAGTCACTGGAGAGCGGCTCTTAGATTCATGACATGAGTTTCCTTGTCCTTTGAGTAAACCAATATATCATCAATAAACACAATGACTGACATATCCAACATATCATGGAATACCCGGTTCATAAGTTCCATAAAGGTTGCGGGTGTGTTAGTCAATCCAAAAGACATGACTAAAAATTCATAATGTCCATATCTTGTCCTGAATGCTGTTTTTGGAATATCACTGTCCTTAATTGTCAACTGATGGTATCTTGATAGAAGATCAATCTTGGAGAACACCTTGGCAACTTAAAACTGATCAAACAAGTCATTAATCTGATGCAATGGGTACCGATTCTTGATTGTCAGCTTATTCAGTTCCCGGTAGTCTATACACAGTCGAACACTACCGTCCTTCTTCTTTACAAACAATACCGATGCTCCCCATGGTGATATGCTAGGTCTAATGTAACCCTTATCCAACAAAATCTTGTAACTGCACCTTCAATTCCTTCATTTCAGTAGGAGCCATTCGATAGAGTGCTTTAGATACTGGTGCGGCTCCGGGTATCAAATCTATAACAAACTCTGTAGCTCGGTCGGGTGGTAGTCCTGGTAACTCTTCAGGAAATACATCTGGGAAGTCATGCACAACATTAATATCCTCCATTAGTGAGACTTCCTTGGTGAGGTCGACCACTGAGACTAGATACCCAACTCCTCCTTTCTCGAGGCATTTTCTAGCTTTCAATGTAGAGAGGATGAGTTTTCGTTTACGGGGTAGTTTGGTTCCCGTAAAACTAAACTCTGTTCCTTCCTTGTCTTTAAATGTCAGCTTCTATTCTGCATATAATAAGTTTGCAGAATGCCGAGCTAACTAGTCCATTCCCAAGATGACATCAAAGTCTGTCATCTCAAGTTGAATCAAGGTTTCATCCAAAGTCTTCTCATCAATAAGTACTGGACATGGTCCATAACCCCTTTCTAATTCCACTTCTAGTCCCATTGACGATCGTACAAATAGTTTGTAGTCTAAATATTTGAGGGGTAGATTTAGCTTATTTCCAAACGACACAGATATAAAAGAATGAGTAGCTCCAGAATCAAAGAGTACTCTAGCGGGTATGCCATTAATAGGTACAACACATGTGATTTGTAATAATTTAGTCTACATGCTCACACAATGTAATCACAAAATGAAAGGTTTAGGTCATACTTGTAACCACATCAGGCGATGCGGCAGCATCCTCAGATGTAACTGCATAAACCTTCCCTTGCTGTATTTGCTTTCTGGGCTTAGGACATTCCCTTAAATAATGTCCTACTTGATTGCAGTAAAAGCATTTTACTCCATCATTATTTTGCTTTTATTGAGGTTGAGCTGCTAGGGTACTCTTTGCTACAGCATTGAAACCTTGAGTACGGAAGGGTTTGAATGTCCTTGTATTCCCTCTGTTATAAGATTTTTCGTTTGGCCTTTTAATACCTCTATTTTTGAGCAAAGTAGCTCTCCTTCTGGCTCGACTCTATTACTCGAGCAATTTGTACTGCTTCATTGTAGACCATCTTTTCCAATCCCAGAACATGCTCACGGATGCTTCCCCTAAGTCCCATGTCGAACCATCGGGTCTTTGTATTTTCCTCTTGCATGCTAGCGGGTGCAAAGAAAAATAGCTCTTCATAACGTTGTTGGTATGCATCCATAGTCATTTGCCCCTGATATAAACTGAGGAACTCTCTCTCCATAAAATCTCTAAAACTTCTAGGAAAGTACTTCTCAAAGAATGCCTCTTTATATATACCCCAGGTCAATTGGGTGTGCTTGGTTAACAGATATGTCCTGGTAGACTTCCACCAATGGTGTGCATCACCCTTTAGCATAAATGTGGCGCACAACACTTTCTCCTCTTCATTCACTGTCATCATCATAAAGTTTATTTCCATTTCATCAACCCAGTGTGCTGGCCACAAAGGATCTGCTGGCTTGCCATTAAATTCTATGGGCTTCATCTTCAAGAAATGCTCAACCAGTCTGGAGTGGTCCAGCTGATACAGAGCATAGGCCCCATTCATTGGTGGTTGGTACTGATATCCACCCTGAGCTACTTTAGGGTTCTGAACTTGAGCTTGCATGACTGGTGTTTGAGGTGCATGGGGTACCGTGTTACTTCCCCCTGGTACTGTGCTTGCCTATCCTGCTGGCATCGGTGTCGTATGTGCAGCTAGAAAAACCATGCCTATGGTAGCTTGCATATTAGATTGCACCTGTTGTATTTGTTGTAGCTGTTATGCCAAGTTAATTACCGTCGTAGCCAGATTCGTAGGTGGGACTGGCAAGTTAGTAAGATTTGTCTGGCCATTAGCCACTGGCGGTGCCGTATTCAAATTTTCTTGTGCTTCCTGATTTACGTGGCTATCTTCCTCCACAGGTGGTGGTGGTGGAATAGAGTTACGGCTTTGTCTGGTTACTCCTCGCCCAACCATTTTCTATTCTGTTGGTAATAGTGTCTGAAAACAATCATAGCACATGTGAGGCACTCAATATAAATTATTCTCTTAAGTCAAAATCCAATTAATCAATATAAATTTCAAAATTTTCAGATCATTCTGACAAAAATACTGTATTTTCCATCGTAGGGTCGATGACAGGGTCGATCGTTATGCGACCCCAGGGTATGCGACCCTGAGAATTGTTGTCAGCTTACCGAGAGCCTAGGGTCGATGGTAGGGTCGGTATACATCTGACCCTAGGATCGACCCCTAGTTCTCTGTCAGATCACCGAGAGGCTAGGGTCGATGACAGGGTCGATCGTAGGGTCGCATGTCTTGGTCGAATTCTGCGACCCTACGGTCCAGAATCAGGTTTTTAATCCCGATTTTGGATTCATTTCCCATTCTTTCTCCTTCCTTCAAACTCGACTCGGTTTCTTGAGTTACTGTAGTAGTGACCCCTAGTGTTTGGTGATCTTCTCTTGCATTTGCGACTTCCGCTCCGTCTCTTCAGGTATACTCTCTACTATCTCGTATTTTGAAGCTTGCAAAACTAGGTTTTTCCCCATTTATGTCGTTTTCTCCAAATTAAAATTTTTCTAACCGTAAAAATTTGATTTTTATTGGGGGCTTTTGCTGTTGGTCACCCAATGGACGAAAGCCCTCAAAAATATTCAAGTTTAATCGGTTGGTTATCAGAAACTTGAAAATTTCTAATTTTGACCTAATTTTTGAGATTTTTCAAATTTATTGAAATTTCTTCAAATTCAATCTTTCTAGATTAAATTTCCAACTGTATGAACCTTGCAGGATGGTTTGGAACCTAAGTAAGTCCTCCTGCCCAAGTGTATGGGTGAAAAGTGAGGCTTTTGATCAATTTATGCTGGTATAATGCCAAAATATTGGGGTTTTTCACCATTATTGATCTATTATTTGTCTTTCTTTGTTTTGGCAGATAATATGACTCGTACCAAAGTGCCTAGGGTTCACGAATCTGTTCGTTTCCACTCCAATGAGGCCGAAGCTTAGTCTGCTCATTATGCTAGTAAGAAGGTAGAGGGAGGTCGTCGTGTGGACTTGACTAGTCTAGCCTTGTTCGACGTGGAGTGGGTATTTGGTGACATGGGCTGGCTTCCTGTGATTACCTATGATGCCTGTACCCGTTCGATCTGGTGGGACAGTTCTATTGTAATCCCAAGGTAGTTGTCACATCCCAATTCTATACCTTTCAGAACGGTGTGATGAACCGCTATAAACCAACGGTTCAACCAGGATCTCTAATAGGCGGTATCCATTAAAAATAAAACCATGCACATCCACAACCATAATCAGAATAAATACACAATAGCGGAAGTCTTATAGTAAATTAATTGAGCATTCTAGCAGTAATAATCATAATTAAAATATCAAGTTATTGTTGTATCAACTGAGACATAAATAAATAAAATACCAATTACATCCCTTTATAAATTCAAATAAAATCCTAATAGAATATGCATGAGTTGCACTCGCATGAGGGGTCATGCGCATCCTCTAAGTCTTCAGCTTTCATTGCAGCAACACGCACATACACCGGATCATTCATATAATCTGCAACTGTAGTACCTGCATCATCAACTAAAAATATTCGACGTCAAGAGGGTGAGCACACATCATGGCTCAGTGAGTAAACAAAACAATGCAACAAACATATGCATGCACTCAATTCATATCTTTGGTCTGATAAATAAGTTTGCAATGTGCTATAGAAAGGATAGGTGGCCAAAGATCATGTTTATTGATGCCGCACCTCTATACACGAGTGTGTGAAGCCGCCCAAAGGTATTGTTTATTGCCGACCCACATGCACCCAATCATGGACAATGTACACACAAAGGTCACGTTTATTGCTGTACTCGTTGCCCATACCAACACATAAGCCCCTGCTGGCCAGGGCTCGAAAACTAGGCTCGCAACTAACCAATCCTAATGCCAATCAGTGTATCCAAGGCCTCACCCCAGCATCCCTCAATACGTCCATAGAGATAGGGCTAAGGCCCCCCGGCAGAGTCAGAGACTACATGGTCCGAGACCACCTCCCCTCATACCCTTCGACATAATAGTTCTACTAAGGTAATGGCGATACGACGATGTCAGTGGACAAGACTTGAGTTAGAGATAGATCTAGAGTGCTGAGGCCCCGCCTATGACACCTCCCCCTCATACTCGCTCACATCAAGCACACCAACCACACACATACATCCACATGCCTATTCCTATCATTATCATCATCACATTATAAACAATAATTTAAATATACAAGAACAGTAATAATAGAAATATTGGATGACATGTTGAATGCACATAACAAGCATAGACGCATAGTATCAATCATGGCATTGGACTCAAGAATAAAACAGTTTATTATTAATCGATTAGTTTAGGTCTTGTTCCCTCACCTTTGCTTGATCGTAGATCCTCTTTCAAGCTTTAAGAATCAACTAAATATCAATATTATATCACTAGAAGACCTAATCAAGTAGATACAATTTTATTAGAATTAATTCTGATTTTAAAAAGCATGCTGTTAATTGGGGGTCGATGTCAGGGTCGGAGGTTCCATCGACCTTGGGTGCTACCACCCAGATTCTGGACTTCCCGAACACTGGGGGTCGATTGTTAGGGTCTGGTATGGTCGATTGGGCATCGACACCCCGTGCGACCCCCCGTAGGTTTAGTCAATTTTTCATCCTACAGTCCCTTCCTTCGTGTTTGGGTCCTATGGCTTGCTTCTACAATCCATTACATACATGTTCTATGGCTTAGAACCATAGTTTATTCACCTACATGGTTTTTATGATTTCACCCATGGTTTTCCATGAAAACATAACCATGGATAGATGATTTGGGTTTCTCCTAGATCATTCCCTCTTCACTCTCTATTCTAAGGTCTGTAGAACTACATGGAGATAGTTTACATAACTGAGAATTAGGCTTGTTTCTCTGAAGCCTTCTCTTTGATCTTCTTCTTCACTTTCCTTCTCTTCTCTTTCTCTTCTCCTTCTCTTCTCTTTCTCTCAATCCAATTAGGGTTCTAAAAGGAGTGAAAGATGCTTAGGGACGTCCTATTTATAGAGTAAAAACTCCAAAAATAAGTCCCATTGAGATTAGGAAAGAATCCTATTGAAATTTAGAAAGTTCCTAATTCACGGTTTCTGTCGGCAGACTGGGGGTTGATGAGGGGGTCGGAGATCCGTCGACCCCTGGTTCTAAAATGTCTGACCCCTAGTTAAAAACTCAGGGTCTGACTTTTATACTGGGGGGGTCCGACCCTGCCTTGCTGGGTATGCGACCCTCCCCCTTATTTTAGTGTTTTTGGGTCAGTTTAATACCTAGGATCGTGATCTCCCTCATGCACTTGATCCATTTGGCTCGACCATGATGGGTAGACCTGGTTCAAGGTGGTAAGACTAGGTTAGTTTGATACGGGTCTTACAACTCCCCCCTACTTATAAAAATTTCATCCTCGAAATTGTACATACCTTCCGAGTTAAATAAATGACGATATTGCATTCGCATAGTATGCTCTTCTTCCCATGTGATTTCTTCCATATCTCTACCTCTCCAGGTGACCTTAACATAATAGATATCACGGTTGCGTAGTCGTTGAACCTTCCGACTAGTGATTTCAGTTGGTGCTACTTCAAATGTCAAATCTTCAGTCAAATCAGGTAAGTCTATTGTCAAAATGTGTGTCGGATCCTTAACATACTTCTTCAATAAGGAAATGTGAAATACGTCATGCACACTTGATATAGATGGTGGTAGTGCTAACTGGTAAGCCACTTTCCCATGCTTAGCTAGAATCTCATATGGCCCGACATATCTTGGACTTAGTTTCCCTTTCTGTCCGAACCATTTCAATCCTCGCATAGGCGATACTTTTAAAAATACTTTATCACCCACGACGAACTCAAGGTCTCGGCGTCAGGTATTGGCATATTGCTTCTGACGATTCTGAGTTGTTCTCACTCTTTCTTTGATAATATCGACCACTCGACAAGTCTCTTCAATAAATTCTGGTCCAATAATACTACGTTCCCCAACTTCATTCCAAAATAAAGGAGTTCGACACTTTCCGCCATACAGTGCTTCATAGGGTGACATCTGTATAGTAGCTTGATACCTATTATTATAAGCGAACTCAATCAATGGTAACTTTTCATCCCATGATCCTTTAAAATCAATTACACATGCTCGAAGCATATCTTCTAGAATCTGAATTGTACGCTCTGACTGTCCATCTGTCTGTGGGTGGAATGCAATACTAAACTTCAATGTTGTACTCATAGCCTTTTGCAATCCTTCCCAAAACTTTGAAGTAAATCGTGGATCTCTATCAGAAACAATGCTTTCATGTACACCGTATAATCGGACAATGTTATCCACATACAGCTTAGCTAACCTCTCCAGTGTATACTGAGATCGTATAGGCATAAAGCGAGCTGTTTTAGTCAGGCGGTCTACAATCACCCAACTGCGTCAACTACTTGAGGAGTCAATGGTAATCCCGTGACAAAGTCCATAGTGATGCAGTCCCATTTCCATGTTGGTTCCGATAATGGCTGTAACAATCCTGCCGGCCTTTGTCGTTCAGCCTTTACTTTCTGACAATTTAGGTATTGAGACATGAACTTAGCTACATCTGCTTTCATTCCTCTCCACCAATATAATTTCTTAAGATCATGATACATTTTTGTACTTTCAGGATGTATCGAATAGATGGTGGTATGGGCTTCTTTCATCAATCGATGTCTAATGTCCAAGCTTTCTGTTTCGGGTATACATATTCTTCCTCTGTACTTCAGTACCTTTTCTTCGTCCAAGGTGAACTCAGGGTTAGTTCTACCTTTTTCAATGTCCTCTTGTACCGTTCTTAGGTAAGGGTCTGATTTGATAGCTGTCTTCACTTCATCAACTATATCTGGTATAATCTTCAATGCGGTGAACATATTTGAAAACTGATGAATAAACCCTTGGTTGGCTGATCCATCTGGTGCATCTATCACAAACTGCTCATTACCGTGCTTAAATACCTTTCTGGTAGTACACATTGCGGCAGTTGTGCTAACCTCTCCCTGAGATTTTATCATTTCCTTTCTACTCAACGCATCGGCTACTACATTAGCATTCCCCAGAAGATATTGGATATCACAATCATAGTCTTTCAATAGTTCCAACCATCTTCTTTGTCTCATATATAGCTTCTTCTGATTAAATAGATAAGTAAGACTTTTATGGTCTGATTTAATCTGAAACTTCTCCCCGTACAGATAATGTCTCCATATTTTGACAGCATGTACTACTGTCGCTAGTTCCAAATCATGTGTAGGATAGTTCTTCTCATGTATCTTCAGTTGTCTTGAGGCATAAGCAATTACTTGTTCTCCTTGCATAAGTACACATCCTAATCCCAGTCCTAACGCATCGGTGTACAAGATAAATGGTTGTCCTAGAATAGGGCTGGTCAAGATTGGAGCTGATATCAACTTAGCCATCAAGGTTTGTTAACACTTCTCACATTTGTCCGTCCAAACAGACTTCTTGCCCTTCTTAGTCAAACTAGTAAGTGGTACGGCAATTCGGGAATTGTCTTTCACAAATCGTCGATAACACCCAGCTAGACCCAGAAAACTTCTAATTTTTGCAACGCTCTTCGGTGCTTCCCACTTTACAATAGCCTCGATCTTGTTGGGATCCACTTTAATTCCTTCAGCGGATACTACATGGCCTAGAAATGCGACTTCCTTTAGCCAAAACTCACACTTTGTAAATTTGGCGTAAAGCTTTTCCCTCCGTAGTCGCTGCAGAGCGGCGTTTAGATTCTTGACATGAGTTTCCTCATCTTTGGAGTAGACTAATATATCATCAATGTATACAATAACCGACATATCCAACATGTCGTGGAAAACCCGGTTCATAATTTCCATAAAGGTTGCTGGGGTGTTTGTCAATCCAAAAGACGTGACCAAAAATTCATAATGTCCATATCTAGTCCTGAATGCCGTCTTGGGAATATCACCATCTTTAATCTTCAACTGATGGTAGCCTGAACGAAGATCGATCATTGAGAACACTTTGGCACCTTGCAACTAATCGAACAGGTCATCGATCCGAGGCAATGGATACCGATTCTTGATTGTCAGTTTATTCAGTTCTCGGTAGTCTATTCACGAGAGAACGCTATCGTCCTTCTTCTTCACAAATAATACTGGCACTCCCCATGGTGATATGCTAGGGCGAATGTAACCCTTGTCCAGCAGTTCTTGTAGTTGTACTTTCAATTCCTTTAGTTCAGTAGGAGCCATTCGATACTGGTGCGGCTCCAGGTATAAGATCTATAACAAACTCTGTAGCTCGGTCGGGTGGTAATCCTGGTAATTCTTCTAGAAATACGTCTGGATAGTCACGTACGACATCAATATCTTCCATTCATGGTGCTTCCTAGGTATGGTTGACCACAGATACTAAATACCCGACTGCTCCTTTCTCAAGACAGTTCTTAGCCTTTAGCGCCGAGAGTATGAGCTTTCGTTTACGGGGAAGTTTGGTTCCTAAAAAATTGAACTCTGCTCCTTCCTTGTCTTTAAATGTTAGCTTCTTTTTGACACACAATAGGTTTGCAGAATGCCGAACTAACCAGTCCATTCCCAAGATGACATCAAAGTCTGCCATCTCAAGTTGGATCAAGGTTGCATCCAAGGTCTTTTCATCAATAAGAACTGGACATGGTCCATAACCTTTTTCTAACTCCACTTCTAATCCCATAGGTGATCGTACAAGTAGTTTTTAGTGTACCTCCTGAATCAAAGAGTACTCTGGCGGGAATGCCATTAATAGGTACGATACCTGTTATTTGTTTTGGTTTAGTCTACATGCTCATACAATGTAATACAACTAACTAAAAAAATGTAAGTCATACATGTGACCACATCAGGCGATGCGGAAGCATCCTTCGATGCAACCCCGTAAACTCGTCCTTGATGTAGCTGCTTCTTGGGCTTAGGACATTCCCTTGCTATATGTCCCACTTGGTTGCAGTTAAAACATTTTATCCCTTTAGTAATTGGCTTGTGATGCTGTTGAAGTACGGGAGTAGTCTTGGTTGGAGCGGTAAAGCCTTGAGCAAAGGGTTTGAATGTCTTATTATTCCCTCCATTATAAGAATTTCCAGTTGGCCTTTTTATACCTCTGTTTTGCATGAAATAACTCTCCTTCTGGCTCGATTCTATAACTCGAGCAATTTATGCCGCTTCATTATATATATTTTTTCATGTCACATAATGTGCTCGCGGATGCTTCCCCTAAGTCCCATGACAAACCTTCAGGTCTTTGTGTTTTCCTCTTGCATACTGGTGGGTGCAAAGAAGAACAGCTCTTCATAACGATGTTGAATGCATCCACGATCATCTGCCCCTGATATAAACTCAGGAACTCTCTTTCCATAGAATCTCTGAAACTTTTCAGAAAGTACTTCTCAAAGAACGCCTCTTTATAAATATCCCAAGTCAGTTGGACGTGCTTTGTAAGTAAATACGTCCTGGTAGACCTCCACCAATGGTGTGCATCTCCTTTCAGCATAAAGGTGGCACCCAACACTTTTTCTTCTTCATTTAATGTCATCATCATAAAGTTTCTTTCCATTTCGTCAACCCAGTGTGCCGGCCATCAAGGATCTGCTGGCTTGCCATTAAACTCTCTGGGCTTCAGTTTCAGAAAATGCTCCACCAGTCTGGAGTGGTCTAGTGCTGCGGGACATACGCTCCATACATAGGTGGTTGGTATTGATATCCACCTTGAGCTATCTCAAGATTTTATACTTGAGCCTGCGTGATAGGAGTCTAAGGTGCGTGGGGTACTGTGTTACTCCCCCCTGGTGCTGTGCTTGCCTGTCCAGCTGGCATTGGAGGTGTTTATACAGCTGGAAGAGTTATGCCTATGGCAGCTTGTATAGTAGCTTGTGCATGTTTCATTTGCTGCAGCTGCTGGGCCAAGTTCATTACGACTGTGGCCAAGTCTGTAGGTGGAGCTGGCAGATTTGTAGGATTTGTCTGCCCATTTATGACGGACGGTGCCGTGTTCATGTTCCCCTGTATTCCCGGTTGTGTCTGGTTATCTTCCCTTACAGGTGGTGGTGGTGGATTAGAGTTACGGCTCTGTCTAGTTACTCAGCGTCCCGCCATTAATTAATCTGATAGTGAGATTGCTTGAAATCATTGAACACAAGAGACAATCATTAAATACTTCATTCTCATATTTTAAAACCACTAACAATTGCAAATTTCAAAATTTTCAGATCATTCTATCAAAAATGTTGTATTTTCACTACAGGGTCGATGGTGGGGGTCGATGGATGTCCGACCCTCAGTCTGCGACCCTAAGAAATCACCCATTCTTCCCGAGAGCCGGGGGTCGATGGGGGGGTTGGAGGATATCCGACCCAGGGTGCGACCCCTGGTTCTATGTCAGATCACCGAGAGCCGAGGGTCGATGTAGGGTTCGATGGGTGGGTCGATGGTTTTAATAGAATTTTTTGACCCCCAGACTAAAAATCAGATTTTTAAGCTCCGATTCAAGTCCATTTCCCATTCTTTCTTCTCCGCTTCGACTCGTCTCGTCCCTCTGAGTTGCTACAGTGACAACTCTGGTCCATTGGTGGTTTGCACTCCTTGTTTCGTTGTCTACACCTCCGCTACAGGTATGTCTTCTACCTTTTCATGTTTTTAGGTTTCTTTACCTAGGTTTTTGCTCGTTTATCTCGTATTTTTCAAATTAAACTTTTTACAATCATAAAAATTCAATTTTTATTGGGGGATTTTGTTTTTGGTTTCCCGAGGAACGAAAGCCCTCAAAAATATTTGAGTTTCATCGGTTGGTTATCGAGAAACTCGAAATTTACTCTTTTTGCCCTAATTTTGTCGAGATTTTGAATTTCTTGAAATTTCTTCCAATTCAATCTCATTAGTTGAAATTTTCGACTGTATGAGTCTCATAGGGTAGTTTAGGATCTATGTAAGTCCTCCTGCCCACATGTATGGGTGAAAAGTGAGGCTTTTGACCAATTTACGTTGTTATTATGTCAAAATTTCTGGTTTTTCCTCTACTAAGCCATTATTTATTTTTCTTTCTTATTTAGAGATAATATGGCTCTTACCGAGGTACCCATGGTTTGCGACCGTCTTTGCTTCCGTTCCAATGAAGCCGAGACGCAGTATGCCCACTATGCTCGCAAGAAGGTAGAGAAAGGCCGTAAAGTGGATTTGGCTAGCTTAGCCTTGTTCAATGTGGAGGGGGCCTTTGGTCATATGGGATGGCTTCTTGTCATCACCTATGACTCCTGTACCCATCCTGAATTGGTACGCCAGTTCTACTATAATCTCCAAGTGGTGGGAGATTACAACGATGTTGAGATAGGTGGTGAGCTTCGGATCACCAGCTACGCCAAGGGGGTTGATGTTTCATTTGATTATAGGCAGCTGGGCAACTTGTTGGGCATTTCCTATGCTGGCCCCTTGGTGTTCTGTGCTCCTGGAGAGCCCCAGTTCTTTTCTTTACAGATGAGGGCTGAGATCGATCGTCAGCTCATCAGACCTGATCACTAGGAGATGAAAGCGAGTTATCAGCGTTCAGATCCAAGGGTATATTGCAAGATCATTCAGCATAACTTGATACTGCAAAGTGGTCATTACGAGAGGGTCTCCCAGTTGACCCAGTATCTATTGTACTGCATATGCACTAGGCAGCCTGTCTGCCTTCCCTATATCATCATGGGAACGATGATCAATGCCACGTTGCCCAGTCACACTGGAAACCTTCCTTATGGACGCATGATCACTACCTTGCTTACCCGCCTGGGGGTTGATTTATTGGATGAGAAGATTCAGGAGAAATCCTTCTCATCGCTTTTGGATTGGGAGGCTATTTGCAAGATGGGCATGCAGGATGCCTAGGTCAGCGATGAGGAGAGGAACTTGATGGTGCGCCCTCGCACTCGAGTGGAGATGGCTGACGCTGAGGCAGCAGCAGCAGCCGCTGGAGCAGGGGTTCATGGGGATGATGACGATTGGCTATACATGGATGTAGATGTCATACCTCCTCCATCACCTACTCATGCTACAGGAGCTGGTCCGTCTTCTTCAGCTGGTCCTTTACATGCAGCTGGTCCTTCGTATGCTTTTTCTGGTGACATAATGGGGATCTTGCACGAGATACAAGAGGCTCAGTGCATGTCTGACTTGAGGATGGGAGAGCTTCTAGAGGCTCAGTGCTTGTCCGATTAGTGGGTGGGAGAGCTTCTGGTTGCTCAGCACGTATTAGACCAGCGGGTGGGAGAGCTTTTAGCTGCTCAGCACGTATCGGATCAGCGGATGGGAGAGCTGAGGGATGCTCAGCGTGTGACTGACCAGTGGGTGGCTGAGCTCACAGCTAGTCTCCAGACGACCCAGACTCAGATAGCTTGGTTGACTAGAGTCTATACTTAGGACTATGATAGAGACCGTGAGGCACCGCCTCCCCCATCACCTCCAGCTTCTTGATGTATTTCTTTCATCTTTCTTTTTGTACATCAGAGTAACTGTCCGGACTATGGACTGTACTCTGCTTTAATCATATATATATAAACATTTGTTCTTATTTTTGGTTGTATATAAATTTGTTTCTCATTTAATAGATGCATTATTCTCTTTCAGTTTAGTCTCAAACAACACAGATGCTTATGGTGTGTTATTATTACATCTTTTAAATTTTTATCCTATCTCTGTCATGACCTTTTGTGGAAGTATACAGTTTCACAGATAAAGCCTGAGATGCTCTGATACCAAGTTGTCACACCCCAACTCTGCACCAATCAGAATGGTGTAATGAACTGCTATAAACCAACGGTTCAACCAGGATCTCTAATAGGCGGTATCGATTAAAAATAAAACCATGCACATCCACAACCATAATCAGAATAAATACACAATAGCGAAAGTCTTATAGTAAATGAACTGAGCAGCTGTAATAATCATAATTAAAATATCACGTTATTGTTGTATCAACTGAGACATAAATAAATAAAATACCAATTACATCCCTTTATAAATTCAAATAAAATCATAATAGAATACGCATGAGTTGCACTCGCATGAGGGGTCATGCGCATCCTCTAAGTCTTCAGCTTCCATTGCAGCAACACGCGCATACACCGGATCATTCATATAATCAGCAACTGTAGTACCTGCATCATCAACTAAAACTATTCGACGTCGAGAGGGTGAGCACACATCATGGCTCAGTGAGCAAACAAAACAATGCAACAAACATATGCATGCACTCAATTCATATCTTTGGTCTGGTAAATAAGTTCGCAATTTGCTATAGAAAGGATAAGTGGCCAAAGATCACGTTTATTGATGCCGCACCTCTATACACGAGTGTGTGAAGTCGCCCAAAGGTAACGTTTATTGCCGACCCACATGCACCCAATCATGGACAATGTACACACAAAGGTCACGTTTTTTGTTGTACCCATTTCCCATACCAACACGTAAGCCCCTGTTGGCGAGGGCTCGCAAACTGGGCTCACAACTAACCAATCCTAATGCCAATCAATGTATCCAAGGCCTCACCCCAGCATCCATCAATACGTCCATAGAGATAGGGCTAAGCCCCCCGGCAGAGTCAGAGACTACACGGTCCGAGACCACCTCCCCTCATACCCTACGACGTAATAGTTCCGCTAAGGTAATGGCGATACGACGATGTCAGTGGACAAGACTTGAGTTAGAGATAGAGCTAGAGTGGTGAGGACCCGCCTAGGACACCTCCCTCTGATACTCACTCGCATCAAGAACACACCAACCACACACATACATCCACATGCCTATTCCTATCATCATCATCATTATTATTTTATAAACAATAATTTAAATATGCATGAACAGTAATAATAGAAATATTGGATGACATGTTGAATGCACATAACAAGCATACACGCATAGTATCAATCATGGCATTGGACTCAAGAATAAAATAGTTTATTATTAACCGATTAGTTTAGGTCTTGTTCCCTCATCTTTGCTTGATCATAGATCCTCTTTCAAGCTTTAAGAATCAACTAAATATCAATATTATATCACTAGAAGACCTAATCAAGTCGATAAAATTTAATTAAAATTAATTCTAATTTTAAAAAGCATGTTGTTAACTGGGGGTCGATGCCAGGGTCGGAGGTTACATCGACCCTGGGTGCTACCACCCAGATTCTGGACTTCCCGGCTACCACCCAGATTCTGGACTTCCCGAACACTGGGGGTCGATTGTTAGGGTCTGGTATGGTCAATTGGCAAATTACCCCCCCTACGACCCCCCATAGGTTTAGTCAATTTTTTATCCTACAGTCCCTTCCTTCATGTTTGGGTCATATAGCTTGCTTCTACAATCCATTACATACATGTTCTATGGCTTAGAACCATAGTTTATTCATCTACATGGTTTTTATGATTTCCCCCATGGTTTTCCATGAAAACCTAACCATGGATGGATGATTTTGGTTTCTCCTAGATCATTCCCTCTTCACTCTCTGTTCTAAGGTCTGTAGAACTACATGGAGATAGTATCCATACCTGAGAATTAGGCTTGTTTCTCTGAAGCCTTCTTTTTTATCATCTTCTCCACTTTCCTTCTCTTTTCTTTCTCTTCTCCTTCTCTTCTCTTTCTCTCTATCCAATTAGGGTTCTAAAAGGAGTGAAAGAGGCTTAGGGACGTCCTATTTACAGAGTAGAAACTCTCAAAATAAGACCCATTGAGATTAGGAAAGAATCCCATTAAAATTTGGAAAGTTCCTAATTCATGGTTTCTATCAACAGACTGGGGGTCGATGTGGGGGTCGGAGATCCCGTCGACCCCTGGTTCTAAAATGTCTGACCCCCGATTAAAAACTCAGGGTCTGACATTTATACTGGGGGGGTCTGACCCTGCCTTCCTAGGTATGTGACCCTCTCCCTTATTTTAGTGTTTTTGGGTCAGTTTAATACCTGGGATCGTGATCTCCCTCACGCACTTGATCCATTTGGCTCGACCATGATGGGTAGACCTGGTTCAAGGTGGTAAGACCGGGTTAGTTCAATACGGATCTTACAGGTGGGAGATCACAATGACACTGAGAGGAGTAGGGAGCTCAGGTTCACGAGTTACGTCAAAGGACTAGAGATTTCTTTTGACTGCCAGCAGTTAGCTAATTTTTTGGCCATATCAAATGACGGCCCTTTGGTGTACTGTGCTCCCAAGGAACCCCAGTTCTTTTCCTTGGAGATACGGGCTAAGATAGACCGCCAACTTATCAGAGAGGATCGCTGGGAGATGAAAGCGATCAACCTATGTCCAGAGCCTCAAGTGTACTGCAAGATCATCCAGCACAACCTGATACCCCAGAGTAGACATTACGAGAGGATCTCCCAGTTGACCAAGTACTTACTTTACTATATCTGCACTAGGCATCCTGTCTGCCTCCCTTATATTATTATGAGGACAATAATCTATGCTATGCTGCCTAGTCAGATAGACAACCTTCCCTATGGATTCCTGATCACTACACAGCTTACCCGCCTAGGTGTTGATTTAGTAGATGAGAAGATTCAGGAGAAGACTTTCTCATCAGTGCTGGACTGGGAGGCCATCTGTAGGATGGGCATGCTGGATGCTCAGGTTAGTGATGAGGAGAGGAACGCTCTGGTGCGTCCTCGTACTTGGGTAGAGGTGGCAGACGTTGAGGCGGCAGCAGCAGTAGGAGGAGGAGCAGGGGTTCATGGGGGTGATGATGAGGATCGCATGTATATGGATGTGGATGCTTTACCTCCTCCATCACCTCCACATTCTACTGGAGCTGGTCCATCTCGGGCTCCTTCACACATGGCTGGTCCTTCACGCCCGCCTTCTGATGATATTATGGGGCTACTGCGTGAGATTAGAGAGGCCCAGCATACGTCAGATCAGTGGATAGCCGAGCTGACTAGAGTGTATGCTGAGGACTATGATAGAGATTGCGAGGCACCTCCTCCTCTAGCACCGCCTTTTGATTTGATGTATATAAAGCTTGTTTCTTCTTTTATATGTGCATTATTCTCTTTCTTAATTTTGTCTCATACAACACAGGTGCTTATAATATGTTCTTATTACAGCTTTTAAATTAAATCCTAACTCAGTTCATGAACTTTTATGAAAGTATACTGGTTTAACAGACAGGGCCTGAGAGCTCTGATACCAAGTTGTCACACGCCAATTTCGTACTATTCAGAATGGTGTGATGAACCGCCAATAAACCAATGGTTCAATCAGGATCTCGAATAGGCTGTGTCCGTTTGCTTAAACCATACATATACACAACAATAATCAAAGTAAATACACAATAGCGGAAGTCTTTAATATTAAATGAACTGAGAGTCTAAAGATGATAACATAAATAAATTATTCAATTATCTTCAAAATACTAAGACATAAATAAAATATTTAATCAATTACATCGTCTGTATAATTTGAATAAAATCAAATAAAAAACGTAAGAGTTGCACTCGCATGACGAATCATGCGATTCCATCAAAACTTCAGCATCCATTGTCGCCGCATGTCCATACATCGGAGCATTCATATAATCTTCAACCGTGGTACCTATATCATCAACTAAAAGCATTCGACGTCGAAAGGGTGAGCACACATCATGGCTCAGTGAACAAACAAAACAATGGAAAAAACATATGCATGCATTCAATTCATATCTTTAGTCTGGTTCACAAGTTTGCAATGTGCAATAGAAAGGTTTGGAGGCCGCCGCACCTCTATACACGAGTGTGTGAAACCATCCAATGGATCAAACACCATTGCCGCCCCCACATGCACCCACCATGGAATAAAGATAGAGCTAAAGTGCCCGGATCAAACACCGCATGACACTTCCCCTGATGCCCTACCCATACCAATATGCCCTATTGGCGAGGGCTTACAAACAGGGCTCGCAGCTAACCAATCCTAATGTCAAATAGTGTATCCAAGGCCTTACCCCAGCATCCCTCAATACATCCATAGAGATAGAGCTAAGGTCTGGTGACCAGGCTGAACCACAATGTCACGTCCCCCCTAATTCCCTATGATTTATCAGTTTTGCTAAGGTAATGGTGATACGACAATGGTAATGGACGAGACTTGAGTAGAGATAGAGCTAGAGTCTGGTGACCAGGCTGAACCAAAATGTCACATCCTCCCCCTGAAGCCCCACTCGCATCAAGTACAGTAACCACACACATAAATTTACATGCCTATTCCTAGCATCATCATCATCATCATCATGTTATAATAAACGAAATTAAATATGCATGAACAGTCATAACAGGAATAGTAAATGACATGTGATATGTACACTATAATCATACAATCATAGAATCATACATGACATTGGACTCAATAAATGAAAATAGTTTATTATTAGTCAATTAGTTTAGGTCTTGTTCCCTCACCTTTGATTAAGTATAGATCCTCTTTCAGCTTTAAGAACCAATTTTATATCACTAAGAGAACCTAGCAAGTTGATAGTTTTTAATTAAAATTAATTCCAACAATTTTAAGCTTGCTGTATAGCTAGGATCGCAGGTTGGGTCGCAGGTATCTGAGACCCCAGGGTGTAGGCTCGGTTATAGGATCGGTTATCCATCGACCCTATGTGGGACCACAGCCTCCCTGGACTTCCCGAGAGCATGGGATCTATCCTGTAGTCTCATAGGTCCTTTCTAAGAATGTTTTATGGCTCATAACTATGATCTTTACACACTTTCCATTGTCTATGATGATTACTTTCATGGATTCCTTCGAAATTCATCCATGGGTAGATGATTTGGGTTTCTCCCAACCCTAACTTCTTCATAAGCTATTATAAGGTCTTACATAGTTCATGGAGAATGTATTCATACCTTAGGGTTGCTGAGATTTAGAGATTTCTCTGAATTCCTTCGCTTTAGTTGTCTTCTCAAATTCTCCTTCTCTTCTTCTTCTCTTCCTTCTCTTCCCTTTCTCTCATTTTCAATTAGGGTTCCAAAGGAGTGAAAGAGGCAAACCTCCCAAAATACGTCCCATCAAGATTAAGAAAGGATTCCCTGAAATTAAGAAAGTTTCCTAATTCACGATTTCAGTCTGTCACCATAGGGTCGATGCTAGGGTCGCAAGATCCGTCGACCCTAGGGTCTCAAGTCATCCGACCCTAGGACTGAAAAGTCATGGGTTGGACTCTGTTGAGGTGGGGTCGACCCTACCTATTTTGGCATGTGACCCTACCTATTTTGGCATGTGACCCTACCCTCATATTTAATGTTTTTGGGTTAGATTCATACCTGGTTTTGTGATTTACTTTACGCACTTGGTCCACTTGGCTCGACCATGATAGGTAGACCTGGTACAAGGTGGTAAGACCTATTATTTTGGTACGGGTCTTACAGTATGGGCCAAAAAGGCTTGTTGTCCAGGATTGTGTCAATTCACGCTATGTAAACCTTGTGGTTAATTTACAGGTTTGTTTGCCCAGGTATTCCACAAGGTGATAGGTGTTCAACATTGGTCGAAATGTTAAATTAGATCCAATTAAGAAAAAAAATTGTAATGTAAAGATAATTTCACTAAAAATGAGTAAAGCCTATTAATTTAATGAATTTTCATAAATTCTTTGAATGCCACACATGGCTTCTCGATATATTTCATTTTCATTGTCTCGAGATAATAAGTTTCCGGCCTTGTGATACGGATTATTCAATATGGTCCCCCCCCCAGGTGGGCATTAACTTTCCTTGTTACTTGGGTTTTGAAACTACGATGCGGTGGAGCATTAAGTCGCTGACTTTGAAGTTTTGAACTCCAACACATGAGTTGTAATACCTAGCAACCCTTTACTGGTAGCCAGTATTTTAAGTCGCTCATTGTCACCAATTTCTACCACCAAGTCTAGGTTGGCTCTTAGGTCCTTGTTTCTTATCTCATCATAATTGACGATTCTGATTGTTGGATAAGTTGCTTTAAACATTTATGAGTGCCTCTACCCCATACACCAGCAAAAAAGGCATCTCCCTGATTGGGTTCTACTAATCATCCTATAAGACCAAAGCACGCTTGGCAACTCATCGACCATTTTCCCTTAGCTGAGCCAAGTCGTCGAATGATGCCATCAGAGATGGTCTTGCTAGCTGCTTGGACTTGACCTACGGCCTTTAGGTGGTAAACTGCTGCGAAGCACTGTTGAATGTTGAAACCTTTGAGAAATGCTTTATACTGTTGGCTATCAAATTGTCACCCATTATTGATCACGATGACTTGAGGAATGCCAAATCTGTATATTATGGTGTTCCTGGTGAAGGCTTCAATCTTATTTGTATCAACTTTCACGATGGCTTCCACTTCTATCCATTTTAAAAAGTAATCCACCACCACAATAAGGAAATTTTTCAATGACTTGTCCCCTGGCATGAGGCTAACTATGTCGATCCCCCACATTGCAAAGGGTAGATGGCTCACGATGAGTTGCAATTCATTTGTAAGCAAATGGCTAACCGTAGCATGTTTTTGACAAGTTTTACATTCGGTGGCATAGTCGGTGCAATCAGCGAACATTGTTGTCCAGTAGTAGCCTTGACGTAGAAGTCGCTAGCATAGGCCAAGGCCACCAAGGCTGTAAGACCTGCACTCCACTAATTTGGTCTAATCATGTCGTGCCAGGTCTTCCCATCATTCCTGGACGAAGTGGACCGAGCGTGTGAAGATAGATCACAAACTAGGTATGAGAATCAAGTTAAAAATACTAAAAGCATACCTAAGGTCACATGCCTGGGTAGGTATGGTTGACCACAAGGGAGGGAACCAAAAATCTCAAATCCAGAACCCCACAGTCGATGATTTTGACCCTATGGTCGACTGTTTATGCAACCGTATGATCGATCGTGAGAACCCAGATCAGACTCCGAGTTTTGGAAACTTTCCTAAACTAAGGAATTGCTTTTTTAATTGAAAGAGGACTTTATATGGTGAGTTTTCCTTTATATAAAGGATGTCCCTCAACCTTTTTTCACTCTTTTAGAACTTTATTAAACCCTAGAGAAAGAGAAGGTAAAGAAGGAAGAAAAGGAGAAGAATTTGCTGAGAAGAGATTGGCTATCTATCATAGGCCAATGTATGAAATGAATCTCTAGAGATGTAAACTCTAAGGAATAAGATTTCTATGAAAGATAGGCAATATCAACCTATTATGATCTATGTGATTTCCTTCAGAAAATCCCAAGGAGAACCCATGAGGAGTGAATTTAATGATTAGGATTGACAAGAAATTACTAATGATGGCCATAAGATGACCTTAGAATAAACCCCATTGAAGAAGAAAAGAAGTGACCCAGGAAGAACTCGAATTTCATTTAGACTGTGACCAGATTTCTCAAGGTCACAACGAACATCGACCATAGCATGACCAGTATGACCAGAGGATCGACCAAAGGCATTCAGAAAGATTTCAAAAATCATATGGTCACAGCCACGGTTGCACCATATGCGACCATAGGGTATCCATCGTAGATAGTAAGGTCGATACAGCATGAAATCATAGGACTAATCAGACACCTATCAGTGCTCTGTTTCCATTTTGGACTATTGTAACATATCACATATGAAACCTAACTTAAATTCATATAACTTTTAGGTTGTGAAATAAACTCAAAGAGAATTTCAAGCCTTGGAAGGACATCGAGTATTGCTAACAGGCGAGGGAACAAGACCTAAACTAATTGGATAATAACAAACTGTTTATTTTTATTGAGTCCGATGCCATAATTGATTATATGCTTATAATGTGTATCTCACATGTCATCCAATATTTTTGCTATTATTATTCATGCATATTTAATTTCATTTATTTATAACATGATGATGGTGAAGATGCTACGAATCGGCATGTGAATGTATGTGTGTGGTTGGTGTGTTAGATGCGAGTGGAGCATCAGGGGGAGGACGTGGCATGTTGTAAGACCCGTGTCAATCTAACCCGGTCTTACCACCTTGAACCAGATTTACCCATCATGGTCGAGTCAAATGGACCAAGGGCATGAAGGAGATCGAGATCCCAGGTATGAAATCGACCCAAAAACACTTAATTCTAGGGGAGGGTCGCACACCCAGTGAAGCAGGTTCGGACCACCCAAAATAGAAAGTCAGACCCTCAGTTTTTGAGGGAGGGTAGGACAGCTTAAGACCCTAGGGTCGACGGGATAATCGACCCTCCCATCGACCCTCGGTTTCTGACGAAACAGAAATTAGGAAATTTCCTAATTTTCGGTTGGGATTCTTTTCAAATCTCAATGGGAATATTATAGGACATTCCTAGTCTATTTAAAGGACATTCCTAAGCCACATTCACTCCTTTCACAACCCTAATTGAATTGAGAGAAAGAGAGAAGAAGGAAAAGAGGAAGAAAGGAGGCTAGGAAGAAGGCTTAGTAAAAATGAGAAGAAATTGTAGAGAAAAGTAATCTTCTCAGGTATGGATACTAATTCCATGAGTTTCTACAGACCTTAGGTTAGATATGGTTGAGTGTAGGATTTCGGAGAAACTCAAACCATCCATCCATGGTTAGGTTTTCATGGAAAACCATAGGAGGATGCACGAAAACTATTTAGATGGTTTATACATGGTTCTAGACCATGGAATGAGTGTTGGGTGAATGTAGGAAGCAAGTCATAGGACCCCAAACACGAAGAATGGATTAAAAAGTGGAAATTGGACCAGAGTGCACCGAGGGTCGCACCGAGGGTCGATAGACCATCCGACCCTAGGTGTTTCTGACCATCGACCCTTAGCGTTCGGGAAGTTCAGAATGGAGGGAGGGTCGATAGACCCATCGACCCTAACATCGACCCTAGCATCGACCCTCAGTTGACAGAATGGTTTTTAAATTCTGAATTAATACTAATTAAATTCTATCGACTTTGTTAGGTTTGCTAGCAGTATAATAACATTATAAAGGTGATTCTAAAGCTTGGAAAAGTATCTATTAGCAAGCTAAGGTGAGGAACCTTAACTCCAAACTAAATTGGTTAATAATAAACTATTTTCTTTTCTTGAGTCCTATGCCATGTTTGATTCTATGCGAATATGTTTGTAATGTGCATACAGCATGCCATCCAATGTTTCTATTACTTGTTCATGCATATTTATTTTATTGTTTATAACATGATGATGATGATGATGCTAGGAATAGGCATGTGATTGTATGTGTGTGGTTGGTGTGCTTGATGCGAGCGAGTATCAGGGGAGGTGTGATGAGAACGTCAATAAACGTTAACCTTTGGCGGGTCTCAGCACTTTAACTCTATCTCTAACTCAAGTTTTGTGCATTGACATCGTCGTATCGCCATTACCTTAGCGGAACTATTATGTCGTAGGGTATCAGGGGAGGTGGTCTCGGTCCTTGTAGTCTCTGACTCTACCGGGGGGCCTTAGCTCTATCTCTATGGGCATTCTGAGGGATGCTGGGGTTTGGCCTTGGATACACTGTTTGGCATTAGGATTGGTTAGCAGTGAGCCCAGTTTGCAAGCCCTCGCTAACAGGGGCTTATGTATTGGTATAGCATTATATAGCAATAAACGTTAACCTTTGTTGTATAATGTTAAGGTAGGGTGGATGGGGACGACGATAAACGTTAACCTTTGGGCGGGCTTCCACACCCTGTGTATAGAGGCGGTGTCAATAAACGTTAACCTTTGACCACCCAACATTTCTATTGCACATTGCAAACTATAAACCAAGACCAAAGATATAAATTAATTTTTTTGCATGCATATGTAATGTTGCATTGTTTTGGCTACTCACTGAGCCGTGTTGTGTGCTCACCCCTCGACGTCAAATATTTTAGTTGATGATGCAGGTTATACAGTTGAAGATTATATGAATGCGTCGACGTACGGAAACGTTGCAGCTATGGACGTTGGAGTTGAAGATGAACACACGATCTCTCTTGCGAGTGCAACTCGTGTGTATTTGATTAGATATTTTTCGTAGGTTTCTTTATTGGATTTATAAGACATGTATTTGGTATTTAAATATTTATGTCTCAGTTAAACACAAAATAATTTGCTATTATTTATGGATATCATTTTAGTTCTCAGTTCATATTATTTATAAATTTTTCGCTATTGTGTATTACTCTAATTATGATTGTGGATGCGTGTTAAGTTTGGATAACACGGGGATAGCCTATTTGAGATCCTGGTTGAGCCGTTGTTTATTTAGCGGTTCATCACACCATTCTGAACAGTGTGGAATTGGGGTGTGACAACTTGGTATCAGAGCTTCTCAAGCCTTGCCCGCCGAATTATACATTCAACACAATTGTGAACTGAGATAGGATAAATTAAAAGCTTTAATACAAACACACTGTAAGCACAAGTGATGATTGAAACCGAATTAAAAAGAGAATAATGCATCTATTAAAGGGAAAACCAGTTACATACAATGAGTAAGAGAACTACAACGTATATACATCGCTAAAGCAGAGTACAGTCCACAACCCGGACAGTTACTCTATAGTACAAGAAAGGTAAAGTACAATCAGGAAACTGGAGGCGAAGGAGGAGGCGGTGCCTCACGATCTCTGTCGTAGTCCTCAGCATAGACCCTAGTCAACCAGGCCACCTGGGTCTGGGTCGTCTGGAGACTAGCGGTGAGACCGGCTATCCTCTGATCAGTCGCACGCTGCACCTCTAGGAGCTCTCCCATCCACGCGTCTGATGCGTGCTGAGCAGCCAACAGCTCATCCATCCTTAGATCAGATCTGCGCTGAGCATCCCTGATCTCCTACAGCATCTCCATCATGGCTGAAGGTGGAAGTGAAGGATCAGCCGAGTGAGAAGGACCAGCCTTAGGTGCAGAAGCCGCCGCAGCAGAAGTACCAACTCCATCCGCCTGTGTGGGTGATGGCGGGGGTATCGCGTCGACATCCATATACATACGATCATCATCGTCGACCGGATCTCCCGAGCCCTAGCAGCAGCCGCAGCATCAGTCACCTCGACCCGAGTGTGAGGGCGCACCATCGCGTTCCTCTCCTCATCGCTAACCTCCGCATCTCGCAGCCCCATCTTGCAGATAGCCTCCCAATCTAGAGGCGACGAGAAGGTCTTCTCTTGGATCTTCTCATCAACCAGATCCACCCCCAAACGGGTCAGTAGCACTGTAATCATGCGTCCATAGGGTAGATTACCCCGTGACCGGACAATGTGGCACCGATCATCGTCCGCATGATGATGTAAGGAAGGCAGACCGGCCGTCGAGTGCATATGTTGTAGATCAAGAACCGGGTCAGCTGAGACACCCTCTCATAGTGCCCACTCTGCGGAATCAGATTATGCTTGGATAATCTTGCAGAAGACTCGTGGAGATGGACGCAAGTAGCAAGCTCTCATCTGCCATCTATCGGGACGGAGCAACTGATTGTCGATCTCTCTCTCATCTCCATCTCAACAAACTGTGGCTCTCCCGGCGCACAGTACACCATAGGACCATCGAAGGGAATGCCCAACAGATCGGCCAGTTGCCGATAGTCAAAAGAAATGTGAACCCCCTTGACGTAGCTAGTGATGCGCAACTCCTGACTAAGCTCGACATCATTGTAATCCCCCACCACCTGAAGATTGCAATAGAACTGGCGCACCAAGTCTGGACATGTGCAGGCGTCGTATGTGATGACAGGGAGCCACCCCATGTCGCCAAATGCTCTCTCTACGTTGAACAAGGCTAGATCAGCCAGGTTCACCATACGACCCCCTTCCACTTTCTTGCCTGTATAGTAGGCATACTTTACCTCGGCTTCATTTGAACGGAAACGGAGAGGATCACGCAATCTTGGCACTTTGGTACGGGCCATAGTACCTGCAGAAATAAGAAAGAGGAAATAAACCAGGAGTTAGTAGGATAAAATCCGAAATTGGGTTTAATAACGACGTAAGTTAACAATAAAGTCCCATTTCTCACCATCCAAGTGGATGTAAGGACTTACGTAAGTTAAAACATATCCTACAATCTACATGCAGTAGAAAATTTTAACGGATAAGGTCCAATTTGGAGAAATGCAAGAAAAACCAAAAATGTCGACAAATTAGGGCAAAAAGAGAAAAATTTAAGTTTCTCGATGACCAACTGATGAAACTCAAAAATTTTTTAGGGCTTTCGTTCCTCAAGACCCCAATAACAAAAGCCCCCAATAAAAATAGAATTTTTATAGTTGGACAAAGTTTAATTCGGAAAATACGAGTTAAATAAGCAAAAACCTCGAAATAAAAACCTAAAAACAGGGAAAGTTGGGAAATTTTACCTGTAGAGGTGATGTGGATGTCGAAACTCGGACTAAGAACGATCCACAATAGTGAAGTAGCACTGTAGTAACTCGGAGAGTAGAGACGAGTCGAAACGGAGGGGGAATAGTGAGAAATGACCCAGAATCGGATCTTAAAAATCTGATTTTTAGTCCGAGGGTCGGACATTCCCGACACCATCGACACCGAATCGACCCTCCAATCGACCCTCGACTCTTGGGAATCTGACAGAAATTCGAGGGTCGGACTGAGGGTCGGACACTTATCGACCCTCGCATCGACCCTCAGCTCTTGGGAAGAACAGGTCATTCCCAGGGTCGGATACCAAGGGTCGGACATACCATCGACCCTCACCATCGACCCTACATAGAAAAGATAGTATTTATTTCAGAATAAATTGAGGATTTTGAATTTTATATCGGTTAACGTGCCTACATGAAGTATAAATGATTTCTCACTGATTTTGATGACTTTCAGGCACCACCCATCTCAGAAAGGAAATATGTTTGGACGTAGAGTGACCCGACAGACCCGAAACACAGTCCCACCACCACCACCCGTGGAGGAGACTAGTCAAGAGAATAACCAGGTACCAGAAAATCCAGAACCGGTGAACCCTACAATTTACCACCACCACCACCAGAGCTAGCAACAGTGGTGATGAATCTGGCTCAACAGCTACAACAAATGCAACATGCACAAGCTCAAATGCAGGTTGCGATGGGAGTTATGTTTCAAGCCACTCAAGCTGCAGCCATGCACACCGGGCAAGCTAGTGCAGCACCGGGTGGGTAACCACCCAGCCCCTCAGACACCTCAACAACTGGCTGCACCAGTTCCTGTGCAAGCCCCAGAAGCAGCCCAAGGGAACTATCAGTATCCACCCCCTATGTTTGGGGCATACCAAAATCAACTGGATCACTCCCGACTAGTGGAGAGATTTTTGAAAATGAAACCAAGAGAATTCAACGGAAAGCCGTTTGATCCACTGTGGCCAGCACACTGGATAGACGAGATGGAAAGGAACTTCCTTATGATGACTATTACTGAGGAAGAGAAAGTACTATGCGCCACCTTCATGCTCAAAGGCGATGCACACCATTGGTGGAAATCTACAAAGACGTACTTATTGACCAAGCACGCCCTACTGACATGGGCTATATATAAAGAAGCATTCTTCGAGAAGTATTTCCCAAGAAGCTTCAGAGATTCAATGGAGAAGGAATTTTTGAGTCTGTACCAGGGGCAGATGTCCGTAGACTCGTATCAACAGCGCTACGAAGAGCTGTTTTTCTTCGCACCAGCTAGCATGCAGGAAGAAGATACCAAAACCCGTAGGTTTGTCGCGGGACTGAGAGGAAGTATCAGGGAACATGTTCTGGGATTAGAAAATACCATATATAATGAAGCTGTTCAAATCGCTCGAGTGATTGAATCGAGCCAGAAAGAGAGTTATTTCACTCAAAATAAAGGCATAAAAAGGCCAGCTGAGAATTCGTATAACAGAGGCAACAATAGGACGTATAAACCTTTCCATCCTCAAAATTTTGCAACTGCACCAAAGTCTACTGCAGCAGCTCAACCCCAGCCAAAGCCAAATTCTGAAGCCCCGAAGTGCTATAACTGCAACCAACCAGGGCATATGGCAAGAGAATGCCCAAAACCCAAGAAGCAACTACATCCAGGACGGGTATATGCTGTTACATCAGAGGATGCTGCCGCGTCGCCCGATGTGGTCACAGGTATGACCGAAACTTGTAAGGCTATAATTAGAATTGATTGAGCATGTAGACTAAGTAAAAACGAATCACAGGTATCGTACCTATCAATGGCATACCTGCCAGAGTACTCTTTGATTCAGGAGCTACCCATTCATTTATATCTATGTCATTTAGAAAGAAGACCAATTTGCCCATCATAACATTAGACTACAAATTACTTGTACGGTCACCGATGGGATTAGAAGTGGAATTAGAGAAAGGTTATGGACCATGTCCAGTTCTCATTGGAGAGCAGACCTTGGATGCAACCTTAATACAACTTGACATGGTAGACTTTGACGTCATCTTGGGAATGGACTGGTTAGCTCGGCACTCTGCAAATTTGTTATGCGCCGAGAAGAAGCTAACGTTTAAAGACAAAGAAGGAGCAGAATTCAGTTTCTCGGGAACCAAACTTCCCAAGAGACGCAAGCTCATACTCTCAGCATTAAAGGCTAAGAAGTGCCTTGAGAAAGGAGCGGTCGGATATCTAGTTTCAGTGGTCGACCTAACCAAGGACGTGCCACAAATGGAAGATATTGATGTAGTGCGAGATTTTCCTGATGTATTTTCGGAGGAACTACCCGGATTACCACCCGACCGAGCCACGGAGTTTGTAATAGACCTGATACCTGGAGCCGCACCGGTATCAAAAGCACCTTATAGAATGGCTCCTACTGAACTGAAGGAATTAAAAGTGCAACTACAAGAACTGCTGGATAAGGGTTATATTAGACCCAGTATATCTCCATGGGGAGCACCGGTGTTGTTCGTAAAGAAGAAAGATGGTAGCGTTCGGTTATGTATCGACTATAGAGAGTTGAATAAGCTGACAATCAAGAATCGATATCCACTACCCAGGATCGATGACTTGTTCGATCAGTTACAAGGAGCGAAGGTATTTTCAAAGATCGATCTTCGATCAGGCTATCACCAATTGAAGATTAAATAAGGTGACATTCCGAAGACAGCTTTCCGGACAAGATACGGACATATGAATTCTTAGTGATGTCCTTCGGACTAACTAATGCACCAGCAACGTTCATGGAACTTATGAACCGAGTTTTCCACGATATGTTGGACACGTCGGTGATAGTATTTATTGATGACATATTGGTATACTCCAAGGACAAGGAAACCCATGTCAAGAACCTAAACGCAGCCCTACAGCGTTTAAGGAAAGAGAAGTTATACGCCAAATTTTCTAAGTGTGAGTTTTGGCTAAGCGAAGTCGCATTTTTAGGCCATGTAGTATCCGTGGAAGGAATCAAAGTGGACCCCAGTAAGATCGAAGCTATTGTGAAGTGGGAAGCACCAAAGAGCGTCTCAGAAATTAGAAGTTTTTTGGGTCTAGCTGGATATTATCGGAGATTCGTAGAAGACTATTCTCGGATTGCCGTACCTCTCACCAGTTTGACCAAGAAAGGAGAAAAGTTTGTATGGACGGATAAGTGTGAAAAGAGCTTTCAAACACTGAAGACCAGATTGATATCCGCTCCAATTTTAACCATTCCCGTTCCGGGACAAACATTTACTTTATATACTGATGCATCGGGATTGGGACTAGGATGTGTGCTTCTGCAAGGAAAACAAGTAGTTGCGAATGCATCGAGACAGTTGAAGGTACATGAGAAAAATTACCCAACCCATGATTTGGAATTAGCGGCAGTAGTACATGCTGTCAAGATATGGAGACACTACCTATACGGAGAGAAATTTTAGATTAAGTCGGACCATAAAAGTCTTACTTATCTATTTAATCAGAAGGAGTTAAATATGAGACAGAGAAGATGGCTGGAACTATTGAAAGACTATGATTGTGATATCCAGTATCATCCGGGAAAAGCGAATGTGGTAGCGGATGCATTGAGCAGGAAAGCAATGATAAAATCTCAAGGAGAAACCAGCACGACTGCAGCAATGTATACCAATGGAATGATGTTTAATCACGACAACGAGCAGTATGTGATAGATACACCGGATGGATCAACCAACCAAGGGTTCATTCATCGGTTTTCAAATATGTTCGCGGCATTGAAGATTATACCGGATATAGTGGACGAAGTGAAGACAGCTATCAAAGCAAATCCTTATCTGAGAATAGTACAAGAAGATATTGAGAAAGGTAGGACTAACCCTGAGTTCACCTTGGATGAAGAGAAGGTACTGAAATACAAAGGAAGAATATGTGTACCCGAAATAGAAAGTGTAGACATTAGACACCGACTCATGAAAGATGCCCATACCACCATCTACTCGGTACATCCTGGAAGTACAAAAATGTATCATGATCTAAAGAAACTGTATTGGTGGAGGGGAATGAAGGCAGATGTAGCCAAGTTCGTGTCTCAATGCCTAAATTGTCAGAAGGTAAAGGCGGAACGACAAAGATCCGCAGGACTGTTACAACCATTACCGGAACCCGCATGGAAATGGGACTGCATCACTATGGACTTCGTCACAGGACTACCATTGACTCCTCGAGTAGTTGACGCAGTTTGGGTGATTGTAGACCGTCTGACTAAGACAGCTCGCTTCATACCGATACGACCCCAATATACACTCAAAAGGTTAGCAAAGCTGTATGTGGATAACATTGTTCGATTACACGGTGTTCCAGAAAGCAGTGTCCGATAGAGATCTACGATTTACTTCCAAATTTTGGGAAGGACTGCAAAAGGCTATGGGTACAACATTGAAGTTCAGTACTGCATTCCACCCACAGACTGACGGACAGTCGGAGCGTACAATCCAAATTTTAGAAGATATGCTACGAGCATGTGTGATTGATTTCAAGGGATCATGGGACGAAAAGTTACCATTGATCGAGTTCGCTTACAATAACAGCTATCAGGCTACTATACAGATGTCACCTTATGAAGCACTGTATGGTAGGAAGTGTCGAACTCCCTTGTTTTGGAATGAAGTTGGAGAACGTAGTATTGTTGGACCGGAATTTGTTGAAGAGACTTGTCGAGTGGTCGACATAATCAAGGAAAGAGTAAGAGTAGCTCAGAACCGTCAGAAGCAATACGCAGATACTCGACGAAGAGATCTAGAGTTCGCCGTAGGTGATAAAGTATTTCTGAAAGTATCGCCTATGCGAGGGTTGAAGAGGTTCGGACATAATGGAAAACTAAGTCCAAGATATGTCGGACCATATGAGATTCTGGCTAAGCGTGGAAAAGTAGCTTATAAGTTAGCACTACCACCATCTATGTCAAGTGTGCATGACATATTTCACATATCCTTATTGAAGAAGTATGTCAAAGACCCAACACATATGTTGACAGTGGATTTTCCGGAACTGACTGATGATTTGACATTTGAAATAATACCAATGGAAATCACTAGTCGAAAGGTTCAACGTCTACGCAACAGAGATATCTATTATGTTAAGGTCACATGGAAAAGTAGAGACATGGAAGAGATTACATGGGAAGAAGAAATGCTATGAGAAAGCAATACCCTCACTTGTTTGATTCAGAAGGTATGTACAATTTCGAGGACAAAATTTTTATAAGTTGGGGGGAGTTGTAAGACCCGTGTCAATCTAACCCGGTCTTACCACCTTGAACCAGGTTTACCCATCATGGTCGAGTCAAATGGACCAAGGGCATGAAGGAGATCGAGATCCCAGGTATGAAATCGACCCAAAAACA
Source organism: Protea cynaroides (assembly GCA_028583415.1). Lineage (NCBI taxonomy): Eukaryota > Viridiplantae > Streptophyta > Magnoliopsida > Proteales > Proteaceae > Protea > Protea cynaroides. The sequence continues at coordinate 53,305,446 of CM053273.1, read as the reverse complement.
CTTAATTCTAGGGGAGGGTCGCACACCCGGTGAAGGGGGTCGGACCTCCCAAAACGAAAAGTCAGACCCTCAGTTTTTGAGGGAGGGTCGGACAGCTTAAGACCCTAGGGTCGACGGGATCATCGACCCTCCCATCGACCCTCGGTTTCTGACGAAACTGATATTAGGAAATTTCCTAATTTTCGGTTGGGATTCTTTCCAAATCTCAATGGGATTATTATAGGACATTCCTAGTCTATTTAAAGGACGTTCCTAAGCCACATTCACTCCTTTCACAACCCTAATTGAATTGAGAGAAAGAGAGAAGAAGGAAAAGAGGAAGAAATGAGGCTAGGAAGAAGGCTTAGCAAAAAGGAGAAGAAATTGCAGAGAAAAGTAATCTTCTCAGGTATGGATACTAATTCCATGAGTTTCTACAGACCTTAGGTTAGATATGGTTGAGTGTAGGATTTCGGAGAAACTCAAACCATCCATCCATGGTTAGGTTTTCATGGAAAACCATAGGAGGATGCATGAAAACTATTTAGATGGTTTATACATGGTTCTAGACCATGGAATGAGTGTTGGGTTTATGTAGGAAGCAAGTCATAGGACCCCAAACACGAAGAATGGATTAAAAAGTGGAAATTGGACCAGAGTACACCGAGGGTCGCACCGAGGGTCGATAAACCATCCGACCCTAGGTGTTTCTGACCATCGACCCTCAGCATTCGAGAAGTTCAGAATGGAGGGAGGGTCGATAGACCCATCGACCCTAGCATCGACCCTCAGTTGACAGAATGGTTTTTAAATTCTGAATTAATTCTAATTAAATTCTATCGACTTTGTAAGGTTTGCTAGCAGTATAATATCATTATAAAGGTGATTTTAAAGCTTGGAAAAGTATCTATTAGCAAGCTAAGGTGAGGAACCTTAACTCCAAACTAAATTGGTTAATAATAAACTGTTTTCTTTTCTTGAGTCCTATGCCATGTTTGATTCTATGCGAATATGTTTGTAATGTGCATACAGCATGCCATCCAATGTTTCTATTACTTGTTCATGCATATTTATTTTATTGTTTATAACATGATGATGATGATGATGATAGGAATAGGCATGTGATTGTATGTGTGTGGTTGGTGTGCTTGATGCGAGCGAGTATCAGGGGAGGTGTGATGAGAACGTCAATAAACGTTAACCTTTGGCGGGTCTCAGCACTTTAGCTCTATCTCTAACTCAAGTCTTGTGCATTGACATCGTCGTATCGCCATTACCTTAGCGGAACTATTATGTCGTAGGGTATCAGGGGAGGTGGTCTCGGTCCTTGTAGTCTCTGACTCTACCGGGGGGCCTTAGCTCTATCTCTATGGGCATTCTGAGGGATGCTGGGGTGAGTTCTTGGATACACTGTTTGGCATTAGGATTGGTTAGCAGCGAGCCCAGTTTGCAAGCCCTCGCTAACAGGGGCTTACGTGTTGGTATAGCATTATATAGCAATAAACGTTAACCTTTGTTGTATAATGTTATGGTAGGGTGGATGGGGACGACGATAAACGTTAACCTTCGGGCAGGCTTCCACACCCTGTGTATAGAGGCGGTGTCAATAAACGTTAACCTTTGACCACCCAACCTTTCTATTGCACATTGCAAACTATAAACCAAGACCAAAGATATAAATTGATTTTTTTGCATGCATATGTAATGTTGCATTGTTTTGGCTACTCACTGAGCCGTGTTGTGTGCTCACCCCTCGACGTCGAATATTTTAGTTGATGATGCAGGTTATACAGTTGAAGATTATATGAATGCGTCGGCGTACGGAAACGTTGCAGCTATGGACGTTGGAGCTGAAGATGATACACACGATCTCTCTTGCGAGTGCAACTCGTGTGTATTTGATTAGATATTTTTCGTAGGTTTCTTTATTGGATTTATAAGACATGTATTTGGTATTTAAATATTTATGTCTCAGTTAAACACAGAATAATTTGCTATTATTTATGGATATCATTTTAGTTCTCAGTTCATATTATTTATAAATTTTCCGCTATTGTGTATTACTCTGATTATGATTGTGGATGCGTGTTAAGTTTGGATAACGCGGGGATAGCCTATTTGAGATCCTGGTTGAGCCGTTGTTTATTTAGCGGTTCATCACACCATTCTGAACAGTGTGGAATTGGGGTGTGACACATGGTGGTCCTTGACCTCGTCACCAGACTCTAGCTCTATCTCTGCTCAAGTTTTGCCCACTAACATCGTTGTATCGCCATTACCTTAGCAGAATGATTATGTCGTAAGGCATCAGGGGAGGTGGTCTCGGACCGTGTGGTCTCTAACTCTGTCGGGGGGCCTTAGTTCTATCTATATGGACTTATTGAGGGATGTTGGGGTGAGGCCTTGGATACACTCTTTGGCATTAGGATTGGTTAGTTGCGAGTCTAGTTTGCAATCCCTCGCCAATAGGGGCTTATGTGTTGGTATGGGTAGGGCATCAGGGGAAGTATTGGCGGTGTTTGATCCAGACACTTTAGCACTATCTCTATTCCATGGTGGGTGCATGTAAAACGGAAATGGTGTTTGATCCATTAGACGGATTCACACACTCATGTATAGAGGTGCGGCGGCCACCAAACCTTTCTATAGCATATTGTAAACTTATAAACCAGACCAAAGATATGAATTGAAAGCATGCATATGTTTGTTGCATTATTTTGTTTGTTCACTGAGCCGTGATGTATGCTCACCCTTTCGACGTCGAATATTTTTAGTTGATAATGCAAGTCCTACTGTTGAAGAATATATGAATGCGTCGACGTATGGACACATTGTTGCGATAGACATAGAAGCTGAAGAAGATGCACATGATTTATCATGCGAGTGCAACCAATGTGTTTTTGCTTAAGTTTAGTTATAATTTAAACATCAGACATGTAATTGATTATTTAATTTAATGTCTTATGGTTCGGAGATAATTGGATTAAAAACTTATTTATCACTGTTAGACTCTCAGTTCATTATCTGTAAGACTTCTGCTTATTTGTTTATTATCTCTGATTATTGATGTGAAATGTTTTGGTTTGATATGGTGGGTATGACCTATACGAGATCTTGGGTGAACCGTTGGTTTATTGGCGGTTCATCACACCATTCTGGTTACACCAGAATTGGGGTAAGAGAACTTGGTATCAGAGCCTCTTCGGTTCTACCTATTGACCTAACTACTTCCACATGAGTCATGAACTGAGTTAGGATAAAATTTAAAAGCTGTAATAAGAACACACCATAAGCACCTATGTTGTATGAGACATAAACTAAGAAAGAGAATAATGCACATATGTAAAAGGAAAACCAATTATATATATATATATATATATATATATATATATATATATATATATATATATATATATATATATATATATATATATATATATATATATATATATATAAACAAGACAAGACAAATGTACATCAAATTTTTATATGCCGAATAAAAACAAGACAAATGTACATCAAATTCAGAGTATAGGCCATAATCTGAACAGTTACTCTGTAGTATAAAAGGAAAAAAGATATAAATGCCAATCATGGAGCTGGAGGTGCTGGAGGGGGAGGTGCCTCATGATCTCAATCATAGTCCTTAGCATATACTCTCGCGACCCAGGCTACCTGAGTCTGAGTCGCTCGGAGACTAGCCATTAGATCCACTACCCGCTGGTCTGTAGAGTGTTGGGCATCTAAAAGCTCTCCTACTCTCCAATCAGTCATGTGCTAAGCCTCTCTAATCTCACGTAGTAGCCCCATCATGTCATCTGGTGGTGGGCGTGAAGGGCCAGCTGAATGAGAAGCCCTAGAAGGGCCAGCTCCAGTAGAATGTTGTGGTGATGGAGGAGGATGGCATCCACATCCATGTACATCCGTTCATCATCCTCCTCATCATCACTTTCATGTGCCTCTGCCGCTACCTTTGCTGCTGTTGCTGCTGCCTCCTCTGCATCTACTGCCGCTACCAGAGTGAGAGAACGTCTCATAGCATTCCTCTCATTGTCACTGACCTATACCTCTCTCATGCCCATCCTGCTGATGGCCTCCCAATCAAGGTCAGCTGAGAAGGTGTCCTCAAGGATCCTCTCATCTACTAGGTCCACCTGTAGACTAGTGAGGTGGAGATCAGCCACCCATAGGGCAAGTTACCTCTAGAGTTAGGAAACGTAGCTCTGTGTATAGTCCGAAGAATGTAGACAGGATGCCTAGTACAGATACAGTATAGCAGGTATTGAGTCAGCTGTGAGATCATCTCGTAGTGTCTGCCCTGGGGAATAAGATTATGCTGGATAATCTTACAGTAGCCTTGTGGTTCTGGACGCAGGTTGACTGCTTTCATCTCCCAGCGGTCATCCCAAAGAATCTGATTATCTATTTTTGCACGCACCTGTGTAGATAAAAATTGTGGGTCCCTGGGTGCACAGTAAACCAACAGACCATCGTTGGAAATGCCTAAGAGATCAGCCAACTCTTGACAGTTGAAAGAGATCAAAACCCCTTTCACCCAGCTGGTGATCAGAAGCTCTCTACCCCAGTCAATATCTTCTATGTCACCCTCTACCTGTAGGTGACAGTAGAACTGCTTGACCAAGTCCGGGCGAGTGCAAGCCTCGTACAAGATCACTAGAAGACAACCCATGTCACCAAATGCCCTTTCCACATCAAACAGGGCTAAATGGGCTAGGTTCACACACCGACCCCCTTCAACTTTCTTTCGTTCAAACCAAGGATATCGCACCTCTACTTCAACGGACCTAAAGCATCGTGGGTCATGAACTCAAGGAACCTTAGTGCGAACCATGATAAATGCAAGAGAAGAAAATAAGAAAACAAGTTAGACAAATTTGAAAATTTTGACAGCATAACGACGTAAAATTTAAAAAGCCTCACTTTTCACCCAAACATTTGGACAAGAGGACTTACATAGGTCCCAAACCATCCTGCAAGGCTCATACAGTCGAAAATTTAAACTTGGTAAAATTGAAGAAATTTTGATAATTGGGAAAAACCCTAAAATTTAGGTCAAAAATGAGAATTTTCAAGTTCTACTAAACTAACCGATAAAACTCAAATTTTCATGAGGGCTTTCATCCATTGGGTGGCCAATAGCAAAAGCCCACAATAAAACTTAAATTTTTACGATCAAAAAAATATTAATTAGAAGAAAACCCTGCAAATAGCAAAAACCCTAGGTATGAAAGCTCAAAAATAGAGAAAAGTAGAGAACACACCTCAAGGAATGGAGTGACGGATGTTGGTCGATGGAAAATCACCAAGTTGGTATGGTTGACACTGTAGCAACTTACTGGTGGCGAGTTGTGTAAAGACTGTAGGAGGAAGAAGGAGAATGAGTGGGAAAATTTTCAAAAAATAGGTTTAAAAACCAGATTTTGAACCATACGGTCACACAATTCGACCAAAACCATCAACCGTATGATCGACCATAGGGTCTCGGTAAGTTGCCAGGATTTTGAAGGTCGAAACTATGGTCACACAACATGCGACCATAGGCCATCGATCATATGAATGACTGTTGTCTGCATTTTGATTCTGTTTGAACTTTTACCTATTGATTTTGTTTTTCTCTCGCCTTCCATTGTGAGACTAACCCAATACTACCATCATATCTTGTCTCACACGTACAACCTTTCCAAGTACCATTCAACCAAGAGTTTAAATGGTTGGACGCAGAGTAAGTAGAAGAAGACAAAATGCAAACCCATCTCCACCACCTATGGAGACTAATGACAATGATGGTTAGCAAGGACAAAAACAAAATATTGGAACTCAAAATGCTGCACCTCAGAATGTGCACACCCAAGCCAACCCAACCAACCTACCTGCACCACCTATATATTTGGCTACTGCGGGGATGAATTTAGCACAACAATTGTAGCAAATACAGCAAGTGCAAGCCAACATGCAAGCTGCTATGGGAATTACTTTCCCAACTACAAACACAACACCTCTACCTACAAGACAAGCTAGTACTGCACCTAGTGGTAGCAACATCGTACCACAAGCACCACAGACACCAGCAATACAAGGCCAAGTGCAAACCCTGAAGCACCGCAAGGTGGGTATAACCAAGGAAATTACTGATTGAGCGTTTCCTAAAGTTGAAGTCGAAGGAATTTATAGGCAAGCCATCAGATCCATTACGGCCAGCTTACTGGATCATGAGATGGAAAGAAACTTTATGATGATGACTATAAATGAAGAAGAGAAGGTATTATGTGCCACTTTTATGCTGAAATATGATGCGCACCATTGGTGGAAATCTACTCAGAGTTATCTGTTGACAAAGCACGCCCAACTGACCTGGGCTATTTATAAAGAAGCTTTGTTCGAGAAGTATTTTCCTAGGAGTTTCAGAGATCAAATGGAAAAGGAGTTTTTGAATCTATATCAGGGACAGATGACTGTAGACGCATATCAGCAGTGTTATAAATAATTGTTTTTCTTTGCTCCCTCTAGCATATAGGAAGAAAATACCAAAACCCGAAGGTTCGTCATGGGACTTAGGGGAAGCATCTCTGAGTATGTACTGGGACTGCAAAAGAAGATTTATAATAAAGCTATACAGATTACTCAAGTACTGGAATGGAAAGTTATTTTGCTCAAAATAGAGGTATTAAAAGACCCAATGGAAACTCATACAACAGAGGGAACTCAAAGACATTTAAACCCTTCCGTACTCAAGGTTTCAATGCTACAGCCAAGACTAATCCGACAGCCCAACCTCAATAAAAAGTAATGCTGGAGTCAAATGCTTCAATTGCGATCAAGTAGGACATTATTCAAGAGAGTGTCCTAAGCCAAGGAAGTAGCTACAACAAGAAAAGGCTTATGCAGTTACATCTGAGGATGCTACCGCATCACCTGATGTGGTCACAAGTGTAGCCTGAACCTTTCGTTTTGTACTACCTTTTGTGAGCAAGTAGACTAAATTAAATCAAATCACAGGTATCGTATCTAATAATGGCATACCCACCAGAATACTCTTTGACTCTGGAGCTACTCATTCTTTTATATCTGTGTCGTTTGGAAAGAAGTTAAATCTACCCCTCAGACCTTTAGACTACAAACTGCTTGTACGATCATCTATGGGATTAGAAGTAGAACTAGACAAAGGTTATGGACCATGTCCAGTTCTTATCGGCGAGACGATTTTGGATGCAACCTTAATTCAACTCGAGATGGCAGACTTTGACGTTATCTTGGGAATGGATTGGTTAGCTCGGCACTCTACAAACCTACTATGTGTAGAAAAGAAATTGATATTTAAAGGCAAGGAAGGAGCAGAGTTTAGTTTTGCAGGAACCAAACTTCTCCGTAAATGAAAACTCATTCTCTCTACATTGAAGGCTAGAAAATGCCTCGAGAAAGGAGGAATTGGGTATCTAGTATCCGTGGTTAACCTCACCAAGGAAGCCCCATGAATGGAGGATATTGAAGTTGTGCATGAATTTTTGGATGTATTTCCTGAGGAACTACCAGGACTACCACCCGACTGAGCGATAGAGTTCATTATAGATCTTATACCTGGAGATTTACCAGTATCGAAAGCACCCTATCCAATGGCTCCTACTGAACTGAAGGAACTGAAGGTACATTTACAAGAATTACTGGACAAGGGTTATATCAGACCCAATATATCACCATGGGGAGTGCCAGCATTGTTCGTAAAAAAGAAGGACGGTAGAGTTCAACTGTATACAGATTATTAGGAATTAAATAAGTTTACAATCAAGAATCGGTACCAATTGCCTCGGATCGATGACATGTTCGATCAGTTGCAAGGTGCCAAAGTGCTCTCCAAAATTGATCTTGGGTCAGGATACCATCAGTTGAAGATTAAGGAAGGTGATATTCTGAAGACAGCATTCAGAACCAGATATGGACATTATGAATTTTTAGTCATGTCTTTTGGATTAACTAATGCACCCATAACTTTTATGAAACTCATGAATTAGGTATTCCAAGATATGTTGGATACGTCAGTCATTGTATTTATTGACGACATACTAGTCTACTCCAAGGACAATGAAACTCATGTCACAAATCTAAGAGCCGCTCTGCAGTGACTAAGAAAAGAGAAGCTTTACACAAAATTTACAAAGTGTGAGTTTTGGCTAAATGAAGTCACTTTCTTAGGCCATGTTGTATCCGCTGAAGAAATTAAAGTAGATCCTAGCAAGATTGAAGCCACTGTGAAATGAAAAGCACCAAATAATGTTACAGAAATCAAAAGTTTCTTAGGTTTAGCTAGTTACTATCGATGATTCGTAGAAGATTACTCTAGAATCGCAATACCTCTCACCAGTCTGACAAAGAGAGAAGAAAAGTTTGTTTGGACCGATAAATGTGAAGAGTGTTTTCAAACATTAAAGGCTAGATTGATATCAACTCCCATCTTGACAATTCCGATCCCAGGACAATCATTTCCCTTGTACACTGATGCATCTAGGTTAGGTTTAGGATGTGTACTTATGCAAGGAGAACAAGTAATTGTGTATGCCTTAAGACAACTGAAGACACATGAGACGAACTATCCCACTCATGACTTGGAATTAGAAGCAGTAGTACATGTTGTATAGATATAGAGACATTATTTGTATGGACAAAAATTTCAGATTAAATCAGATCATAAGAGTCTCACTCATCTCTTTAATCAGAAGGAGTTGAACATGAGACAAAGAAGATGGCTGGAATTATTGAAGGATTATGATTGCAATATCCAGTATCATCTAAGAAAAGCTAATGTAGTTGCTGACGCACTAAGCAGGAAAGCAATGACAAAATCCCATGAAGAAGTTAGTGCAAATGTTGTGATGTGTGTCACAGGGAGAGTGTTTAACTATGGTAAAGAGAAGTTCGTGATCGATATTCCGAATGAATCACTGACCAAGGGTTTATTCATCTATTCTCAAACATGTTTGCTACATTGAAGATTGTATCTGATCTATTAGACGAAGTGAAAGCCGCTATTAAATAAGACCCTTATCTGAGAATGGTGCAAGAAGACCTCAAAAAAGGTAGGACTACTCCTGAGTTCACCATGGACATTGAAAAGATACTAAGATACAAAGGAAGGGTATGTGTTCCTGAAAATGAAGACTTGGATAATAGACACAGACTAATGAAGGAAGCTCATACCACCGCTTATTCGGTACATCTTGGAAGTACGAAGATGTATCATGATCTGAAGAAACTATATTAGTGGATAAAAATGAAAGCGGATGCTGCTAAATTTGTGTCTCAATGCTTGAATTGTCAGTAAGTAAAGGCTGAAAGGCAAAGACCTGCAGGATTGTTGTAGCCACTGCCAGAACCAGCATGGAAATGGGACTGCATCACTATGGACTTCGTCACCGGATTACCATTGACTCTCCAAGTAGTTGACGCGGTCTGGGTGATTGTGGATCGTTTGACCAAGATAGCTCGTTTCATAGCTATATGACCTTAGTATACCCTAGAGAGGTTAGCCAAGCTTTATGTAGATAATATTGTCCGATTACATGGTGTACCTGAAAGTATTGTGTCCAACAGAGACCCATGCTTTACCTCAAAGTTTTGGGAAGGATTACAGAAGGCTATGGGTAAAACATTGAAGTTTAGTACTGCACCCCATCCTCAGACAGACAGACAGTCGGAGCGTACCATTCAAATATTAGAAGACATGCTTCGATCTTGTGTCATTGATTTCAAAGGATCATGGGATGAGAAATTACCATTGATAAAGTTCTCTTATAATAACAGCTATCAAGCGACTATACAGATGTTGTCGCACCCCAATTCTACACTATTCAGAATGGTGTGATGAGCAGCCAATAAACAACGGTTCAACCAGGATCTTGAATAGGCTGTGTCCGTTTGCTTAAACCATACACATCCACAACCATAATCAGAGTAAATAAACAATAGCAGAAGTCTTATATATTAAATGAACTGAGAATCTAAGAATGATAACATAAATAAAATACCCAATTATCTTTCATTGACTAAGACATAAGTAAATAAAATAATCAATTATATTTCCTTAATAATCCAAATAAAAACCTAATAAAAAATGCATGAATTGCATTCGCATGATGAATCATGTGACTCCATTATAGCCTCTGCGTCCATCGCCACCGCATGTCCATACATCGGAGCAATTATATAATCTTCTACGATGGTACCTACATCGTCAACTAAAAATATTCGACGTCGAAAGGGTGAGCACACATCACGGCTCAATGAGCAAACAAAACAATGCAATAAACATATGTATGCATTCAATTCTTATCTTTGGTCTCGTTCATAAGTTTGCAATGTGCTATAGAAAGGTTCGGTGGCCTCCTTACCTCTATACACGAATGTGTGGAACTTCCCAATGGATCAAACACCACTGCCGCCCCCACATGCACCCACCATGGAATAGGGATAGAGCTAAAGTGCTTAGGACCGCACTGCATCACACTTCCCCTAATGCCCTACACATACCATCACGTAATTCCCTATTGGCGAGGACTTGTAAACTGGGCTCGCAACTAACCAACCCTAATGTCAAACAGTGTATCCAAGGCGTCACCCCAGCATCCCTCAATACGTCCATAGAGATAGAGATAAGGACCCCGACAGAGTCAGAGACTACACGGTCTGAGACCACCTCCCCTGATGCCCTACGACGTAATAGTTCTTCTAAGGTAATGGCGATATGATGATGTTAGTGGACAAGACTTGAGTAAAGATAGAACTAGAGTCTGGTAACTAGGTTGAACCACAGTGTTACGTCCTCCCCCTGATGCCCCACTCGCATCAAGTACACTAACCACACATAAACATTCACAGGCCTATTCCTAGCATCATCATCAACATCTTATTATAAATAAACAGAAATTAAATATGCATGAACAGTAATAACAGAAATAGTGGATGACATGTGATATACACATTACAATCATACAAGCATAAAATCAATCATAGTATTGGACTCAATAAACCAAAATAGTTTATTATTAGACAATTAGTTTAGGTCTTGTTCCCTCACCTTTGATTGCTAGGAGATCCTTGTTCAAGCTTTATAATTCACTTTTAAACCACTGGAAAGACCTAACAAGTCGATAGATTTTAATTAGATTTAGTTCCAACATGTTTAAACTAACGGAACCTATAGGGTCGCAGGTAGGGTAGCACCTAGGGTAGCAGCTTTTGTGAACTCAGGGTATAGGGTCGCAGGTGGGGTCGAATACCATTCGACCCTACGTGCGACCACACCCTCCCTGGAACATCCCGAGGGCATGGTCGATCCTGTGGTCTTGTAGGGTCGGATATCATTCGACCCTACGTGCGACCACACATATTCTGAGTCGACCTTTCATTCTAAAGTCCATCCCCTCATGTTTGGATCATTTGGCTTACTTTCATGGTCCATTCTATGATTTTTTATGGCTCAAAACTACAAGTTATACACTATTCATTGTCCATAATGATTTCCTCCATGGAATCTCTTGGATCTTGTCCATGGACGGATGATTAAGGTCTTTCCTAATCCTAAGTTCTTCATAATTATTCTAGGCTCTCTTATTCAGGTTGGGAATTAGGTTCATACTTTAATTCAGAGGTTTCTATAAACTTCTTCTTCTTCCTTAGTCTTCTTTTTCAAGTTTCCTTCTCTTCTTCTCATCCTTCTCTTTCTCTTTCTCTCACATTCAATTAGGGTTCTAAAGGAGTGAAAAAGGCTAAGGGACGTCCTATTTATAGAGAAAAACCCTCCATAATAAGCCCCAATGAGTTTAGGAAAGATCCCCTTTGAATTAGGAAAGTTTCCTAATTTTTGGTTTCTGTCTGTCATCGTAGGGTTAGACGTAGGGTCGCAGAATCCGTCGACCCCACACCTTCTTAGTCATGCGACTCTACGACTAGAAAGTCATGGGTTAGACTTCTGTTGAGGTGGGGTCGACCCTACCTGTTTAGGCATGCGACCCTACCCTCTCATTTGTTGTTTTTGGGTTAGACTTCATACCTGGTCTTGTGATTTCTTCACGCACTTGGTCCACTTAGCTCGACCATGATAGGTAGACCTGATACAAGGTGGTAAGGCCGGTTAGTTCGATACGGGTCTTACAACTTCCCCCTCCTCTTATTAAAAATTCCATCCTCGAAATTTGTACATACTTTTCGAGTCGAAAAGGTGAGGATATTGCTTTCGCATACCATTCTCTTCTTCCCATGTGATTTCTTCTATATCACAGCTCCTCCAGGTAACCTTATTAAAGTATATGTCACGGTTGCGTAGACGTTGAACCTTTCAACTAGTGATTTCAGTTAGTGCTACTTCAAATGTCAAATCATCAGTTAGATCTGGTGGATCCACTATCAAAACATGCATTGGATCTCTGACGTACTTCTTTAATAATGAGATATGAAATACATCATGCACACTTGACATAGACGGTGGTAGTGCTAACTGATAAACCACTTTTCCACTTTTAGCTAGAATCTCATATGGCCCGACATATCTCGGACTTAGCTTCCCTTTCTATCTGAATCGTTTCAAACCTCGCATAGGTGATACTTTCAAGAATACCTTATCACCTATGACAAATTCAAGGTCTTGACGTCGAGTATCTGCATACTGTTTCTGATGATTATGAGTTGTTCTAACTCTTTCCTTGATAATGTCAACTACTCAACAAGTCTCTTCAACAAATTCTCGTCCAACGATGCTACGTTCTCCAACATCATTCCAAAACAGAGGAGTTCGACACTTCCTTCCATACATTGCTTCATAGGGTGACATCTTTATAGTAGCCTGATAACTGTTGTTATAGGAAAACTCGATCAATGGTAGTTTCTCATCCCATGAGCCTTTAAAATCAATTATACAGGCTCGAAGCATGTCTTCTAAAATCTGAATGGTAAGCTCCGACTGTTCGTCTGTCTGATGATGGAATGCAGTACTGAACTTTAACGTTGTACCCATAGTCTTTTGCAATCCTTCCCAAAACATTGAAGTAAAGAGTAGGTCTCTATCGGACACAATGCTTTCAGGTACACCATGTAATCTGACAATGTTATCCACATATAGCTTGGCTAACCTCTCTAGGGTATACTGTGGTCGTATAGCTATAAAACGAGCTGTCTTAGTCAGACGATCTACAATCACCTAGACCGCGTCAACTAATTGAGGAGTCAATGGTAACCCAGTGACGAAATCCATAGTGATGCAGTCCCATTTCCATGCTGGTTCTGGTAGCGATTGCAACAGTCCTGCAGGACTTTACCGTTTAGCCTTTACCCTCTAAAAATTTAGGCATTGAGACACAAATTTAGCTACATTTGCTTTCATTCCTCTCCACCAATATAATTTCTTCAATTCATGATACATCTTTGTACTTCCAAGATGTACCGAATAAGCGGTGATGTGAGCTTCCTTCATTAGTCTGTGTCTAATGTCCAAGTTTTCTGTTTTAGGAACACATACTCTTCCTTTGTACTTCAGTACCTTTTCATCATCCAACGTGAACTCAGGAGTTGTCCTACCTTTTTCGATGTCTTCTTGTACCGTTCTCAGATAAGGGTCTGATTTAATAGCTGTTTTCACTTCATCAATTATATTAGGTACAATCTTCAACGTTGCGAACATATTTGAAAACCGATGAATAAACCCTTGGTTGGTTGATCCACCCGGTGCATCTATCACGAACTGTTCATTACCATAATTGAATACTTTTCCTATAGCACACATTGCTACAGTCGTGTTAACCTCTCCTTGAGATTTTATCATCGCTTTTCTGCTTAACGCATCAGCAACTACATTAGCCTTTCCTGGATGATACTGGATATCGCAATCATAATCCTTCAATAATTCCAGCCATATTCTTTGTCTCATGTTCAACTCCTTCTGATTAAAAAGGTAAGTGAGACTCTTATGATCTGATTTAATCTGAAATTTCTCTCCATACAAATAATGTCTCCATATCTTGATAGCATGTACTACTGCCGCTAATTCCAAGTCATGAGTGGGATAATTCTTCTTATGTGTCTTAAGTTGTCTTGAGGCATACGTAATTACTTGTTCTCCTTGCAAAAGTACACATCCTAAACCCAATCTAGACGCATCAGTGTACAAGATAAATGGTTGTCCTGTAATAGGAATAGTCAAGATGGGAGCATATATTAATCTAGCCTTCAATGTTAGGAAACTTTTCTCACATTTATTAGTCCAAACAAACTTTTCTCCTTTTTTTTGTTAAACTGGTGAGAGGTACGGCAATTCTGGAATAGTCTTCCACAAATCGTCGATAATACCCAGCTAGACCTAGAATACTTTTAATATCTGCAATGCTCTTCGGTGCTTCCCACTTCACAATGGCTTCAATCTTGCTGGAATCCACTTTAATTCCTTTAGCAGATACAACATGGCCTAAGAAAGCGATCTCATTTAGCCAAAACTCACATTTTGTAAATTTGGCGTAAAGCTTCTCTTTCCTTAGTCGCAGCAGAGCGGCTCTTAGATTCATGACATGAGTTTCCTTGTCCTTGGAGTAGACCAATATATCATCAATAAGCACAATGACCGACGTATCCAACATATCATGGAATACCCGATTCATGAGTTCCATTAAAGTTGCGGGTGAGTTGGTCAATCCAAAAGACATGACTAAAAATTCATAATGTCCATATCTTGTTCTGAATGCTGGATTTGGAATATCACCATCCTTAATCTTCAACTGATGGTACCCAGACTGCAGGTCGATCTTGGAGAACACCTTGGCACCTTGCAACTGATCGAACAAGTCATCAATCCGAGGCAATGGGTATCGATTCTTGATTGTCAGCTTGTTCAATTCTCAGTAGTCTATACACAGTCGAACGCTACCATCCTTCTTCTTTACAAACAATACTATCGCTCCCCATGGTGATATGCTAGGTTTGATGTAACCCTTGTCCAGTAATTCCTGTAATCGTACTTTTAATTCCTTCAATTTAGTAGGAGCCATTCGATAGGGTGCCTTAGATACTGGTGCAGCTCTGGGTATCTGATCTATAACGAACTATGTCGCTTGATCGGGTGGTAGTCCTGGTAGTTCTTCAGGAAATACATCTGGAAAGTCACACACAACATCAATATTCTCCATTCGTGGTGCTTCCTTGGTAAGGTCGACCACTGATACTTGATACCCAACTCCTCCTTTCTCGAGGCATTTCCTAGCCTTTAATGCAGAGAGGATGACTTTTCGTTTACGGGGAAGTTTGGTTCCCGTAAAACTAAACTTTGCTCCTTCCTTGTCTTTAAATGTCAGCTTCTTTTTTGCACATAATAGGTTTGCAGAATGCCGAGCTAACCAGTCCATTCCCAAGATGAAGTCAAAGTCTGCCATCTCAAGTTGAATCAAGGTTCCATCCAAAGTCTTCTCGTCAATAAGAATTGGACATGGTCCATAACCTTTTTCTAATTTCACTTCTAATCCCATCAACGATTGTACAAGAAGTTTGTAGTCTAAAGATTTGAGGGGTAGATTCAGCTTCTTTCCAAATGATACAGATATAAAAGAATGAGTAGCTCCAGATTCAAAGAGTACTCTAGCGGGTATACCATTAATAGGTACGATACCTGTGATTTGTTATAATTTAGTATATATGCTCACACAATGTAACACAAAAATGAAAGGTTCAGGTCATACCTATGACCACATCAGGCAATGTGGCAGCATCCTCAAATGTAACAGCATAGACCATTCCTTGTTGTAGCTGCTTTCTGGGCTTAGGACACTTCCTTGAATAATGCCCTACTTGGTTGCAGTTAAAGCATTTTACTCCTTCGTTAGTTTGCTTTTGTTGCGGTTGAGCTGCTGGAGTAGTCATGGTTGCAGCATTGATGCCTTGAGTACGAAAGGGTTTAAATGTCCTTGTATTTCCTCCGTTATAAGAATTCCCATTTGGCCTCTTGATACCTCTATTCTGAGCAAAATAGCTCTCTTTCTGCCTTGACTCTATTACTCGGGCAATATGTGCTACTTCATTGTACACTTTCTTCTCCAGACCCAGAACATGCTCACGGATTCTTCCCCTGAGTCCCATGATGAACCTTCGGGTCTTTGTGTTTTCCTCCTACATGCTGGCGGGTGCAAAGAAAAATAGCTCCTCATAACGCTGTTGGTATGCATCTATAGTCATCTGGCCCTGATATAAACTCAGGAACTCTCTCTCCTTAGAATCTCTAAAACTTCTGGGGAAGTACTTCTCAAAGAATGCCTCTTTATATATAGCCTAGGTCAATTAGGTGTGCTTTGTTAACAGTAAAGTCTGTGTGGACTTCCACCAGTGGTGTGCATAGCCTTTCAGCATGAAGGTTGCACACAGCACTTTCTCCTCCTCATTCACTGTCATCATCATAAAATTTCTTTCCATTTCATCGATCCAGTATGCTGGCCACAAAGGATCTGCTGGCTTACCATTATATTTTTTGGGCTTCATCTTTAGAAAATGCTCGATCAATCGGGAGTGGTCCAGCTGATACTGAGCATAGGCCCCATACATGTGGTTATACTAGTAACTGCCTTGAGCTACCTCAGGATTCTACACTTGAGCCGGCATGACTGGTATTTGAGGTGCATGGGGTACCTTGTTGCTTCCCCCTAGTACTGTGCTAGCTTGTCCTGCTGGCATAGGTGTCATATGTGCAGCTAGAAAAGCCATTCCTATAGCAGCCTGCATATTGGCTTGCACCTGCTGTATTTGCTGCAGCTATTGTGCCAAGTTCATTATGGCTGTAGCCAAATCCGTAGGTGGGGCTGGCAAGTTTGTAGGATTTGCCTGGCCACTAGCTACTGGTGGTGCCATAATCAGATTCTCCTATGCTTCATGATTTACATGGCTGTCTTCCTCCACAAGTGGTGGTGGTGGAATTGGGTTACGGCCTTGTCTGGTCACCCTTCACCCAGCCATTTCCTGTTCTGGTGGTAGAAGTGTCTGAAAAACAGTCATGGAACATGTGAGGCAATCAATATAAGTTGTTCCCAAGTCAAAATCCAACTAATCAATTTAATTTTCCAATTTTTCAAATCATTTAGTGAAATTACTGAATTTTCCATCGTAAGGTCGATGGTAGGGTCGCTCTTTATGCGACCCTAAGAAACACTGTAGCTTACCGAGAGCCTATCGGTAAATGTCCAACCCTAGGTCCGACCCATGGTTTCTGTCAGATCATCGAGAGCCTAGGGTCGATGTTAGGGTCTGTCATGGGGTCGCACATTTTGGTCGAATTTTGCGACCCTACGCCAAAATTAGGTTTTTAAGCCCGATTTTGGATTCATTACCCATTCTTTCTCCTTTCTTCAACTCAACTCACTTCCCCTGAGTTGCTATAGTATCGACCCCTAGGGTTTGGTGATTATTTCTTCCGTTCACGACTCCCGCTCCGTCTCTTCAGGTATGCTCTCTACTGTTTTCCATTTTTAAGCTTTCTAAACTAGGTTTTCGTCCATTTACATCGTTTTCTTTAAATTAAAATTTTTTTAACCGTAAAATTTAATTTTTATTGGGGGCTTTTCCTATTGGTCACCCAATGGACGAAAGCCTTCAAAAATATTTGAGTTTCATCGGTTGGTTATCGAGGAACTTAAATTTTTCCCATTTTTGACCTAATTTTTTAGATTTCTCAAATTTATTCAAATTTCTTCAAATTCGATCTTTCTAGATTAAATTTCATATTGTATGAGCTTTGCGGGATGGTTTGGAACCTACGTAAGTCCTCCTGCCCAGTTGTTTGGGTGAAAAGTGAGACTTTTGACCAAATCATGCTATTATAATGCCAAAATTTTGAGTTTTTCACAATTACTAATATCTTGTTTGTTTTTCTGTGTCTTGACAGATAATATGGCTCATACCAAGGTTCCTAGGGCTCATGACCCCGTTTTCTTCCGCTCTAACGAGGCCGAAGCTCATTATGCTAGCTATGAGCATAAGAAAGTAGAAGGGGGTCGTTGTGTGAACTTGGCTAGTCTAGCCTTGTTCAACGTAGAGGGTTCTTTTGGTGGCATGGGCTGGTTTCCTGTGATCACCTACGAGGTCTGTACTCATCCTGATTTGGTGAGGCAATTCTATTGCGATCTCCAGGCAGTAGGGGATCGCAATGACACATAGAGGGGTAGGGAGCTCAGGATCAATAGCTACATCAAAGGGGTAGAGGTTTCATTTAACTGCCAGTAGTTGGTTGATCTTTTGGGCATATCAAATGACGGCCCTTTGGTGTACTGTGCTCCCAAGGAACCCCAGTTCCTATCCTTGGAGATGCGTGTTGAGATTGATAGTCAGCTCATCAGAGATGATCGCTGGGAGATGAAAGCGATCAACCTACGTCCAGAGCCTCGGGTGTACTGCAAAATTATCCAGCACAACCTGATTCCCTAGAGTGGACACTATGATAGGATCTCACAGTTGAATTAGTATGTCCTCCACTGCATTTACACCAGGCAGCCTATCTACCTTCCTTATATTATTATCCGGACAATGATCTGCGCTACGCTGCCTGGTCAGTTAGGCAACCTACCCTACGAATGTCTGATCACTACACTGCTCACACGTCTACACGTTGATTTGTTGGATGAGAGGATTCAGGAGAAGACCTTCTCATCGGATCTTGACTGGAAGGCCATCTGTAAGATGGGTATGCGGGATGCTCAGGTCATTGATGATGAGAGGAATGCTCTGGTGCATCCTCGTACTCAAGCTGAGCAGTAGCAACAGGAGCAGGGGTCCATGGGGGTGATGCTGAGGATGATGATCGTATGTTTATGGATGTAGATGCCATACCTCCTCCATCACCTCTATATTCTACTAGAGCTGGTCCATCTCGGGCTCCTTCACACACTACCGGTCCTTCACGACCGTGACTGATCTGAGAGTAGGAGAGCTTCTAGATGCTCAGTGCGCGACTGATGGGAGAGTAGGAGAGCTTCTAGATGCTCAACGTGCGACTGATGGGAGAGTGGGGGAGCTTCTAGATGCTCAGCGTGCGTCTGATCAATGGATGGCCGAGTTGACAGCTAGTCTCCAGACGACCCAGACTCGTATAACCTGGTTGACTAGAGTGTATGCTGAGGACTACGATAGAGATCGCGAGGCACCTCCAGCTCCATGATGTATATTTTCTTTCTGTCCTTCTTTGTACCACAGAGTAACTATCCGGATTGTGGACCATACTCTGATTTGAATACGTATATATATACATTGCTTTTAGTCGAGTGTATATGAAACTTGTTTCTCCTTTTATATATGCATTATTGTCTTTCTTAATTTTATCTCAAACAACACAGGTGCTTATAGTGTGTTCTTATTACAGCTATTAAATTTTTCTCCGAACTCAGTTCACGAACTTTTATGAAAATATATCGGTTTAATAGATAGGGCCCGAGAGCTCTGATACCAAGTTGTCACATCCCAATTCTGTACTATTCAGAATAGTGTAATGAACCATCAATAAACCAACGATTTAACCAGGATGTCGAATAGGTTGTGTCCGTTTTCTTAAACCATACACATCCACAACCATAATCAAAGTAAATAAACAATAGCGGAAGTCTTATATATTAAAGAACTGAGAATCTAAGAATGATAACATAAATAAAATATCCAATTATCTTTCATAGACTAAGACATAAGTAAATAAAATAATCAACTACATTTCCTTAATAATCTAAATAAAAACCTAATAAAAAATGCATGAATCGCATTCGCATGACGAATCATTTGACTCCATTATAGCCTCTGCGTCCATCCCCGCCACATGTCCATACATCAGAGCATTTATATAATCTTTTACGGTGATACCTGCATCATCAATTAAAGATATTCGACGTCGAAAGGGTGAGCACACATCACAGCTCAGTGAGCAAACAAGACAATGCAACAAACATATGCATGCATTCAATTCATAAGTTTGGTCTTGTAAGACCCGTGTCAATCTAACCCGGTCTTACCACCTTGAACCAGGTTCACCCATCATGGTCGAGTCAAATGGACCAAGGGCATGAAGGAGATCGAGATCCCAGGTATCAAATCGACCCAAAAATACTTAAATTAGGAAAAGGGTCGCATACCCAACTAAGCAGGGTCGGACCTCCCAAAACAAAGAGTCAGACCCTCAGTTTTGAAGGGAGGGTCGGACAGCTTAAGACCCTAGGGTCGACGGGATCATCGACCCTCCCATCGACCCTCGGTTCCTACCGAATATAGAAATTAGGAAATTTCTATATTTTTCGATTGGGATTCTTTCCAAATCTCAATGGGACTTATTTAGGATGTTCCTAGTCTATTTAAAGGACATCCCTAAGCCACTTTCACTCCTTTCACAACCCTAATTGAATTGAGAGAAAGAGAGGAGAAGGAAAAGAGGAAGAAGAGAGGCAAGGAAGAGAACCTAGCAAAAAGGAGAAGAGTTGCAGAGAAAGATTAATCTTCTCAGGTATGGATACTAATTCCATGAGTTTCTATAGACCTTAGGATAGTTATTGGAGAGAGAGTGATCTCGGAGAAACCCAAACCATCCATCTATGGTTAGGTTTTCATGGAAAACCGTAGGTGGATGCATGAAAACTATTTATATGGATTATATATGGTTTCAGACCATGGAATGGATGTAGAATGGAATGTAGGAGCAAGCCATAGGACCCCAAACACGAAGAATGGATTAAAAAGTGGAAATTAGACCAAAGTGCACCAAGGGTCGCACCGAGGGTCGATGACCATCCGACCCTATGTGTTTCTGACCATCGACCCTCAACATTCGGGAAGTCCAGAAAGTGGGGAGGGTCGATTGACCAATCGACCCTAGCATCGACCCTAGCATCGACCCTCAGTTAACAGAATGGTTTTTAAATTCAGAATTAATTCTAATTAATTCTATCGACTTTGTTAGGTTTGCTAGCAATATAATAACATTATAACGGTGATTCTAAAGCTTGGAAAAGTATCTATTAGCAAGCTAAGGTAAGGAACCTTAACCCCAAACTAAATTGGTTAATAATAAACTGTTTTCTATTTCTTGAGTCCTATGCCATGCTTGATTTTATGTGAATATGTTTGTAATGTGCATAAAGCATGCCATCCAATATTTCTATTACTTGTTCATGCATATTTAATTTATTGTTTATAACATGATGATGATGATGATGATAGGAATAGGCATGTGCTTGTATGTGTGTGGTTTATGTGCTTGATGCGAGCGAGTATCAGGGGAGGTGTGATGAGAACGTCAATAAACGTAACCTTTGGCGGATCTCAGCACTTTAGCTCTATCTCCAACTCAAGTCTTGTGCATTGGAATCGTCGTATCGTCATTACTTTAGCAGAACTATTATGTCGTAGAGTATCAGGGGAGGTGGTCTCGGTCCTTGTAGTCTCTGACTCTACCGGGGGGGCCTTAGCTCTATCTCTATGGGCATTCTAAGGGATGCTGGGGTGAGGCCTTGGATACACTGTTTGGCATTAGGATTGGTTAGTTGCGAGCCCAGTTTACAGCCCTCGCCAACAGGGGCTTACGTGTTGGTATGTCACTATATAGCAATAAACGTAATATTTGTTATATAATGTTCATGATTGGGTGCATGTGAGTTGACGATAAACGTGATCTTTGGGTAACGTCACACACTCGTGTATAGAGGCGGAGTCAATAAATGCGACCTTTGGCTACCTAAACCTTTCTATTGCATACTGCAAACTTTAAACCGGACCAAAGATATAAATTGATTTTTGCATGCATATGTATTGTTGCATTGTTTTGGCTACTCACTGAGCCGTGATGTGTGCTCACCCCTCGACGTCGAATATTTTTAGTTGATGATGCAGGTTATACCTTTGAAGACTATATGAACGCGTCTGCGTACGGGAGCGTGGCAGCTATGGAAGTTGGAGCTGAAGATGATACGCACGACTCCTCTTGCGAGTGCAACTCGTGTGTATTTGATTAGATATTTTTATAGGTTTCTTTCATTGGATGTATAAAGACATGTATTTGGTATTTAAATATTTACGTCTCAGTTGAAAACAGAATAATTTGCTATTAAATTAATGATATCATCTTAGTTGCTCAGTTCATTTTATTATAAATTTTCCGCTATTGTGTATTACTCTGATTATGATTATGATTATGGATGTGTGTAAGTTTAGATAACGCGGGGATAGCCTATTTGAGATCCTGGTTGAACCATTGGTTATTTAGCGGTTAATCACATCATTCTGAATAGACCAGAATTGGGTTGTGACAACTTGGTATCAGAGCATCTCAGGCCTTGTCCGCTGAACTAGCATACATTTAACACAATTGTGAACTGAGATAGGATAAATTAAAAGCTTTAATATAAACACACTGTAAGCACAAGTGATGATTGAGACCAAATTTAAAGAGAATAATATATCTATTAAAGGGGAAACAAGTTACATACAATGAGAGAGAAAAACAAAATGTATACACATAATGAAAGCAGAGTACAGTCCATAACCCAGGCAGTTACTCTATAGTACAAAGAAAAATAAAATTACACTCAGGAAGCTGGAGGCGAAGGAGGAGGCGGAGCCTCACGGTCTCTGTCGTACTCCTCGGCATAGACCCTAGTCAACCATGCCACCTGAGTCTGAGTCGCCTGCAGACTAGCTGTGAGATCAGCCACCAGCTGATCAGTCCGACGCTGGGCGTCTAGGAGCTCCCTTATCCTCAGATCCGATACGTGCTGAGCCTCTCTAATCTCGTAAAACATACTCAGCACGTCATCAGCTGGTAGGCGTGAAGGACCAGCCTCATGAGAAGGACCGGTCTCCGGTGCAGGAGCCGCCGCAGCAGAAGTACCAACTCCAGCCGCATGTGTGGGTGATGGCGGTGGTATCGAGTCGACGTCTATATACATATGATCCTCGTCGTCGACCGGATCCACACGAGCTCTAGCAGCAGCAGCAGCAACCTCAGCATCAGCCATCTCGACCCGAGTGTGAGGGCGCACCATCGCGTTCCTCTCCTCATCGCTAACCTCTGCATCTCGTAGCCCCATCTTGCAGATAGCCTCCCAATCCAGAGGCGACGAGAAGGTCTTCTCCGGGATTTTCTCATCTACCAGATCCACCCCCAGATGGGTCAGTAGCACAGTAATCATGCGTCCATAGGGTAGGTTCCCCCTATGACCGGACAATGTAGCACTAATCATCGTCCGCATGATGATGTAAGGTAGGCAGACCGGCTGATGAGTGCAGATGCTGTAGATCAAGAATTGGGTCAGCTGAGATACCCTCTCATAGTGCCCACTTTGCGGGATCAGATTATGCTGGATAATCTTGCAGAAGACCCGTGGAGCTGGACGCAAGTAGCAAGCTCTCATCTGTCATCTATCGGGACGGAGCAACTAGTTGTCGATCTCTGCTCTCATCTCCATCTCAACAAACTATGGCTCTCCCGGCGCACAGTACACCATGGGGCCATCATAGGGAATGCCCAACAGATCGGCCAGCTGCCGATAATCAAAGGAGATGTGCACCCCCTTGGACGTAGCGGTGATGCGCAACTCCTGACCGTGCTCAACATCATTGTAATTCCCCACCACCTGGAGATTACAATAGAACTGGCGTACCAAGTCTGGACAGGTGCACGCATTGTATGTGATGACAGGGAGCCAACCCATATCACCAAACGCTCCCTTTACATTGAACAAGGCTAGCTCAGCCAAGTTCACCAGGCGACCCCCTTCAACCTTCTTACGGGCATAGTCAGCATACTGTGCCTCGGCTTCATTCGAATGGAAGCGAAGCGGATCACACACTCTGGGTATTTTGGTACGAGCCATGGTATCTGCAAAATAAGAAAGGAAAAGGAAACAAGGAGTTAGCAGGGTAAAAATCCAGAATTTGAGGTAATAACGACGTAAGTTGACCATAAAGCCCATTCCTCACCATATAAGTGGGCATAAGGACTTACGTAGGTTAAAACATTTCCTACAATGCACCTACAGTAGGAAATTTTAACTGACGATGTCCAATTTGAAGAAATTCAAGAAAAATCAAAATTTTGACAAATTAGGGCAAAAAGAGAAAATTTTAAGTTTCTCGATAACCAACCGATGAAACTCAAAAATTTTTGAGGGCTTTCGTTCCTCGAGACACCAATAACAAAAGCCCCCAATAAAAATTGAATTTTTACGATTGGAAAAAATTTAATTTGGAAAATATGAGTTAAATGGGCAAAAACCTAGAAAAGGAAACCTAAAAACAGGTAAAAAATGGGAAGACGTACCGGTAGGGATGACTTGGACGTCGAAACCCGAATTTAAACCGACCAAAAACAGTGGAGTAGCACTGTAGCAACTCAAAGAGTAGAGACGAGTCGAAACGGAGGAGGAATAGTGAGAAATGACCCAGAATCGGATCTTAAAAATCTGATTTTTGGCCCGAGGGTCGGACAATTTCAACTGGCACCATCGACCCTCGGATCGACCCTCGGCTCTCGAGAATCTGACAGAAAATCGAGGGTCGAAACTGAGGGTCGGATACCCATCGACCCTTGCATCGACCCTCAGCTCTCGGGAAGAACAGGTCATTCCCAGGGTCGGATACCAAGGGTCGGACATACCATCGACCCTGCATAGAAAAGACAGTATTTTTCACAGAATGAATTGAGGATTTTAAATTTTATATCGGTTAGCGTGCCTACATTAAGTATAAATGATTTCTCACTGATTTTGATGATTTTCAGGAACCACCCATCTCAGAATGAAAATATGTCTGGAAGAAGAGTAACCAGACAGAGCCGAAATGCAGTTCCACCACCACCACCTGTGGAGGAGACTAGCCAAGGGAATGTTGATGTTCCAGGCAATCAAGATCAGGAAAATCCTACCAATTTGCCACCACCACCACCAGAGCTAGCAACTGTGGTTATGAACCTAGCTCAGCAGTTACAGCAGATGCAACACGCATAGGCTCAGATGCAGGTTGCCATGGGAATTATGTTCCAAGCCACTCAAGCTGCACCCATGCACACCGGACAGGCTAGTGCCACACCAGTAGGTGACCACCCAGCCCCTCAAACACCTCAACAACCGGCTGCACCGATTCCAGGGCAAGTACAGGAAGCAGCTCAAGGAAATTATCAGTATCCACCCTATATGTTAGGGGCAAACCCCCAAAATCAGCTGGATCATTCCCGGCTAGTGGAGAGATTTTTGAAGATGAAACCCCGAGAATTCAACGGCAAGCCGTCTAATCCATTGTGGCCAGCACACTGGATAGACGAGATGGAGAGAAACTTCCTCATGATGACCGTTACAGAGGAAGAGAAAGTACTATGCGCCACCTTCATGCTCAAGGGTGACGCACACCATTGGTGGAAAACCACGAAGACATATTTACTGACCAAGCACGCCCTACTGACATGGGCTATATATAAAGAAGCATTCTTCGAGAAATATTTTCCACGAAGCATCAGAGATTCGATGGAGAAGGAGTTCCTGAGTCTTTACCAGGGATAGATGTCAGTAGATGCGTACCAACAGCGTTATGAAGAGCTGTTTTTCTTCGCACCACTGAGTATGCAAGAAGAAGAAACCAAAACCCGTAGGTTCGTCACGGGACTGAGAGGAAGCATCAGATAACATGTTCTGGGCTTAGAGAAGACAATATATAATGAAGCAGTCCAAATTGCTCGAGTGATTGAATCGAGCCAGAAGGAGAGTTATCTGAATCAGAACAGAGGCATCAAGAGATCAGCCAGAAACTCCTACAATGGAGGAAACGCCAGGACGTATAAGCCTTTCCATCCTCAGAACTTTACTACTGCACCCAAGACCACTTCAGCAGTGCAACCTCAGTCAAAGTCAAATTCTGAAGTTCTGAAGTGTTTTAACTGCAACTAACCTGGACATATGGCAAGGGAGTACCCAAATCCCAAGAAGCAGTTACATCAGGGACGGATATATGCTGTTACATCCGAGGATGCGGCCGCATCACCCGATGTGGTCACAGGTATGACTGAAACTTTTAAAGTTATAATTACATTGAATGAGCATGTAGACTAAGTAAAGATAAATCACAGGTATTGTACCTATAAATGGCGTACCCGCCAGAGTACTCTTCGATTCCAGAGCTACTCATTCATTTATATCTGTGTCATTTGGAAAGAAGACAAAATTACCCATCAAAACATTGGACTACAAATTACTTGTACGATCACCGATGGGGTTAGAAGTGGAACTAGAAAAGGGTTATGGACCATGTCCAGTTCTCATTGGAGAGCAGACCTTAGATGCAACCTTGATACAACTTGAGATGGCAGACTTTGATGTCATCTTGGGAATGGACTGGTTAGCTCGACATTCTGCAAATTTGTTATGCGCCGAAAAGAAGCTAACATTCAAAGACAAAGAAGGGGCAGAATTTAGTTTCTCGGGAACCAAACTTCCCCGGAGACGCAAGCTCATACTTTCAGCATTAAAGGCTAAGAAGTGTCTTGAGAAGGGAGCAGTCGGGTATCTAGTATCAGTGGTCGACCTAGCCAAGGAAGTACCACGAATGGAAGACATTGATGTCGTTCGGGATTACCCTGACGTATTTCTGGAGGAACTACCCGGATTACCACCCGACCGTGCCACAGAGTTTGTAATAGACCCGATACACGAAGCCGCACCCGTATCAAAAGCACCTTATAGAATGGCTCCTACTGAACTGAAGGAATTAAAAGTAGAACTACAAGAACTACTAGACAAGGGTTATATTCGACCCAGTATATCTCCATGGGGGGCACCGGTACTGTTCGTGAAAAAGAAGGATGGTAGCGTTCGATTATGTATTGACTATCGGGAGTTGAACAAGCTGACAATCAAGAATCGATATCCACTACCCAGGATCGATGACTTGTTCGATTAGTTACAAGGAGCAAAAGTATTTTCTAAGATCGATCTTCGATCGGGCTATCATCAGTTGAAGATTAAAGAAGGTGATATTCCGAAGACAGCATTCAGGACCAGATATGGACATTACGAATTTTTGGTTATGTCTTTCGGATTAACTAATGCACCGACAACGTTCATGGAACTTATGAACCGAGTTTTCCATGATATGTTGGATACGTCGGTGATAGTATTTATTGATAATATATTGGTATACTCCAAGGACAAGGAAACCCATATCAAGAACCTAAACGCAGCCGTACAGCGGTTAAGGAAAGAGAAGCTATATGCCAAATTTTCAAAGTGCGAGTTTTGGATAAGTGAAGTCACATTCCTAGGCCATGTAGTATCCGCAGAAGGAATCAAAGTGGACCCCAGCAAAATCGAGGCTATTGTAAAGTGGGAAGCACCAAAGAGCGTCTCGAAAATTAGAAGTTTTCTGGGTCTAGCTGGTTATTACCGGAGATTCGTAGAAGACTATTCTCGGATTGCCGTACCTCTCACCAGTTTGACCAAGAAAGGTGAAAAGTTTGTGTGGACTGACAAATGTGAGAAGAGCTTCCAGACATTGAAGGCCAAATTGATATCCGCCCTGATTTTGACCATTCCCGTTCCAAGACAGACATTTACTTTATACACCGATGCATCGGGACTGGGACTAGGATGTGTGCTTATGCAAGGAGAACAAGTAATTGCTTATGTGTCAAGACAGTTAAAGGTACATGAGAAAAATTATCCCACTCATGATTTGGAGCTTAGCGGCAGTAGTACATGTTGTCAAGATATGGAGACATTATTTATATGGGGAGAAATTCCAGATTAAGTCGGACCATAAAAGTCTTACTTATTTATTTACTAGAAGGAGTTGAATATGAGACAAAGAAGATGGCTGGAATTATTGAAAGACTATGATTGTGATATCCAGTATCATCCGGGAAAAGCGAACGTAGTAGCGGATGCATTAAGCAGAAAAGCAATGATTAAATCTCAAGGAGAAGTTACCACGACTGCACCAATGTGTACCAATGGAATAGTGTTCAATCACGGCAACGAGCAGTATGTGATAGATACAACGGATGAATCAGCCAACCAAGGGTTTATTCATCGGTTTTCAAATATGTTCACGGCGTTAAAAATTATACTGGATATAGTGGACGAAGTGAAGACAGTTATCAAAGCAGATCCTTATCTAAGAACAGTACAAGAAGACATTGAGAAAGGTAGGACCAACCCTGAGTTCACCTTGGATGACGAGAAAGTACTAAAATACAAAGGAAGGATATGTGTACCTGAAACAGAAAGTATGGACATTAGACACCGACTGATGAAAGAAGCCCATACTACCATTTATTCGATACATCCTGGAAGTACAAAAATGTATCATGATCTGAAGAAACTATATTGGTGGAGGGGAATGAAAGAAGATGTGGCTAAGTTCGTGTCTCAATGTCTAAATTGTCAGAAAGTAAAGGCTAAACGACAACGACCCGCAGGATTGTTACAGCCATTACCGAAACCAGCATGAAAATGGGACTGCATCACTATGGACTTCGTCACGGGACTACCATTGACTCCTCGAGTAGTTGACGTAGTTTGGGTGATTGTGGACCGTCTGACTAGGACAGCTCGCTTCATACCTATATGACCCCAATATACACTCAAAAGGTTAGCAAAGCTGTATGTGGATAATATTGTTCGGTTATGTGGTGTTCCAGAAAGCATTGTGTCCGATAGAGATCCACGATTTACTTCTAAATTTTGGGATGGATTGCAAAAGGCGATGGGTACAACATTGAAGTTCAGTACTGCATTCCACCCACAGACTGATGGACAGTCAGAGCGTACAATTCAGATTCTAGAAGATATGCTACGAGCATGTGTAATTGATTTCAAAGGATCATGGGACAAAAAGTTACCATTGATCGAGTTCGCCTATAACAACAGCTATCAGGCTACCATACAGATGTCACCTTATGAAGCACTATATGGCAGGAAGTGTCGAACTCCCTTGTTTTGGAATGAAGTGGGAGAATGTAGCATTGTTGGACCAGAATTTGTTGAAGAGACTTGTCGAGTGGTCTACATTATCAAGGAAAGGGTGAGAACAGCTCAGAACCGTCAGAAGCAATATGCAGACACTCGATGAAGAGATCTAGAGTTCGCGGTAGGTGATAAAGTATTTTTGAAAGTATCGCCTATGCGAGGATTGAAGAGGTTCGGACAGAAAGGGAAGCTAAGTCCAAGATATGTCGGACCATATGAAATTCTAGCTAAACATGGAAAAGTAGCTTATCAGTTAGCACTACCACCATCTATGTCAAGTGTACATGACGTATTTCACATTTCCCTATTGAAGAAGTATGTCAAAGACCCAACGCATGTCTTGACAGTGGATTTACCGGAATTGACTGATGATTTGACGTTTGAAGTAACACCAATAGAAATCACCAGCCGAAAGGTTCAACGTCTACGCAACCAAGATATCTATTATGTTAAGGTCACTTGGAAAAGTAGAGACATGGAAGAAATTACATGGGAAGAATAAAATGCTATGAGAAAGCAATACCCTTACTTATTTGATTCAGAAGGTATGTACAATTTCGAGGATGAAATTTTTATAAGTTGGGGGGAGTTGTAAGACCCGTGTCAATCTAACCCGGTCTTACCACCTTGAACCAGGTTCACTCATCATGGTCGAGTCAAATTGACCAAGCGCGTGAAGGAGATCGAGATCCCAAGTATCAAATCGACCCAAAAACACTTAAATTAGAGGAAGGGTCGCATACCCAGCTATGCAAGGTTGGACCTCCCAAAACAAAGAGTCAGACCCTCAGTTTTGAAGGGAGGGTCGGACAGCTTAAGACCCTAGGGTCGACGGGATCATCGACCCTCCCATCGACCCTCGGTTCCTACCGAATATAGAAATTAGGAAATTTCTATATTTTTCGATTGGGATTCTTTCCAAATCTCAATGGGACTTATTTAGGATGTTCCTAGTCTATTTAAAGGACGTCCCTAAGCCACTTTCACTCCTTTCACAACCCTAATTGAATTGAGAGAAAGAGAGGAGAAGGAAAAGAGGAAGAAGAGAGGCAAGGAAGAGAACCTAGCAAAAAGGAGAAGAGTTGCAGAGAAAGATTAATCTTCTCAGGTATGGATACTAATTCCATGAGTTTCTACAGTCCTTAGGATAGTTATTGGAGAGAGAGTGATCTCGGAGAAACCCAAACCATCCATCCATGGTTAGGTTTTCATGGAAAACCATAGGTTGATGCATGAAAACTATTTAGATGGATTATACATGGTTTCAGACCATGGAATGGATGTAGAATGGAATGTAGGAGCAAGCAATAGGACCCCAAACACAAAGAATTGATTAAAAACTGGAAATTGGACCAAAAAGCACCAAGGGTCGCACCGAGGGTCGATGACCATCCGACCCTAGGTGTTTCTGACCATCGACCCTCAGCATTCGGGAAGTCCAGAAAGAGGGGAGGGTCGATTGACCCATCGACCCTAGCATCGACCCTCAGTTAACAGAATGGTTTTTAAATTCAGAATTAATTTTAATTAATTCTATCGACTTTGTTAGGTTTGCTAGCAATATAATAACATTATAACGGTGATTCTAAAGCTTGGAAAAGTATCTATTAGCAAACTAAGGTGAGGAACCTTAACCCCAAACTAAATTGGTTAATAATAAACTGTTTTCTATTTCTTGAGTCCTATGTCATGCTTGATTCTATGCGAATATGTTTGTAATGTGCATACAGCATGCCATCCAATATTCCTATTACTTGTTCATGCATATTTATTTTATTGTTTATAACATGATGATGATGATGATGATAGGAATAGGCATGTGCTTGTATGTGTGTGGTTGATATGCTTGATGCGAGCGAGTATAAGGGGAGGTGTGATGAGGACGTCAATAAACGTAACCTTTGGCGGGTCCCAGCACTTTAGCTCTATCTCCAACTCAAGTCTTGTGCATTGGCATCGTCGTATCGCCATTACTTGAGGAGAACTATTATGTCGTAGAGTACCAGGGGAGGTGGTCTCGGTCCTTGTAGTCTCTGACTCTACCGGGGGGCCTTAGCTCTATCTCTATGGGCACTCTGAGGGATGCTGGGGTGAGGCCTTGGATACACTGTTTGGCATTAGGATTGGTTAGTTGCTAGCCCAGTTTGCAGCCCTCGCCAACAAGGGCTTACGTGTTGGTATGGCACTATATAGCAATAAACGTAACCTTTGTTATATAATGTTCATGATTGGGTGCATGTGAGTTGACGATAAACGTGATCTTCGGGTAACGTCACACACTCGTGTATAGCGGCGGAGTCAATAAACGCGACCTTTGGCTAACTAAACCTTTCTGTTGCATACTGCAAACTTTAAACCGGACCAAAGATATAAATTGATTTTTGCATGCATATGTATTGTTGCATTGTTTTGGCTACTCCCTAAGCCGTGATGTGTGCTCACCCCTCGACGTCGAATATTTTTAGTTGATGATGCAGGTTATACCGTTGAAGACTATATGAACGCGTCTGTTTACGGGAACGTGGCAGCTATGGAAGTTGGAGCTGAAGATGATACGCACGACTCCTCTTGCGAGTGCAACTCGTGTGTATTTGATTAGATATTTTTATAGGTTTCTTTCATTGGATGTATAAAGACATGTATTTGGTATTTAAATATTTATGTCTCAGTTGAAAACAGAATAATTTGCTATTAAATTAATGATATCATCTTAGTTGCTCAGTTCATTTTATATAAATTTTCCGCTATTGTGTATTACTCTGATTATGATTATGATTATGGATGTGTGTAAGTTTAGATAACGCGGGGATAGCCTATTTGAGATCCTGGTTGAACTGTTGGTTATTTAACGGTTCATCACATCATTTTGAATAGACCAGAATTGGGGTGTGACAGGTCTGGTTTGTAAGTTTGCAATGTGCTATAGAAAGGCTCGGTGGCCACCTTACCTCTATACACGAATGTGTAGAACCACCCAATGGATCAAACACCATTGTCGCCCCCACATGCACCCACCATGGAATAAGGATAGAGCTAAAGTGCTTAGGACCACACCGCATCACACTTCCCCCTGATGCCCTATCCATACCCACACGTAAGGTCGTATGATGTCGATCCTGTGGTCTTGTAGGGTCGGATATCATTTGACCCTACATGCGACCACACATATTCTGAGTCAACCATTCATTCTAAAGTCTATCCCTTCATGTTTGGATCCTTTGGCTTACTTTCTTGGTCCATTCTATGATTGTTTTATGGCTCAAGACTACAAATTATACACTATTCATTGTCCATAATGATTTCCACCATGGAATCTCTTGGAACTTGTCCATGGACGGATGATTAGGGTTTCTCCTAATCCTAAGTTCTTCATAATTATTCTAGGCTCTCTTATTCAGGTAGGGAATTAGGTTCATACCTTAATTCAGAGGTTTCTTTGAACTTCCTCCTCTTCCTTAGTCTTCTTCTTCAAGTTTCCTTCTCTTCTTCTCTTCCTTCTCTTTCTCTTTCTCTCACTTTCAATTAGGGTTCTAAAGGAGTGAAAAAGGCTAAGGGACTTCCTATTTATAGAGAAAAACCCTCCATAATAAGTCCCAATGAGTTTAGGAAAGATCCCCTTTGAATTAGGAAAGTTTTCTAATTTCTGGTTTCTGTCTGTCATCGTAGGGTCAGATGTAGGGTTGCAGAATCCGTCGACCCTACACCTTCTTAGTCATGCGACCCTACGACTAGAACGTCATGGGTTGGACTTCTATTGAG
The DNA here is from genome assembly GCA_028583415.1 of Protea cynaroides. NCBI lineage: Eukaryota > Viridiplantae > Streptophyta > Magnoliopsida > Proteales > Proteaceae > Protea > Protea cynaroides. The sequence continues at coordinate 53,272,699 of CM053273.1, read as the reverse complement.
GTGGGGTCGACCCTACCTGTTTAGGCTTGCAACCCTACCCTCTCATTTGCTGTTTTTGGGTTAGACTTTATACCTGGTCTTTTGATTTCTTCACGCACTTGGTCCACTTGGCTCGACCGTGGTTGGTAGACCTGGTACATGGCGGTAAGGCCGGTTAGTTCAATACAGGTCTTACAGATGTCACCCTATGAAGCACTGTATGGTAGGAAATGTCAAACTCCCTTGTTTTGGAATGAACTTGGAGAACAAAGTATTGTTGGATCAGAGTTTGTTGAAGAGACTTGTCGAGTAGTCGACATTATCAATGAAAGTGTCCGAATAGCTCAGAATCGTCAGAAGCAATATGTATATAATCGACGCAAAGATCTCAAATTCACCATAGGTGATAAGGTATTTCTGAAAATATCTCGTATGTATGGTTTGAAATGGTTTGGACAGAAGGGAAACCTGTGTCCCAGATATATGTGGAAAAGTAGCTGTCAGTTAGCACTACCACCATCTATGTCAAGTGTGCATGATGTATTTCATATCTCATTACTGAAGAAGTACGTCAGAGATCCAACACACGAGTCAACAATGGATCCATAGGATTTGACTGAAGATTTGACGTTTGAAGTAGTACCTTTTGAGATCACTAGCCGGAAGGTGCAACGTCATCGCAACCATACATTTACTATGTTAAGGTTACTTGGAAAAGCCCAAAATGTAGAAGAAGTTACATGGGAAGAAGAGAACGCTATGCGGAAGCATTATCCTCACCTGTTCGACTCGGAAGGTATGTGCAAATTTCGAGGACGAAATTTATATAAGAGGGGGGAGTTGTAAGACCCATACTCCACTAATTTGGTCTAACCTTGTCGTGCTATCCTTGTCATGCTAGGTCTTCCCATCATTCTTGAACCAAGTAGACCGAGCGTATGAAGATAGATCACAAACCAGGTTTAAGAATCGAGTTAAAAATACTAAAAACATACCTAAGGTCGCATGCCTGGGTAAGTATGGTCGACCATAAGGGAGGGAACAAAAAATCTCAAATCCAGAACCCCACGGTCGATGACTTCGACCCTACTGTCGATTTTTTATGGGATCGTATGATCGATCGTGAGAACCCAGATCAGACTCCGAGTTTTGAAAACTTTCCTAAACTAAGGGATTGCTTTCCAAATTGAAAGAAGACTTTATATGGAGAGTTTTTCTCTATATAAAGGATGTCACTCAGCCCTTTTTCACTCTTTTAGAACATTAGTAAACCCTAGAGAAAGAGAAGGAAGAGAAGGAAGAAAAGGAGAAGAGGAAAAAGCTAAGGAAAAGAATTTGCTGAGAAGAGATTGTCTCTCTATTACAAGCAAAGGTATGGAACGAATCTATGAAGATGCAAACTCTAAGGAATAAGACTTCTATGGAGGATAGACAATATCAACCTATTATGATCTATGTGATTTCATTGAGAAAATCCTAAGGAGAACCATGAGGAGTGAATTTGATGATTAGGGTTCATAAGAAATTACTAATGATGGCCATAGGATGACCTTAGAATAAATCCCATTGAAGAACAAAAGAATTGACCCAGGAAAAACTCGAATTTCATGTATACTGTGACCAGAAATCTCAAGGTCGCAGCCACGATCGACCATAGCATGACCAGTATGACCAGAGGATCGACCATAGGTATTCGGGAAGATTTTGGAAATCATATGGTGCAGCTACGGTCACACCATATGCGACCATAGGGTATCGATCGAAGACAGTAAGGTCGATGCAGCATGAGACCATAGGACCAATCAGACACCTATCAGTGCTCTGTTTTGATTTTCAACTACTGTAACATGTCACATATAAACCCTAACTTAAATTCATATACCTTTTAGGTTGTTAAATCAATTCAAAGAGAATTTTAAGTCTTGGAAGGACATCGAGTATGGCTAACAGGTGAGGGAACAAGACCTAAACTAATTGGATACTAACAAACTGTTTATTTTTATTGAGTTCAATGTCGTGATTGATTCTATGCTTGTATGCTTGTAATGTGCATCTGACATGTCATCCAATATTCCTGCTATTACTGTTCATGCATATTTAATTATTTTTATTTATAACATGATGATGATTATGCTAAGAATAGGCATGTGAATGTATGTGTGTGGTTGGTGTGTTGGATGCGAGTGGAGCATCAGGGGGAGGACGTGGAATGGTGGTCTTCGACCTTGTCACCAGACTCTAGCTCTATCTCTACTCTAGTCATGCCCACTAACATCGTCATATCATCATTACCTTAGCAGAACTATTACATCGTAGGGCATCAGGGGAGGTGGTCTCGAACCGTGTGGTCTCTGACTCTGTTGGGGGGCCTTAACTTTATCTCTTTGGACGTATTGAGGGATGCTGGGGTGAGGCCTTGGATACACTGTTTGGCATTAGGATTGATTAGTTGTGAGCTCAGTTTGTAAGTCCTCGCCAATAGGGGCTTACGTATTGGTATGGGTAGGACATCGGGGAAAGTGTTGGCGGGGTTTGATTCGGACACTTTAGCTCTATCTCTATTCCATGGTAGGTGCATATGGGACGGAAATGGTGTTTAATCCATTGGGTGGATTCACACACTCGTGTATAGAGGTGCGGTGGTCACCAAACCTTTATATAGCATATTGCAAACTTATAAATCAGACCAAAGATATGAATTGAATGCATGCATATGTTTGTTGCGTTGTTTTGTTTGCTCACTGAGCTGTGATGTGTGCTCACTCATTTGATGTCAAATATTTTTAGTTGATGATGTGGGTCCTACCATTGAAGAATATATGAATGCGGCGATGTATGGACATGTTGCTGTGATGGACGTAGAAGCTGAAGAAGATGCGCATGATTCATCATGCAATTGCAACCAATGTGTTTTTGCTTAAGTTTAGTTATAATTTGAACATCAGATATGTAACTGATTATTTATTTTATGTCTTATGGTTTGGAGATAATTGGATTAAATACTTATTTATCACTATTAGACTCTTAGTTCATTATCTGTAAGACTTTCGCTTATTTGTTTAATACCTCTAATTATTAATGTGGAAGGTATGTTTGGTTTAATATGGTGGGTACGACCTATACGAGATCCTGGGTGAACCGTTCGTTTATTGGCGGTTCATCACACCATTCTGGTTATACCAGAATTGGGGTGTGACAAAAACCATCGACCATATGATGGACCATAGGGTCTCGGTAAGTTGTCAGGATTTTGAAGGTCAATCCTATGGTCGCACAACATGCGACCGTAGGCCATCGACCGTATGACTAACTGTTGTCTGCATTTTGATTCTGTTCGAACTTTTGCTTATTGATTTTATTTTTATCTATCCTTTCCTGGTGACTAACCCAGTACTACCATCATATCTTGTTTCGCATGTACAGCCTTTCCAAGTACCATTCAACCAAGAGTTTAAATGGCTGGACGCAGAGTAAGTAGAAGGAGACAAAATGCAAATCCATCTCCACCACCTACAGAGACTAATGACAATGTGGGTCAACAAGGACATGAAGGAGATATTGGAACTCAAAATGCTGCTCCTCAGAATGTGCACACCCTAGCCAACCCAACCAACTTACCTGCACCACCTATAGATTTGGCTACTGCGGTGATGAATTTGCCACAACAAATGCAGCACATACTGCAAGTGCAAGCCAACATGCAAGCTACTATGGGAATTGTTGTTCCAACTACAGAACATAACCTCTTTACCAGCAAGACAAGCTAGTACAACACCTGGTGGTTGCAACATTGTACCTCAAGCACCACAAACACCAGGAATACAATGCCAAGTACAAAACCCTGAAGCACCGCAAGGCGGGTATAACCAAGGATATTATCAGTATCAACCGCCTATATATGGAGCATATGCACAGTATCAGCTTGATCACTCCAGACTGATCAAGCATTTTCTAAAGTTGAAGTCGAAGGAATTTACAAGGAAGCCATCAGATTCGTTATGGCCAGTTTACTAGATCGATGAAATGGAAAGAAACTTTATGATGATGACTGTAAATGAAGAAGAGAAGGAATTATGTGCCACTTTTATGCTGAAAAGTTATGCATACCATTGGTGAAAATCTACTCGGAGTTATCAGTTGACAAACCACGCCCAACTGACCTGGGTTATCTATAAAGAAGCTTTCTTCGAGAAGTATTTTTCCAAGAGTTTCAGAGATCAAATGGAAAATGAGTTTCTGAGTCTGTATTAGGGACAGGTGATTGTAGACGCATATTAACAGCATAATGAAGAACTATTTTTCTTTGCTCCCTCTAGCATGCAGGAGGAAAATACCAAAATCTGAAGGTTCGTCATGGGAATTTGGGGAAGCATATTGGGACTGAAAAAGAAGATTTATAATGAAGTTGTACAGATTGCTCGAGTACTGAATCGAGCCAGAGGGAAAGTTATTTTGCTCAGAACAGAGGTATTAAAAGGCCCAAAGGAAACTCATACAACGAAGGAAACTCAAAGACATTTAAACCCTTCTGTAGTCAAGCCTTCAATGCTGCAGCCAAGACTACTCCGACAGCCCAACCTCAACAGAAGCAAATTAATGCTGAAGTCAAATGCTTTAATTGAGTTCAAGTAGGACATTATTCAATAGAGTGTCCTAAGCCAAGGAAGCAGCTACAGCAAGGAAAGGTTTATGCAATTACATCTAAGGATGCTGCCGCATCGCCTGATATGGCCACAGGTATGACCTAAACTGTTCATTTTGTACTACCTTGTGTAAGCATGTAGACTAAATTAAATCAAATCACAGGTATCGTACCTATTAATGGCTTACCCGCCAAAGTACTCTTTGACTCTGGAGATACTCATTCTTTTATATCTGTATTGTTTAGAAAGAAGATAAATCTACCCTCAAACTGTTAGACTATAAACTGCTTGTACGACACCTATGGGATTAGAAGTGGAACTAGACAAAGGTTATGGACCATGTCCAATTCTTATTGGCGAGAAGATTTTGGATGCAACCTTAATTCAACTTGAGATGGCAGACTTTGACATTATCTTGGGAATGGATTGGTTAGCTCGGCACTCTGCAAACCAATTATGTGCAGAAAAGAAATTGACATTTAAAGACAAGGAAGGAGCAGAGTTTAGTTTTACGGGAACCAAACTTTCCTGTAAATGAAAACTCATTCTCTCTGCATTGAAGGCTAGAAAATGCCTCGAGAAAGGAAGAATTGGGTATCTAGTATCCTTGGTTAACATCACCAAGGAAGCACCACGAATGGAGGATATTAAAGTTGTGCATAAATTTTTGAATGTATTTCCTGAGAAACTACCAGGACTACCACCCGACTGAGCGACAAAGTTCGTTATAGATCTTATACTCGGAGCCACACCAGAATCGAAAGCACCCTATCCAATGGCTCCTACTGAACTGAAGGAACTGAAGGTACAATTATAGGAATTACGAGACAAGGGTTATATCAGACCCAACATATCACCATGGGGAGCGCCAGTATTGTTCATAAAAAAAAAGGACGGTAGAGTTCAACTGTGTATAGATTATCAGGAATTGAATAAGCTTACAATCAAGAATCGATTCCTGTTGCCTCGGATCAATGACTTGTTCGATCAGTTGCAAGGTGCCAAATTGTTCTCCAAAATTGATCTTCGATCAGCATACCATCAGTTGAAGATTAAGGAAGGTGATATTTCGAAGACAGCATTCAGAACCTAATATGGACATTATGAACTTTTAGTCATGTTTTTTGGATTAACTAATGCACCCGCAACTTTTATGGAACTCATGAATTGGGTATTCCATGATATGTTGGATATGTTAGTCATTGTATTTATTGACGACATACTAGTCTAGTCCAAGGACAAAGAAACTCATGTCACAAATCTAAGAGCCGCTCTGTTGCGACTAAGAAAAGAGAAGCTTTACGCAAAATTTACAAAGTGTGACTTCTGGCTAAATGAAGTCACTTTCTTAGGCCATGTTGTATCCGCTAAAGGAATTAAAGTGGATCCTAGCAAGATTGAAGCCACTATGAAATGGGAAGCTCCTAAGAATGTTGCAGAAATCAGAAGTTTCTTAGGTTTAGCTGGTAACTATCGATGATTCATGGAAGATTACTTTAGTATTGTCGTACCTCTCACCAGTCTGACAAAGAAAGGAGAAAAGTTTGTTTGAACTGATAAATGTCAAGAGTGTTTTTAAACATTGAAGGTTAGATTGATATTAGCTCCCATCTTGACTTTTTCGATCACAGGACAACCATTTACCTTGTATACTGATGCGTCTAGGTTAGGTTTTGGATGTATGCTTATGCAAGGAGAATAAGTAATTGCGTATGCCCCAAGACAACTGAAGACAAATGAGAAGAACTATCCCACTCATGACTTGGAATTAGCAGCAGTAGTACATGCTGTTAAGATATGAAGACATTATTTGTATAGAGAGAAATTTCAGATTAAATCAGATCATAAGAGTCTCACTCATCTTTTTAATCAAAAGGAGTTGAACATGAGACAAAGAAGATGGCTGGAATTATTGAAGAATTATGATTGCGACATTTAGTATCATCCTGAAAAAGCTAATGTAGTTGTTGACGCACTAAGCAGGAAAGCAATGACAGAACCCCATGAAGAAGTTAGTGCAAATGCTGTAGCTTGTGTCACGGGGAGAGCATTTAACTACGGTAAAGAGCAGTTCGTGATTGATATTCTGAATGAATCAACTGACCAAGGGTTTATTCATCTATTCTCAAACATGTTTGCTACATTGATGATTGTACCTGATCTATTAGACGAAGTAAAAGCTTCTATTAATCAGACCCTTATCTGAGAACGGTGCAAGAAGACCTTGAAAAAGGTAGGACTACTCCTAAGTTCACCATGGACGTTTAAAAGGTACTAAGATACAAAGGAAGGGTATGTGTTCCTGAAAATGAAGGCTTGGATAATAAACACAGACTAATGAAGGAAGCTCATACCACCGCTTATTTGGTACATCTTGGAAGTACAAAGATGTATCATGATCTGAAGAAACTATATTGGTGGAGAGGAATGAAAGTGGATGTAGCTAAATTTGTGTCTCAATGCTTGAATTGTCAGCAAGTAAAGGCTGAAAAGCAAAGACCTGTAGGATTATTGTAGCCACTGCCAGAACCAGCATTGAAATGGGACTACATCACTATGGACTTCGTCACTGGGTTACCATTGACTCTCCAAGTAGTTGACGTGGGCTGGGTGATTGTGGATCGTTTGACCAAGATAGCTCGTTTCATAGCTATATGACCTCAGTATACCCTAGAGAAGTTAACTAAGCTTTATGTAGATAATATTGTCCGATTACATGGTGTACCTGAAAGCATTGTGTCTGACAGAGACCCATGCTTTACCTCAAATTTTGGGAAGGATTACAGAAGGCTATGGGTACAACATTGAAGTTTTAATACTGCATTCCATCCTTAGACAGACGGACAGTCGGAGCGTACTATTTAGATTTTTGAAGACATGCTTCGAGCTTGTGTCATTGAGTTCGCTTATAACAATAGCTATATGCTACTATACAGATGTCACCCTATGAAGCACTGTATGTTAGGAAATGTCAAACTCCTTTGTTTTGGAATGAACTTGGTGAACAAAGTACTGTTGGACCCGAGTTTGTTAAAGAGACTTGTCGAGTAGTCGACATTATCAAGGAAAGAGTTTGAATAGCTCAAAACCATCAGAAGCAATATGCAGATAATCGACGCAGAGATCTCGAATTCACCATAGGTGATTAGGTATTTCTGAAAATATCTCCTATGCGTGGTTTGAAAAGGTTTGGACAGAAGGGTAAGCTGTGTCCTAGATATATTGGACCTTAGGAAGTTTTAGATAGACGTAGAAAAGTAGCATATCAGTTAGCACTACCACCATCCATGTCAAGTGTGCACGATGTTTTTCATATCTCATTACTGAAGTTGTACGTTAGAGATCCAACACATGTGTCAACAACGGATCCATCAGATTTGACTGAAGATTTGACGTTCGAAGTAGTACCTTTTGAGATCACTAGCCGGAAGGTGCAACGTCTTCTCTACTACGACATTTATTACGTTAAGGTTACTTGGAGAAGCCAAAATATAGAATAAGGTACATGGGAAGAAGAGAACGCTATGCGGAAGCAATATCCTCACCTATTCGACTTGGAAGGTATATACAAATTTCGAGGATGGAATTTATATAAGAGGGGAGAGTTCTAAGACCCGTACTCCACTAACTTGGTCTAACCGTGTCGTGCCAGGTCTTTCCATCATTCCTAGACCAAGTGGACTGAGCGTGTGAAGATAGATCACAAACCAGGTATGAGAATCGAGTTAAAAACACTGAAAACATACCTAAGGTCCCATGCCTGGGTAGGTATGGTCGACCATAAGGGAGGGAACCAAAAATCTCAAATCCAAAACCCCACGGTCGATGACTTTGGCCCTACGGTCAACGGTTTTTGCCACCGTATGATCGACCATGAGAACCCAGATCAGACTCCGAGTTTTGAAAACTTTCCTAAACTAAGGGATTACTTTCCTAATTGAAAGAGGACTTTATATGGAGAGTTTTTCTCTATATAAAGGACGTCCATCTACTTTCCTAATTAAAAGAGGACTTTGTATGGAGAGTTTTCCACTACATAAAGGACGTCCCTCAGCCCTTTTTCACTCTTTTAGAATATTAGTAAACCCTAGAGAATGAGAAGGAAAAAAAGGAGAAGAGGAAAAAGCTAAGGAGAAGAATTTGCTGAGAAGAGATTGCCTCTCTATCATAGGCCAAGGTATGAAACGAATCTCTGGAGATGTAAACTCTAAGGAATAAGACTTCTATGAAAGATAGGCAATATCAACCTATTATGATCTATGTGATTTCCTTGAGAAAATCCCAAGGAGAACCATGAGGAGTGAATTTGATGATTAGGGTTGATAAGAAATTACTAATGATGGCCATAGGATGACCTTAGAATAAACCCCATTGAATAATAGAAGAATTGACCTAGGAAGAACTCAAATTTCATGTAAACTGTGACAAGAAATCTCAAGGTCGTAGCTACGATCGACCATAGCATGACCAGTATGACCAGAGGATCGACCATAGGCATTCAGAAAGATTTCAGAAATCATATGGTCGCAGCGACGATCACACCATATGTGACCATAGGGTATCGACCGTAGACAATAAGGTCAATACAGCATGAGACCATAGGACTAATCAGACACCTATCAGTGCTCTGTTTTGAATTCTGACTACTATAACATGTCACATATGAACCCTAAATTAAATTCATATAACTTTTAGGTTGTTAATCAATTCAAAGAGAATTTCAAGGGTTTGAAGGACATTGAGTATTGCTAACAGGTGAGGGAACAAGACCTAAACTAATTGGATAATAACAAACTATTTATTTTTATTGAGTCCAATGCCATGATTGATTCTATGTTTGTATGCTTGTAATGTTCATCTCACATGTCATCCAATATTTCTGCTATTACTGTTCATGCATATTTAATTCTTTTTATTTATAACATAATAATGATGATGATGCTAGGAATAGGCATGTGAATGTATGTGTGTGATTGGTGTGTTGGATGCGAACGGAGCATTAGGGGGAGGACGTGGAATGGTGGTCTTCGACCTTGTCACCAGACTCTAGCTCTATCTCTACTCTAGTCTTGCCCAGAAACATCATCGTATCACCATTACCTTAGCATAACTATTACGTCATAGGGCATCAGGGGAGGTGGTCTCGGACCATGTGGTCTCTGACTCTGTCGGGGGGCCTTAGCTTTATCTCTATGGTCGTATTGAGGGATGCTAGGGTGAAGCCTTGGATACACTATTTGGCATTAGGATTGGTTAGTTGTGAGCCCAGTTTGCAAGCCCTCGCCAATAAGGGCTTACGTATTGGTATGGGTAGGACATCAGGGAAAGTGTTGGCGGGGTTTGATTTGGACACTTTAGCTCTATCTCTATTCCATGGTAGGTGCATGTGGGACGGAAATGGTGTTTGATCCATTGGGCCGATTCACACACTCGTGTATTGAGGATGCGATGGCCACCAAACCTTTATATAGCATATTGCAAACTTATAAGCCAGACCAAAGATATGAATTGAATGCATGCATATGTTTGTTGCATTGTTTTGTTTGCTTACTGAGCCATGATGTGTGCTCACTCTTTCGACGTCGAATATTTTTAGTTGATGATGCAGGTCCTACCATTGAAGAATATATGATTGCGGCGACATATGGACACGTTGTTGCGATGGACGTAGAAGCTGAAGAATATGCGCATGATTCATCATGCGAGTGCAACCAATGTGTTTTTGCTTAAGTTTAGTTATAATTTAAACCTCAGATATGTAATTGATTATTTATTTTTATGTCTTGTGGTTTGGAGATAATTGGATTAAATACTTATTTATCATTGTTAGACTCTTAATTCATTATCTGTAAGACTTCTGCTTATTTGTTTATTACCTCTGATTATTAATGTAGAATGTGTATTTGGTTTGATATGATGGGTATGACCTATACGAGATCCTGGATGAGCATTGATTTATTGGCGGTTCATCATACCATTCTAGTTAGACCAGAATTGGGGTGTGACAAAGGTGATTGCAGCATTCCCCAGCTTGAACTTCCCACATTACTTCTTCAACTTGTTCTGGTGTGAGACATAGTAAAAAAGGGCGAGTTAAAGACTTATGGTATAGTTTCCCATCAAGATCAGTGTATCCTCAGAATTTTGCTTGAACTCGTCGTCGCTCAAGTCGATCTTCTGGTAACTCACCGGTCTTAATGTAGGCCTTGATCAGGTCTATCCAAGTCGCCTCACTGTGAACTTGGTGAACCTCCAAATCACCTCCTATGCTTGGTTTTTTCAGTATGTTAATATACATTGACGAATCCAAGGCAGATAAGTCTTTTGCCATTAGGCGTGATAATGCGTCAGCTTTTATGTTTTTCTCACAGTCTATATTACTGATCTGGTAGTCTTCGAACTACGTGAGTTCTGAGTTAGCTTTGGATAGATATTCCAGCATATGCAACTATTTAGTTTCATACTCGCCATTAATCTGTCTTACAATGACTTGTCAGTCGCTGTAGATATCCAATCTTCTTACCATTAAGAACTTCGCCAGTTTGAGTCCAGCTAATAGGGCTCCATATTGAGTCGAGTTATTGGTTGTGTGAAAATCGAAGAGTAGAGCAACTTGCACTTTAAAATTATCTAGGCTGGTTAGGATAACCTCGGCCCCCCAAGTGATGGTCTTTCACAGATCCTTCTACGAACAAAGTCCAAGTCGATGAAGGTTCCATCTTTTGCCTTTTTTGTTTCTGTCAAACATCTTCCTCTTCTAGGGTCTTGTCGTTGTCGATGTTGATGCTATCATCTGTAGAGGTTTCTAGGAAGAAGTTGGCCAACACTTGTGCTTTGATTGCTGTTCTTGGCAGAAATTGTAGGTTAAACTCCCCGAGTTTGGTTGCCCAATTTAGCAATAGGCCTAAGATTTCAGGTCGGGCCAATATTTTCTTCAAGGGTTTGTCGATCAGCACTAGGATAGTGTGGGCTTGGAAACAAGGCCTGAGTTTGCGGGCTGAGATGACAAGTTCTAATGCTAACTTCTCAACCAGCTTGTACCTTGTTTCCACGTCCATCAGTACTTCACTGGCATAATATTCTGGTCGCTAAATTTTATCAATCTCTTTTATTAAGATAGAACTGATCGCTTCTGGCAAGATGGCTAGGTAAAGTTGCAATTGGTCACTGGCTTCTGGATAGGCGAGTAAGTGTGATGATGTCAGAAACACCTTTAACTCATCGAAGGATTTTTGACATTCTATAGTCCATTCAAATTTCTTAACTCCTTTGAGCATTTTGAAGAATGGTAGGTAAAGATCTACCGACCTGGACATGAACCTGCCCAGGGTGGCTATCCTTCCTGTCAGTTCTTGAACTTGCTTTGGTTTGGTTGGAGGAGACATTTTCAAGATGGCTTTTATCTTTGTAGGGTTTGCTTCGATGCCCCTGTTGGACACCATGAACCCTAAATATTTCCCTGATTCAACTCTGAAGGCACACTTTCTGGGATTAAGGTGCATCTGATTCTTGCAGAGTACCGGGAAGGCTTCTTCCAAGTCGCTAAGATGACGATTTGTTTCTTTACACTTTACAAAGAAGTCGTCTACATAAACTTCCATGTTTCTGTTGATTTGTTATGTGAATACCTTATTGACTAGACATTGGTACGTGGCTCCAGTGTTTTTGAGGCCAAAAGGCATCGTGTTGTAGCAGTATAGGCCGTTACTTGTTATGAAGGCGGTATTGATTTCGTCGGGTTTGTACATTTTAATCTAATTATAACCCAAATATGCATCTAAGAAAGACAGCATCTCATGACCGATAGTAGTATCAATCAACCCATCAATTCTAGGGAGAGGATAGTAGTCTTTAGGGCAATCTTTATTCAAGTCGATACAGATTCGCCATTGCCATTGGCATTTTACCATTACAACACTTGAGACCCATTGGGGGTAGTTAACTTCTCTAATGTAGTTTTTCAACCTCTACTTTGATGGCTGCCTCCCTTTCTGGTCCAAAGTTCCTCTTCTTCTGCTATACTGGCTTGTTCAGTGGATCTATTGCTAGCCGATGCTCCATAAGGTCACAAGGGATCCCTGGCATCTCGAAAGCAGACCAAGCGAAAATATCCAATTTTTCCTTTAGGAAGGCGACAATCGCATCTCGCTGGTCTTTGTGTAGTGATGACCCAACTTGGAAATATCTCTCTGGTTCTTCCTCTGAGACTGGTATCCAAATTAAATCCTCAACAAGAGATCCTCTTTCCTGCTCAAAGTAGTCACAGAAGTCCTCTATTTGGATTAAACTAACCAGCTTATCTTCATGTGTCTCTAAGTCCATGGCATAACATCTGCGAGATAGCCTTTGGTCTTCCTTACAGTGACCTTCTCTATGTTTTGTGGGGAACTTCATTACCAAATAGTAGGTTGAGATGCAGGCTCTTAGTAAGTTGAGCCTGGGTCTTCTAAGAACGACATTGTGGCTGGAAGGGATGTCTACCACGAGATAGGAGAGGGAAAGAGTGGCCCTTCTAGGCTTGGTTCCAACTCTGGTTTCCAGGATGATTCCACCCTTCATTTTGACTGCATCTCCTGACAAACTGATAAAAGAAAATTTGATGGGGTGGAGACACCTTTCGTCAAGGTTCATCGCCCTAAAAGTGTGATGGTATAAGATGTCGGCCGAACTTCCTGTGTCAACGAGTACCCTTTCAACTTCAATTACTTTATCCATTACCATGGTGATAACCATGGCATCTTCATGGTGGATCTTCACATCGATTAAGTCTTCATCAGAGAAGGTGACGACATCTCCGTGTTGATATGGTGCAGAGGAGTTGGAATATTGGCAGTCCAACTTAGCATATGTCTTTCTACAAGTCTTGGAAGTATTTTCGGCAGTGGGACCTTCTATTATGGCACCGAAATAATGTGCCAGTACCATGAGCCACATCTGATAGCAGTACCAGCTCGTGTACTCACCCTCCCCCAGCAACAGGAAATATTTCTTTGGAGGCGTTCCAACTCAGCTTAGTAGCGGGCTTAGACTTCAAATTCGGCATCTCTTCGTCCGTTTCCTTGGACAACCCATTACCCGACTTGTCCTGCAGATGGAGTTTTACAAGTCGCTCAGTCAAATTGGTGATGCATCCCTTGGATCCATAGGCAGCCCCCAAACTGGCCCCTGGCTTTTGGCCTAAGTCATTCCTCTTTATGCGGCTCACACAACTTGTCCTCTAACGTCGAGTTTTGGTACCTCCTCTTTGTTGTGGAGTAATCTTTGTGCTCTTCAAGATGACGCCAATACGTCCTCTGGGGTCACCAATTTTGTTGAGAGCCGGCGATACAGAATTATCCTCTCCGGGGTCATTGTGGTTTCTGCGGAGTTGTCACTACTCGACATCATTCTCTTTGTTGGCATGTTGCTTACCCTTTTGCCTGCTATCTGCTTTTGGCGGCATATCCACATACTCACGGATATGGCCGCGCTTGATCAAATCCTCAATTGCATATCGGAGGGCATGATATTTGTCTGTTTCGTGCCCATTTTCACAGTGGTAATATTTCACGGATCTTTCTCTTCCTGGATCTGATTTCATAAGAGGTGGTTTTGCCAACTCATACTGTGTCCCCCTCAGATTTTGCAGCACTTCGAACATGGGGACAGTGAGCCTGGTGAAACAATCCCAGTCAAAGTCTACCCTGGAAACTTGCTTGCCTAGGAATCCATCTTTTCCGATCTTTAGCTTCTTAGCAGCTTCGGTAGCGGTTTGATTAGAGACTTGAGTGTCACTCTTTCTCTTTTCTCCAGACTTGGGGTGTGTGAGGAGGAGCGCCTCATTCATCGTAGCATACTTTTCGGCCCCTGTCATCAGCTCGGCATAAGTCTATAGCGGCCTCTTGTAGATTGACTTCGACAAATCTTTATCGGTGATTCCACTCTGCAACACCGTCATCTTGACCTCTAAGCTAACATTCTTGATCTCTAAAGCCACATGATTAAACTTTGAAAGGTACGCTCTTAGCGTTTCTTCCGGTCTTTGTTTGACGATAATGAGGTTCGTAGAAGTCTTCTTTGGAGCCGTTTAAGTTTGAAAGTGCTCAAAGAAGTGGTCGCTCAGTTGATAGAAAGATTGAATAGAGTTGGCCGATAGGCTGTTGAACCAGAGTCTTCCTGCACCTCACAACATTGATAGAAATGCCCAGCAGAGTATGGCGTCTTTATATCCATGTAACACCATTAGAGCAGAATAATTGTCGAAATGCAGTTGAGGGTCTGTTGTCCCATCATATGGGTCAACCTTTGGCACAAAGAAATGCTCTAATCTTGGAACATCCATTATTTCTTTCGTAAAGGCCATGCCGACGTGATACTCTTTCTTTCTTGGGGTTGTCATAGACACCGACTGTAAGACCCACACTCCATGAACCCGATCTAAACCTTGAATTCATGTCGTAACAGGTCTTCCAATCATCACCGGGCCGGATGGGACGAGCGGATGACAAACAAGTACGAAAGTGGACCATTTAAATATGAATTTTATTCATACCGGTCGATGGTACCAGTCTTGGTACCGGTCGACTGGTATAGCCTGTGCGGCAGACTACGAAGATCAGCAATCGGATCTCTACGGGTCCCACTTTCCAAATTCCGAACCCTAGGACTTTTCTAATCCTAGGAGGCTTCCTAAACCTAAACCTAGCCTATATAAACCCCTCTAAACCTCCTAGAATCCCTTCCATTGATCCGAACCCTAGAAAGGAGAAAGAGGCTGAAGAAGGAGGAGAAGCTAGGAAGGAAAGGGAAGAGCCGATATTGCCATTCGACGAAGAATACCTTACCGCAGTCGACGGTGTGTACTTAAACCTTCTTTCACATTATGACTCTAGGATGGTTAGGTTTCTTTCATCAATACCATGCAAAGCAGGTATTGATCTAAAACCCTATTTTACCGATAAACCCTATTTTGCCGTCAAACCCTAATTTAGTCGATAAACCCAAGATTCAAGTTCTAGATTGAGATCATCGAAACTAGGACTTGAATGGAGTTAGAAACAACTCTAACTCAGTATTCAGACCTAGAATGTGTAAGAGGAACCCTAGGATCAATAGGGGATGATCGACGACAGTTGAGAACCTGACGTATGGTCTTCCAGAGACATACCTGTCACACCCCAATCCTACACTATTCAGAATGGTGTGATGAACCGCTAATTAACCAATGGTTCAACCAGGATCTCTAATAGGTTATGTCCGTTGAAAATAAAACCATACACATCCACAACCATAATCAGAATAAATACACAATAGTGGAAGTCTTAATAATAAATGTACTGAGGAATCTAATTGTGATAATCATAGATAAAGTATCAATTTATGTTGTATCGACTGAGACATAAGTAAATAAAATATCAATTATATTTCCTTAATAAATTCAAATAAAAATCTAATCGAAAACGCATGCATTGCAGTCGCATGAGGGATCATTCGTTTCCACGAAGTCTTCAGCTTCCATTGCAGCGACATGCCCATACATAGAAGTATTCATATAGTCCTCCACCATAGTACCTACATCATCAACTAAAATATTCGATGTCGAAAGGGTGAGCACACATCACGGCTCAGTGAGCAAACAAAACAATGCAACAAACATATGCATGCATTCAATTCATATCTGTGGTCTGGTTTATAAGTTTGCAATGTGATATAGAAAGGTTCGGTGGCCGCCTCACCTCTATACACGAGTGTGTAAAGCCACCCAATGAAAATGGCACTATCGTCCCACATGCACCCACCATGGACAATATACATCCCATGAAAATGATATGGCTGTACCGGTTGCCCACACCAATACGTAAGCCCCTGCTAGCGAGGGCCTACAAAGTGGGCTCGCAACTAACCAATCATAATGTCAAACAGTGTATCCAAGGACTCACCCCAGCATCCCTCAATACATCCATAGAGATAGAGCTAAGACCCCCCGGCAGAGTCGAAGACTACACGGTCCGAGACCACCTCCCATGATACCATACGACGTAATAGTTCTGCTAAGGTAATGGCGATACGACGATTTCAGTGGACATGACTTGAGTAAAACCACGACATAATATACACCCCATGAAAACGGCATGGTTGTACCGGTTGATACCATCCCCTACCCGCACCATGTACACTAACCACACACATACATTCACATGCCTATTCCTAGCATCATCATCATCATCATGTTATAAATAAACAGAATTAAATATGCATGAACAGTAATAGCAGGAATATTAGATGACATATTGAATGCACATACAAGCATAGAATCAGTCATGGCATTGGACTCAAGAACTAAAAACAGTTTATTATTAGCCAATTAATTTAGGTCTTGTTCCCTTACCTTTGCTTGAGTGTTGATCCTCTTTCAAGCTTTAAAACCACTTTTATATCAATAGGAAAACATAACAAGTCGATAGATTTTGGTTAGAAGTCATTCCGGCATCATTAGGCCTGTTTTTAAGCAAGGGTCGCAAGGTGGGTCGCAGGTAGGGTAGCAGAATACTGCGACCCCCAGGGTAGGGTCGATGCCTGGGTCGGATGTTCCATCCACCCTGGGTGCGACCACCCCTATTCTGGACTTCCCAAACACTGGGGGTCGATCCTGTGGTCTGGTAGGGTCGATTCCCAATCGATCCCACGTGCAACCCCCATGGGTTGAGTCAAGATTTTCACTCTACAGTCCATTCTTTCACATTTGGGTCCTATTGCTTACTTTCATAATCCATTCTAGGCTTGTTTTATGGCTTAGAACACTAGGTTTCTTCCTTACCTTGTCTACCATGATTTCTCCATGGATTTCATCAAAATCTTCCGATGGGTGTATTGATTTGGGTTTCTCCTAGACCATACTCTCTTTATGAACTATTCTAAGGTCTTAGATTATCAAATAAAAGGCTTGCCCATACCTTAGGTTTGCTGAGATTCAGAGGTTTCTCGGAATTCTTCAATTAGGTCTTCTTCTCCAACTTTTCTTCTCTTCTTCTTCTCTTCCCTTTCTCTCACTCTCAATTAGGTTTTCAAAAGGAGTGAAAGAGGCTTAGGGATGTCCTATTTATAGAGTAGAATCTCTAAAAATAAGTCCCATTGATATTAGGAAGGAATCCCATTTAAATTTGGAAAGTTTCCTATTTGTGGTTTCTGTCGATTAACAGGGGGTCGATGAGGGGGTCGAAGATCCCGTCGACCCTCAGTTCCTAAGTTGTCCGAACCCCAGTGAAAAATCAGGGGTCTGACTTCTATGTGAGGGGGGGTCAACCCTGCTGGTCTGGGTATGCGACCCTACCCTCATTTTGACTATTTTTGGGTCAGTTTAATACCTGTCTTCGCTATTTCCTTCACGCACTTGGTCCATTTGGCTCGACCATGATGGGTAGACCTGGTACGAGGTGGTATGATCGGTTAGTTTGATACGGGTCTTATAATACCGATCGACTATACCGGTTGCACCCTATGTGACTGGTACTGCGACCAATACCTTCCGGGGGCTGGTCTGTGGGGACAGACTGACCATACCGGTCGCAGGTTTCCCCACAGTGCTGCGATCGGTACCTGTGACTGGTCAGCCTTGTGAGAAGTTTTGTAATCTCGTTGGTTTTTTTACCAACGTAAACCAATTCTAACTAAACCCTAATATCGTATAGGACCTTGTGATAGCATGTTTGGACCTTGCGATGCGGAGCAAGCTATCAAACAAGCGTCAGGTGAGGGAATCGGACCTAAACCCTAATAATTAATGAACAGTAAAACGTTGTTAATAACACTGATTCTGTAGATTGATGTTTGTGCATTCTCGCATGTCATCCTTTACTTTCAGTTATTATTATTGTTCATGCATACTTGCTATGCTAGGTTGTGACTGTTAGGCATGTGATTGTTTTCGTTGGTGTGTGGAATGGGAAGGACCTGGGGTCTGGGATCATTCCTCGCACTAGCACCTTTTGTATCATTCTATCTTAGCATGCTTGGTGCGGGTAGGGTATCAGGGGGAGGACGTGGCACTGTGGTCTCCAGCCTGGCCACCAAAGTCTAGCTCTATCTCTATGCCATAGGGAGCTATGCTGGGATAGGGCCTACTGTGATGACATATAGGATTGGATAGTTGCGAGCCCAGTTTACAAGCCCTAGCCAATAGGGGCTTACGTGTTGGTATGGGTAGAGTATCAGGGGAGGTGTTGGCGGTGTTTGATCCAGACGCCATAGCTCTATCTCTATTCCATGATTGGGTGCATGTGGAACGGCAATGGTGTTTGATCCATTGGGCGGCTTCACACACTCGTGTGTAGAGGTGCGGTGGCCGCCAATCCTTTCTATAGCACATTACAAACTTAAAACCAGACCATAATGTGAATGTTACTCATGCATATGTTTGTGCAATTGTCTGATTGTCTTACTGAGCTAAGTTGTGAGCTCACCCTTGTATATATACATGTTTTTAGATGTTGATGCAGGTTATACGGTGGATGATTACGTGAGTGCTCCAGTATATGGTGGCGTGGCTACTTTGGATGTGCAAGAAGGAGAGGATGAGCATGACGCTTCATGCAAGTGCCCTTTCTGCGTGTACCTTTAGGGTTTTACTTTATTTATTTCAGTTATTTTTCTGTTGGGATACAGTTGATGTAAAAATATTTATTTATGTTTTGGTTATTGAAATAATTGGATATTTTATTAAATTTATCAATAGATCACTCAGTTCATTTTATTTAAGTCTTCCGCTTTATTTATTATATTCAGATTGTGGTTATGTGCAATGGTTTGTATGAGTGGACACGGTCTTATTGAGATCCTGGTGTGAACCGTTGGTTCAGTGACGGTTCACTAACACATTTGGTTCAGCCAAAATTGGGGTGTGACAACTTGGTATCAGAGCTCTTAGGCTCTGTCCGACAGACCATATTTGCACTTAACTGAGTCGATGAACTGAGATAGGATGAATTTAAAAATCTTAATAAAAACACACCCTAAGCACTTGTTTGATGCCTGAGACTATATATGTAAGAGCATAACACACTATATTAAATATGGAATTATCAAATACACATGCTCTAGATAGGAAAACCATAAACTTCTATTAAAATACTAAAATGTTAAAAAGTGATAAGTTAAAAGTGCTACAGGGTATAGTCCACAAGTCGGACAGTTATCCTATTATATAAACTGTACTATGAAGAGAGGAAAAATAAGAACTCTATCATGGGGTTGGGGGCATAGGAGGAATAGGGTCGGCAATATCATAGTCTTGCTCATAGGCGACCCTGAGCCAGTACACCTGCTCCTGAGGGACTCGGAGGCTGCGAGCTAAGTGCCCCAAGTCACGGCTCATCTCACGCTGAGCGTCCCTGATCTCCGTGAACATACCCATCACGGTGTCGGGAGGAGGCTGAGATGGTCCCGCTGCATATGTGGGCTGTGGCTGGCGCTGAAACATCCTCCATCTGATCATCGCAACCCTCATCATCACCCTCTGCCTCTGCTGCCACGGCTATTACCCTCCTGAGTGGGTGAGGACGAGCCTCTAAGTCCTCATCGCTGATCGGTAGGTTTTCCATCTGCATTCGAAGGATGGCATCCCAGTCGATGTCCGAAGTCATAGTATCCTCAATGACGATCTCACCCCTCATGTCTACTCGTAATCGCCGCAGAGGAGTGGTGATGAGTCGACCGTATGGAAGGTTGCTGGCCTGACCGGGCAGAGTAGGCTGATGCATGGTCCTGATGATGATGTAGGGAAGACAGACCGCTCCCCAGTGTAGACGCAGTAGGTCAAGTACTGAGTGAGCTGAGACAACTCACTGTAATGGCCGCTCTGAGACACAATGTTGTGCTGGATGATGCGACTGTATACCCGAGGCACAAGTCTCAAACTAGCAGCCTTCATGGGCGCCCCAGGGTTAAGTAGTTGCTCCAAAATCTCCTGGTACAGATCGTTATGAGAAAGCCCTTCATCTTAGGGGCACAGTACACCAAGTCTCCATCATTGGGAATCCTAGGAGATCGGCGAGCTCGTGAGTGTCAAAATAGATGGGGACACCCTTGACGTAGCTAGTTAGGCGGAGTGCCCGGCATTGATTGAAGTCATTGACATCTCCCTCTATCTCTAGATTGGCGTAGAAATTCTTAACAAGGTTGGGGCAGGTGGTTATAGAATAAGTGATGACGGGCAACCACCCGAGTCTATCAAAAGCGGCTTCCACATCAAACCGTTGAAGCTGCTCCAAGTTTACCCGTCGTCCTGACTCAATATTCTTTCTCTCGAACCAAGAAAAACGGGCTTGGGCCGCCTCAAAACGAAACCACCGCTCATCGAGCTGTAGAACAGGTGGGTGAGGAAGGTGCATGCCAAGACCATATGAGCATTTACCGGAACCTCTGCGCGGAGCCATTGAAACTGCAAAACAAAGACAAATAATGAGAAACTTGTTAGAATTTTCAAAATTTCGGCAGCATAACGACATCAAATTAAGCAAAATCCTCGAACTCACCCAAAACCTGGGGACGAGGACTTACGTAACCCCCAAACACTTCATGGAATCCAAACATTCATCAAAACAACAAGAAATTTAGGAACTTTTAGGAAAATTCGATTTTTGGCAAAAACCTAGGTCAAAAATATAAAAATTTGATTTTTTTTTCAAAAACCGTTTGGTGGAACCTCAAATTGGTTAAGGGCTTTTGCTCATAGAGGTCTCTAAACCCTTTCTAAGCCGAAGGAAGAGAGTTCCTATGGTTGGAAATTCCTAAACAAAGAAAACACTAGTTTTGGGCTTGGAACCAAAGAGAGACAATATAAAAATGATGAATGAAAGGAAGAAACTTACTTGGAGGTGATGTTCTGAGTCTTGATCGGAAGAAAATGGCTTCTAAGATCACCGGTCGGACTGTAGAAACTCAAAGATCCAGGGAGGAATCGCCACCGGAGGGAAAGAAGAAAGGAAAAGTGAGATTTGGGCATACTGGTCGATGGTTTTACCCATACCGATCGACCGGTACCTCCCTAGTAAAGTCGACCGGTACCCCTCGATCAGGAGAGGAATCCTGACCGGTCGACTATATCGGTCGGTCCATACCCTACAGGGTAGCGACCGGTACATCGACCGGTACCCCTTGGGAATCTGAGAAATTTTGTCTGCCAGGACATACCGGTCGCACTATCATACACAGTGCCACGACCGATATGTTGCGACCGGACAACCATTCAAAGCCAGAAAATTTTGGGAAAAAAAATTTAAAATTTCCAATTTAAGTTTTCGTTAGGATTTTTGCCTTGTACATGTTAAAGACTAACACTGTAAGACCCGCACGTCACGAACCCGGTCTAACCTTACATTTCGTATCGTAATCCGTCTACATATCATGGTTGAGCCAAGTGGACCAAGTGTGTGAAGAAAACCAAGACCCAATATAAAAATTTACTCAAAAATAGTCGAAAATGAGGGTAGGGCCGCAGGTTTTAACATGCAGGTCCGACCCCCCATCGACCCAGGCCAGCCAGAAATTCTTATAACGGAGGGAATAATAGGACATTTAAACCCTTCCGTGCTCAAGGCTTTATTACTGCACCCAAGACTACCCCAGTAATTCAACAGCAGCCAAAGCCAAATTCTAAAGGTCCAAAATGTTATAACTGCAACCAAGCGGGACATATGGCAAGGGAGTGTCCTAAGCCCAAGAAGCAGTTACATCAAGGACGAGTATATGATGTTACATCCGAGGATGCTGCCGCATCACCCGATGTGGTCACAGGTATGACTGAAACCTTTTAAGTTGTATTACATTGTATGAGCATGTAGACTAAGTAAAATAAATCACAAGTATTGTACCTATAAATGGCATACCCGCCAGAGTACTCTTTGATTCAGGAGCTACTCATTCCTTTATATCTGTATCATTTGGAAAGAAGCTGAATTTACCCATCAAAACATTGGACTACAAAATACTTGTACGGTCAACGATGGGGTTAGAAGTGGAGTTAGAGAAAGGTTATAGGCCATGTCCAGTTCTCATTGGCGAGAAAACTTTAGATGCAACCATGATCTAACTTGGGATGGCAGACTTTGACGTCATCTTGGCAATGGACTGGTTAGCTCGGCATTCGACAAACCTATTATGCGTCGAAAAGAAGCTAACATTTAGAGACAAAGAAGGAGAAGAATTCAATTTTGCGGGAACTAAACTTCCCCGTAAACACAAGCTCATACTATCAGCACTAAAGGCGAAGAAGTGCCTTGAGAAGGGAGCAGTCAGATATCTAGTATCAGTGGTCAACCTTACCAAAGAAGCACCACGGATGGAAGATATTGATGTCGTGCAGGATTACCTCGACATATTTCCTGAGGAACTACCAGGATTACCACCCGACCGAGCCACAGTGTTTGTGATAGATCTTATACCTGGAGATGCACTAGTATCAAAAGCCCATACCGAATGGCTCCTACTGAATTGAAGGAATTGAAAGTACAACTACAAGAACTACTAGACAAGGGTTATATTCGACCCAGTATATCACCATGGGCAGTGCCATTATTGTTCGGGCATTGAACAAACTGACAATCAAGAATCGATATCCACTAC
Source organism: Protea cynaroides (assembly GCA_028583415.1). Taxonomy (NCBI): domain Eukaryota; kingdom Viridiplantae; phylum Streptophyta; class Magnoliopsida; order Proteales; family Proteaceae; genus Protea; species Protea cynaroides. The sequence goes on along the minus strand of CM053273.1, from coordinate 53,249,480 downwards.
CTCGGATCAATGACTTGTTCGATCAGTTGCAAGGAGAAAAGGTATTTTCTAAGATCGATCTTCGGTCAGGCTACCATCAGTTGAAGATTAAAGATGGTGATATTCTTAAGACAACTTTCAGGACCAGATATGGACATTATGAATTCTTGGTCATGTCTTTTGGATTAACAAACGCACTAGCAACTTTCATGGAACTTATGAACCGAGTTTTCCACGATATGTTGGATACGTTGGTTATTGTATTTATTGATGATATATTGGTATATTCCAAGGACAAGGAAACTCATATTAAGAATCTAAACGCCGCTCTACAGCGTTTAAGGAAAGAGAAGCTATATGCCAAATTTACCAAATGTGAGTTTTGGCTAAGTGAAGTCGCCTTCCTAGGCCATGTAGTATCCGGTGAAGGAATCAAAGTGGATCCCAGCAAAATCGAAGCTATTGTAAAGTGGGAAGCACCAAAGAGCGTTGCAGAAATTTGGGGTTTTCTGGGTCTCGCTGGTTATTATCGAAGATTTGTGGAAGACTATTCTCGGATTGCTGTATCTCTCTCCAGTCTGACTAAGAAAGGTGAAAAGTTTGTGTGGATGGATAAATGCGAGAAGAGCTTCCAAACCTTGAAGACAAGATTGATATCCTCTCCGATTCTGACTATTCCTGTTCCCGGACAGCCATTTACCTTGTACAGTGATGCGTCAAGATTGGGATTAGGATGTGTGCTTATGCAAGGAGAACAAGTAATTGCTTATACCTCAAGACAGTTAAAGACACATGAGAAGAATTATCCCACTCATGATCTGGAGATAGCGGCAGTAGTACATGCTGTCAAGATATGGAGAGATTACCTATACGGAGAGAAATTCCAGATTAAATCGAACCAAAAGAGTCGTACTTATTTATTTAATCAAAAGGAATTGAATATGAGACAAAGAAGATGGCTGGAACTACTGAAAGACTATGATTGTGATATTCAATATCATCGGGGGAAAGCTAATGTAGTAGCGGATGCGTTGAGCAGAAAGGTAGTGATAAAATCCCAGGGAGAGCTTAGCACAACCGCAGCAATGTGTACTATCAGAATGGTATTTAATCACGACAATGAGCAGTATGTGATAGATACAACGGATGGATCAGCCAACCAAGGGTTCATTCATCAGTTTTCTAATATGTTTGCTGCATTGAAGATTATACCGGATATAATTGATGAAGTGAAGACAGCTATCAAGGCAGACCCTTACCTGAGAACGGTACAAGAAGACATCGAAAAAGGTAGAACTAACCCTGAGTTCACCTTGGACGAAGAAAAGGTATTGAAGTACAAAGAAAGAATATGTGTACTTGAAATAGAAAGTGTGGACATTAGACATCGACTGATGAAAGAGTCCCATACCACCATCTATTCGATACATCCTGGAAGTACAAAAATGTATCATGACCTAAAGAAACTATATTGGTGGAGAGGAATGAAAGCAGATGTAGCTAAGTTTGTGTCTCAATGCCTAAATTGTCATAAAGTAAAGGCTGATAGACAGAGACCCACAGGACTATTACAGTCGTTACCGAAACCAGCATGGAAATGGGACTGCATCACCATGGACTTCGTTACAGGGTTACCATTGACTCCTCGAGTAGTTGACATAGTTTGGGTGATTGTAGACCGTCTGACCAAAATAGCTCGCTTTATACCAATATGACCTCAGTATACACTAGAGAGGTTAGCATAGCTGTATGTGGATAATATTGTTCGATTACACGGTGTACTAGAGAGCATTGTGTCCGATAGAGATCCACGATTTACTTCCAAGTTTTGGGAAGGATTGTAAAAGGCTATGGGTACAACATTGAAATTTAGTACTGCATTCCATCCACAGACAGATGTACAGTCAGAGCGTACAATTCAGATTCTAGAAGATATGCTACGAGCATGTGTGATTGACTTTAAAGGAACATGGGATGAAAAGCTACCACTGATCGAGTTCGCCTATAACAATAGCTATCAGGCTACTATACAGATGTCACCCTATGAAGCACTGTATGGCAGAAAGTTTCAAACTCCTTTATTTTGGAATGAAGTTGGGGAATGTAGTCTTTTTGGACCAGAATTTGTTGAAGAGACTTGTAGAGTGGTCGACATTATCAAGGAACGAGTGAGAACAGCCCAGAATCATCAGAAGCAATATGCAGATACTCGACGCAGAGATCTTCAGTTCGTCATGGGTGATAAAGAATTCTTGAAGGTATCACCTATGCGAGGTCTAAAACGGTTCAGACAGAAAGGGAAACTAAGTCCAAGATATGTCGGGCCATATGAGATTCTAGCTAAGCATGGGAAAGTGGTATACCAGTAAGCACTACCAGCATCTATGTCAAGTGTGCATGACGTATTTCATATTTCCTTATTGAAGAAGTATGTCAAAGTTCCAACGCACATTCTGATAGTGGATCTACCTGATTTAACTGAAGATTTGACTTTTAAAGTAACACCAATGGAAATCACCAGCAGAAAGGTTCAACGACTACGCAACCGAGATATCTATTATGTCAAGGTCACTTGGAGAAGTAGAGACATGGAAGAAATTACATGGGAAGAAGAGAATGCTATGCGAAAGCAATACCCTCACTTATTCGACTCAGAAGGTATGAACAATTTCGGGGACGAAAATTTTATAAGTAGGGGGGAGTTGTAAGACCCGTATCAAACTAATCCGGTCTTACCACCTTGAACTAGGTCTACCCATCATGGATGAGCCAAATTGACCAAGTGCGTGAAGGAGATCACGATCCCAGGTATTAAACTGACCCAAAAACAATTAAATTAAGGGGAGGGTCGCATACCCAACAAGGGAGGGTCGGACCCCCCCCCCCAAGACAGAAGTCAGACCCCCAGTTTTACATGGGGGTTCGGACACTTCAAGAACCAGGGGTCGACGGGATCTTCGACCCCCCTATCGACCCCCGGTACTCGGTAAATCTGAAAACTAGGAAAGTTTCCTAATTTCGATGGGATTCCTTCCAAATCACAATGGGACTTATTTTAAGAGTTTCTACTCTATAAATAGGACGTCCCTAAGCCTCTTTTACTCCTTTTATAACCCTAATTGAATTGAGAGAAAGAGAAGAGAAGGAAGAGAAGGAAAAGAGAAGTAAAGAAGAGAAGAAAGCAAAAGGAGAAGAGTTGCAAAGAAGGAGTATTCTTCTCAGGTATGGATACTAATTCCATGAATTGCTAAAGACCTTAGGATAGATAATGCAGAGAGTATGATCTCGGAGAAACCCAAACCATCAACCTATGGTTAGGTTTTCATGGAAAACCATGGGGGGGAAAATCATGAAAGTCATATACTTGGTAGAATCATGGTTCTAGACCATAGAACATGTGTATAATGGATTATAGGAACAAGCCATAGGACCCCAAACACGAAGAATGGATTTAAGGAAGAAAATCGACCAAAACCCACAGGGGGTCGCATGGGGGATCGATGACCAATCGACCCTACCAGACCCTGAACATTGACCCCCAGTGTTCGGGAAGTCCAGAATAGGGGTGGTCGCACCCAGGGTCGATCATTTCTCCGACCCCCAGTTGACAGAATAGTTTTTAAATTTAAAATTAATTCTAATTAAATTCTATTGACTTTGTTAGGTCTTCTAGCAATATAATAACAATATAAAGGTGATCTTAAAGCTTGTAAGAGGATCTATTAGCAAGATAAGGTGAGGAAACAGAACTCTAAACTAATTGGTTAATAACAAACTGTTTTCTCTTTTCTTTAGTCCAATGCTATGCTTGATCCTATGCGAATATGTTTGTAATGTACATACAACATGTCATCCAATATTTTTATTATTTGTTCATGCATATTTACTTTATTGTTTATAACATGATGATGATGATGATGATAGGAATAGGCATGTGAATGTATGTGTGTGCTTGGTGTACTTGATGCGAGCGAGTATCAGGGGAGGTGTGATGGGAACGTCAATAAACGTTAACCTTTGGCGGGTCTCAGCACTATATATATATATATATATATATATATATATATATATATATATATATATATATATATATATATATATATATATATATATATATAGCTCTATCTCTAACTCAAGTCTTGTGCATTAGCATCGTCGTATCGCCATTACTTTAGAAGAACTATTACGTCATAGAGTATCAGGGGAGGTGGTCTCGGTCCTTGTAGTCTCTGACTCTACTGGGGGGCCTTAGCTCTATCTCTATGGACGTTCTAAGGGATGCTGGGGTGAGGCCTTGGATACACTGTTTGGCATTAGGATTGGTTAGTTGCAAGCCCAGTTTGCAAGCCCTCGCCAGCAGGGGCTTACGTGTTGGTATGGTACTGTACAGCAATAAACGTTAACCTTTGTTGTACAATGTTATGGTAGGGTGGATGGGGACGACAATAAACGTTAACCTTTGGGTGGAATTCCACACCCTGTGTATAGAGGTGGGGTCAATAAACGTTAACCTTTGACCATCCAACCTTTCTATTGCACATTGCAAACTTTAAACCAGACCAAAGATATGAATTGACTGCATGCATATGTATTGTTGCATTGTTTTGTTTGCTCACTGAGCCATGGTGTGTGCTCACCCCCTTGACGTTGAATATTTTTAGTTGATGATGCAGGTACTACTGTCAAAGATTATGTCAATGCTCCAGTGTATGGTCACATGGCGGTGATGGAAGTGGAAGATGAAGTGGATACACATGACTCCTCTTGCGAGTGCAACTCATGTGTATTCGATTAGATTTTTAGTTTTTTTTATTTGGATTTATTAAGGACATGTATTTGATACTTATTTATGTCTTAGTTGATACAGAATAATTTTCCATTTTAATATTAATATCACAGTAGATTCTCAGTTCATTTTACTATAAGACTTCCGCTATTGTGTATTTACTCTTATTATGAATATGGATGTATGAGGTTTAGATCAGCCGGATACCACCTGTACGAGATCCTGGTTGAACCGTTGGTTTGCTAGCGGTTCATTACACCATTCTGAAGTGTGCGGAATTGGGGTGTGACATTTAAGACCTAAGTCAATTGCAGAAAACTATCGAGTGGCAGACAAGATCAAAGAAAAAGGGCCAAGACAGCTCAGGATTGTCAGGAGAGACACCAAGACCTCGAGTTTGCCATAAGTGACAAAGTATTCTTGAAGATATCACTTATGCATAGTTTGAAACGATTAAACAAGAAGGGAAAGTTATATTCAATATATGTGTTGGATCTTATAAACTTTGGAGAGACGTAGAAAAGTTGCATATCAATTAGCGTTACCGCTATCCATGTCTATTGTGCATGACGCGTTTCACGTCTCTATTGAAGAAGTACATTGGAGATCCATAACAAAGTTATAGACCATGAAACCGCTGGATTACATAGAAGATTTAACTATTAAAGTGGTACCAACCTAGTTCACTAGTTGGAAGGTACAACATCTCAAAAACTGGGATAATTATTATGTGAAGATAATCTGGCGAAGACAAGACGTAGAGAAGATGGCATGGAAAGAAGAAGAAGCAATGCAGAAATAGAATTCCCACCTATTGACTCTGAAGTAAATTTAAATTTTGAGGACAAAATTTATTTTAAGGATGGAGGAGTTGTAAGATCCGTACGTTCAAATTTTGAGGACGAAATTTCTTTTAAGGGTGGTGGAGTTGTAAGACCCGCACGCCATGAACCCGGTCTAACCTTACATTTTGTGTCGTGACCCGTCTACATATCATGGTCGAGCCAAGTGGACCAAGTGGTGTGAAGAAAACCAAGACCCAATATGAAAATTTACTCAAAAACAGTCAAAATGAGGGTAGGGTCGCAGGTTTTAACAGGCAGGTCCGACCCCCCATCGACCCGTGACCAGGGGTCGTAGGGGTCTCGAATTGTCCAACCCCCCCCCCCCCATCGACCCCCGGTAATCGAATAAAACAGCACGAACCGAAAATTAAGAAACATTCCTAATATCAATTGGAACCTTTCCTAAACTCAATGGGACTTATTTTGGGAGGTTTTACTCTATAAATAGGACGTCCCTAAGCCTCTTTCACTCCTTTTACAACCCTAATTGGATTGAGAGAAAGAGAAGAGAAGGAAGAGAAGGAGAGGAGAAAGAGAATTGAAGAAGAAGACCAAAGAGGAGGAAATTCAGAGGAAACTCTGAATCTTAGCAAACCTAAGGTATGAATACATTCCCCATGATTTATTTAAGACCTTAGAATGGTTTATGAAGAGGGTATGACTTAGAAGAAACCCAAATCACCCATCCATAGTTAGGTTTCAATAGAAACCATGGAGGAGATCATTGAAACCATGTAGGTGAATAAAGAATAGTTCTAAACCATAAAAAATGTATGGAATGGACAATAGAAGGAAGCCATAGGACCCAAACATGAAAGAATGGACGAAATTTGATATTTTTTACTCAAACCATGGGGGGTCTCACCTAGGGTCGATGGAACCTCCGACCCTAGCATCGACCCCCAGCATTCGGGAATTTCAGGAAAGGAGGGGTAGCACCTAGGGTCGATGGAACCTCCGACCCTAGGCATCGACCCCCAGTTAATAGCAAGCTGTAAAAATTAGAATAAATTCTAATTAAATTCTATCGACTTTGTTAGGTCTTCTAGTAATATAATATTGATATAAAAGTGATTCTTAAGGCTTGAAAGAGGATCTACAAACAAGCAAAGGTGAGGAAATAGGACTCTAAACTAATTGATTAATAACAAACTATTTTTATTTTCTTGAGTCCAATGCCATATTGATTCTATTCGTGTATGCTTGTATATGCATTCAACATGTCATCCAATATTTCTATTATTTGTTCATGCATATTTACTTTATTGTTTATAACATGATGGTGATGATGATGACAGGAATAGGCATGTGAATGTATGTGTGTGGTTGGTGTACTTGATGCGAGCGAGTATCAGGGGAGGTGTGATGAGAACGTCAATAAACATTAACCTTTGGCGGGTCTCAGCACTTTAGCTCTATCTCTAACTCAATTCTTGTGCATTAGCATCGTCGTATCGCCATTACCTTAGCAGAACTATTACGTCGTAGAGTATCAGGGGAGGTGGTCTCGGTCCTTGTAGTCTCTGACTTTACCGGGGGGCCTTAGCTCTATCTCTATGGACGTTCTAAGAGATGCTGGGGTGAGGCCTTGGATACACTGTTTGGCATTAGGATTGGTTAGTTGCGAGCCCAGTTTGCAAGCCCTCGCCAGCAGGGGCTTACGTGTTGGTATGGCACTGTACAGCAATAAACGTTAACCTTTGTTCTACAATGTTATGGTAGGGTGGATGGGGACGACAATAAACGTTAACCTTTGGGCGGACTTCCACACCCTGTGTATATAGGCGGGGTCAATAAACGTTAACCTTTGACCACCTAAACCTTTCTATTGTGCATTGCAAACTATAAACCAGACCAAAGATATGAATTGATTGCATGCATATGTATTGTTGCATATTTTTGTTTACTCACTGAGCTCAAGCTGGACAGCTGACCCTCGCGCGTGCAATTCATTTTAGTTTCTAATGTTGCAGGTACTATGATTGAATATTATGTCGAAATGCCAACATATGAACATGTGGTGGCTGTGATGAGCAAGCTGTGGAGGACGAACATGATTCGTTAAGTGAGAGTTTCAACGGTGGATACGTTTAGTGTTTAGTTTTTGTATTTGGATATTGTAATATGTATTAACTTATGTTTTGGTTACTTGGAAATAAATGGAATATTAATTATTTATCATGATTAGACCTCAGTTCATTATCTGTAAGAATTCTGCTATTTATTTTATTACCTCTGATTAATGTGGAATGTGTTTTGGTTTATCATATGTGGGATAGCCTATTGTGAGATCCTGGTCAAACCGTTGGTTTATTGATGGTTCATCACACCATTCTGGTTGGAGCAGAATTGGGGTGTGACAAACACTATTATGACTGTTTGATTATACCTCATGTGTAATGTCTTCTTCTCAGATCCAAGCAGGAAAATTTATCTGTGATGGTAGGTGGAAACATTCATAGAGGCTCACGAAGGCATCACCACTCCAGGGTATGCCAAGACGAGGGCAATGTGTTAACAGGATCTGTTGAAGAGCAAAACCTGAATTCAGAAAGTGGAGAAGGCCAGTTTCCCAGGGCACCAACAAATTTGTCAGGCCTTCCTTACACTATCTCCATGACAATTGTAACAAACTTAGTTTTTCAGATGAAAGCTCAGCAAAAAACATTCCTGAACGAGATGTTGAAGATGTTCAGGCCACCGGGATTTATTCCTACAGAAGGTACGCTTGAGTCTGGAAGAAATAATACTACACTGCCAATGGATGGTAGTACTGGGTCGATGGTCCAAGGACAGAATCTACAACCACCACACCAATTTCCATCATCGTCTTCCTATCAAGGAGTCTACCCGTACCAACCACCATGGTACGGAATGAATATACAGGGGAAAAATGACCTAAGCCGAGTGGTGGATAGGTTCTTGAAGCTGAAACCCCCTACTTTCACAGGGAAACCAGGGAAACCACTGTGGCCTGCACAGTGGGTGTCTGAAATAGAGAAGAACTTCCGTCTGATGACTTGTAAGGAAGATAAGAAGGTGTTGTTTGCTACGCACATGCTTAAGGAAGATGCAAATGCCTGGTGGAACTCTACCCGGTCATACCTAGAGGTAGAGCACACTCAGATCGATTGGGCAACATTCAAAGGAGATTTCTTCAATAAATACTATCCGAAGAGCTTTAGAGATCAAATGGAGAAGGAATTCCTCAATCTGCAACAATCTCAATCAACTGTTGATGCTTACCAGCAAAGGTATGAAGATCTATTCTTCTTCGCTCTGGAAAGCATGCAAGAAGAAGAAACCAAGACCCGTAGGTTCACCATGGGATTGCGAGGAAGTATCCGAGAGCACGTCTTGGGTTTGGAAAAGAAGATATATAATGAGGCTGTGTAGATTGCCAGGGTAATCGAATCCAGTCAAAGAGATAGTTTCTTTGCTCAGAACAGGGGACTGAAGAGGCCTGCTACTGAGACTTCAGGTGGAGGCAATACTAGATCATTCCGTCCATATAGGGCTCAGTCCACTATGTTCCTGTAAGGAACACTACTGCACCACCACCATCATAATTCGCTGGACAGAACCAGAACATTAAATGTTTCAACTATCAACAACTGGGTCATTATGCCAGGACCTGTACTCTACCCAAGAAGCAACTGCCGCAGCAAGGAAAGGTATTCACAGTCACCACTGAAGAGGCAGTTGCATCACCTGATGTGGTTACTAGTATGATTACATCCCTCACTATTTGTTTTACTGTTGTTGTGTTTGAGCATGTAGAACTAAGGGATAATTAAATTTCAGGGACTGTAAATATAGCTGGTATACCTGGCAGAGTACTCTTTGACTCTGGAGCCACGCACTCCTTCATTTCTATTTCTTTTGGGAAACGAATGGAATTACCTATCAAGTGTTTGAACCCAAGCTTGATAGTTTGCTCTCCATTGGGAGTCGAAGTGGCGTTGAATGAATACTATGGTCCGTGTACAGTTAGTATTGAGGGTCGAAACCTAGAAGCAAATCTGGTTCTACTCGAGATGGCAGACTTTGACATCATCTTGGGAATGGATTGGCTAGGCCATCATTCGGCTAGCTTATTATGTGGTGAAAGGAAACTAGTGCTTAAAGATGAGAAAGGGAAAGAGTTTAGCTTCACTGGGACCAAGTTACCTAGGAAGCGGAAGCTGATCCTCTCCGCCCTAAAAGCTAAAAGATGCTTAGAGAATGGAGGAGTGGGGTACTTAGTGTCTGTGGTCGACATAACTGTAGAGGTGCCAAAGATGAAAGATCTAGATGTGGTACGAGAGTTTCCAGATGTATTTCCAAAAGATCTCTTGGGTCTACCTCCAGACAGGGCTACAGAGTTCATGATAGACCTTATGTCAGGGTCGGCACCGATGTCTAAAGCACCATACAAAATGGCCCCCTACCGAATTAAAAGAGTTGAAGACCCAATTACAAGAACTACTGGATAAGGGCTTCATACGACCAAGCATATCGCCATGGGGAGCACCTGTATTGTTCGTCAAGAAGAAGGACGGTAGCGTACGACTATGTATCGACTACCGAGAGTTGAACAAGTTAACCATCAAGAACCGATATCCTTTGCTAAGGATCGATGATCTGTTCGATCAGTTGCAGGGTGCAAAGGTTTTCTCGAAGATTGATCTTAGATCAAGGTATTACCAATTGAAGATCAAGGCAAGAGATATTCCAAAGACTACTTTCAGGACAAGGTATGGGCATTATGAGTTCCTTGTAATGTCATTCGGGTTGACTAACGCTCCAGTGTCGTTCATAGAACTGATGAACCGAGTGTTTCATGACATGTTGGACACTTCGGTCATCGTATTCATTGACGACATATTGGTCTACTCGCAAGACAAGGAGACTCACGGGACACATTTTATAGCATCCCTACAACGGCTGAGAAGAGAGAAGCTTTATGCCAAGTACAAGAAATATGAATTTTGGCAGAAGGAAGTGGCCTTCTTGGGTCATGTAGTATCTGCAGATGGTATCAAGGTGGATCCAAGCAAGATCGCAGCTGTAGTAAATGGGACGCACCAAAATCAGTTGCGGAGATTCGTAGTTTCCTTGGAATGGCTGGTTACTATAGAAGATTTGTGGAAGACTACTCAAGGATCGCCGTTCCACTTACCAGACTAACCAATAAGGGAGAAAAATTCATATGGACAGATGAGTGCAAGAAGTGCTGTAAGATCCGTACATTCAAATTTTGAGGACAAAATTTCTTTAAATGGTGGTGGAGTTGTAAGACCCGCACGCCACGAACCAAGTGTGACCAAGTGTGTGAAGAAAAACCAACCAATATGAAAATTTACTCAAAAACAGTCAAAATGAGGGTAGGGTCGCATGCCTAAATAGGAAGGTCCGACCCCCCCATCGACCCCTGACCAGGGGTCGGAGGGGTCTCAAAAATGTCCTACCCCCCATCGACCCCCGGTAATCGGTAAAAACAGCACGAACTGAAAATTAGGAAACTTTCCTAATTTCAATTGGAACCTTTCCTAAACTCAATGGGACTTATTTTGAGAGGTTTTGCTCTATAAATAGGACGTCCCTAAGCCTCTTTCACTCATTTTACAACCCTAATTGGATTGAGAGAAAGAGAAGAGAAGGAAAGTGGAGAAGAAGACCAAAGAGAATGGATTCAGAGGAAGAAGCATACTTCTCAGGTATGGATACTATTTCCATGAATTTCTTAAGACCTTAGAGTAGATCATAAAGAGGGTATGGTCTAGGAGAAACCCAAATCATCCATCCATGGTTAGGTTTCAATGGAAACCATGGAGGAGATCATGGAAACCATGTAGGTGAATAAAGAATAGTTCTAAACCATAGAACATGTATGGAATGGACTATAGAAGGAAACCATAGGACCCAAACAAGAAAGAATGGACGAAATTTGATATTCTCGACTCAAACCATGGGGGGCCGCACCTAGGGTAGATGGAACATCCGACCCTAGCATCAACCCCCAGCATTCGAGAAACCCAGGGAAGGGGTGGTCGCACCTAGGGTCGATGGAACATCCGACCCTAGCATCGACCCCCAGTATTCGGGAAGTCCAGAGTAGGGGTGATCACACCCAGGGTCGATGGAACCTTCGACCCTGGCATCGACCCTACTACAGGGGGTCGCAATATACTGCTACCCTAGCATCAACCCGTCCTGCTACCCGTCCTGCTACCCCCAGTTAACAACAAGCCAAAAATTGTCGGAATGAATTCTAACTAAAATCTATCGACTTGTTAGATTTCCTATTTATATAAAAGTGATTCTTAAAGCTTGAAAGAGGATCTACAATCAAACAAAGGTGAGGGAACAAAACCTAAACTAATTGGTTAATAATAAACTGTTTTATTTCTTGAGTCCAATACCATGATTGATTCTATGCGTGTATGCTTGTAATGCGCATTCAACATGTAATCCAATATTTCTATTATTACTGTTCATGCATATTTAAATTTATTGATTATAACATGATGATGATGATGATGATAGGAATAGGCATGTGAATGTTTATGTTTGGCTGGTGTACATGGTGCGGGTAGGGATGGTATCAATCGGTACTTCGATGTCGTTCTCATCGGGGTATATTGTTCCATTGTCTATTCAAGTCATGTCCACTAAGCAAGTGGTTGATGTGCTTGATGCGAGCGAGTATCAGGGGGGTGTCATAGGCCGGGCCTCAGCACTCAAGCTCTATCTCTAACTCAAGTCTTATGCATTAGCATCGTCGTATCGCCATTACTTTAGCAGAACTATTACGTCATGGTGTATGAG